>CM053623.1:299436106-299456880 GCA_028646595.1 Phalanger gymnotis
CCCCCTTTTCAAAAAAAAAAAAAACTACTCAGCACTCCCTGGAAATCTACTTTCTTTAAGCCTTTAATGGTTTTGTTTTTTTTTTAATTTGCATCATTTAAAAAAAAAAAAACACCAACACCTTGTTGGCTCCAGTGCCCCTGGGAACCTATGGATTGATTGTCTGTTACATCTGACATTATGATTTAAGCAGCCTGGAACATCAGACAAAATACTGACTGTGGAGTCAGATACCAGATTTCAAAGTTTGCCTGAGGAACTTACGACCTTGTACCCTTGTGCACCTGACCTCCCTGGCCTCATCTGTAAAACGAAAGGCCGAGGTAGATGCCTTCTAAGGTCTTTCCAGCCCTAGATCTATCACTTAGGATATGTCCAGCACTATTATTTAAATGGTCATGATATGAGGTCACATATCCCTGTAAAACTTGAACACTGTCTTCTAAATATTTTACTCCAAACTGTTTAGCTATTTTCAGAATAGCTTGTTACACATGACATAAACTGGCACCAAACATAACTCTTTGAAATTGAGCCAATTACCTAGCCTTTGAAAAATGACTAACAAGAGTCAAATAGAATATTTGAATTCTGCCTTTTCTCTACAGTCTTTCCTTTTGGCTCAGAAAGAAGCTAGCAACTAGATAGTCAGACCTGAAAAATGCAGACTTCAATGTTTTTCTGAGGATTTTGATAAGAAAACCTTCATCAGAGAGCAGAGAAAATAACTGACCCTCATGACAAAGTTATTCTCTCTAAACTACAGAATTTTGATACTTATCAGTGAAGTTGCCCTGAGAGCGAGGAGAAATCTGTATCCCGGTACTGACACTGTTAATTCTTTTTTTGAGTGCCAGCCTCCTTATTTGTGAAATGGCAATGATGCAACCCTATCCACTTCCTTGGGACACTGGGAAAAATGAAAATTTGGGTAATAGACTTTAAGCTCCTAAAAAGAAAGAGTTAATCAAATACAGAGTATCAGTCGTCAAACCAGCTAACAATTCTAAAGGCACACTACTGTTAAAGTATTGCAGCTTAACTTTTTGCCCCCTTAATTTCACAAACATCAATTTTCTTGTTAATGCAAAATACTCTGCCAACCCTGATATGGGTGTCCATTATAGAGCTTCTGTATCCTAAAAATCTCAGTCTCTTAAGTACATTGTCCTCCAGTGTGAAGCCTTTCATACAGTGAACAGAGCAACCAAGGAAATAAAAGGCAGTGTCTGGTAATTCATCTTATTTAAACCAATGGGAGCAACAGTCTTTTAGGGAAAAAAAATTCTCCAATGAGAAGCAAGCTTTACTTTCTAGTAAGTTGTTTTAAGGAAGTAAATTCTGAGGAATGATTTGAGGTAACTTTTTAAAAGTTTAATGGAAAGTTACATACATAAAACTCTTCAGGATGATTTTTAAGTACAGTGCAAATAATCCATCAGTTTGGATTTCCACATGCTCAATGTGATTCCTTCCATTACTTTAAAGCATTTCTTACTTAAAAGTCCATTTCAACATTAAAATATCACACTTTTTTTTAACAAGTGATTTCCTGGTCCTTACACACTTCCAGATCCCTGAAGAAATGTAGATATTTTACTTACCATCAGCAGATAAGTGGGCATGCCTTGTAAATGCTTTATCTATTTCTAGGAAAGCACTGGTCAACACAGTTTCCAAGTTCTTGTCCTTGGTGAGGAAATCCCTTTGTGTGGGAAAAAACAAACCCAAGAGCAAATATGATCATTTTACAGTTTTTGATAGTTCTATTTATTATACTAAGCTAAATAATTATAGACTTAAACTGACAACTTTTTTTCTTTTTAAAATCACCACCAATCACATTTATCTAGTGGTTTATACTTTTTAAGACACTTTCATATTCATAATTTATTTTATCCTCACAACAATCCTATGAGATTAATGAAAATATCTGACCACGAAGCCAAAGGAACCAGGCAATGGAGTGTATACCTTTATATTACAGTAGCCAGAGAGCATGATACCACAAGAGATATGTTAGACAAAGAACTCTAAAGGATCTGGGTTCAAATATTGCTTCTCCTACTTACTATAGGTGTAATTTTGGGCCAGTCACTTGCCCTTTGTGGACCTTCGTTGTCTTATCTGTAAAATGAAAGGGTTATGGGATGACCTCTAAGCCTCCTTTTGCTTTACAGACCCTATGACTTAACTGGCACATATTCCTCTATTAAAACACTGTGGGCATTCCCCTGGATGTATTACGGTGGACTCCTCACTCAGAGCTAGCAACACAGTGCTCTCTCAAGGATAACTAGGCCAATGAGGTTACTTATTAGGATTCCAGTGATCACACTCAAGGAAATCTCTCTACCACGAATACCATCACACGATAGTAGTATTAGAATACTTCAAATCTACTCCCTACAATTAAGCCGTACAGGCCATTTGAAATGGACACAAATAAAGCACCATGAATCCTGACCAATAATTACTGAAAAAAAAGTAAAGCTCAAGTATTTCTAAAACTCTTATCAAAAAGCAGACCATTAAGCTTAGCTCCGAAAGAGAGAAAATACACATTTTCTACTCAGTTGAGAAATTACATTCTACACACATGATCAAATATAGTTGCTGTGGTTTGCATTGCTTCACTACAAAGAAGAGTTCTATGAGGAGGAGGCAGAGGGCTGCAGTTACTGGAAAGTGACAGTATTGTAGAAAAAAATTCAGTAAGTTTTTTTTTAACAACGGCAGCTGCTTTTTCTATCTTCAGCCACAGATGTAACTTTCACTCACTGCTATTTTTTATGCAAACACTTCTACATAGTACAATATTAATACTTGACAAAAGGGATTTACAAACATCTCCAATCTGAGTCAAAAGCCTATGAGGGCCTTACTAGGTTACCATAAGATGCCAGAAGGAAAGCTGAAGTACATACATAATATATTTTTCCATGTGTGTGTGACAGAAGTCAGCAGCTGCAGATCCACCATGCCCATCATACACTGCAAAGTACAAGACTTCATCTGTTAACTGTGCAAAGCCAAACCGGTCCTCATTCTCTTTCCGTTTTCCAATTTGGGAGGAGCAGCCCACATTTTCCAGGCTAATTTTGGGAATTGGTTTTCCATACTTAATGCTTGGTGGAAGAAGAATCGGTTCATCAATGCGGTTATCCCAGATCCCAAAAGTGTCCCACGTGGCTGGACGCCCACTGCCGTCTGGATCAAATCTAGAAGATCTTCGCTGGGAGGTGGAGCTGTGGCAGGCGGAGGTCAATCTTTTGTCATCCTGCAGCAGGCGTGATGTCAACAGAGCTCTCCTTCTCACATGGTACCCTCCACTTCTAACTAAAGTAATTAGAGCAGCTGTTGACATAACTTGATTCCAAAGAACTTGGTGGTAAAGAAAAGACCAATGAATTGTCTTGAAGAAAAATGATACAACTAGGCAGGGAAGAGAGAAATAGACATTACAAGCAATTATAAGTATTAATTCAACAAGTATTTTTCAAGTACCTACTATGTGCCAGGTGCTATTCTAGCTTTAATATAAAGACGAGAACAAAACATCCCTTGGGTTAAGCAGCTTACCTTTTACTAGGGGGGATAGGGAGGGAAGGGACCCAACATACACACAGGTAAATAACTTCGGGGTAGAGGAGGGCTAATAACTGGAGAAATCAGGAAGAATTTTTGGAAGAGATGACAGTTGAGCTGGGACTTACAGGGAGCTAAGGATTCCAAGAGGTAAAGTGAAGAAAGAGAACTCCCACATGGGGGTCGCCTGTGGAGAGGCTGCATGAAGGCTGGGGATGGAATCTCTTACTCAGAGGAGGGCAATTTTGCTGAACTGTTCCCCACACCCCATCCCCAATGCCCCTCCTTCCTTATTCTTTGTCATGAGGGATGGAACAATGAGGAAGGAGGGAGGGAAAAGGATACATTAAAATATGGATGTGGTATGAAACAAATGATGATAGATACAGGGAAACGACCTAGTGATTTTATTGATGGGGGAATTTTTCTCATTCTTGAGTTCCCTACATCAATAAAATTACCCTTCTCCACAATTGAGAGCTTTAGTAAGTTGTCTGAGAGATTAAGTGACTCATCCATATCAATATAATTTTTTTTTAAACCTTGACAAAAAAAGAATGGGTATCTCCCAAAGTCTCCAATATTTATCTAAGACTGCATCTTAGTTATTGGACTATCTTTTATTAATCATTCCAAAATATAGAAACTTAAGTCTTACATAATAAGGCTTATGAAAATTAGCACATTTCAACAACTCAAAAGAAAAATTAAAAAATTTTTGATTTCCTTTGTGTTGGATTTGCATGAACTTTTTCAGTGTAGCAGACCTTGAGGAATGGTTGCAAATAATTATCAATCTAGACAGAACCTAACTTACAACTCGTCTATACAAATGATCATCCCTGACCCGTCCCACTGAGGAGGGAAGGCCTCGCTCCTATTTGGGGAAAGCTATGTTCCTGGCACTCTGAGTCCTAACTGACTTTCTTCATAGCAATAAGATTTTAAACGATGGCTAGTTTCTACAGTAATCTAAGTATCATTCTTACTTGTAATTGTATTTATTCTACATGTAAGTATACATATATGTATATACATGGATAAATGTATAATTGTGTGGGGCAGCCAGGTGGCATAAAGTGCTGCGCTTGGAGTCAGGGGAGATGAGTCTTCCTAAATTCAAATCTGGCCTCAGACACTTGCTGTGTGAACCTTGGGCAAGTCACCTAACATAGTTCGCCTCAGTTTCTTCATCTATAAAATAAGCTGGAGAATGAAATGACAAACTACTCCAGAATTTTTGTCAAGAAAACCCCAAATGAATTCACAGAGTTGGGCAGGACTGAAAAATGACCGAACAACAATTGTGTTCCTCATTAAAATATACAGATTGTTTTATTCTTAGTACTTACATTCACTAAAAAAAATGAAGTCATCTACTTCCTTATGTTGTGGTTTCATGATGTGGTATGATGGAATGGTCTCAGAGAATTCAGAGTCAGACCACCTCTAATCCGAATAGAGGCATTAATTGAGATTGACGTCTATCATGAAGCGGCCTAAGTTCCAAGAGGAACCAGCAACTTCAGAGAAAGCAAGATGGATTTTTATAGAGTAAAGATGCAATTACATAATAGAAATTCTTAATATTAAGAAGCAAGAGGGGTTTGTTAAGGGATTAGGTAATGGGGGAGGGGTCCCAGTCACAGTGGAACCGTGCATGTGATTATCCACAATGTATACAGAAAAATCCATTGGGTGGGGGTATGTATGTATGATAATGCTATCTCTTCATCAGAAGTTCACTGGCTTTTGCTATTACTGTGCAGGTGCCTATTTAGGAAAAGTCTCTTCTATTGTTCTGTGGTCCACATCCTGGTGGTGCGTTTTTCTGATCAGCTGAGTATTGTGGTCCTGTCTGAGATCAGATGGATGTGGTTGTGGTTGAGTGCATGGACATACCTGCTGTTTCTGTGGGAAATATGAGTCCATGGACATACCTGTTGTTCTAGCGAGCAGTGAGGAATATATGGAGAAGTTAGGATATTGGGGGGGGCGGTGAATGGCTAGGCAGGGGGAGTGCGTCTCCTGTTTGGTAGGGCCTATCTGTATTAGGATTCCATCCCTTATATCATTCAGAAATCTCTCATGATTTACTCCTTCCTTTGGTCTTGTGGCCTTTCTCCTTGCCAAAGCTAACCACTCTCTGAATGTACCCTGACTTTATCTTCTGTTGACTTCTCCAGAAAACCGCCTCCTCTACAATACTTACTCTATTTTCAAACTCCTAGTTCTTTCCCACTGCCTACAAACTTGCCCAAGTCTTCTCCATCCTTAAAATCTGACAAAAACACAGCTTTTCCTTGACCTGATCATCTTCACTAGTTATCATCCTTGATCTCTTCTCCGCTAAGTCCATGAAAAAGGGCCATCTCCATTTGGTGCCCTCCGCCCTCTTCCAAACCTTTGGCTGACCTCATTACTCAACAGGAATTGCTCTCTCCAAATTCACCAATGATCTCAATCCTCATCCTTCTTGACCTCTTTGAAGCCTCTGGTCACCTGTTCTCCTGTATACTCTCTTAGGTCTTCATGGCCCTGCTGTCTCCTGGTCCTCAGTGTCTACTGAGGGACTTTCAGCCAGGTTGTGCCCACTAATGCCTTAGGGGTGTGCTAGGGCCAGCCCAAAACGGCTGGTGAAAGGCAATGGTTACATTTTCAGTTGTAAGTATGTATATCTCGGTAACCAATCAGGGCTTGATTTATTGTTTTGTTGATTGTCTAGATTTTAATAAGTGATAGAGAAAATGCTAATACTGCAGATTAAACTTAAAAGTATATCCTGCATACGTTTTTTAACCGAGAGCCAGTTATTAAACTTTTTCTAAGCCCTGAGTTTCTATCTTTGGCCTTCTTTTCTTCTCTGTACTTCATATGTAAGGAAGGTGAAACTCAGAAAAATTTGGTAGACGGACAGAATATTTGCAGATTGATGACTTGAATCTTTCTACGAAGCTATTTAATCTGTTGTTCCTAATTGATTGGAACCAGATACCACATTGGAAAAAGTTTGTATACTTACATACCTTCAAAGAAATACAGATATCAACCAATCAACAAATATTTTATTGCTGCCAGGGTGCACCTCCTTCCCCCTGTCCCCTGCCCAATTTGCTCAGCAGTGTGCTGGGGAAATCACAGAAGAAAGATGCAGACTCAAATATCATAGATTTTCTGTCCTCAAAGAGCTTACAGTCAAGATAGCCTATAAATGAATGAATTAGCCTGAAGAGAATAATCTTCTTGGTGACAACTGAGCAGAAAAAACTATCTTTGCATCAAATATCTCTGATAAAAAGTCTGATATTTTACATACATATGCAATTGATGCAAATTTTTAAGGTCACCTCCTAAAAGACATGGTAAAAGGATACGAACAAGTTTTAGAAAGAATAGACAAATGAAAAATGCTCCGAATAATTATAAGACAAATGCAAATTAGAATAATTTCATAGATTCACCTCCCACTCACCAAATTGTGATTTCCATAATGTCTGATTTGTAACTATGTATCTTTTTATAACATACAAAAGGACATGCTTGCTATTTGGGATTTCTATAACTTTAAATAGCATAAATCCTCAGTGAAAATGAATAAATTATTGTCAGTATCACTTGGACCAGAATGTATACATGAATATACATTTGTACTTCAGTAAATTAGAAAATTAAGGCCTTTTTTTCTCCTTAAATTTAGCATCCTTTTGAAGTCCCTCTAGGTCAGCACTGACATATGTAATATATATGTATATGTATGTAATGTATACATAAATCTATATCAACATATGTGCAGATACACCAATAGATATGAATATATACACAATATGCATATATACATATTATGTATTTTGTGTGTATATGTATATACATATACATACATGTGTATACACACATATATGTACATATATATCCATCCTAGGGAAAGTTATAAATTCTTTCAAGCAGAAGTTCCATTTTTTCCCCCCAAGAGGCACCCTCAAGGTCATTTATTTCTCTTGTCAACTGAAATAGCTAATGGAGAGATAAAATACAATTTGGTATGATAGCTGCCACCCCACACAAGCTACTCTGAGATCACAAGCCTCTGTAGAACCCAAGTAACTAGATAACCAGCCAGCCCAGGTAGGCACATTTGGTAATAACAGCCTGCATCCTATTGCCCCCAGTCCTGAGGACTTCCTTCTTTAGCTTTAATGCTGCAACCAATGACTCATCTGGGAGTTTCACTTTATATTAGATGATGTGAGACTAAAGCTCTGTACATATGCCAGATAGCTGGTAGACACCTAATTGGAGACACACGCTAAGGAATTTACTGATGGCAAAGAACATTGTTCAGTAAACTTCACTAGGACACATAAGCCATATGGCCTGTTTCCTTCTACTCTGGGTTACCGGGGTTAGTTAATCACAAAATGAAATAATTTAAAGCAATGGCGTCATACTCAAAAAGAAATGCCCTTTTGGGTGGCATACTGGCTTAGAAAACTACAAATTAACCTGATCTATGTTGTATTGTATTTTTATTTTGAAAAGTAATAGAGATAAGAGAATATGATCAATTAATTTCCCTTTTAAAATATTTCCTTTAATTCATTTGCTAAAAGGAGTAGGGGAAGGGAAACACACTAATATGGTATTGATGGAGCTATGAATTGGTACAACTATTCTGGAAAATAATTTGGAATTATGTGAAAAAGTCACTAAGCTTTTGTAATCTTTTGCCCAGAGAGCCTACTTGGAATATACTCTAAGGTAGTCATAGAGAGAAACAACTGACTCAAAGTAAGAACTTGCAAAAGACCTGAGCTTAAAAAGGCCAAGGTCTCCCACTGCATCCTGGGCCATCTTCAGTCATCCTGATCTATATCTTGACACTGGACCCAGATGGCTCCAGAGGAGAAAGCGAGGCTGGTGACTTTGAACAGCCCTCCCTCCCTTAAATCTAAGTCGTTTGCAAGTCACGGCGGCATCTTCCTGATGTCGTGGTCCTCTTCTAGAAGGAAGGACAAACCACAAGGTAGTCATAAAAGATTGATCCCAAATATAGCAAAATGTTCTCAACAGTACTTTTTGTGGTAGCAAAAAAATTTAAACAAAGCAGGCGCCCACAAGAATGGCTGAACAAATTATAGTACATTAATATAATTCTAACATAAGAAATGATGAATATGAGGAATTCAGAGAAACTTGGACTGTGTAATCCTAGTCAAGTGACTTAACTTCTCACTATCCCATGCAATTCTCCAAGACTAAGTTTCAGAGCAAGCATTGCTCTCCATTGGGAAAAGGAGTTTCCTCACTAGGAACTCACTACACTGAAGAAATCACGAGCCTAGTAAAAAAAAAAATGGAAAATTTATATAAATTAAGATAAAGAGTGAAATGGAAATGAGTGAAATGGCTTTGCTAAACAGCGAAATAGGAAAATGATAGGCACAATGACAATAATGTAATAAAAAATAACACTAAAATCTGAATGCCATATAGTGAAACAATCACACTCCCAATCTAGGAAATGCACTTTTAGCTTTTCCACGGAGAAGTAGCAGCCTACCACCGTCATCAGCAGTAACTGTACCAATTGGTTTTCCTTATTTTTCTTTATTACAAGGGAAGGCTCACTGGATGTGTAGTGGGTACTGTGATATCAAAACAAAAAGCAACAAAAAAGAAAAATGGGACAATTTATAAGAATTGATACAAAGCAAAGAAAGAAGCAAAATACCCATAATCACAGGAGTAATGTAAATGAAAATGCTACTAATAGGCAGCTACACTGAGATTAATTGCAGTAACTGATCTTGATCCTAGGAGACGGATGCTGCAACACACTTCCCTCCTCTAGGGCAGAGATGTGGGACCTAGGTTCTGAATGTTGCTTGTGTTTTATTCAATTATTTTTCTTTTTTTACAAGGTAGGGTTATATGTGCAAAATGACTGTAAATACAAAAAGCAAAAAGCATTGACAAAACTTTTTAGCAAATAGAACAGCCTGAGGGAAGCATATTTTTTTCTTTTATCTAGACTGACACCTGCTACCACACCAGCAATGGGATGAAATAGTTGACATCTGCATGGCTAAGATTTTCAAAGCTCTTTACAAACACTCTCATTTGATTCTCAGAACAACCCAATTATAGTAGATATCCAATAGTATTATTATACCCATTTTATGGCAGGGAACTAAAGTTGACTTTGAGAAGTGACTTTCCTGAGGTCACACAGCTCCTAAGTATCAAAGGATGGATTTGAACCCAGATCTCATAGGACTACAAGACAGGTTCCTTTCCCCTACAATTTGTGCCTTTTCAGGATGATGACATTTTCCAAAATGCACTTCCCCTCTTTAAAGGTACACCAGGCACTAGATGGTTGTCTTACTCCTTTCTCCAGATCTTGAAAAACTTTGTGCTAAATTCAGATCATTCCTGATGTAACCACTCACTGCTTTCCAATCTGGCACTCTAATCTACAGCTCTTCAAGTTACAAGAAAAAAAAATTAAAACACAGATATACTTTTCCTTTAGTTTTGACAACTGACACTTTTTTTTACCTTCAGTGTCCTAACAGTGAAAGAAAAAAAACTGGACTGGATATCCAAAAGTGCTGAAGAAGCAAAAATCAAGAATGGGGCTCACTGGATCAGGAATCAAACGTGAATGAAAAGGTCTCTGAACATAGCTGCAGGGTACCCAGGAGCCATTTATTTGGTAGATACTGAAACCATTCAACTGCTATCTGCTATTTCAACTCACAAGGTAAACATTACACTCAGCAGAAATATTATTGTCAGGACCCCCTAGGTAAATTAAAGCCTTTTAAGAGATTCTCTGATATATTTATAATACTACATTTATACAATTCATTGCTATGTATGCCTAACATACATCACAGTCCAAATAGAATACTTAAAAAACAGTTTTCTTGAAACCTTTCAGCTTAGCCTTACAGATGAGGAAATTGAAGCAGCCAGAGGTTAAGTGACTTGCCCACAATCACACAGCTAGTGATTAGTCCTGGATTTGAACTCCGGTTATCCTGACTCCAGGAACACCTAGAACTCTGTCCACTATACCCCCTAAACACTTTTAGGTCTCAGTTTTTAATCTTAGAATCAGTGCCTTTAACTAGATGATGTCTACAATTCCTTATACCTCTGCATTAGTAATCCTATGAGCTTGTTCACAAAAAAATGACTTTGCTAAACAGTAGGTAATGTGAAGATTATGTAAAATATTATTATGTAAAATATCTTTGTGCACTAAAGACAAGTCCTAATTTAACTTTGAAAAACATTTTTTCTTTGTCCAATATACATAAAGCAATTTTATACTAAAATTATTTTTAACTTGCTGACCTAATATTTTGGTATATGATGAAAGCAGGGGCTCAGCAGCATTAGTGCCTTCAATCCTTCCTAAGAAGCTGGCAATATCTGGTAAAAGAGTTAGGTGAAAACAAGGCTGAAAGGACATTTAAGAGTTAAAAGGAAACATTGATATGGCACAAGGTTTCCAACAAATGAAAACATCTAGACGAAAGAAAAAATAAGAAGAAAATACTTCATTCTTTGCTTAAATGCATACCTTGCTGAACAATGACTATATACACCAAAGCTGTCACTATGACTTTATTTTTACCCCACCAATGCTATATGATCCTACAGCAGTTAAACCACTCTCCCACTTTATTTTTTGAAAGGGCAGGATGTTGTTGACTGCCTTCCACAGAAGGTTCCACTTAAGGTGAGAAGTCCATTGTGATTCCAACAGAGCTACTAAACTAAGCCTTTAAACCCAAATCTCTCTGCATTCACTAATAGGTCCCAGCCAAAGACTCACTTGCACTTCCCGGGATGGCTCCGAGAGAGCATAAATGACAATTGTTTTGGCTCCTCTCCCAGACTGATTATTTTATGAAGGGAAACTAAACTATCTTTTGTCTCAATTTTCATCTAGCCTTTAATCACTGAATGGGCATTGCCTCAGACAAACTAAGACCTGTGAAAGATCTTAGCTTAAAAAGGCCAACATCTGGGGGCAGCTAGGTAGCACAGTGAGTACATTCAGGAGGACCTGAGTTCAAATTCGGCTTGACACATTGTGTGACCTTGGGCAAGTCAGTTAACCCCAACTGCCCGACCTTCCCCCATCCAAAAAAAAAAAAAGGCCAAGGTCTTCCACCGCATCCAGGGCCATTGCCAGTAGTCCTGACCTAGGTCTTGCCACTGGACTCGACTGGAGTAGACAGTGCCTCACTTGAATCCAATTCACTTGTAAGTCAAGACATCACCCTACAGACATCACTGGTCCTCTTCTAGAATGGAGGAGGAACAACAACGATTCAAACTACTCTCTTGAACTTTTGAAGGAAGTCAAAAAGGCAGCTTTGTGAGCTTTTAGGCACAGTTTTAAGTTCAAAGCATTCTTACCCTTCCTTGAGATCATCCCTCCAACACTAAAAGGATGAAATGGGTACATAGTCATTATAACATCTAGAACCTTCACCAAGATGGAAACACATTGGAGAGCTACTATCCAGTATTACCAAGTCAAGGATTTGAACTTTAAAAAAAAAACCTTTATAAAAAGGGAGAAAATCACTTAGTAAATTTCCAACAGCCATTAAAGTCAACTGCAAGTCATGTCATCATTTTCCTGATGTCACGGTCCTCTTCGAAAACGAAGGACAAACACAACAACATTTTAAGATAAAATATTGCCCAAGGTTTAAAGCCAAATACCTTCTTTGCCAGATCCCAGTTTGCCGGCTGGGCAGTTTTATCTACTTGGAACATGGGAAAATGCCCGGTCTCATTCTTTGGGTTTTGTTGTCTAAACTATGCCTGTACTTGACTTGAGTGTTTTGTTTAGCCTTTATCAGAAAACAAGTCTTGGTTCAATGAACTTAAGTCATTCTAGCTGTCCTTTGACACATATTTGGGAAATGACAGGAGCTAAATACCACAATCCTCATGTGAATTTTAATGTTTTCCTCAGCCCCCCAAAAGAATGAGACTGAGATGCATGAACGGAAAGCCTCCGGACACTGAACCTTGGCTCAGTTGTCTCATCTGTAAAATGACCCGGACTGGGTGGTCTCTGGGATCCCTTTGCCCCTGGACCCCTCGATTCTGTGAACAGGCGTGTTTGGCCCATCTGAAGTTTTGCTACAAGGAGGGGCTCTGCTGGGGGGGGGGGGTCATTGGAAAGGGGTAATTATATAAAAAAGGAATGTAAAAAATGAATTTTAAGTGTGCGGAGTGTTGGAACAAGGAGGATAGCTTTCTGCCCCGGGCTCCCCTCTCCTCTCCGCCCTCGCGGCTGCCTGAGCGGTCCAGGGCTCCCCCACGCGAAGGACCCCCCAAGAAGTGGGCGGTGGTGCCCATGTCCATCCCGCAGTCTCCGGGCTGGTCCCGGACGCCCCGGGGAGCTGGGCCGGGAGGGGAAAGCCGGAGGCCGGGACCGCGCCCCCCGCCCCCCGCCGGCCCCTTCCGGCCGAGCGACGGCTATGCCCCTGAGGCGCCAGGGACCACAGCATCTTCCCGTCCGGCCCAGAGCCGAGGCCCAGCTCCCCGTCCCGGCCCGGCCCAGCCTGGCCTCCGCCCCCACCACGCCCCCCCTGGGACCTCACTCTCCGAACCGAGACGCGCCTTTCCAGCCTCCGCCGCTGGGGCCCCCAGGATCAAGAGCAGAGTTCGCCGGGCTGGCCTAGAGACGGGGAACGTCGGCCTCTGGGCTCCGCCGGCCCCGCCCACGCCCCGCCCACGCCCTGCGGTAAGGCCTGCTGCGCCGCTGCCTGGGCCGTGGCCGACCCACCAATGGGAAGTGGGCGCAGAGGCCCCACCCCCGGGCGAAACTAAAGCTCCTGAATCCGAAATTAATATTCTGAGGCCGCTAGGCCGGAATGCCGCAGCCTTTTGGAGAATATGAAACCGGAGAATCCTCTTACTTGGAGAATCAGAATGATTCACCGGAGCCCGCTAAAGAGCCGCCGTGCCCTCTTACCTGGGGATCAATGAGTGCACCGCCACTTCTCAGTGCAGCTGCGGGGATGTCCGCAATAACGGGGCGGCTTTGGTCTAGCCTCCCTCCTTCAGACCTCCTAGTCCCGCTCGGCTCCGACCCCGAGAAATTCTCGGACCCCTTCCTATCCCGGGCCTTAGGAAGGAGCAACTCGATCCTCTTGGGTTGGCAGTGGGGCTGAGCCAAAACGGGTTTAGCCAGGTAGCTGGCAGGTCGCCCTTTGGCCTTGGTAACCACCAATCACGGGTCCAGGAGGAACGAGCCTCCCGGCAGCTTCATTTACCCTTTAGCTCATTTCCAAACTGCAAATAACAAAGTGATATTTAAGGCAGCCAGTAGAAGAGGGAGATTTTTCCCCACCCACTTAAGGTCTGGCGGAGAGTGCAGTAATATTTCTAACATTTCAGGGTGCGGATGGTGAAGATTATTAAAAGAAAAAGAAAAAAAAACAGTGCAGCCTGGGCCTGTTAGTCCGTGTCATTTAGGTACTGGAGAAGGATTTGTGCGTGGAATAACTGACTTGCCGATGCCTATTCACTTGAAGTTTGATACAATCTTAGAATTAAAAGAGGCTGAGACTTCAGAACTCATTTATCCTAACCCGGAGCCGTAACAAAAGCAAAACAAAAATGACAGAAACAACCCAGATCACTTCTTGGAAGACCTTGATTTGCAAATCACCGAGAAGGCTACGGGGGTGCACGGGGCGGGGTGGGGGGGGCGGTTAGGGTGTATGGAGTGTGACAGCACCTGTGTTTAAATCGAGACTTTGCTACGTACTTTTGTAAACTTAGATACTTCACTTAACTGGTTTTTTTTGGGGGGGGGGGTGGCAGGGAGGACTGGAACCTTGCTTTCATCAGCTACAACTAAAGGTTTTGGATCTGATGAGCTCTACCTCATCTTCCAACTTTAAAGCTTTGATCTCCTGAGGCAGTTTTGGAATGCCCTGATTGTTAGGAAATTTCAGGTGGCTTAGTGAAGTCACAATCCAGTTGCAGTGCTCTGAGTTCCAGTTCACTAGACATTTCCAGTCTCACATTGATGGCTCACCCATTTTAATAGTAAGGTTGAGAATGATAATGTAAGGTTAGCATTCACAACTGAGGAGTCTCCTGGCCATTTCTTTTCAAGAAAACATGTTAATTGCTGGGTTTAAAACATAATTAGGTTATTTGAATGTATTAGACATTAATGGATTTTGAGGAAAGACTTGACACAGTATTTTATCACGAAGTTTTGGGGCCAAGTTTGGGAAAAACTAATGATAAGATTTGCTCCAGTAAACTTTTTTTTAAGAACTACAAGAGACAAGGGGAAAGCTCCAAGGTGTATAATATAAAACATTTAGAAATTATCTTTAGTGCACTGATATTCTTTCAGCACTAACAGTTGCAAATTTCATGCCTGCATTTAAAAAAAATTTTTAATTGATACATCTTTTTACTCTAAGACTACTTAATCTACTGTCATATGATGTACAAGGTCAGTTAGGATAGTTTCAATTTTTTTAAGCCACCAGTGAAATGAACACTCATCTTTGATAATAACCCTATCGTCTTTCATATGCCACCACAACTGAATTTGAACATATTTACCACTAAAAACAATAGAACTGGCAGTACCCCCCTTAATTTCTTCTTTTCTTCAAAGAATGGGAATATAGCCAAATGCAGTTTTAGCTATCAGATGACAACAGAATGTTGCACAATTTCCAGAATAACTATTTTGGTTAGGATTCGAATCTCCAATTCAAGCCCTTTTACTCTATCTTTTCCTTAAAACAACAATTACAAACTAATAGTATCTGAAAATAGTTTGACAAGTTGTGGCTTGATTTTAGAATCAGAAATCTGGAATGACAAGAAGCCTCAGAGACCATGTAGTTTACCTTCTTCCTTGTACCCATTTTACAGGTGAGGAAACAGGCCTAGAGAGGTTAAGTGGCTTTCCCACTGGTGGCACAAATAATTAATCATCAGAGGAGAGATTTGAATGCAGGTCTGTTGGCTCCAAAACCAGTACTTATTCTGTCCTACTATACTGCCTCTATGAACAAATTTTACTGTAAGAAAAATATTTCACTCTACCTCATAAAATGTAAGTGTTGCTTTTCTGTACAGATTTATTTTTGAAGGATGAAAGTGATAGAGATGGGACTTGTACCCCTGAAAAGGCCTTGAACTTCCCTATACTTTTCAGTAGCCCAGATCTCTGGTACTTGCCTGAGACATTAGGCCATTACTAATGCTTTTAACTGCCCTTTCATTGTGGCCCTCATTGTCTGTACCTGGCCTACTCCAGATCTTCTTACAGTCTCTCCAAATAAAAATACCAATCTTACCCTCATTAAATCTCAAAGATTCCTTAAGAGTCTGGCCTGCTTATATTGACATCACAAATACAAAAACCTCACTGGGAGTCTTGCCCACCCAACCAATGTTATAATAAACTCATTACTTGGATGAAAGAAGGCTTGAGTGGTTGAATTCTTTCATGGCAGACCCCCATCCTGTACCCTTGCATTTCAGTGTTCCTAGCACTCCTAGACTGAAAGAAAAGCAGGATGAAAATGAGAGGAAATTGTGCCCACCAGTTAAGCTACCAAGTCATCGTAATTCCATATATTTCTCCAAGGAATTATTTGTCCTACTGTAAGTTAGATGTTGTGATATAATGCAAATCATTATATTGCTTGCTGAAAAGAAAAAAAATTAAAATATTTTTACAAATATAGCATTGTCAGTTTATGAGGTTTGTTACAGTAAATAAAACGGGTGTAATGCTGTATTTTTTCACAGTTTATTATACAATGTTCTTGTTTTTAAATTTTTTTTTATATTTGTGTTTGATTTCCCCCTGTATCTCTCTCCCTTTTCCTTCCCAGGGAGCCATCTCTTACAATAAAAAAAATTTTCCAAAAAAGAAGAAAAATGAAAAAAATTCAGTAAAATCAAAACTCATGTGAAAAGCTATCACTTTTTCATATGTCATGAAAACACCAATGACAGCAAATAACTTGGAAGAAAATAGAGAAAATTCTAGTTTTATCTCTGTAGCAACAATGCAGCTTGTAGCTGCTGCTGAGGTATAAGACCCAACAAGACCAGCAACAAGAGCTGCCAGCACAGGTTCTTTGATCTGCTTTTATAAAGAAAGCAACTTTAAGGGGTTAAGTCTCACTTTAATCAAACACACACATATCATTTACTTAGTTCAGGAGAAAAAGCCAGCACCCTGAAGCACCCTGAGCTTCAGAGCAAATACAAACAAATTACAAGTGTACATTATATAAACTGAGCTAATAAACACTAATCAGCAGACAGGCTTCTAGCGGTCTGTCCAAGACCAAGAGAAGCACCAACATCTGGGTTTTTTCAAAGGGAGTGGGGGGACTCTTAAGAACTACTGCCCAGGGTCTCATCTATTCAAATCACTGGACATTCTTCCAGTGACAGCCCCCAGCAAAATGCTAAGCTCTGAGTTTGTAAACCTTGTTCAGGGTCAAAGAGCAGCACAACCATACGACTCAAACCTATGTGAACTAGGCTTTCCCTTATAAGCAGGTCATCGAAGACTCCCGATTTAATCAAAGAAACAAAGGCCAGATTCATCAAAGACACTTGATTACCTAAGTGCCCCCAAAGAGAAAACAGTAAAAGTCCCACACTGCTTAACATTACAATCTCTCCCAAAGATATGTGCTTTATCTTGGTTAATGTTTTCAATCACATATTATTTTATACTACAATCAAAAGATACCATTGTACGGACCATTTGGTGATATCAAATCCATCTATGGATTGTCTAAAGATAATACTAAAAGATCACAAGCCCTTCCTGAGAAATGATTATTAAATAACAAATTGTTAATTTTGGGGAGACAAAGGCTGAAAGACATTGCTGATAATAAGACTAGATTAACTTTCTCCTCAATCTTGTTTAGACCCAGTGCAGGTGGGGAAGCCCATTGTGTTCTACTCAGGTTTGGGTAGGGATAAATTCTTCGATTAGATTGCCCAAGGCTGGGGGTAATTTGGAAGTAAATGACATAATCGAGGTCACTTTCACTACAGTTCCTCATTATTTATTTATGTATTAACCAATCAGAGTTGATTGCCACCCTCAGGAACACCCACTCTTCCAAGGGCAGATGGCTCTGGAGGAGAAAGTGAAGCTGGTGACCTTGCACAGCCCTCCCTCACTCAAATCAAAGTCAACTGCAAGTCATGTCATCATTTCCCTGAAGTCATGGTCCTCTTCGAAAATGAAGGACAAACACAAGAGTTGAGTGGGTTCCATGAGGACTCTTTGGCATGTAAGAGTGTTACTGACCCCTTTTATTAATTATTGTTAGCATGATTAATGAAATAATCAGTTATTCAAAAACTATGTCTCTCAAACTTTTTATATGCCACGCTACCTAAAAAAAATTTATAAGAAGGTAAATTATTTCACCTTTGAGTTGTTCTTACATCAATATTCTAATGGCAACCTGAGAGTATATGCAATATTGAATTGGCCAATTCTTACTATGAACCCTTCTGTACTTAGCCTTCTCTCCAGTACTTTGTAAAGGTCTGACCTGAGCTTGTTGGACATCTAAAAGTCTATGATTAACATTCAGCAAATTCATCCTCGAAGACAGGAAAGTGGCCGTTCAGAAATTTTCACCTTTACTCTCTCTCTGTCACACACACACACACACACACACACACACACACACACACACACACACAGTCACACTGAGCAATCTCTTGGACATTCAGGAGTCACATCTCCCTCTGCTCTCCCTTCCCCAGCTCACTTGGGTAGAAGTAGGTATTATACTAGCAATTCTGGTACAGGAGCAAGCAAGGGTATCCTTTGGGAGGACCACAAACCTCAGGCCACAGGCTACATGGGGTGAGAGACTCCAGAACAACACTCTGCTGGGGGAGATGGGAAATATTTATCATAGGACACAACCCAATGTGGGGAGACCAACAAGGGGCCAGACTGTGGAAAAACATACCTGAGGTACAGGAAAGCCTTAGAATTCCATCTAGGCTGATCTTCACAAGTCAATTACGTTGTTATTACTCTAGTATCAAGAAAATGCTGATGGCATAGTAGGACTGGGCACCGGAAAAGGGTCATGATGGGTGATGGGCCCCAAGGAATAGTGGTGAGGAAACAGAATGAACCAAAGAGGTGCTGTAGCAGCTTGGGGCTAGCTGAAGATCTCAAGGTTAACAACAACAACTAAACATTTACATAGTGCCTACTGTGTGCCAAACACTGTACTAAGGGCTTTGCAATTATTACTTCATTTGAACTCTGGGAAGTAGGGGTCATAAGACAGATTTGGGGAAAGTATAGGGAAATAAATACAGACTATTCACACCCCAGTGTCAGATAACCTGCAGCAAAGACCTGGTTGTCTCATGCCAGTTATGGCTTTGACCACCATTAAGATGGTAGTTGAAATGTAAGGAATGGAATTCTTAGGATAAGCTGGCTTTATGAATTATGAGCTGGGATGGCTAATGGATTTACCTTCTTAGTTTTGGGGTATATAGACAAGGGATGTGGTAGTTAACGTGGCAGATTCTTTCCACAGCTTCCCATGACCTGACAGGCTTCTCTGGGCCATTCTTGCTGCCCCATGCTACCCAATTAAGAAACCAGTCATTCTAACTAAAAGTAACAAGAATGGACAACAGAAACTGCACAAGAGAATTTAGCTCTCAGTTCACTAGGCATGAGAGTGTGGCACTTCTTTGCTGTCTTCATTGGTTAGCCAACTGATTCAGTAAATCACATCCTCAGAATGAGAATGATGTGGGAATTATATAACATGGAAAAAGGTGTTACCATAGGTTGAGTGTTTTCTTGACTTCTATGAGGAGGAAGTGAAGAGAATGCTTTAGACCAGTGAGGTGTTAAAATGGAAGTCCTGTTTTTGTATTGCAAGTCCTGTTTTTGTATATCTAGATCCCAAATTCCTAGACAAATTTTCTATACTCTCAAATCCTACAGAACCCTGAACCGTAAGCCTGGATTAATGACTAGAAGTTGATTGAGCTGGCATTCATTTCATGGAAACTTTTTTTACTAAAAAGAAAGGAAGGGTAGAAGGAGAGAAGGAAAGATGGAGGGCAGAGAGGAAGGATGGAAGAAAAGAAGGAAGGATAGGGAATTTTTAAAGTACTCTCAAGCATTTTGAATATGTTTTAATTTGACCCTCACAACTCTATGAGTGAGTTATGTACTATTATGATTATCCACATTTTACAGATGAAGAAATTGAAGTCAAAAGCCTGTCCAGGGTCACAGAGTTAATGAATGTCTGAGTCTGGATTTGAATGTAGTTCTTCTTTACTATAAGCCAAAGGTTCCATCTCCTGTGCCAAGGTTCCTTTCAGTCCAGCCAACATGAGGTTTGCCATAAGCTATTTCAGTGATGTGTGAATGTCTTTGGGCAAGCGGTAAATTTGACATGGATACATTGATTAATTTTCTAACATTAAGGCCAAGCATGTGTACTTCTATTGACACTAGGCTGACTCACAACATCTGACCTTAACCAGATGAAAATCAAATGTCACAGTCTTTGAAGTAATTTCTTTCCCTGCTGAGCATGGTCTTGCTGGAGCTGGAAGCCATTCATCTCTAGCTAGACTCACCAAACACTGTTATAGTCTAGTTTCTTCTCTTTGTCTTTGGTTGTATAGCCTTCCCATGCTATGTGCCTTGGGGATATAGAGAGAATGGAAATATAGAATGGCATAACTGTGCATTATTTTCTTCTCTTCTAGGTAGCTAGGTAGAACGGGGAGGCCTGAATTCAAATCCAGCAGCTAGGTAGCACAGTGGATAGAGAAATGAAGTTGGTGTCAGGAAGACCACCATATCCTACAGGCTCACCACCCAGCATTCAAAGTCTTTTTGACTAGCTGTTTGACTATGGACAAGTAATATAACCTTCTTTGCCTCAGTTTCATAATCTGTAAAATGGGCTAGAAATGGAAACGGCAAACCACTCCAGTATCTTTTTTTTTTTTTAGGTTTAGAATTTTTTTTTTAATTTATTTTTGACATGTTTGGTTTTCAGCATTGATTTTCACAGGCGTTTGAATTACAAATTTTCTCCCCATTTCCTCCCCCCCCCACT
>CM053623.1:299457380-299477131 GCA_028646595.1 Phalanger gymnotis
CAACAAAACTAGCAGAAACCATATGATCATCTCAATAGATGCAGAAAAAGCCTTTGACAAAATACAACACCCATTCCTATTAAAAACACTAGAAAGCATAGGAATAAATGGAGCCTTCCTTAAAATTATAAATAGCATCTACCTAAAACCATCAACAAGCATTATTTGTAATGGGGATAAGCTAGATGCATTCCCAATAAGATCAGGGGTGAAACAAGGATATCCATTATCACCTCTACTATTCAATTTGGTACTAGAAACGTTAGCTGTAGCAATAAAAGAAGAAAAAGAAATTGAAGGAATCAGAATAGGCAAAGAAGAAGCTAAATTATCACTTTTTGCAGGTGATATGATGATTTACTTAGAGAATCCTAGAGAGTAAAGTAAAAAACTACTTGAGATAATAAACAACTTTAGCAAAGTTGCAGTATATAAAATAAACCCACATAAATCTTCAGCATTCCTATACATTACTAATAAAGTCCAACAGCAAGAGATAGAAAGAGAAATTCCATTCAAAGTTACTGTAGACACTATAAAATATTTGGGAGTTTATCTGCCAAGACAAACCCAGGGCCTATACGCACATAATTATGAAACACTTTCCACACGAATAAAGTCAGATCTAAATAAGTGGAACAATATCAGTTGCTCATGGTTAGGCCGAGCTAATATAATAAAAATGACAATTTTACCTATAAAAAATCAAATTACATTTAAATGAAAACCTATAACTATGGTGCTCACAGGAGACACAGAATCACCAGAACTATTTGGCACTTATTAGGTAATAACCATTACCAAGTTTGTTGCCTTGCCTTCAGAGATAAAAATCTGAAAAGTACCTTGGATAGTCACCATTAACTCAGGTGAGGTCTCTGAACAATGAGACCAGAAAGAGGAATCTAAAAAATTATTAAACTTTACGATTAACTAGTTCTACTAAAGAGCCTGGTGCCTGGAGCTAAAAATTTCACTGGTTAGGGTGGATTAGAATATTCTTTGCTCCTCATTGCTACCTCTGGGATCTTATTCTCCTCTTTTAAAGTTCACTAAATCCATGTTTACCACCCAATTAATTCTGGTAGCTATTATCTACTGACCTGCAAGATAATCTTCTTCTTTCCCCAGTGAGTTCAGTGCCTGGCTTACAGTCTTTCCTACCCAACTCCTGCCCTCAGACTATGGGATTTCAACATATGTATTGATATTCCTCCAAACACCCTAACTTCCCAGTTGTACAACTTGCTGATTTCCCATGACCATTCTACCTCAGCTATACATGGAGATGTGTAATCTTGTCATAACCCACAAATACAATTCAATTACATAAACATTTATTAAGCTCTTTCTATGCACAAGGCACCGAACTAAATGCTGAAAATAAAAAAGAAGCAAGACAGTCTCCGCCCTCAAGGAACTCACAATTTAATGAGGGAGAAAACATGCAAACAAATATATACACAACGAGCTACATACAGGATAAAAGGAAGTAATTAACAAAGGGAACACAGTGGAATTAAGAGGTCATGGGGAAGGCTTCCTGTAGGAGATGAAATTTTAGCTGGCACTTAAAGGAAGTCAGGGAGGTCAGTAGTTGGAATGGAGGAAAGTGAGCATTCCAGACATGAAAGACAGCCAGAGAGAATGTCCCGAGCCAAGAGATGGAGTGTACTGTTTGTGGAATAGCCAGAAGGCCAGTGTCTCTGGATCAAAGAGTATGTGTGAGGGAGTAAGGATAAAAAGATCGGAAAGGTAGAAGGGGATTAGGTTTTGAAGGGAATGCCAAAGACAGAATTTTGTACGTGATCCCAGAGGCAATAGGAAGTCACTGGAGTTTATTGCGTGTGCATATGTGTGGGAGTAGTTGGCATGATCACCCTTACATTTTAGGAAAATCACTTTACTAGTTGAATGGATAATGTGTTGGAATGGAGAGAGTCAAGGCAAGCCGACTCACCAGCATGAGGGTCTGCAGTAGAGCTGTAGCAGTGACAGATGAGAGAAGGGGGTATATTTGGGAGATGTTGCAAAGGTGAAAGTGACAGACTTTGGCAACCTCTTGGATACAGAAGGGTGAGACAGTGAGGAATCCAGGATGACTCCTAGGTTGCAAGTCTCAGGAACTTTACCTTGTTACATTAAGCGGGGAGGGTTTAAGAGGAAAGACAATGAGTTCTGTTTTGGATACACTGAGTTTAAAGACATATACTAGACATCCAGTTTGAGAAGTCTGAAAGACTGGAGTTCAGTTGAGAGACTGGGACAGGATAGATAGATTTAAGAATCATCAGCACATGAGTGAGGGGAGCAGAACCAAGAGAACATTATACATGGTTACAGCCACATTGTGTGATGACCAACTTTGATAGACTTGGCTCTTCTCAACAACACAAGTTTCTAAGACAACTCCAAAAGGCTCATGATGGAAAATGCTATCCACATCCAGAGAAAGAATTACGGAGTCTGAATGAAGATCAAAGCATACTATTTGCTCTCTCTCTCTCTCTTTTGTTTCATTTCGTTTCTTCTTTCTCGTGGTTCATTCCATTGGTTATAATTCTTCTTTGCAAGATCACTAATGTGAAAATATGTTTAATGTGAATGTATATGCACAGCCTATATCAGCCTGCATGCCTTCTTGAAGAGGGGGGAAGAGAGAGAGGAGGAGAAAATTTAAAACTCAAAAGCTTGTGGAACCAAATGTTATAAACTAAAAATAAATGAATTAATTGAAAATACATATTTCGATAAAAAAAAATCATCAGCATAAAGATGGTAATTGAATCAACAGGAGCTGGCAAGATCACCAAGTGAAGTAGTGTTTTTGGAGGGAGGGTTCCAAGAGACATCTACAGTTGAAGGGTGTGATCTGAAAGAGGAGGCAGAGAAGGAATGGTCAGACAGATTGGAAGAAAACCAGGAGAGAGTGGTGTCCTGAAAACTTAGAGAGAAGAAAACATCAATCAGAAGAGAATGAGGACTGAGAAAAGGCCATTAGATTTGGCAACTAAGAGATCACTATCCACCACATATATGTTCATGAACTCTGGAATTCCCTTATCTGATCAAAATCTGTTGTCATTTCACCTCTCTGCCTCGAAACCCCTAACTCTTTTCTTCATCTTTGCTATGACCTCCACTGCACTGTCTACAAACTCCTCCTTTCCTTTGAAACATATCAATGCATCCACTCCTTTGTCTTTTATTCTCCAGTTTAAACAATCCCATTTCATAAACCATTCTATTTTGGTTCTCTTCACCATCCTCTGCACCTCCTCTGGATGATATGCAGTTGTCAATGTTTTTCCTAAAGTGAGATTTTACTCATTTTATATGTAAATACTCTAAATATTGACTCTGTTTCTTTTAATGGAGTCCAAAATCCAATCAGTTCAACTTTTCACTGTCTTTTTCTCAAGTCCCTCAGCCTTTATCTATCACCAATATTTCCCTGCCAAGCCTCAGCTGTGGATTACTCCTGCCATCTTCTGCCTTCACTATTGCTTAGATACTTGTTGAACAAAGCTAGAGAAAATCACAAAACCATGTTTATAGGATACACTGCAGTTTTATGTTCCATAATCTCAATTGGGCCCTCTCTCTGACAAAGCAATTCCTTTAATTTCTTTACTTAAACTTCTTTAATTAACTCATTATCCCACTAACCATTGCAGAATTTCCAAGCTTTTTCATCCCTTCTCAAACCTTTCATCATTCTCTCTCCCTGTTTTCTCAGCTGAGAACATGGACTCATATTTCACAGAAAAAAACAGTCATTTGCTCCTTCTCTCTGCCTCCTCATCACACATCACTTAAGATGTCTTCTGCCACTATTTGCTCCTTCACCTTTGTGTTACATAAAGGCTTTTCTTGTAAAAAAAAAACCTGCTCTTTCTGAACAAGTGTTTCAACAATCCGGCTAACAGCTGTTGTGGGGGGTGAAGATGCACATAAGCCCAACAACAAGAACCCTACCAGCACGCTGCAAAAGCACAGGTTCTTTTAATCTGCTTAACTAAGGAAAGCTACGTGAAGGGGTTGACAAGCTTACTTTAATTCAGCATACAAACATCATTCACTTAGTTCAGGGGAAAAACCAGCACCCTGAACTTCAGAACAAAATACAAAGTACAAACATCGACAGACAGACCTTGTCTGATCCAAATCCCAATACATAGTTACCAGAGTTTAACAAAGTCTCAGCATCCAGGTTTACCAGCTGGAGGGCTTCTTAGATATAGCTGCCCAGAGTCTCCATACTCAACCAAGAGTGAGAGCCCTGTGCAAATGGCTCTGTCTTCTCTTCTTAAAGCATTTCAGACGTCATCAAACATCATCTGAATGACCAGAACTTAGGCTCCTATGATTGGCTCTGGAGTTAGCACCTCCCCTTAGTTAGCCCCACCTTAGTTACCAATCTACACCCACATATGTTTTACACCTAATAGGGGTTTGGGCCTGGGGCTTAGCACCTAGTAAGACTCAATGAAATACACTGAATTACTCAAAGGAAACAAAAGCCAAACTCTTCAAGGGCACTTGGTTGAACTAAGTGCTAAGAGCCCATTTTGCTTACCAACACAACAAGTGATGCCATGTTCTCTACTCTTGTAGACTACCTCCTCTATCATCTTAACTTTCTCACTCTGTCTTCAATCTCTCCCCATCCCCTGGCTGCTTCCTTACTGCCAGCAAATATGCCCATGTCTCTCTACCATGATCCATTCTTCCCCTGTAGCTATCATCTATCTTTCCTCCCCTGTAGTAATCTATCCATCCTTCCCTTGTAGCTATCATATCTCTCTTCAGTTTTGTGGCTATGCTACTTGAATAGTCCTTCTACAATCATGCCTCCATCTTCCTTTTGCTCATTGTCTTCTTAACTCTCTACTGTCAGACTTCCGACCTCATAATTTAACTGAAACTGCTCTCTCCAAAGTTACCAATGATCTCTTAGTTGCTTGTCCTTTTCTCAGTCCTCAAATTTCTTTCTGCAGTCTTTGACACAATTGTGATGTTCTTTTCTCGCTAGGTTTTCATGATACTGCTCTACCCTGGTTTTTCTCCCACTTGCCTGTCTGTTTCTTCTCACTTTCCTTTGTCGGATCTTCACCCGAATCATGTCTTACAGCAGGTGTCTCCCAAGGATTTGTTCTTGGCCCTTTTCTCCCTCTACACTGTTTCCCTTGGTGATCTCATCAGCTTCAATGGATTCAATTATCATCTATCTCTATGCTGGTGATTCTCAGATCTACTTATTCAGATTTAACCTCTCTCCCAGTCTACACTTGAATCCTTAACTGCCTGTTAAATTTTTTGAACTGATATCCTGTAGGTATTTTAAACTCAACCTTCCAAAACTGAACTCATTCTCTTCCTCTTTCCCCAACTCTCTCATTTTAAAAACTAAATCAAAATGACTTGAGCAGAGATTTTTCAGTAAATAAGGGGAAATTATAATTTGAATTTCTTTCACTAAGCAGCAGTGCTTCGAGATAATAAATCATCTTTGATGGCTATTGGTTAAACAAACCCAGACTACTGAGTTCTTTTGCTCTTATAGCACAAGTCCTCTTCATCTTCTTCATAAGACATATGTTGAAACATTTCAATCAAGAAAAAAGATCTTTCTACCCTCTTCCTTTCTGTCTTCTTCAGTTTCTCTCTATCCATGACAAAAATAGTTTCTTGAGGCTTCTTTCAAGCTCTGAATAGTCTTTCCAGAGACAGTTAAAACAGGCATTTTCAGAACATTCCATTAATAGTAATGGTAATTAGGGGGCAGCTAGGTGACACAGTGAGTACAGCACCGGCCCTGGAGTCAGGAGGACCTGAGTTCAAATCTGACCTCAGACTTGACATACCTATTAGCTGTGTGACCTTGGGCAAGTGGCTTAACCCCCATTGCCCTCCCTCCCCCCCTGCAAAAACAAAACAATAAATAAATAAAAATAAATAAATGCTTATCAAAAAATAATAATAGTAATTAACAATAGTAATAGTAATAGTATACTTAATATCAATAGAAGTACCTAGGGAAATAGCTGCTAGATTTCTCCATGTGGCCAAAAATTTTCCGTGCCTTCTAAATTTTTTATTGAAGTACATCAAAGCCACACCAATCCCAACTTGGTGAGGAGAGAGAGGACGAGTGAGAGAAGGTGATTAGTACATTAGGAACTAGTATTGCAGTGCCAACTGGAAAAGAGGTCAAACATATATTGAGCAACAGGGACAAAAGTTCAGCAAGAAACTACCTTGAAATAGTATTTTCAACCAAAGATTTCAAACATATGAATCTCTTGGGCTTTTTTTTGGTTTTATTTTCTGTACTGACTTTTCTTATTTTATTTTTTTTGCTCTTTTGCATATATTTGAAAATATTTGTCATTTGAGTATGTCAATACTTCAAGAAGGCTTAATTTTGTAGGTGTAATTTTCCTACCAATGCAAATAGCAACACCTCCCATGATATAATACAAAGTTCTTGTACGTTGGTATAACCCAAAACTTCATCACTCTGAAGTAAACCTAGTAATGAGCAGTTGTGGACATGGCAAAGCTCATCTTCATACAAAAAGCATGCTTATAATAAATGCCTACACTGTCAGTCACACTCTTTTGCCCTGATTCTTTAATGATGTAGACTTGGAAAATCTACCCTGTGGGATATTATGTTACATAGATTTCTTCCAAGAGGTATAGGTGGTAAAAGGGTGCTCTCAAAGTCAAGACAGCCTGGGTTCAATCCCTACCTGGAATACATAAAATTTATGCGACTCTGGATAGGACATAATCTCTCACTGGCTTGGGCAATTCATTATAGAATCTCTGTTGATCTGTTTGGGTAGAGGGAGTTTCTGCCCTGGGGAACTCGCTCCCTACATTCATTAAATCACAGGCCCAGAAAAAAAAAAATTGACATTGAGCATAAAGCTGTCCAAAGAGATAGCTAGACCAGAATACACTGAGACTTAGCTCCCTGAAATCAAAGCTTAATAGGAAGAACTTTGTTTAAAACAATGAACACCTATAAAATACCAGTCTTAATATACTTTTGTAACTGTTAAATGGACCACAAGGGATTTCAGAAGTATAAAACTCAAGCCTTGTGTAATTTTAACAAAGCACAAGGCCCATCATCCTAATATATTTAATAGAGAGGTTAGCATTTCTTCACCAAAAAATAAGGAACGGCATTGATCTTTAGAATATATGATAAACAAGTTTTTAAAAAAACCCGACAGAAATAATTTTCAAATAGGCAGATATCGCTTCACTGAACAACAGTAAAAACTGATAACAGGTACACACCATTGACTTTATTTCTAAATGGAGCTTATTACATGGCTCAAATCCAAGAATGGAATCCAAAGTACATACATGGCATCTACATGAACCTAGCCAACAATACGTCAACAAAGAAGCTACAGACAAATGCCTGAGTCATGCTTATTTGTGAAAACAGAAGGGTTTATGAAAGCAATTCAGGGCCAAAGGAAGCTACAGAAGGTTTATCCTTAGGGAACCTGAATCTGATGATCAATGTGGCTTATATAAGGAAACAGTAGAAACTATGTAAAATATCATTGCAGGCTACAAAAATTTGACCCACATTGTGGTGGATGAAAGATGAAATAACTGAGAAAACAGAAGTTTGAGCTTCCAAGCATTTAAATTTATTTAAGTAATGCATGCCAATTGCCTAACAAATTGAGACCAGTCACCTTCCTCAGCTTTGGCACTGGACCCCGAATACAGGGAGAGACAGACTTTTATACATTAAAAAACAATTAACTAAATAAGACTAATTAAAAGGAAATAATTAATCAGGATACAATATTAGGTAATCTTATTTCTAGCTGAAGGAAAGATTAGGGACATTACAAATTCAGAGGGGGAAAGCAAACAGTGACAGTTCCCTGAAATCAGAAAAAGAGGTGTTCCACTCCCCCAAAGAATCTGTACCCAATCAAAGGAATATGGAAACAATAAGTGGGGCCGACATATGGGTTGCTTGAGATGAGTAACTGTGAGAAAATTATTCATATCAATCTTTGAATCTACTGGCATAATACTGAATACTACTGAATATTCTGAATAATATGTACTGCATAATATAATATATACTGAATATTACTGAATAATACTAAAAATGAGCTGAGCCAGTGCATTCAGTACCTAGAGATTGGTGGTTGCATGAGAAAATCAAAGAGAAACCTGACGTATCAATGTAGGTAATGGCACCTGAGGGCTTTGGAGCTCTTCCTGGAGAACACTATTTTTTTTAACAGAATCGGCTATATTTAATAGAACCTCCAGGTGGGAAAGGTTATATGTCCTTTGTTAGGTGGCTGAGATGGGTGAATTACCATTATAGTCAATTCCTCACAGGGATTTATAAGGGACAGAGTGAAGTTCCTAAAGTAAATGAGTTTGATAGATTGGACTTATGGACCCCATCCCGTAATGGGGCCAAATCCTGTGACTAACCTACCTGTGAGCAATTAGATCCTACCCTCTCTGGTGGAACCCCACTAGAATAGCTTCAGACTTTACCTATGAGCCTCTCCTGCCACAAACCAATATTGGTGTGGGCTGATCCATTTATGAAATTTGAATATGAAGTTGAGACAGTTGTGGTTTGGAAAAATACTGCTGTCAGTATGTCTAGGCACTCTGGGAATGGAGGGGCATGAGTCACAGAACATGCCACCTTGCTAGGTGGACAAAGGACACTAATACTCTCTACTGAAAGGAGTTTTGGGTGTGTCTGCTAAAACATGAGGTTGACATGAGAGCAATTGATGGCTAGCCCATGGAGGTAGTAGTAAAACTGTACTGGGAAGAGGCTCTTCAATACAACCCAAGCCCAAAGAATCTTCTATATTCCTTACCTCATTTGGGTAATTCAAAGGAAGTTTGCAGAGGACATGGAAGGAAGGCGTATCATGTACTCTTGGGAGTCAGTATCTGTTTAATTCCTTTCAAGAACCTCTATGCAGGTTGCTGTAGGCATGGTCAAATAAAAACCCTCAGAGTTACCCAAACCATCCCATATAATCAGCACTAAACAGTAGTAGGCCCTCAAGGATGTAAAAGATGTTTCTCTTCTAGTGATGCAGATGTTAAGATGCTGAAACATTTAGTTATTTTTGGACAGGCCCTATGAGGCCTGCAAGGAAGGCAAATGGCATTCATTAATTTACAGTGAATGACGGGCCGGTGACTAAAGTCATCTTGTTTATCACTAGAGCTGTTCATCCCGTCCTTAATGTCATAGATCTAGTAGCCAAGGCCCACGGTGAGTAGCATGCGGTTACCGACGTCACCAACAGTTTTTAATTCCCTGCCCCCTTGTTCCTGTAGCTGAGAATAGTCAAGAACAGTTTGCTTTCACTAAGGAGTCCAATCAGTATACCTTCACCATCCTTCCCCAGGGCTACTTATTCTCTCTCTTACTGCCACATTATGGTGGGCAGAGACCTGAAAGAGGCCTCCTTTGCTGAATGCATTAATATACACCATTACATTGATGACACAACATTGACCAGACCAGATGTGGTCCTGGAAGCAGAGGTACTAGATTAGATGGTGGCCCACATGATGGAAAATTGGTGGGGAATCAACTCTAATAAGTTCTAGGGTCTAGCCTGCTAAGTCAAATTTTGGGGAATGCAACGGGTGGAGAAAACCCATAGGATTCTTGGCACAGTTCAAAATAAACTACTGACACTTGCTTCCCCATGATCTATGAAGGAAGCCCAAAGACTTGTTAGACTCTTCAAGTTTATTAAGTAACTTAAATGTCTACTGCTTTCAAATGGTGTCCCCAGTAGGTCACAGCCATTAAAGATCTAGAGTAGGCTATCCAGCTGTCTCTTCACTTAGGCCCTTAAGACCTTGCAAGGATAGTATTTCTGGAGATCTCTGGCCAGAAGGACCGAGCTGAGTGGAGCTTTTGCTTGTTTGTTTTTTTGGTGAGGCAATCAGGGTTAAGTGACTTGCCCAGGGTCACACTGCTAGTAAGTGTCAAGTGTCTAAGGCTGGAGTTGAATTCAGCTCCTCCTGACTCCAGGGCCCGTGCTCAATCCACTGCACCAGCTTACTGCTCCATGAGTGGAGTTTTTGGCAAGCAATGATGGCCAGAATAAGTGACTGTCAGGCTTCTAAAGCTGCAGGATTCTCAAAGTGACCACTCACTAAGTCACTTTTGAAAATCATTTGTTCACTTGTTTCCATGCCTATGTTGCTAGTGAAGTGATGGCACAGCCACCATACTACCACTCTTCGTCCAGAGTTGCTTATTATGGGTTGGGTAATGCAAGATGGTCCCTCTAACAAGATCAGTAGGTGACAGGAAACTTCTATTGCTACATAGAAATGATAAATTCAAAATCATGCTTCTGGCTCCCTTTGGTGTTAATGCCTGTTATAAATAAGTGCCCGAAGACTGAGGCTTCCAGTCCAGATCTTGGAACCCTGTCTCCTCTGCTGGCCCAATGGGCCCCCACCTATAAGGACTTGACTCCTGAGAAATAACATTTTGCCTGGTTACTAATGACTCCATCTGCTATGGTACTGGAATACAGGACTGGGTTTCAGCAGCCATTAAGGCTAGCTGAGCTACAGGCTTTATGGCTTGTATGTGAGAAAGACTTGAGGGATGAAGTGATTAAGATCTTTAGCTACATTGAGGACTGGCAATGGGTCTAGCCAAGTGGTCTGGGGTAGAGACAATCTAGACAATCAAAGACTCTCCCCTTTGGGGGTTAAGACCAATGATGTCTTCCATTACATACAGTTGTTTGCAGGGCATGACAGTACCCACCAAAGACATACTTTAAACAACCAGGTTGGAATGTTACAACAATAGAGGTGGTGGAAGAATTGGTCCAGTGTCAATATTGGGTTGGTGATGTTATGTTGAGTGGTTATGCGACCACATGATCTCCCTAAAGAAAGAAAAAAGTGCTCCTTGTTCCAGATGAAGCACCTATCTACCCCAAATGGCTGATGACCTATGCCCAACTGGCAAAATGGCACTTTCCCATCTCAAGGCAAGAGGTCTGACCCTGCTAATTAACAGCTTTCTGCACCCAAGTACCCAGGTCACATATCCAATTTCCTAGAAGTTGTCTATGACAACTTTTTCTAGTTGCCTTGGCCTCAACATCCTTGTGACTTCTGTACACCCTTGGAAAAGGAGCTTATATCCACCTCAGTTGGTAGGCTTCCTTTTCTCTGTGATGACTCAGGCCTAACTCCTTCCCAGAAAGGCCCTGGCAGAGATCAAGTGATGATGCTGTTAGGAGGCGCTATGCTTTATAATAACAAGTGAGAAGTGAACCTCTTTATGTTAACCGTTCAACAATTTATGAGTGCCTCATTTCATCTCAATGTCAAACAGGACCTAACATGATCTTGGCTTTATATCTTCCCATAACAAGTGGTGTACAGAACTCCCAGTGAAGAAACCCCCTCAACTACTGTAGATTGTAATCTACTCTATAAATTCTAGCCTTGATCCAGGGCACTGTGCTCCCTCTCAAGACATTTCTTTTATGTCTAACAAAAGAAAGAATATCCTTGAAATAAAGATTTCTGAATTGCAATCTTGCCTAATTTGAATTCTGCTAAATGGTGTTATGAAACATCTATAAATAACATGTATGCATTAATACACTATTGGTGGACCTGTGAATTGGTCCAGCCATTCTAAAAAGCAACTTGGAACTATGCCTCCTAAAAGTCAGTAAACTTCATGCCCAGCTACTACTAGGTCTATGCTTCAAAGAATTCAAAGTAAGTAGAAAAAAACCTATACACATAAGCATTCTCACAGCAGCTATTTTTGTGGGAAAAAAACCCAAACATACCTGGAAACTCAGGGAGTACCCACATATGGTGAATTATGAAGATAATGAAATACTATTGTACTATAAGAAATGATGAAATGGATGGTTTCACCAAAATTTGGAAGACCTGTATGAACTAATGTAGAATGAAATGATCAAAACCAGAATGGTTTACATAATATCATTAGAAAGGAAAACAACTTTGAAAGATTTAAAAATTCTAATTGATGCAATGATAAAACACAATTCCTAAGATGGATGATAAAACATATTTACCCAAATCTTGACAGAGATGATGGGTTCAAGATACATTCTAAGACCTGCATTTTCAGACATAGCCAAAGTGAGAATTTGTTTTGCTTGATGTGCATATGAAATGGTACCTGGGCAGGGTGCCTCTAATAGTATCCTCTTTGCTGGGGAACCTGCTTCCAAAGAGTCTGATGATGTGGAGTGGAAATGCCTTGGAGAGATGGTGGAGCATGTGTGGACAATCTGTAACAGGCTAACCATGTGGGGCTCTTTGTCTGTCGAGGCAGTAAGCCATTGTTTGCTTTTGACTTCAACATTCCTGGGCGAGGTTGGTAACTCCTTTCGTCATGGCAAATGGCAGAGGGATTGGAGCCTACAATCTTGTAAGTTCAAAAGGTCCAACGGGCACCTTGGCATCCTGACATTCCAGAGTTCAGATCTGTAGCCAGTGTAGTACCAATGCCTTGTAGAACAAGGAATTATCTTGGGAAGTGACCTTAAGGATGTCAGCCTAGCTGTAGCTGAGACAAGAACTCACCTGGGATTGATTGGATTTTTAGATTTGAACTTGTTGAGACAGATACCATAAAAAGGCTGAGGTAAGTTGACCCTACTATGTTCAGAGACTGGGGTGGCTTGGGAGAGGGTATGACCTTTGATGTATTGGGGGAAATGTTTGTACTTTGTTCTTCTTGTATCTTTGATAGAAATATCCCTTGTAGAAGCTACTCAACATTAAGTGGTTAAATGGAACTGAGGAACACAGCCAGTAGGAGATTAGCTGATGGCAACAGAGAATAGATACTCCCAAAACCACTTGGGTTACCCTAGAATAGGGATTTTCTAGGGTACGAGGGACCTCTAGGTCTTGAAGGGCAGCCCTTTGACTGAATCCAAACTCCACAGAACAAATCCCCTTAATAAAAGGATTTGTTCGGTGAAGTTTGTATGTAGCACCTGGTTCTGGGAAAGTGAGCTAAAACATGCTTGTCATGTTACAAAGGCTTCATTTTTCTTTTGGGGGGGGGGATGGGGTAGGTTGGTGAGGTGAGATATATACAGGTTAGAACGCTTCCTTTTTAAGTTAGGATGGTTTTTTCCCTGAAAGGGAAACAGATAAGGCTGTCTCAGGAGTCTAATGCTCAAGCTGCTTTTTCTTTGAAGCAAATTTCTGGTAACTTTTGATCTTATCAGGTTTGGCTTCCTGGTCAACCACGGACATAAAAGTTTCTCACGCACAGGGATTCAGGGCCCTTTGGACTTGGTGAAGTCCAAGAGTGAAGGAGTCACCACACTCTGCCTCATAGTCGAGGTGGTGAGGGAAAGAGGGGTAGGGAGATCCACCCAAGCTAAGTGTTGGAGTAACCTTATTGGATATTCTTTCTGTGCTATGGGTAAGTAAATCTTTTGTTAACTGTTGACTGAACTACAATTGCCTTGGTTTTTTGCTACAGCATTAAACCTAAACTGATAAGATACCTGCCTGAATTAGGATTGACCATTATAAATAGCATAAAAAAAGGAAGAAATGTAATTAAATGAAAGGGATTCATTGAGGCTTTTTTTTTTTTAAGTAGAGAGGAGAGAAGAGAAGGAATCCAGAAAAAAGCACAGACAAGCAGGACAGCTTTGAAAGCTAGTCATGTCTGACTCTTTGTGACCCACTATGCAGTTTTCTTGGCAGAGATACTTGAATGTTTGCTGTTTCCTTCTCCAGTGAATCAAGGCAAACAGAGATTAAGACCCAGGGCCACACAGCTAATGAGTATCTGAAGTAGGATTTGAACTCGGGTCTTCCTGACTCCAGGTCCAGTGTTCTATCCACTGAGTTACCTACCTGAAAGCTTGAAAGCTGTAAGTTGAACTCATTATATACCTAAAAAGAAAACAAGCTGTACATAATAAAGACTTACAGTTTCATCTGTACAATCAAATACATTTATCTGCTTACTGAATGTTCATTTTTTTGTATTTTTAAAGTTTGGAATAAAAATGTTTCAAAATAACAAAATAAAAATTAGCTCCTGTCGCTCTCTTCAGTAAGAAAATGCCAGTTTATGAATTTGACAGATTGCTGAAACAAAGAAAAAGACAAACTGAACATTGATTTTATAAACCAGTAGAGTAGAAATATTTAATATCTTTCAGGGTTAAGTTTTTGACATTTTGATTTGTCATTTAAAAATCTTGAATTCTCTTCAATGGCATTCAATGGTACATTAATCACCTTGTCAAATTATAAGTAGGAAGAAAATACAATCTGACAAAAATCGTAAAAGAACATGACATGGATGTATAGAGAATGAAACCAAAGGCAAGATTCATCGGCTGGGTTCTCTTGCTTAAAATAGCTAAAAAGATTTAGATGCTTGTTGTCCTTCATACTTGTAGAGGACAAAAATGACACTGCTGCTATGTTGGGGCCAATGTACAGAGTGTCCGACTACGGTTGATCAGACCAATACGAGCTTGGAAGGCTCCACCACGCATCAGGCACTAATTGTCCACATGAACATCTGGCGTGGAGATGCCTCTAAATTTGCACATCTCATGTTTCCTTTGAGCTACTGCAATTCTGCTTTAGTCATAGGGCGTAGTACTTTCTTTGATGAGGGCACGCTGTGCTGGGCAGCCCTGTGTGCCGTTGTCTCCCAACGTCTCATAACTGATTCCAAAGTTCTCTAAGAGAGACTCTGAGAGTATCTTTGTATTCACTCTTTTTACCTCTGTGTGAACACTTGCCTGGTGCAATTTCTCCATAAAAGTCTTTCAGGCAAATGTATTCTTAACATTTGAACAATGTGGCCAGCTCACTGCGCTTGTACTGTCTGCAGTAGGTTAAGTATCTGGCAGTTCAGCTTGAAAATGGACCTCAGTGTTCAGTACTTTATCTTGCCAGGTGATCTTGAGAATTTTCCTAAGGCAATTCAATTATAAGCAGCTTAATTTCCTGAAATGGAGGTGGTAGACTGTCCAGGTTTCACAGGCATACAACAATGAGGTCAGCACAACAGCTCTCATTAATTTTTGTAGGCAGCCTAACACCTCTTCTCTCTCACACTTTCCCTCAGAGCCTCCCAAACACTGAGCTAGCTCTGATAATACATGTGTGAACCTCATCATCTATGTGTGTATCCCTGGAAAGCAGACTGCTAGGCTAAGTAAACTCATCTACAGCATTCAAAATTTTTCCATTTGCTGTAACCAATGGTTCTGTGTACGGATGGCTGATGGAGAACCTCTGTTTTCTTGGTGTTAACTGTCAGGCCAAAATCAGCAAAGGTGACAGAGAATCAATCCATACTCTATTGCATCTCAGCCTCAGAGGCTGCATTGAGTGTACAGTCATCTTATTAACAAAAAGTCTTCACCAACTCTCACTCTACTTAAGTCTTGGTTTGTAGCTTCTTCAAGTTAAATAATTTACCATTTGGTGCAGCAGCTAGCCTTGATGCTGTTTTCATCCTTGTGGAAAATGTCTGACAACATTGCTGAAGACATCAAGCTAAAAAGCATGGGAACAAGCACACAGCCCTGCTTCACTCCAGTGGTCACTGGGAAAGTGTTAAGAGTGTTGTCCATTGTCCAGAACCTGTGCAAGCATGCTATCGTGAAACTGGAGTACAATATCGATGAATTTCTCTAGGCTACCAAATTTTGCCACGATTTCCACAAGCCCTCATGACTGTCCCTACCAAAGGCTTCTGTTCTTCTCTTAATGTGTCACACAACTCCACTGTGGTTTTTTTTTTGTGTGTATATGTGAGTTTATATAGGCTTTAACAAAGATGTTGTCGAGCATCAACATTGTACCTGCTTATTTTTTTCTTAAACCACCTTACTTTCTTCCCACACAGTGGGTACATGCATATTAAAATTAAAGCTGTGACTAGTAGTGCTTGATTTTTTTAAAAAAAACCAGACATGCTAGAACTTCATTTAAATGAGTGTTGTTCCTTTCTTTTTTTAAAAAAAAATTTATTATGAACTTGGCATTCATCAAGAGACATAAAGATTCATATATATAAAAGAACAGAAAAAAATCAAACTTCAAATCTACCGTTGTGTTGATTCTAGTCTTTCAAAATTGTTATCCTTTACAATATTGTTGTCACTGTATAAATTGTTCTCCTAACTTCACTATATTCCTTGAATATAATTCACGGCTCCCAAACCAACTCCTTTTTCTCCCATTTGGTCTGTATGCCTCTGACTCAACAGATTTCTCTGTTTTAATCTAAGGTAATGGATTCTTTCAAATAGTCAGTCAACAAGTATTTATTAACCAATTACTATGTTCCAGGCATTGTGGTAAGCAGTTGGAAACATAAAAAAGGCCAAAACATGGTCTCTCAGTCAATAAACATTTATTAGGCACCTACTATGTGCCAGACACTGTGCTAAGTGCTGGGAATACAAATAAGAAAAAGAAACAGTTCCTACCTTTGAGGAGCTCACAATTTAATGGGAGTGGGTGGACAGCGGGTGAACAAATATATATAAAGCATGCTACATACAGTATGAATAAGAAATAATTAACAGAGTGAAGGCACTAGAATTAAGAAGGAATGGGGAAGGCTTCCAATAAAAGATGAGATTTTAGTTGAGACTTAAAGGAAGTCAGGGAGGTGGTTGGTTGGAGCAAAAGAGGAAAGGTATTCCAAGAATAGAAGATAGCTGGAGACAATGGCCCAGACTGAGAGGAAGGTGTCAGCCTCTACAGCAACAGGGAAGGGAAAGAGGTGGATGCATCTTAGGGGAAAAAAAATGAGTTACGTTTTCAGGATATTAAGTTTAAGATGTCTACTGGACATCCAGTTCAAGATGTCTGAAAGAAAGGCAGTAGGAGATGTGAGACTGGAGGTCAGTGGAGAGTTTGGGGCAAGAGATACAGATTTGAAAGTCATCAGCACAGAGACAGTAATTAAACTCATGGGAAGTGATCAGAAGTGGTATAGAAGAGCCAAAGACAAAATCCTACAGAGACCTACCATTAGAAGGCATGATCTGGACAAAGATCCAGGAGTCAGATAGGTAGGAGGAGAACCAGGAGAGAGCAGTGTCCCAAAAACCTAGAAAGATAGAGTATCAAAAAGGGGCGAGAGAGATTGATCAACAGCGTCAGAGGCTGCAGAGAGGTCAAGGAGAATGAGAATAGAGAAAAATCCACTGGATTTGGCAACTAAGAGCTCATTAGTCATTTCAGAGAGCATGGTTTCAGTCTAACGATCAGGTTGGAAGCTGAATTAGTTGGAAGAAAAAAAGTGAAAGCATCTATTGTAGACCACCTTCTTGAGCAGTTTAGCTACAAAGGGAAGAAGAGATATAGGTCAATAGTTAGCAGGGATGGAAGGATCAAGTGAGGTTTTTTCCAGAATGGGGAGACATGTTTGTAAACAATAGGAATTTTGTAGACAATAGAATGTTTGTAGATAGTAAGAACTGAGCCAGTAGAGAAGAAAAAAATGAAAATAAGTGAGAGTGAGGATGACAGAGAGGTCAATCTGTTGGAAGTGCCTGGATGCAATGGAATCACTTTAACAAGCAGAGGGGTAAGCCTTGGTAAGGAGTAAGGCCACTTGTCATGTGAGACAGGGGGGAAGGACCAGGATAGAGGCAGATGGTACCTGAGTGATAGGAGATGAGGAAGAGGAGAGAAGGGGGAACCCAAGGGTAGTGGCCTCAATTTTTTTCTGTAAAATATAAGGTGAAGTTCTCAGCACAGAGGTTTTATCCATCCCCTCCACGTTACTTATCCTATGTATAGTGTTTGTACATTTTTGTTTGCTTGTTATCTCTCTTAGATTGTGAGTACCATCCAGCACTCAGCATTGCACCTGGCATCTGTAGGTGCTCAATAAATGATTATTGGCTGACTGCCTTTGCTTGGCGTATGTGGTTTATTCTCAGTGTACCTTAGCTTAGGATAGTACTGTACCTTCCTGGTCACCTGAGAGTTCTGGCTAGGGGCAGAGTCAAGATGGCAGAGTAAAAGTAGGGATTCATTTAAGCTCTCCCCCAAACCCCTCCAAATACCTGTAAAAAATAACTCTAAACAAATTCTAGAACAACAGAACTCACAAAAAGATGGATTGAAACATTTCCAGCCAAAGACAACCCAGGTCAACAGGAAAGGTCTGTTGCACCAATCTGAGAGAAGAACACAATCCAGCGTGGGCCATGCCAGCACAGAAAGGGCTGGAACAAGGCCTCAGGGGCTGGATCACTGGCAGTTGTGGCAGTTTCCAAACTTCTCAGCCCACAAATGCCAAAGACAACTTAGAAGATCAATAGCAAAGGTCTGCCAGGACCTGGAAAAGAGAGAGTGTGGTCTAGCCCCAGCCCCAGGCAGTGGAGGCAGCAGGGGCAATGGTGGTCACGGCTGCAGCTGCTTTCTGCAGCTCTTGGCCCACAAATGGTGGGGGATCCAGCAGCTGATCAGAGGGGGATTGCAGGGATCTCTTTGCTGGCACTAAGGCAGGATTCTCTTGCTTTGCCCATGCTTGGATCTGGGTCGCAGTCCTGGGGAGAGGAGGAGAGCTGGCATGGCAGAGCTTGTGGTGGCTGTGGAGAGGGAATCCTCCTCACAGCTCCAAGGCCAGAAAAGAATGCCTGTGGTCACTCACAACCCACAGCATAGGCCATGAGATGAGTAAACACCTCTCCTTTGATTATACAACCTTCAAAGAACTGAAAAATTACAGTTTCCTAGAAATATCTCTGAAAACAGTTGCATAAAACCCCTGAAGCCTGGGACAGAGCCCCCTCCACACTGGAAGCAGAAATCTACTTTAACAAAGAGCTAAAAGTCGAGCAATTTGGCTGGGAAAATGAGCAAACAGCAGGGAAAAAAATCAGACTATAGTATCTTACTTTGGTGACGAAGAAGATCAAAATATACAACCGTAAGACGACAACAAAGTCAAAGCTCCTGCATCCCAAGCCTCTGAGAAAAATATGAATTGATCACAGGCCATGGAAGAGCTCAAAAAGGATTTTTTTTAAATTTTTTTTTATTTTTAGATTGCAACAAACAGTTCTCCTTAATTTTGGGTTCCAGATTTTCTTCCCTCCCTCCCCCTTCCCTCCCCAAGAAGGTATGGAGTCCCATATAACTTCCAGGTATAACTAGGCATTGAATTAATTTATACATTTTCTCATGACTCATGAGAAAGACGAAACAGAATCAAAAAAAAACCAGAACCCAACAACAAACATAAAAGAGAGAAGAAAAAAAAAGTGGAGGGGAAAAAAAGGCGAGACTGAAGTGTGCCTCGATTTGCATTCATACTTCATAGTTCTTTCTCTGGATGTAGATAGCCCTCTCCATCATGAGTCCTTTGGAGCTGTCTGTGCATATTGTGTTGCTGCGAAGAGCAAAGTCTGTCAGGGTTAGTCATCACAGAATCAATATATCTGTGGTTGTGTATAATGTTCTTCTGGCTCTGTTCCGCTCACTCAGCATTATGTCATGTAGGTTCTTCCAGGTTGTTATGAAGTCCGTATCATCCCCACTTCTTATAGCACAGTAGTATTCCATTACCTTCATATACCACAACTTGTTCAGCCATTCCCCAATTGATGGGCATCCCTTTGATTTCCAATTCTTAGCTACCACGAATAGCACTGCTATAAATA
>CM053623.1:299477631-299504374 GCA_028646595.1 Phalanger gymnotis
CCTTTTTTTCCCCCTTTCCCCTCCTACTTCCTGTAGGACAAGTTAGATTTCTATACTTGATTTTGAAAATCAAGTAAGAGTAGAGGAAAAATTGGGAAGAGAAATGAGAGTGATGCAAGAAAATCATGAAAAACTAGTCAACAGCTTGTTAAAGGAGACCCAAAGAAATACTAATGAAAATAACACCTTAAAAAATAGACTAATCTAAATGGCAAAAAAGGACCAAAAAGCCAATGAGGAGAAGAATGCCTTAAAAAGCATAATTGGCCAAATGGAAAGGGAGGTCCAAAAGCTCACTGAAGAAAATAACTCCTTAAAAATTAGAATGGAGCAAATGGAAGCTAATGACTTTATGAGAGTTCTGGCTGGCCCTGAGTGTTTGGATTGGCAGATCCATTACATCACGCCATCTTGGTGAGAGGAGTCTTAAGATAATAGCAGCCTCCCTTTGAGATAGAAACAGCACAACCCTACGGGCTCCATTTCTTTGACCTAAGGTGACTGTGGAAAGCTTTACGGAAGAGAGAAGCTGATTCCCTGAACTCACAGTATACACATTAATTTATTTCTTCCACACCTGCTCTGAATGTCCTTCCCCTGCTATGGCTGAGTACATTCCTTTGTTATGTAAACCCTGTCCGTAAGCCCATTGGCATGGGACTAGCTTTAATAGTGGTGATGAAGGCCCTGTTCTTTGGGGACTCTTCTGGATCTTACCTCTGGGAGAAAACTCCTAGAAGCCTGTAGTATGGCAAGCTGGGGGGTAGAGACATGATGGAGACTGCCTGCTCCACTCCTGTCTTTCCAATCTTTTGCTTCAGCAATCTGCAGTGAGGTTAGCCTCTTCCATCTTCTCTCTTGAAACTGGAAGCTAGGAGCCAATGCACTTTGGGACATTAGCAGTTCTGTGAGTCTCTCACTTCATTCCAGTATTGAACCTAATCTACCAGATTAATCTGGTATAGTCTGGCCTACTACAAGTCCTGCCCCTCTCCCTGCCCCAGCCCCCGCCCCCCACCCCACCCCAACCAAAAAAACATTCTTTAGGGAAGACTCTACCACCTCTGATGGTCCTGGTGATCACAATCAAAAAATCAAAATTACAGAAATTTAAAAAAATTCTATTATACAAAACTCATCGAAAGTGTGGTACATGTGTAGAAAATGTAGAAAAACACTGTAATATTGTATTAGTTGCATTTAATATTTGTTTTAAGTGGTTCATAGTTTTTGAATTTCATGTAAAAACAATTTTAAACATTTGTTTGTAAAAACAATTTTAAACATTCTTTTTTAAAAATTTCAGTTTCCTATTCTCTTCCTCCCTCTCTCTTCTCTCCCCTCCCTGAGACAGCAAACAATATGATACAGGTTATACATGTGCAGTCATGCAAAACATATTTCCATATTAGTCATGTTGTGAAAGAAAACAGACAAAAAAAACCACAGGAAAAAAATGTAAAAAATAGTATGCTTCAATCTGAATTCAGCCTCCATCAGTCTTGTCTCTGGAGAGTGGTAGCATTTTTCATAAGTCCTTTGGAATTATCTTAGATCACTGTATTGCTGAGAATCGTCATTGCTAAGTCATTCACCTTGTACAATATTACTGTTACTGTGCACAATGTTCTCCTGGTTCTGCTCACTTCACTTTACATCAGTTCATGCAAGTTTTTTAATGTTTTCTGAAAACATTTTGCTTGTCATTTCTAAGAGCACAATAGTATTCCGTCACCATTATATGCCACAACTTGTTCAGCCATTCACCAATTGATGGGCATTTCTTCAATTTCCAATTCTTTGCCAGCACAAAAAGAGCAATTATAAATATTTGTGTATATATAGGTCCTTTTCATTTTTTTCCCCTTTGGCATGCAGACCTAGTGGCATTGCTGGGTTAAAGAACATGCACAGTTTGATAATCCTTTGGCATTGCTGGGTCAAAGAGTACACACAGTTTGATAGCCCTTAGGCCATAGTTCCAAATTGCTCTTCAGAATGGTTAGATCAGTTTGCAATTCCACCAACAATGGATTAGTGTCTCAATTTTCCTATATCCTCTCCAACATTTGTTTTCCTTTTCCATCACATTAGCTAAACTTACATGTGTGAGTAGAACCTCTGAGTTGTTTTGCATCAATGCTTGCTGATAGTTTTAGATAAATATTACTTATCATTTTAAGGAAAGCTCCACTTATTCCTATGCTTTCTAGTGTTTTTAATAGGAATGAATGTTTTAACTTGTCAAAAGCTTTTTCTGCATTTATTGAGCTAATCATATGATTTTTGTTGTTTTGTTATGCTGACAGTTTTCTTAATACTGAATCAGTCCTGCATTCCTGGTATAAATCCCACCTGGTCATAGGATGTGATCTTTGTGGCATATTGCTGTAATCTCCTTGCTAGTATTTTATTTAAAATTTTTGCATCAATATTCATTAGGGAAACTGGTCTATGGTTTTCATTTTGTTTTTCTTTTCTTTGGTTTAGGTATCAGCACCATGTTTGTGCTGTAAAAGGAATTTGTACTGAATTAATAGTACATACTGAACTTCTCATGATATTTTTGTACTCAGGTGACCAGGATGGTACATTAGTGGCCTAACCTAAAATATAATGAAAACAAACCACATGCAATGAGCAAAGGCAGTCAGTCAATATTAGCACTGTATTGAATATTGTAATAAAACACAGTCTTAATAATGCGAAAAACAGAGTAATGGAAAAGCAGAGCTTTCCTTTTCAGAGAAACTCTAGTCCCAAATGGGCTCCCAGATTGTATGAAGCTCTCCCCACAGGGATTGAGAACCTGGATGTCAATTAGAAATCATACCCTCCCCATCATGTGAGATACCAGACTATCCTGGAAGAGAAATCTTCAATTATTTCCTTCAGCACAGTGCAATCTTGGTTAAAGACTTGGAAGACATTCCCATAGAATTTGCAAAAAGGCATAGGTAAAGCTATTACATTTGTGTGACAAAATTAAAGATTTCAAAAGGTTAAATTAGGTCGATATCCACAAAATTAAAGAAAAATGTAATTTTTAGAATTGAACTTAAAAAAATCAAATTCACTAGAATTGAGTAAATGCAATATTTCTAATTTATTTTTTTAAAGTATATGTGAATCTGTTTGTGGACTCCTACCTTAATAGCAGTTTATATGAAAAATCCCAACCTAGTGATGTTAGTTTGTTGCAAACTTAGTATGAAAAAATTCACTGAAATGTATTTATTTATAAAACCAGATAAGGCCATAAATGGGACTTAAACTAAGAGTCTAATAACTGTGAGATATGTTCATTAGGACCCCTACTCTATTCCAATTAGTATTATATTTTACATGAATCATACAGGGATAATCATATAAAATAGGTTCTTATAGTTGGCCTTTATAGTAGGCCTCAAACTTAATGTAATGTTCACCACTTCTTTACCAGTTATGAAGCTCACTTGCACAACCAAAAGAATGCTGACAAAGATATGTCTATCCTGTTTTGCTCAAATTCCATGCCCAAAACCAGCATGAGTAGCATGCCTTGATTCTTTGGTAAGTCCTCCAATTTATTCTTGTACCTCCTGACCACCTTCTCTTGCTCAACACGAGCAGATGACTACTTGGTCACTGGAGATGACTCTTGCCTTGCCTATCTTAATTTTGGGCCCTCAAGAGCAAGGTCTATCAAGCAATGAGATTCTGTATTTTACCATGCCTCTTTTACATATTTGGGTATCAAACCCAATAAAAAATAAGGTCTTAGGGACCACGGGCATGTCAGATCATGAGGTAATGCTGAGGTCCATTTCATTCCTTCATGGACCTTTTAATAAAGTGCTGTTGGCTCAGAGCTCTGCCTCAGTTTCTTTTATTGCAGGTTGGACAATCCTGAATTCCACATTATAAGGAATAAACTCACTCTATTAACTGGGAAGTGACTATAGTTGGAGCTTCTGCATGACCTATGTGTCTAGATCTTATCCATCTTCACAGACTGCCCAGGCTACAGATTCCAGATCTTGCTTTAAGCTCAAGAAGCCTCAAGCACTGGCCCTACAGCCAATGCCACCCACAATAGTCATTATTCCTCCCAGGTGGTTACTACATGTGTTTAAGCCAGGGGCTTGGAACCTTTGGCCCCAAAGTCACATGTGGCCTTCTAGGTCCTTGGGCATGGCCTTTTAACTGAGTCCAAGTTTTATAGAACAAATCCTTTTGTTAAGGATTATTAAGACCCTACGACATTCAGGTACTGCAAAATGTGTTCAGCCATTCCCAACTGATGGGCATCTACTGTGTTAACAGTTCTTTGTTATATAACATGCAATTATATTTTGGCGTACATATCATTTACTTATATGTCTTATATATCATATACATCTATCTATTCATCCATCCATCCATCTACCATATCTATCTATCTATCTATCTATCTATCTATCTATCTATCTATCTATCTATCTATCTATCTATCTATATGCCTGGAGTCTAGATATGTAACCAAGAATATGGTTGTTTTTGTCATTTTCTTAGTAAAATTCCAAATTGCTTTTCAGAACGGCGATTGATCTAACCCAGGGGTGGGGAACCTTTGGCTTCTAGGCCATATGTGGCCCATCAGGTCCTCAAGTGTGGCTTTTTGACTGAATCCAAATTTATAGTCATCCTTTTGTTAAGGATTTAGATTCTAATAGATTCTAAACCTAAATTCTGCCTGTTTTCATTTCCTCATCGGTTCTTATCAAACAGTTCTTGTTTTAACTCAACCACTCCCATTCCACCACCCATACCCCCTACAGCTATGTGACCCAGAACAAGCTGTTTCTCCAGCCAGGTCCAGTTTCCTCATCTATACCCTTAGACTAAGACTTGCAATGTCTACCTCCAGCATGGAGCTTGGAAAAGGTAGTGTGAATGTCAAAAGTGCTTTACATGGATGTTGCACTGAAGAGAAAGTTGGATAACATCTCTGGAGTCCCTTCTGACTCTTAAAGTCTGAGTTAAAATATGTTGACCATATATAGTAAAAGAACACCGTACAAACCATCCTGTTTGATGTCGTCAAAAAAAACACCATTCTATTAGTCCTGCCCCCACCCCTGGAATGCCTGCACATGCCTTCCTCCTCCTTGGAGGATATCCAGTTCAAAAACAATTTAAATGGCCTCTCCTACAAGTTTTCCCACAATTCTGTGGTTGCTAGCGTTTTCCCACCACCAAATTACCTTGAATTTCTTTTGTTATACACTTATGTGTGTATGTGTTGTTTTCTGGGATGGACTGTAAGCTGCTTGAAGAGAGGGGCTGTTACAACTGCCACTGTGTGATCTTGGACAAGTGGCTTAACTTCTCTGGGCCTCTGTAAAATGAGGGAGCTGGATGAGAAAGCCTCCAAACTCTCTTTTAAATGTAGAACTATTTTTGTCCTTGTATGTCTTGTGACTGGCACATAGTAGGTGTTTAATAAATGCTTGATGAAAATATTTGTTGGGCATTAATTTAACAAACATTTTTCATATCACTGTGTATAACAGAAAAGTATCTTGAAGGATTAGAAAGATAAGTCAGGGTAACTCCGGCCTCTGACCCTTACTGGATGTGACCATGGGCTGGCAGCTGGGAAGGCGTGTGTGGATTCACTAGCCTCTCAGATCTCTTCCAGATCCAAATCTAGGATCCCATAAACAGCTCTTGAAGGAACTTTCTTAAGACTAAGACTTTAACTTAAGACTTCTCTCTGGGGAATGTTGGCACCGACATTAGTAGAGGGTCTTTCATATGCCAATGAAATCACAGATTCAATCCCCATCATCCTGCTAAGTAGACCGAGGTGCTGGGGGGGGGCACAAGTTCTCTCCCCTAAGTACATGGAAAAGCCAACTACAGACAATTAAAATAAACAGCATTATGCAACAATCACACAATGAGCTTAGCTGTGCCCTCACTGGTGCACACACTAGCCCATTCACCAGAGACTTTTCCAAAGCTTTTCACCTCTCTTTGGACATCCCATGACTCCTTCCCCTCTACCCTCTCAGCTGACCTACTGGCACACAGCAGGTGCTTAATAAATGCTAGATGAAAATATTTGTTGGGCATTAATTTAACTTTTCAACAAACATTTTCCATAGTACCCTTGCCTCCTATTTGAAAGAAAAAACCAAGGCCATTTCCCCAGAGGTCTCTCTTCTCTCCTCTTTCCCCGCATCTCTCCTTAGTCAATAAACTTATTAAGTGCTTTCTGTGTGCTTGGCACTGTGCTAAGTGCTGGGGATACAAAAAGGTGAGGGGGAACTAGTCTCTGCTCTCAAAAAGCTCACAGTCTAATAGGAGGGAACAATATGCAAACTATGTACATAAAGAAGATATATACAGAGTAAAGTGGATAATCTCCTGAGCGAAGATTAAGACTTAGGACTGGGAAAGCTTCTTGTAGAAGGTAAGACTTCAGCTGAGGTTTGAAGGAAGCCAGATGATGAGGGAAAGATTTCCAGGCAAAGGAGAATTACCCAATCAAAATAGAAGTCTGACAGTGTTGCATTCGAAGAACTAGAGTGTGTATGGGGGCAGTCAGGAGTGGAAACAGAATAAAAATAAGGTGTAAGAAGAGTAGCAAGGTAGAAGGGGGCCAGGATAGGATGCCTTTCCCCACAGTCTCCTATGAAGAAGTGGTCCTTCTCCTTGCCATATGCACAGCTGATCCCATTCAATCGCATCTTCTCCAGCAGACCACCTACCTCTCTCTAGAATATCCCAACTCTCTCACTAACTTTCAGTGTCTCCCTCTGCCCTGGCTGCTTCCCTTCTGCCTACAAATGCCTCCTATCACAGGCTATTGCAAAACACCCAAGTCTCCTCCATCTTCAAAAAAAACCCTCCCTTGATCTGAGCATCTCTTTAACTATTGTTCTTTATCTCTCTTTTTTTTTTAATAGTTGAACTCTTCGAAAAGGCAGTCTGGAATTGGTGTCGCCATTTCTCCTCTCAATGGGTTAAGATCTGGCTTCTGAACTCATCATCCAACTCAAACTTCTCCTTCCAAAAGTTACTAATTGTGGAACTGCCAATTCTAATGGCTTTTTCTCAGGCTTCATCCTTCTCTAACGCAGGTGAAAATCCTTGGATATTTTCTTCTTTCTAGATCTTTTTTACACTGCTCTTTCTTGGCTGATGCAAATATTTGGAGCGCATTGGCTCAGCTCCCATGGATTTATGGATCATTTCTATGCAGATAACTCAGCCTGCGCTAACCCCTCTCCCCACCCCATCTCCAGCGGCTTATTGAACATCTTGAAGTGGATGTCTCATAGTAGAAACCTTAAAATCAACAGGCCCTAAACTGAACTCGTTCCCTCCCCCTTGACTCCAATTACTGTCGGGGCTACTGCCATCCCTCATTCTTACATCTCTCATATGTGCCCCTTTTTTTCCATGCCTGGACTATTGCAAAAGCGTTCCGGATGTTCCCCCCTGCCTCATCTCTTCTCATTACAATTCAACTTCTGCTCAGTCGTCAGACTCAGCTTCTAAAACCCAATTTTGACTCACCCCTTTACTTAATAAGCTTCAGTGGTTCTCTATTACCTCTAGAATCAAATTAAAAAAAAAATCTTTTGTTTTTTAAAGTCCTTCCGACCTTACTCCCCTGACGCCCAGTTAACAACGGCCTTCTGGCTTCTTAACACACAGTATTGCGTGTCTAGGATTCCAAGACTTTTCACCCACTGCCCAAGTCAGCAATCGTCCTCCTTCATCCCTACCTGTTGGCTTCCTCCAAATCTCTTCTCAAATACCACCCTTCGGCAAGAAGCCTTTCTAGATCCCATCTCAAAACTCGAGTCTGCCCTTTGTTTATCTCCAGTTGAATCTTGTGTCTTTTTTTTTTCCGGTACAAGGTTGTTTGCATGTTGTCTCTCCTCCCCTTTCCCCCTCCTATTTAATTGTGTTAATAGAAGGCAAAGACTGTTTCATGCCTTTTTGTCTCCCCAGAGCACACAGAAGGGGCCCATATAAATGCCTGTTGATTTGACCTGACTTGATGGACTTTGCGAAGCGCTAAAAGGTAAGTTGGAAGCAGCTCTGAGCTAATGCAGCCTACGCGACCCTGTGCAAGTCACTTAACATCTATTTGCCTTAATCCTCTAGAGAAGGAAACGGCAAACTTCTGTGGTATCTTTGCTAAGAAGATCCCACGGACAGTGTGGTCCGCGGGGTCACGAGGAGTCGGACACGACTGAACAACAAAAACGGTTAAGTCCTGCCTGTCCCTGTCAGACCCACCCTCAGCCTTCCCGGGTCTCTTCCTTGGCCACTGCAAAGCCGCCTCCCATCCCGACGCAGCCCGGGGAGGCTGGAGGCCTGCCCCGCCGATCTTGGGGTGTGGCCCCAACAAGATTCCGGCGCGGCCCGGCCCTCCTGCAGCTTGGGACGCCCCCTCTCCTGCTTTCCGCTGGGTCCTCCACTCTAATCTGGACTTGCAGCTTTTCGATCGGGACCTCCCAGCCCCGTGCCGCCCCCCCCTTCCCCGCCCAGGCGCCGCTTCCTCCTCCAGCTCCTCCTCCACCCCCTCCTCCCCAACTCCTGCTCCTGTCCTGACTTCGGCTGCTCTATCGAGACCGGATAACGGTAAGGAGGAATATTTCGTGTCCTGGGGTTCGTGGCTTGGGACAGTTCCTCCTGACTTTCCCCCCCCCCCCTCCCGGGAAGCTCGGGACTAGGCTTGGGGGCATCTTCTTTGCAAAAGAAAAAGGAAAACTAGTCAGCGGCTCCTGGAAGCGGGAGTGGGGGGCGTCTGGGAGCACACAGCCGGAGTTGAGGGGGCGGGGAAGCGCAAGCCGCTGCTCCCCAATCTCGCAACCCAGGCCGGCGCACGTGGGTTATGCAAAGTAAATTTAATTAAAACCGCCAACTGGAAGAATCTTGCATCTGACTTTAGACACTGCAGGGACCCGGGTCAAAGAGGAGCCAGGCTCAGGCGTGCTTGTTGCTTCCTTAGCTGTTTGTTGTGGAAGCTTCTATTTAAAAAGACTTCTGGAGATTGTAACAAATTCGTGTTAATTGCAGAGCTGTGTTCGTGGTCGTTCAATTTCCCTTCCAGTCCCAGGGTGAAATTGTTTAGCTTGGGTTAAACTTTGTACCTCGGCCACAATTTAACTCTTGCATACAGTTGGTGAAATCATTCACCTGCTCCCGGTTTGGATCACCATTGATTTTTTTTTGTCATGTATTTTATGTATTCTAAAACGAGATGACTGTTTTTATAAGCTTTATTTTGGTTTTGTAATTAGTTTTCACCACGTCTCTGGGAAACGGAGAAACTTTCGTGGGATGGTCTGTTTTTTGTTAAGTGGTTTTACTTGTCCTCAAACCCTAAATACAAAATGAAAATACGAAAAGTTTAGTTTCAGATAGGACGTTTCCCCAAATGTAGCGGCGTTGGACATCGATAAGAAAAAATATTTTCCAAAATACTGACCTTTTTTTCCCCTTTAAATTAGCTTTATTTATATGAAAATCAGACTCTCTGGAATGCATGTCCTTTTTGCTTCTTAGAAGCCCAGCTCCTACTATGTAACCCACACAAGGCAATTCTATTAGTCTCTGTTCTATCATTTCCCTGTAGAACCTAAGTTCCTTGAAGGCAGAGGCCACTTCATTTTTGCTTTGGATCTCCCGCACCCAGCAGTGTCTTACACCTGGTAGGCGCTTAATGAATACTTGTTTATTGGTTAGTTATATTTACCTTTCGAAATCATCCAGAACCAAGTTTAAGATTAATATTTTAAAAATTATTGCATTCCAGTTAAGTAGACTGATTGACAGTGTAAATGTTGATCTATTTTTAAAAACAGAAGTGAAACCATAACAAAACTATTACATATCACCATATGTAATATAATTATCCATGTAATATATGACTAATACGTAAGTATATATATAATTTAATATATAACAATATATAATTGTAATTAATTGTAAATATAGTAATTTAATGAGAATATGGGAGTGGGGAGTGTGGAGTATGGGGTATAGATTTGAGAGTATGGCATGGGGAATGGCCGGAGAGAAGAAAATAAGGCAATACCTAAGGTTATTTAGCAAAATACAGCTCTTGGTACCTTACATATTGACATTAATTAGAATCTTGATAATGGCTAAGGCATAAGGAATGTGTGTGTGGTTTGCAATTAAGACAGTTTATTCTATTCAACATTGTTTCACAGATAATACACAGGTGGCCCTGGAAGTTTTGGACTCCAGCCTCTAACAGGTTTACTCTTGATGTGGTCAGACAGGAAGGACTGGAAGACAGCTTCAGAGGGGTTAATAATCTTATTTTATTCTAGTCTAGTCTTTTTTAGAGGGAGTTGCTGATAATGGGAGCACTAAGTCCTAGGAAGGGCCAGCAAGAAGTAGGGGCAGCTACTCCTGAGTCTCAATGGGGTCAATGGGGACAGGCACAGTTTGTGTACTCCTCTAAGTCCCCTGGAGATTCCATGGGGGCAGGTTGAGGCACACACAACATGACACTCTCATATTTCCCCATGGTTTCTCCACTCACTGACCAGTGTCCACTTGCTTCATAGGGCAAAAGACAAAGAAGGCATTTTGCCAACAATAAGCTCACAGGTTAACTTTAGCAATATCATCATTCTATGCTGGTGTAGTAAATACCATAGTCTGTCACTTCATATCTCATGGCACAGCCTCAGTGGGACTGCCTATCACTATGAGTCTAGGAATTACTATCTAGGATCCTTGGGGCTATTCTAACGCCTGGAAACTAGACATTGCCATGGCCATGGATCCTGAGAAATTAAACTCTAAAAAGATAACAAAATCTTCCATACATACAAGCATTTATGTGTTATAAGAACTCTGATATCTAGATCTTTGCCTCAAGAATGGGAGAAGTAAGGCATGGTTAGTTACAGTACCTGAGTTCCAGGGCTGTCTTGGGACTCTTACTTGTCTCCTTGGTCATTAGTGCTGCATGGTACCTTTGCAGGTACAGGTCTTCCTGGCTTATTTACTCCTCATTACAACATGGCCTTAGTAACAAAGCTAGAAGAAGATTCAAAAAGAATTCATTCAAAAAAATTCAGAAATATTAAAAAAAAGACCAACCTTATTCACCAGGAAAGACATGAATTCCTACATTTTCTTTTATGACGCCTTGGGCAATTGTGCCATCTTTGTGCAGATGATTACTCTTCAAAAGACAGTCTACTCTTTTCCTTGCTGTCACCTACAAGAAGGAAGGAAATAGAGCAAAGAAAGCAATTTTATCATCTCAACTCCTTCCTCCCTCTAAAACCATCTTTTTAATGAAGACAGTCATTTTGGGAGGAGAAAAGTATAATTAGGACGAAAGTGAGGGAAAAAAACCAATTTGAACATAATCTGAGTATGGGTATGGAGGGGAAACAATTAAACACTTTGTTAACTCATCCTTATCTTTGTATTAAGCTGACCTCAAAGTGAGAAAAGATAAGATTTTTAAGGGGGAGGGGAGCAGCTAGCCAACAAGCATGAGTAACTGGCTCTACATTAAAAGGCGGGATTCAGTTGTGAAGATTCATTCTCTCCTTATCCTGTCCTTGGCATGTGTACATTTGTCAAAGCTAGGCTATTTAAAGAATCACCAAACTTGAGAGAAGGGATCCTGTCCAGCTCACATATGAGCAAGAATACTCTGTGGCCAACTGCTGGTCATCCAGCTTAGTGAGAGAAAACCTATTCCTGCCCCAAATCACCTGTTCTCCCCTTCTGGATAGCTTTAATTGTGACTACAGGTAGGTCCTGACTAGTGTGAATAATGAATCCCCTGAAGTATGTTTGAATTGCACTATTCGAAGTTATAATTATTTGAAATAACACCATTGTGTACACAATGGCAATGTGTAGTGTAAATTCAAATAATGTAACCACTTTATTCATTATTTGCCCTGATTGGGACCTGGTTTTTATACTAATGTAGCTTAAACTTAAGTTGACTTCTTTGTGGTTTTTAACCTACTGTTTCTAGTTCTCCCATCTGGGGCCAAGATGAACAGGTCCTTGAATGCAATTATCATGTCTTCCATGTTGTGGTGGAACCAGTACCCTAATCCCTTCCTTTATACTGGTTACACTAGTTTTTCTTTAAAAGGTATTCGAGTCCATTCTTCAGAACTAAAGGCCCTCATGTCACTTGTTTGTTGACTGAGTATAAGCTTCAGGTACTCTTTCGAATATTTGGTTGGTGAAAAATTATGGGCAGCTGATTCAACTTGGCGGTTCCTCAGTGCTCATCCGGGTTGAATACCCTTCTCCAGCAAAGGCTAAATAAATTGTAATAACTGCTGAATGATCCAAAAGTTCCGTTTTGTTCCAGTATTGGACCCAAAATACTGGGACACTGCCTTTAGTGAGGTCCCCACCATACCATTTGGCAGGATCATAACATCATAAACTTAAGTGCCCCCCAAATGTGAGCTGTGATTAGCTTTCATGTTTCTGGTGGTATTTTTGGTGATGCCTCTGGAGATGGAGCATTCTAGGGAAAACTAATGTGAATATAGTGTGTCCTTAAAAACAGCATCTTGAAGATAATTGTAATAAATTGTTTTTTAGGTCCATCTGCATTCTTTTAGGTCTACCTGGACCTTCCAGCCTTTTTTACACAAGATAATTTTCCCCATTCCTCTCGTTAGACATCCCTTTTTCTTATCTGTTCATTTTTTTGGCATCATCCCAACTCGATTGACTCCCACATCCTTTTTTATGTAGAATCCTTCTAACTGCCCTAATAATGATAAAGTTACTAAAAGATATGTATATCATTTTCCTGTATAGAAAGGCACAAGCCCGAGTCCCTTATAATTTCTTTCGTGTTTACCTTTTTATGTTTCTTTTGAGTCTTGTATTTGAAAGTCATATTTCTGTTCAGCTCTGGTCTTTTCATCAGAAATGCATAATTTCATTAAATGTTCATTTTGCATGGTAGTAATCTCAGCTCTTTTGCCTTCCAGAATATTATATTCTAAGCTCTCAGCTCCTTTAGTGTGGTACCTGTGTTATCCTGCGTGCGGCTCCATGATACTTGAACTATTTCTTTCTAGCTGCTTGTACTATTTTCTCCTTGACCTGGGAGCTCTGGAATTTGGCTGTGATATTCCTGGGAGTTTTCATTTTGGGATCTCTTTCAGGTGGTGATTAGTGGACTCTTTTATTTTACCCTTGGGTTCTAGAATATCAGGTCAGGTTTACTTGATTTCTTGAAAGGTCATGTCTAGGCTCTTTTTTTTGATCATGGCTTTCAGGTAGTCCAATAATTTTAAAAATTATCTCTCCTGGATCTATTTTCCAGATCAGTTATTTTTCCAATGAGATATTTCAAATTTTCTTCTAATTTTTATCTCGTTCTTTTGACTTCGTTTTATTATTTATGTCTGGATTCTAGCCTGTAAAGATATTTTTGAATCCTGACCGACTGTCATGTTGTGAGAGAGATCTCTCACAGTTCATGTCATTTGCATATTTGATAAGCATGCTTTCTATGCCTATATCCCAATCGTTAATAAAGGTTAAACAGTATATTGCTAATCGCTTATCTCTGAACTTTCCATTAGAGACCTTCCCCAAGTTCATATCAGTCTATTCATGACTACTCATGCTTTTAGCCATTTAACCAGTCCTAAATCTGCTCAGCTGTAACTAACTCATATCCCCTCATCTTTCCTACAGATTATAGTGTGGGAGTCTTTGCTAAAATCTGAGTAAACTCTATCAGAAACATTTCCCTAATTTGTGTATGACGCAGAGGCAACTAAGATTAGTAAGGTAGTAAAACAGTGTGATTAATGTATCTGACCTATGCCCTGAGTAGGGATATTGCATTGTATTCGAAACTGGACTTTGAACTATGTATGTTAGGAAATGTGTAGTTTTGCTGAAACAGGTATAGTTTAACTGTTACAGATTATAGGTCATTATAGGGAATTTATTATAGGTCAGTGTAGGGAATAAGAAGTGGAGGGATTCCTAAAGATCATCTAGCCCACAGCTTTCATCCTGGAGATAAGAAGAGAGAAGCTCGGGGAAGGTATGTTGATTCATGTGTTCTTAGAGGTTGAAGGGCCCTGATAAGCCAGGAAGGCTTTCTGAGCACCAGTCTAGCTTGTTGCCCAGAAACTTGTTAACAGACAGAAGATTGGTTACCATTTTTTTTTCACAGCAGTTCATGATTGTGGTGTGTGTTAGGAAGAAGAGCACTTGCTCACATGGGTAGAATTGGAAGTCTTGGAGTACTAGAGGTGCCCTAGGAACTGATTTATTCAAGGGAAGTTTATTAAGTTGACAAATGTTTTGGAGAAAGATGATCCAAATCTGCTAGAAGAAATTTTCTGTCTTTTAAGTTAGAATGGTTTTTTTTTCATTTCTTTTGTACTTTATCATTAAAAGCTAATATATTTGAGGCATTGAAAGGCAGTGTTGCCTAATGGATAAGAAGCCAGTCTCAGAGCCAGGACAGATTAGGTACAAATCCTACCCTGATGCATGCTGGTTGTGTGACATTGGACAAGTCAGCTTTTTAGTTCTCCTAGGCAACTGTTTAGGACAGGAGTGGGCAATCTTCGGCCTTGAGGCCACGTGTGATTTTCTAGATCCTCAAGTGTGGCCCTTTGACTGAATCTAAATTCAGGACTTAGAGGGTTACATGTGAAGTTTGAGTTTAGTCAGAGGGCTGCACTTGTGGACCTAGAGGGTCACATGTTGCCTCAGGGCTGCAGGTTTGCCACCCTAGTTTAGGAATATAAATTGCAGAATGATTGCTGATGTGCCTTTTTCCAGGAAGTTTTCTTATCAAAGTTCCTATGAAACTGCAGGTGCAGACACATAACACAAATATAGATAATAAAAACAAAGTTTAAAGTCACCCACAAGGGAATAGGAAGTGGGAGAAACCAGGATGAAACTGAAGAAGCAGTGCCTAGTCTAGTATTACTGGAATGTAGGATGTGAGATGAGGTCTAGGAAGGTTGGCTAGAGGCAGATTGTAGCTAGAGCCTTGAATTCAAGGCTAAGGAGTTTTTTCCTTGCACTGTGTGTGGTGCAGTAGAAAGAGCTCAGATCTTGAAATTAGGAGACCAGGGTCGAGTGCCTTAATATTTGTGCAGAACACTCCAGCAAAACACTGAACTTCAATTTCCTGCTCTGCCAAATGGTGATGATGATATTCGCAATATTTACCTCATGGGTTATTGTGAGAATCAGATAAAGTAATCAACAAATATTTATTAAGCACCTGCCATGTTCTGAGCTTTGTGCTGGATACAAGAAGAATACCAGTGAATAATCCCCTGCCCATGAGGAATTTATGGTCTTAGATATACTCCAAATAAGTTTTGTAAAATGTTTACATCGCTTTGATTTTCAAATTTATCTTTCCCTTTCTCTTTTCGAAAATGTAAACAGTATTTTATTTTTTCTGATTACATGTAAAGACCATTTTCAATATTCTGAGTCATCTCTTGAAACTAAGAATTTTAATTTTATTTTTTAAAATTTATATTTTTAGTTTTCAAAACTAAGAATTTTTAAAAAGAGAAGAAAAAAAGGGTTCAGCAGAATCAACTAACACATCAACTAGGTAGGCTAGCATAGGCAGTGCTCCATAGCTGTACTTATTCACCTCTGCAAAGGAAAAAAGGAAACAGCTGGCCTTTATCAGCTCTTCTGCAGAGCCAAGCTTCTTGGCCACATGTCTGTCTAAACCTTAGTGATGGACATGTGTCAAGCCTGATTGAAGAGTGCAGAAGACTTGATCCCAACCTTCCTCTTACTACTTCTTTGATGCTCCATGCTTTAGATTATTTTTCAGTTCCTGGCTAGGTTTTACACATTAGAAAACAATTAAATGTTTCTGATAGGGTCATTATAGCGGTACTTGGGAAAATGACTAGTGCAGCTAAGTGTGAAAAAAGATTGGAGGTGAGGAGACCAGGTGACAGATGGCCAATGGCTTTAGGGTAGTGGGAATGGACAGGAAGGGACTGATAGGAATATTTTGACTTAAGATATTAAGATATAGTAACTGATTAGATGTGAAAGGTTAAGGATGGAGGAGTCAGAGAAAACTGAAGTTTTATGTCCTTGTAACAGAATAGTGATACCATTAACCAAGATGGTTAAGTTGGAAAAAAGGCCAGTTTAGAAGGTTATATAAAGCTAGAGCTCCTTTATATGGGGTTTTAAGATTTTTACACAATATTTCCCCAGTGAAGTAGGTATTGCAAATATTATCTCCATAAGAAAATTAAGACTTAGATTAAGTTAAATCAACATTTATTAAGCTTTCCTGTTTATAAGGCCTTGTACTAGCTGCGGAGAAGACAGGAGAAAGTTGAAAAATAATCTGTATGGCCAAGGAGTTTACATTTTCCTTAGCAATACAACTTATAAAGAGTAAAATAAGATAACCTAAGGGAAGAACCCTAATAATTAGGGGTATCAAGAAAGGCTTCCGTTATTTTTATTCACCAGCCAGTTGCCAAATTTTGCTGATTTATAACTCCATTAACTTTTCTTTCATTATCTTTCTGAATAGTCATCATTCTACTTCAGGACCCAATCATCTCTTGCCTAGAATATTCTGCTTTGTCTCCCATAGGTCTTTGCTCTTTCCAATTCATCCTTAACACCTCCGTCATGGTGATATTCCTACTGACCGTGGCACTCTCTTATTCAATGACTAAAGCTCTATTGACTTTAGAATCAAGCACTCATCTCTTGGTAGTTAAAACCTTCACAGTCTGGCTTCAACTTATCTTAAACAAGATAAGATTTGTAAAGATTGAATGAGATAATATTTGTAAGCATAGCATGTAGTAGGCACTCTATGAATGGTCCTTCCCTTCCCTTATATTTCTAGCATTATTACATATCATTCTCTTTCACATACTTTACAAGCGAGCCAGAATGTCTGCTATTTTTCAGACAGCACCTGTCCCCCAGTATGTGCTTCCTGTATACAGAAATCCTAATCCTGTACACAGAAATCCTCATTTCTTTCAAAGCTCAGTTCCATGATAATGCCCCCAGGAAACCACATCATGAGAAAACTCATCCTTTTGAGAGTGCACCAATTTCAGTACTCACACCCCATGGGTACCCTCCACCCCTTCGATTGAGAGGCTAGAGGGAAGAACAAAGCTTCCATTTAAAGAGGACTCCCATCCAGTCTTCATTTGCAATAGCTGCGTTCCTTGGCCTGGACACCTGTGCTGAGTACCTTCTTCCCCAGCTTCTCCCTTTCCCCACCCTCCCAAGCTGAAAACAGGTCTACTTTTGTATCATCTCCTCCTTCTGGTTAGTAAGCTCCATGAGGACAAGAACTGTTTTTATTTTATTTGCTTCCTCTAGTGCTTAGCATAGTCCCTGGCACATTGTCGATGCTTAAGTGTTTACTGATTGACTTTCTATAGAAGGTCTTTGCTGCTTCCCTCAGCTGCTAGTGACTATATACTCTACCCTCTCCTAAAACTGCTTTGTATTTGTTTTGCACATGTATGTATGCATATGTGTATACTTTCACGTGTATATATGTGCATGTATGTGTGTGCTTTTCTTCCTCATGCAATATAAGCTCCTTGAAGGCAGGGACTGTTTCTTTTCTGTCTTTGTATCATGTTCTCATGGACTATTTGTGCCTGGCCTGGGGTGGAACATTCCAAGCTCCTATTGGTCTGAGAGTGCCACAGTCAGACACATGGAACTCTACAGTAACATAGTGATGTCATTTTGGTTCTCTGCAGGAATGAAGGGCAACCACCAACCAACCAGTGCTGTCCAGCACAAAATGATTTGAGCTTAATGTTTAAGGAGCTTACTTGTGTTGATTGTTTGAGTTGTTGAATTGTCTGAGTCTTGAAGGAAGCCAAAGATTCTGAGGGAACCTCAAAGAGGCAATGAACTAGGAAAGCCCCAGGGGGAAGGTTTTTTGATGCCAAAACATAATCTGTATTTTATCTTGGCGGTGGAAGGAAGCCATTGAAGCTTCAGGATCAGGAGGGTAAACTTTAGGATAGATATAATGTATTGTGGAAATGCTTGTTTTATTCTATAAATTAACAATTCAATAAAAAATTTTTAAAAAGATCGCTGATAGCTGTCAATGGCTATATGAGATACTGTGGCGGTAACATTGACTGTCTATACTTCCTCACCTAGTAATCACTTCAGCCTCCATGCTGGAACTGGTGGCTCCCAGTCTTATCACTTATCCAGAATTGTTCTCCTAGGTGTCGCCAATGATCTCTTTATTTCTAATGCCAGTAACCCTTTTTTTTTCATTTCTTATTATTATCAACCACTCCGCAGTGTCTGAAAGTGTTGGCCACCTCCTCCTGCTGAACACTTTTTCCTCCATGGGTTTTTGTGATGGCATCTTCTAATTCTCCTCCTACTTGTCTGACTCTTCTCAGCCTCTTCTGCATGATCATAATCCATGTTCCATTCCCTATGTGTGGGCATATACCTGGGTTCTGTCTTGAGCCTTCTCTCTCTTTCCCTCTCCACACTCTCTGGATGAACTCCCCAGCTGTCATCTCTTGATGATGACTTATAAACCTGCATATCCAGCCCTCACATCCCCAGGCACCCAGATCGTATTCCTAGGAATCATTTTTGACTCTAACTTAACTACTCCTACCTTATCAGTCAGTTGCCTTATCCAATCAATTCTACCTCCACAGTATCTTCCATATTGATTTCTTTCTCTTTGCTCATACTACAACTACTCTAAATTACCTTACTTGGACTGCTAGGATAGTCTTTTAATTAGATTGGCTTCCTAAATCCAACCTTTTCCCTCTCCATTGTATTGGAGAGTTATCAAATAGCCATTGATAGCTTCCTCTATCAAATTGATGTTCTTAAAGTTCAGGTCTGATTGGTTACTCTCCTGATCCTGAAGTTTCACTGGCTTCCTCTTGCCTCCAGGATAAAATGCAGATTTTGTTTTGGTATCTAGAACCCTTCCTGTGGGGCTTCAGATTTTCTTAACAATCTAATTATACACAACTGCCTCTTATGCTCCTGGCCATACTATTTCTTGTATATTGCATTCTATCTCCTTTCTGTGTCTTTGCATAGACTACTTAATGCTTAGAAGGTGCTCCCTCTATACTATATAGAGTTAGAGTACTAGCCTTGGGGAGACAGGCCACCTGGGTCTAAGTCTAGACTTTGATATATGTTGACTTATGACCATGGCAGGACACTTACTTAACCTTCTCAGTACCCAAAGCAGCTCCCTAAGACTTGATTATAGATGAAGTCACAAGTCAGCTCCAAATATGTGTGTGTGTGTGTGTTGACATGGTTGAACCCACTAAGGCTTTTGTTCTATGGGTTTCAAGAACCCAAGGCTACCTCTATACTATGAAAGTACAGTTATTACCCAGATGACTGAAGCTGATTGAGGCGCTGAGCAATTAACTCAGTCACAAAGATTTGTGATCCTAGATGTCTAGGAGGAAATTGGAAATTTGATACTGAAACTCAGGGATCAGGCTTCAGACATAGACTTGGGTATCATCTGCTTAGAAATGATAATTGAATTTCATGAAAGTAGATGAAATTGTCAAGGAAGGCAGTGTAGAGAGAGAGAAAGGTGGGGACAAAGCATTGGGAGAAACCTATATTTCAGATGGAAGAACTAGCAAAGGAAATCAATTAGACGAGTAGGGAAAGAACCAGTAGACTTAAGCGCCATTGAAAGCAAGGAAGGGGGAAAGCTTCAGAAAAGAAAGGGTGGTGTGCAGTGCCAACTTGTATAGAGAAGTCAAAGAGGTTGACAAAAATCTCTTGAATTTGTCAGCTTTGTAGTTGAGGGAAGCTCATTTCAAGGGGTTTTGGTTTTTTCATTAAGTCAGATAATCTATTGAAAATTAGTAGAATGAAAAAGTTCAGAATAGTTGCTGGTGAGGAACAACCAACTGATTCGCAAGCATACATTAAATCCCTGCATACAAAGACAAAAAATGAAACAGCCTCTGATTTTAAGGATGAGAATCATAATGGTTCATAGAAGGTTACCATGGAGTTGTGAAGGTCTTTGTTGAAACTAGTATTAATTTGTAGTGGATACAATCAAGATGTCTTAACTTTTCTTTTTGTGGTTGTTGATAATCCAGGTACATTGGCTTACTTGTGTCCTCAGACAGGACACTTCATTTGCTGACTCCACTTCAGTACCTTTGCCCTACCTGTTGTCCATGCCTGGAATGCCCTCAACTTCTCATTAGGTATGTGCAGTGGATAAAGCTGGGTCTCATTTGTTTCATTTTATACTCTGAGTCAGTCTTCTTTCTTCAGGAGGTAGGTAGCATCATTAGTCCTCTGGAAGTCATGATTAGTCATTATGCTGATAAAAATTCCTGATTCTTTCACTACCATATTGTTGTCATTGTATAAATTGTTCTGGTTCTGTTCATTTCACTCTGCATCAGTTCATACAAGTCTTCCCAGGTTTCTCTGAAACCATCACCTTCATTATTTTTTTTTTACGTGCGAAGTCATGCAAACTATATTTCCATATTAGTCATATTGCAAAAAAAGAGCAAAAAAGCGAAGTGAGAAAATTCAACTTCACTTTGCACTCAGACGCCATCAGATCTCTCTGCAGATGGAGAGCACTTTCCATCAGGAGTCCCTAGGATTTGTCACGGACCATTGTCTCAATCAGAGCAGCCAAGGCTTTCACAGTTGATCAACATTACAACAACTGTGCACAAAGATCTCCTGGTTTTTCACAGTTAACTTTGCATCAGTTCATAGAAGTCTTCCCAGGTTTTTTCCTGAAACCACCCTCCTCGCCATTTCCCACAGTACAATAGTATTCCATCACAATCGTACACTATAGCCTGGTCAGCCATTCCCCAACTGCTGGGCATGTCCTCAGTTTCCAATTCTTTGCCACCACAAACAGAGCTGCTATAAATATTGTTGTACATGTGGGTCCTTTTCCCTTTTCTTAGATCTCTGGGCTACAGACCTAGCAGTGGTATTGCTGTGTCAAAGAGTGTGCATGGTTTTTATTTTTATTACCTTCATTATTTCTTACAGCACAATAGTATTATACCACATTTATATACCATAATTTGTTCATCTGTTCCCCAATTTATGGGCAGTACCTCAGATTCCCATTCTTTGCTACCTCAAGGAGAGTTAAATTTTTGTACATCCTTAAATTTTATTTAGAACTAATTCTTCCCTTAATCTACCATCACTTTTAATTCCCCTCCTCCCTTATCACCTTTTATGCCTTTTTTCCTTTTGAATAGAATGTACCTCTAGAGGTACCCTAGTCTTTCCTCCTTTGACCAGTTCAGATGAGAGTGAATTTGAAGTGTCAGTTGCTCTTCCCACCGCCTCCTACTTGTTTGTATAGGTGCTTACTTGGGCACCCTGATGAGGTGAGATAATTTTCCCTAACCTTCTTTTTTCTTTCCTTCCCCCACCCAACTCCCCAGTGTAATCCTTTTCCCCTTTCCATCCTTAAAATTATTGGGGTATAATAGAACCACTCCCAAACATTGTCTCATTATGAACTCATTTTGACTCATGGTGATGGTGAAGATGATGGGATTCAGAATGGACACATATCATCTCCCCACATTTGAATGTAAGCAATTTATCCTGGTGTAGGCCCTTATCGTTCATTCGTGTTTACTTTTTAACATTTCTCTGAACTTTAGTGTTTGAACTTCAGAGTTTCTACTCATCTACTATCTTCTTATGAGGAATAGTTGGAAGTCCTCTACTTGTGTCATCTCTTTTAATAATTTTCTTTGAATTTGTGCCCAAACTATGTTTTTCTCGGAGGCTTCGCTTATAGATGTTTTAGAATAATTTTCTTCTGCATTTGTGTCTTGAGCTTCCCTCCCACCATAAATAGCTTTTTATGGCAGGGTTCTTCTTTTGCTACCTCATTCTTCCAGCCTATGTGTATTATACAGTGTAGCTCTAACTAATCTGTACCTTCTTATCTTGTGTAAATCCTTCATAAATGTCTTTGGACTTTTCATCTTCTCTACCCATGTTGTTTTTGGCTTTTTTCTACTGTACTTCTTGCACAGTGCCTAGCACATAGTAAGTGCTTAATTAATGCCTTATGTACTTTATTATCATCTATATGCATGTATATATATATATACCTATACACACACACACACACACACACACACACGTACACAAATTGGAGAGATGCATGTATTGTGCAAAGCCTTTGCTTAGACATAGGAATTCTTTACCTTTTTTGTGTAATCGACCCTGTTAGCAGTCTGGATTTTTTTTAATGCATAAAATAAAATATGTGGAATCACTAAGAAAGCCATTCATATTGAAATTCAGTTATCAAAATATTAAGAAACAGTCTATAGCAAGTTCACAGACCGAAGGTTAAGAACCCTTCGTTCTTTTCCCAGCTGTGCTTCTAACACCCTGGATTTCTTTCTCCATCATGTCATAGCTGCTTCCTCACCCTGGAACTTTCCCTTCTCACCCTTAGGCCTTTTTATTCTGGAAGATCATGGCACCCCTACAGCTGCTTTCTTTGATTTGTTTGGTTCCATTTAGAAGCATCTGTGAAGCTCCTAGAAAGTGCCACTGTTTTAAGCAATAGGGATGCAAAGAAAAGCAAAGTGGCAGCCTTGTTCATTTTTTCATTCCTCATTTTCTTCCCCCATTAGAACATAAGCTCCATGAGGGCAGAGATTGTCTCTTTTTGCTAGTATTTATAATCTCGGTGCTTAGCACAGTAGCTGGCATATAATGCTTAGATATCGTAAACAGAAGTATGTAGAGAATAATTTTACATAGGTATCTATTTGTGTCTAATGGTAGCCATCTCTAGGGTGAGGATGGTGGGGAAGGAATAAAAAAAAGAAAGAAATTTACACGATAATTTTGTTGTATATTTGAAAAGAATAGCAGGTTGTATATAGTAGATTTTCAGTTTCATGTACAATCATCTTTTTATTGCACTTTATTATAGAAATGCTTGTTTTATTCCATAATCTAAAAGTAAAATTAAAAAAAAATACTTGTAGAATCCCTGAACTAGAGGTCATTAGACATTTTTCTGAACCTCACTTTCTTAAGGGAGGGTTCTAGAAAGGGCTTAATTTTTAAAGTCCTTTACAAATACAGAATCACAACTTGGAGCTGATAAGAAGCTTAAAAGCCACTTCCTCCAACAGCTTAGATCCAGAAGGGTTAAGTCACTTGGCCAAGGTCACACAGCTAGTAAGTAGCAAGACTTGAGTTTGAACTCAGTTCCATTGAACCAAGTCCTAGCATTCCTTTTGCCCATCCCCCGTTGCGTGCAGTGTTATCTAAAAGGAATAAAGGTCTCTGTCTTTGAAGTGTACATAGAAATTGAAGTTTTGTGTTCACTAAATAAATGTTTGACTATTTCCAAGTCATTCTTGAGGTTAAGTCTAAAAACTATAATTTGCTAGAACAATATCATCCTCAATCCTTTCAGGGCATTTATTTAGCTTTTCATTCTTGTCTCCTAGGGAGCAGTGCCCCACCAGTAGGCGTTTAGGGAATGCTTGCTGCATTAGTTGATAATGAGGAACAGAGTACAACAGAGGTGTGGTATCCTTATGTGACCTTGGCAAGTGCACAGTCCAGTTTTATGATACTTTAGGAAGGTAGCTACATTCCATCTAAATGGAGTAGTATAGGCACAGATAATCTCTCTTTCCTTTTCAAGGAAGCTTTGTGCTTAGAGGAAGATGATGCTGCTTCTTGCTTTGATTTTTGATGGTTTGACTAATCTGATTGGTGAAACAGTGATATGAAATTTATTAGGCAAATGGAATCCATTAGAATAAGATTTGTGCTCAGTTTTTTTATGGCAAGTTGAACTGGCTCTTCAGAATCTGCTAGCTCTTATGTGATGGATCAGGTGATCTTTTAGTGAACTCTTGTTAGTTGCTTTTGCAGGAAAACAGTTGTTCTTCATTGGTTTCAGTTGTGTGTGATTCTTTATAATGCCATTTGGGGTTTTCTTGGCAAAGACACTGGAGTGGCTTGCCATTTCCTTCTTTAGCATGTTTTACAGATGAGGAAACTGAGGCAATCAGGGTTAAGTGACTTGCCCAGCGTCACATAGCTAGTGAGTGTCTGAGGTCAGATTTGAACCCAGGGAGATGAGTATTCCAGACTCTATCCACTGAGCCCCAGGATAGTAGGAAAGTAGGGAAATGGGCCTACTGTAATTTGTTTTTATTGAACACATAATCTTAATCCTAAATAAATTCAAAGTTCTTTCTTTACAATGGAGATTTTTAACCTTTTATTGAGGTTATTTATTTATTAAGTTTATTTAGGAAGGTCATGGACCACCTTAGCAGTTTGGTAAAACTGTGTGTGGATCTACGGATTTTTTTATTCCAAAGATCATTCCCCTTGACAGAGGAAAAAGAAACAGAAGAATCGACTAGCTTTAGAATTAGACTCTCAGCAATCTGTTGTCAGCATCTCATCCATTCTAAGCATCAGGCCTGTCCGTTTTCTTTTTTATTTATCATCACATCTACTTTTAAATTTTTTTAATATATCATTTTCCCCCAATTATGTTGTTAAAACAATTTTTAACATTTTTTAAAAAAAGTTTCGAGTTCCACATTCTATCCTTCTCTCCTTCCTCACCCCGACAAGACAGTGAGCATATAGGTTGTACGTGTTCGTATTAGTCATTTTATACAAGAGGATTTGGTCAACAACAGCAACAAAAGAATGAGAAAGAGAGGAAGAAAGAAAGAAACTATGCTTTAGTCTGTATTTAGACAATATCAGTTTCTTCCTCTGGAGGAGGCTATAGTCATATGAAAAAATGCTCTAAATCATTGTAGAGAAGTCCTGTCATTTTCAATCCTCTTTCCTCCAACATAGAGTTTGCTTGTTTTTTTGTTTTTTTTCTAAAGTTCATTGATCTCTGTTTATTCTGAGCTCTAGGACTATTAACACTATTCCTCTAAAATTATGTTCTAGGTTTTTTTTTAAATCATTTTTCCACGATTGGCCCTGCTTCCTACATGTATTTTAAAGTTTCAGTCACCCTTCTCCATCTCTTTAGGCATCTTGCTTCTTGTCTTGTGCTGGAAATTTGTTTTACTCCGTCATTTTGTGGGTTCTGCTGCACTAGAATTTATTTAGAGTCATTTTTTACAGGTATTTGGAGGTGTTTGGGGGAGAGCTGAAGCAAGACCTTGCTTTTACTCCACCATCTTGGCTCCACACCCATACTTATTGTCCTTATTTTCTTCTTTCGGATTTCATTTTCAGGAGCTCCCCAGGATTTTTCCCAAGATGACTTTCCCGGCAGAACTTTTAGTCCATTGGGTACAGATCTGTTTGAACTTTTTGAAAGCTGCTCTCCCAGAATCTACAGTGCATATCAAACTGTTTTCTTCTCTTTGTGTATTACAAATTATATTATGGCATGGTCACTTCTCCCCAAATTACCATTATTTCTATTTCAGCAACCACTTCCTTTTAGTCAGAATCAGATCTAGAAATAGCTAACTATTCACTTAGTTGTGGTCCCTACCTTTTTAAAAAAAGAAATTATCAAGGCAACCCAGTAATCTTTTCATTGTTCTGCTGTTAGCAAAGAGGGAGCTCCATAGATTATTGGATAATCGAACCGCCTTGCAAAGCTTGAGGCATATTTCATAAACTGTGTATCTATGTCTTCCTTCTGTCCAGGTGGACCGTAGTGTGCTCCAGTGACAATCATTTCTATCTCACTTCCCCCTCTAGTCTATTTATCTATTCTGTTCTTTTTGAACAGGATGCCTTATATAACCACTAGAGCTTTAAGTCATGAATTACATCCCATCATCTCAGTAAAACTTAACAATATTGAAGTTAGTCTCTTTAGTTCATATCTTTTGTTATTATTAATCATAATGAATATATTAGTCATGGTTTTTATTACTGGCCTTTTTATTGGATTTTATCTTTTATGGCATCTTATTTGCTCTTCCTATATTACATTGGTGTGTGTGTATATATATGTATATATATATATATACCTATATATGTATACACACATGTATAATGTATATATATATTTTAAATACACATAAGTTTTCCTATATTACACTAGTATACATACATTTACATATGCATATATACACGTATATACATACATATGTGTGTGTGTATATATTGAAAGAATTTTCTTCTCTTCAGGTTAAAGTTGTCTTGATTAGATTTCTAAAATTTCAGACAAAGATAATTTTATAAGAACTAACTCTTTAGGCGAACGTTATCCCTGGTGAAGGACCGTATGTTTTTAGCTTTGTTCCAGAAATATTTTCAGCTGTGATATATTTGTTTCTTTCATCATAGTTTTATTTTATTTTAATAAATTTTATTTAGTTTATTTAGTTTATTTAGTTTTCAGCATTGATTTTCACAAGAGTTTCGATTACAAATTTACTCCCAATTTCTACCCTCCCCTCTCCCCCCCGCTCCAAGATGGCGTATATTCTGGTTGCCCTTTTTCCCAGTCTGCCCTCCCATCTGTCACACCACTACCCTCCCATCCCCTTTTCTCTTCCTTTCTTGTAGGGCAAAATAAATTTCTATGCCCCATTGCCTGTGTATCTTATTTTCTTGTTGCCTGCAAAAACTTTTTTGTTTTTGAACATCTATTTTTTAAAATTTTGAGTTCCAA
>CM053623.1:299511732-299553860 GCA_028646595.1 Phalanger gymnotis
AGTTTTGTCGCCTCTCCTCGCAGCCACAAGCCTCTGGCGTTCTCAAGTCAACGACTAGAGACCAGAGTCCAGAGACCCATTGCTTCCCGAATTGGCCCCTTTTAAATCTTTAATCTACGCCCACAGGGGTTTCACACCTGATAGGGCTTTGGGCCTGGGGCTTAGCGTTTAACAGGTGAAAGTACTTTCACCATAAACAAAAGCCAAACTCCTTAAGCACACCCGTTAAACTAAGCCCATTTTGCCTTACTGGCACAATCAGTCATATTGTGAAACCTAAGAAAGTGAAAATAGTATAGTTAGAGCTGCATTCAGACTCCATAGTTCTTTCTCTGGATATGGATACCATTTTCCATCATAAGTCTCTTGGAATTGTCTTGGATCATTGTGCTGCTGAGAAGAGCTAAGTCTGTCAAAGTTGGTCATCATGCATTGTGGCTGTTACTGTGTACAGTCTTCTAGTTCTGCTCACTTCACTCAGCACAGTTCATGTAAGTCTTTCAAGGTTTTTCTGAAACCTGCCTGCTCCTCACTTCTTATAGAATTACCTTCATACACCACAACTTGTTTAACCATTCCCCAATTGATGGGCATCCTCTTGATTTCCAATTCTGTGCCACCACAAAAAGAGCTGCCATAAGCATCTTCTCCATGATGGAACTGTGACCAGATGCTCTGCTCCCCTGTGGCTGCAGGTGCTGCTTATGTCCCTGGAAATGTGACTTGGGTACTTGCTCCCCTTTGGCCACAAATCTTAGTGCTTCTTTCTGCCTTGTATCTGAGACTTGCTCCCTTGTGATCTCCTCTTCACCCTGGGACTGCGACCTAGAACTGTGTATATGCAATGCAACAGGTTCCTGCACTCAGTGCCAGCAAAGGGTCCCCTATAACCTCCTTCTGACCCTACTGTCATCTGTGGGCTGAGAGTGTCTGAAGCTGCTGCCACCACTGATGGAGCTGCCTCCAAGGCCTGCCACTGGCTAGCCTGGGCATGGCATGAGCTACACTCTGGGGTGGCTACCACCCTGGTGAGACAGGCCTTTCCTGATGACTTCCTAAGTTGTCTTGGGCTGGAAAATTGGTTCACCCTGTTTCATCCTTTTGTTGGTTCTGCCACTCCAAAATTTGTTTTGAGGCATTCTTTAAATGTTTGGAGGGGAATTTGGGAGAGCAGGCTGAGTCCTTGCCTTTACTCCGCCATCTTGGCTTCTTCCAAGCATTCCTAATGGAAAGACCAGAGCTGTAGAAGTTCAAATGCAAGAATGAAGATAAACAAAAAATAGTAAACATGAGTAAATAAAGATTAATTAATAAACAAGGATAAACTGCTTACCTCAGGGAGATGATATATGTGTCCACTCTGTGCCCTATCATTACCAGGAGTCATAGAGGGAATCCAACGAGGCATGGTTCTGTTGTGTCTTGAGAAGAAAGGAAAGAAAGAAAGAGAAAACACTTGTGGAGGGGACAGAAGAATATTAGGGGAAGTTGTTTCACATAATTAGAGTACATGAGCAGACACCTATACAAACAAGGTTGAGGAGGACTAGTTAACATTTCAATCTCACCCTCGCTTTCATGTGAACTGATTAAAGAAGAATACACATACAATTAGGTATATACATTTCATTCAACAGAAAAATAGGAAGAGGAGGAGGAGGGAGGGGAATTAGAAGGAGGTTAAGGGAGAGATTAGTTCTATAGGCAAGGGAATATATAAGAATGGGAATCTGAGAGGTTAGCCATATATTTGGGGAAAGGATGAAGATGTGATGTAATACTGTTGTGTTGTAAGAAAGGATGAAAAAGATGGTTTCAGAGAAACCTCGAAAGACTAGTATAAACTAATACAGTGAACAGAACCTAGACAGTTTATACAGTGATAAAAATATGGTAAAGACAAGTGACTTTGAAACAAAAAAGGGACTCTTGCCAGTGTAATATCCAACCATGATTCTAGAGGACTAATGATGAAACATGCTACCAGCCTCCTGATAGAGAGGTAAAGTACTTAGAATGCCAAATGAGACAAATAGATTTATTATGGTTGTGACTAATGTAGAAATTTTTGATTAGCAATACATATTTGCAATGGTGTTTGTTTTTTCTTAAGTGTTCAGATGAGGAGGTTGGGTTGAGTAAGCAGGCAAGAAGACAAATTTTTGCTGATTGGAAAAAATAATTATATCCATATATAATATAAAATATATATCTATACGTAATATAAAAATAGAATATGTAATATGTGTGTATATGTATATACACATGTGTATATATTTTTGTGCATATATATATATACAATATATAAATTTTATGAAAAGAATATTGGATTTGGAGTTGTGATTGAAGCCTAGTATGTGTATATATTTGTGTGTGTGTGCATAAATTTTATGAAAAGAATATTGGATTTGGAGTTGTGATTGAAGCCTGGCCCTGCTCTTTACTAGCTATGACTTCTGTGAATGAGAACTCTGGTTTCTCATTGGTAATACAGATGGTTGAGACTAGAAGATGTCCAAATGCCCCCTCTAGCTTCACATCCTCCACTGTTTCCCATGGCTTTGTCCAATGGCCACTTGCTACAAGCATCGGTAATACAAGTCTTCTGTTTTCCACTCATGCAATAATAGACAGCAAAAGGACATGGACTTAGCTATAAATATCTTTTCAGTCTTTTCTATCTATCAGCATATGCTCCTTTACCCAAAAAGAAGCCTCTAAGGAAACTTGTTCCTTTGGATATATGTTGTAATCTCTCTCCCTCTCTCTCACTCGCTCTCGTTCTTTTTCAGAAATTAGGTTTACTGAAAAAAGAGATGAACAAAAAAAAATTCTTGATAAAATGAATGCTATCCCTATGTAGAATTTAAATAAAGACATTTAAAATTATACAGGGAATATAGAAGGTGCTCAAATACTCATTGAAACGTTTCAGGTTTCTTTTTGTTATTGTTGAACCTTCTTGACCCTCCATATCTGGGAGAGGCTCCATTCCTTCTTCATGGTCAAGACAGAGCCCCAGCAGAAAGCAAAGTGGAGCCCTGTATTATAATGGTGTTAACTTTTTTTCCTGTCTGCAAACTCTATGGAAAACCTTTTTAGTTGGGCTTATTCATTTTGTTTCTTTAGAATGTAGTGACCTCAAGGGAAGGGGCTCTACTCATTTCTTTGATATGTTTTCTGTACTAAGAATAGATACCCAAAAAACTTAAGATAATTTTTCAGGATTTTTAATAATTTTTCAATAATGTTTTAAATGCGATTTTTAAACAGTTAATGGAATCATTTTTATAATGAAGTAGTGAACCAGTGTTCTGTTCTTTTTTATAGTGGGATCATGAAGCCAGGCCTCAATGCCATTTTGGGACCCACAGGCTGTGGCAAATCTTCGTGAGTATTGAACTGACAGAGAACACGTTTTTCTATGAGAGTAATCTTTTTTTAATATGAAAACATATTCAAATTGTCTTCCCCAATCCTTAAGTATTAATTTAATGTCTACTCTGTGTTTAGTACTATGTTAATATTCTTGGAAATATTGAATAGTCCACAATCTAGGTAGAGTAGTGAAAACTAATGTGTTTCAAGCAGTAGCAACTGTTGTTGACTTCTCATTTGAGAAGCTTAGAAACGAAAGAAAGAAAAGAAGCCGAGTGATAGCTAAGCATCAGGTAAGCTCATTTAAAAACAATTCTAGGCTATAGGGCATTTGTCAGTGCAGGGGTGGTGAATGATAGAGTGTAGACGGTCCCATAGCTGGAGGTCTAGTCTGGTTTATGGATTAGTCACTAATGTCAGATCTTAGAGATGCCAGGAAGTAGAAAACCTTGATTTGGAAGTATGCTGATTTCTCATCTAATAAACTTCCTAACTTTTTTTTTTTAACATTGGAGTTCAGTCTTACATGAATTGATGCAAAGTGAAATGAGCAGAACCAGGAGAACATTGTACACAGTAACAACATTGTATAATGCTCTGCTGTGAATAACTTAGCTATTCTCAGCAATACAGTGATCCAAGATAGTTCTGAAGGACATAGGGTGAAGGGTGCCATACATTTCCAGAGAAAGAACTGGAATCAATGCAGATCGAAGATCCTTTTTCTTTATTTCTTTAATTTTCCTTTTGGCGGGGGGAGGGGGGGTCTATGTTTTCTTTCACAGCAAGACAAACGGAAATGTGTTTTGCATGACTACACATGTATAACCTATTTCAAATTTCTTGCTTTCTCAAAGATGGGGGAGAGAATTTGGCACTCAGAATTTGAAGAAAAGAATGTTAAAATTGTTTTTTACATGTAATTGGGAAAAAATGAACTATTACATGAAAGAAAAACATTGAGGTACCACCTCACACCTATCAGATTGGCTAACATGATGCAAAAGGAAAATAAATGCTGGAGGGATGTGGGGGGAGAAAAAGAATGGTGATCAGCTCTGGGGTTCGACCTATATAGGCTTTGCAGGGAAGAATTGGAACAGTGGTTGATTGTGTTTTGTTAGGGTTTGGGGAGTAATGGAAGGGGCAGTTTCTTCCAGGGAAAGACCATAAGGGCTTGTATTTACCCCAGTACCAAGCATAGTGTTCTGCAAATAGCATTTAAAATAAGTGTTTGTTAAATGTATAATAAGGGAAGATCCTGAAAGATGGATACATTTCATGTATCGCATAACTAGGAGTACTCAGTGGCATAAAATTGGTAATGCGCAATGAGAGTTGAGCTGTACTCAAAACTTGGCCATGTTTAGGATGACAGTAGGTCTTCTTTGAGGTTGTATAATATGGTGGAGAGAGTGCTGGAGATGGAGTCTGAGGAACTCATTGGCCTTGTAATCTTGATCACATATTTGAGTTTTTCTGAATCTGTTTCCCCAGCAGTAAAATTAAGATGTTAATACTGGTATTACCTTTCTCATGAGTGGTTGAGGGGAAAGTCCTTTGTAAATTTTAAATAAATGCGAGTTATTATTCACAGGTTCTCTGATGAATAATTAGATCTGAATTCTGGTTGAGGATTTTTACATATGATAGAGAGCAAGGTTTCTTAACCTGTTTTGTATCATAAATCCTTCTGTTGGTCTAATGAAGCCCATGGACCCCTTTTCAGAATGTTTCATAATTGGGGGAAATGCTAAATTTTAGTTAGAGAGGTTAGTGAAAATAATTGTGTAAAATTGTTTTCCCATCCAGATTTATAGACCTCCCTAGAATCTACCCAGGAACCCTTGGAGTTCTATGGACTCCAGGTTAAGAAAATCTGGTATTGTCACCTGCAGATATTTTGTGATGTTTTTTGAACCTTTTAACTTATCTCTCTCACCAATGGGAGTTTTCTTTTGTATACTGGAAAAGGGACTTCCTATGAATCTTTCCTAAGGGTAGGGTCGTGCTAGATCTTTCTATCTTGGACATTAGAAGATGCTAAAAATCAGGGCTTTATTTATTGCTCTGTTGATTGTCACTGTAGACATTAGAAAATAATGGAGACATTTTCTCCTTTTTTTAAAAAAAACATTATTTTAAATATTCCTTTTTTTTAAATTGACTTCTAAATTCTTTTATTCCATTCTACCCCTCCCACACACACTGAGAAGGCAAACAAATGATACAACTTATACATATGAGATCATACAAAAATATTTCCATATTAGCCATATCACAAAAAGAAAAATAAAGTGAAAAATTATACTTTAATTTGCTCTTACAGTTCCATCAGTTTTCTCTTTGGAGGCGGGTAGTATTTTTTTTATCACGAGTCCTTTGGAATTATCTTGGATCATTGTGTTGAGCAGAGTAGCCAAGTCTTTTATTGTTGATCATAGTTACAACCTTGCTATTATTTTCCACAGTGATCTCCTAGTTCTTCTCACTTCATTTTTCATCAGTTTCTATAGGTCTTGGCTTATTTTTTCTGAACCCCACCCTTTATAATTTCTTATAGCACAACAATATTCCATTCACAATCATAAGCCACAACGTGTTCAGGCATTACTCAATTTATGAGAATTCTCTCATTTCTTAATTCTTTGCCACCACAAAAAGAGCTTCTATAAATATTTTTGTACATATAGGTCCTTTCACTTTTTCTTTGGTTTCTTTGTACCTAGTATCATATTGCTGGCTCAGAGGATATTTGGGTATAGTTCCAAATTGTTCTCTAGAATAATTGGACTAATCTACAACTCTATCAACAACTTATTAGTGTACCTATTTAACCTCATGCCCTGAAGCATTTGTCATTTTTTATAGATATGAGGTGGTACTTCAGAGTTGTTTTAATTTTGAATGTCTCTAATCAATAGTGATTTAGAGCATTTTTTCAGATAACTATAGATAGTGTTGATTTCTTCTTCTGAAAACTGCCTGTTTGTATCCTTTGAGCATTTATCAATTGGGAAATGACTTATATTCTTATAAAATAGACTTAGTTCTCGATATATTTGAGAAATGAAGGCTTTGTCAGAAACACTGGCTGTAAAATTTGTTTCTCAGCTTTCTCCTTTCCTTCTAATATTGGTTGCATTGGTTTATTTGTACAGAAGCATTTTAATTTAATACAAGTCTTATTTTTATAAATTTGACTCTGTTCTCTATATATTTAAGAAAAGAGGCCTTTATCAGAGAAACTTGCTATAAAATTTTTTATATTCTCTGTGGTGCCTTTTATCAAACTGTAGTTTTCCCTGATTATCTCTTTTAGTTGTCTGTTTTTGCTTTTGCTCAGACTTCGATCATGATTGCTACCTCCAGCCTCTTATTTTAACTTTGTGTGTGTGTCTTTCTGTTTCAAGTGTGTTCCTTGTAAAGAACATATTGTTGGATTCTGATTTCTAATCCATTCTGCTATCTGCTTCCATTTTATGGGTGAGTTTATCCCATTCACATTCAATTTTGAGTACTGTATATTTCTCTTCATCTTGTTTATCCTTCTCTCTCTTTTTTATTCTGTCCTTTCTCAAAAGTCTGTTTTGCTTCTGACCACTGCCTCCCTTTTGCCATTCCGTACATTCTTACCCCTTTCCTTCCTAACTCTCTATTGGATGAGATGCATTTCTGTACTCAGATGTGTGTGTGTGTGCGTGCGTACGTATCTGTTCTCCCCTCTTTGAACCAATTCCAGTGAAAGTGAAGTTCAACCATTGCTCACCACCTCTATGCCACAATTTCCTCTCTACTGTAAAAGCTTTTCTTTGTATTCCTCTTTTATGTGAGATAACTTTCCCCATTTTACCTCTCCCTTTCCTGGTGTCCCAGTACATTCCTTTTTCTCACACCTTCACTTTTTTTTGAGATCATCCCAACATAATTCATTCACACCTCTGCCCCTAGTCTATGTAGACTCTTCTAACTTCCCTGATAATGGTAAAGTTCTTAGAAATTATATGTATCATTTTCCCATATGGGAATGTAAACAATTGAACATTATTGAGTCTCTTACGATTTCTCTTTCATATTTAATTTTTAATGCTTCCTTTGAGCTTTGTGTTTGAATGTTATATTTTCTATGCAGCTCTGATCCTTTTATCAGGAATACTTGGAAGTCTTCTTTCTTATTAACTATCTATTTTTTCTGCTTTGAGATTTCTGCTTTGCTCTCAGTTTTGCTGGATGGGTTATTTTTGGTTGTATTTCTCGTTCCATTGCCTTCTGAAATGTCATACTAAAGCTCTCTGCTTCTTTAATGTGGAAGCTGCTAAATCTTGTGTGCTCTTAACTGTGACTCCATGATATTCAAATGCTTTCTTTTTGACTGCTTGTACTATTTTCTCCTTGGAATTTGCCTCTAATATTCCTGGGAGCTTTCATTTTGGGATCTCTTTCAGATAGTGATTGGTGGATTCTCTTGATTTCTAATTTACCCTCTGGTTCTAGGGCATCAGGGAAGTTTTCCTTTATAATTTCTTGAAATGTGTTTAGGTTCTTTTTCAGGTAATACAATAATTCTTAGATGATCTTTTCCTCAATCTGTTTTCTTTGATTTTTCTTTTTTGGAGATAGTTGGGGTTAAGTGATTTGCCCAGCGTCACACAGCTAGTAAGTGTCAAGTGTCTCAGTTCAGCTTTGAACTCAGGTCCTCCTGACTCTAGGGCCAGTGTTTTATCCACTGTGCCACCTGTCTGCCTCCATCCTCAATCCATTTTCCAGGTTGCTTGTTTTTCTTATGAAATATTTCACATTTTATTTAATTTTTTCACCCTTTTGACTTTGTTTAATTATTTCTGAAGTCTCATAGAAACATTAGCTTCAAGTTGACAAATTATAATTTTTAAGGAATTATTTTCTTTAGTGAGCTTTTGTACCTTTTGTTTTTTTCCGTTTGACCAGTTCAGCTTCTTAAGTAGTTCTTTTCTTCAGTGATTTTTTTTAATGTTTCTTTTATCATTTGGTCAGCTCCATTTTTAAATTACTTTTTTTTTTTTTAGCATTTTACCAAGTTGTTATTTTTCATTTCATAATATTCTTGCATCACTCTCATTTCTTTCTCCAATATCTTTCTATCCATCTTATCTCTTTAACTCCTCCAAGAATTCTTTTGTCCAATTAGCATTTTTTTCCTTTGAGGCTTTGCTTGTAGCCATTTTCACATTGTTGTCTTATTTTGAGGTTACGTCTTGTTCTTCCCTGCCACCATTGTAGCTTTTTATGGCCAAGTTATTTTTTTTTGTTTGTTTGCTCCTTTTTCTATTCTTGACTTTGAACTTTATGTTAAAGATGGGCTCTGCTCATTTTGGGGGTGAGGTCGGTGAGAGACACTGTCCCAAGCTTCAGCCTTTTCATGCTGCCATTTTCAGAGCTAGGTCTGGGGGTCTGCATATGTTTGGTGTTTCCAAGGTGGTATGATCTGGAGAGAGGTTTGGTCACTGCTCTCCTGGTCTGCACTCTATGCTGTAGCTAAAAGTGCTAGTGTTCCTCTTGGCCCAGGAATTGTAGACAGGACCCCTGCTCCCTTGTGACTAGTCACATGTGCTCCTTTTGGCCCTGGAACTATGACCCATATCTACTTATGAGCAGTAAAGTTTGCCAGCTACAGCCGGGGCCAGCAAAAGGTCCCCTGTTGTCTCTTTCTGACCACTCGTCTGACCCTTTTACCATTCTTGGTCTGAGAGCCCCTGAAGCTGCTTCTGCTGCTGTTGTGGCTGCCTCCAAGGCCCATTCCAGTGTAACTGACCTCTCCCTCTGACCTCCTAAGTTGTCTTAGTTTGGAAAAATGTCTCACTCTAACCTTTTGTTGGCTCTGCCACTCCAAAATTTGATTTGAGGTATAATTTTAAAGTTGTTTGTAGCAGAATGTTGGGAGATTTTACTGCCTCTACTCTGCCACCTTGGCTCTGCCTCTCAATGGACAAATTAAACTTTAGAGTATGGCATGATTACTCCCCCCTACACACACACACACACACACACACACACACACACACACCCCAAAAGAAGAACCAATTGTTAAAACACTTACAAGCATACCCCTACAGGGTTCTGCTGTCTGTTTTTCTAGCCTGTATACATGGTTCTAGATTTCTCCAGAAATGAAACTTTGGAATCATTCCCCTCTGCCTGTATATTTGTGCTTCTGAAGTATATGTTGATGGCCTATAATCACGTCACAGGGGCTCCTCACTCTCCGAGTTATCATCTCCACACGAAGATAACCAGGGAATCAGGAAGAAATTGCTTATCATAGCGATGGAGCCTTAGGAGGTTCTGCAGAGTTATATTCATTTAAATAGAGAAAAGTTGAGGATTTAAACAAAATAGACATTTCCATATTCTTTGTTAGTTCCCAGTAGTGTTTAGCTTTGATCCACCGGTTTTTGTTAATTGATACAGAATGTTAGATTTATGCTTATGGCTTGTAAAGTAAAAAAGGCTTTTCTTTAGTAAGAATTTAGCAGAACATTTTTTTTTCCTTGAAGATTGTTAGATGTCTTAGCGGCCAGGAAAGACCCAAGAGGATTATCTGGACACGTTTTAATAAACGGGGCTCCTCAGCCAGCCAACTTTAAATGGAACTCGGGCTACGTTGTACAGGTAAGTAACAGTAAGGGTAATGCTTTGGATTTTTGGTACATTTTGTCCTTGGTCAAGCTGGACTTATCTCTACGTGACTTCTGTCTGCATTCCCTGAAATCCTCCATGGCATTGGCTGATCGTGGGGAGAAATATGGCATAGGACTGATGTTCAGAATATACCAATCAAATGATCAATACCAGGAGATAAACTACATTTGACCATTTTTTGGACTGATTTTTCCTCATGTTCTCATTTTTTCCTACTCCTGCTTCCACTTTTTCTTTTAATTGTGTTTCCTTTTTGTAATTATCAATTTGTCAAACATTAACAAAATATGTTTATTTCTACAAACAAAAATGTATAGGAAAAGAGGATTGTATGTGAAAAAGTGTACCACTTTTTCCTTGGGTGTGAACACATCCCCATCACCTTGTGATATATTGATTCAGTTGAATTCAAAATACTACTTATATATGCACCTTTTCCATTTAGAGCACTGTGCGAAGTCGTGCTAAAAGATCTGCCTTCATGGAATTTATAATCTAGTATATGGATGTTATTGTTACACAGATATTATGAAATTATGCATGGCAAGTATATTGCAGAATCAAAGTTGGGAAGGGCCTTGGAGGCCCACTAATCCAAGCTGTACCTTACTGAAAATTAGAAGGATGCAAACCAAAAGCTTTGTGAGTTGGAGTTTTGGAAGGGAGTGGGTAGTGGTAGTGGTCAGGGAGATAGATAAAGGTCTTTCATGGTGAGATTGGGGAAGAAGGCTTTTTTCAGTAGGGGGGCAATACTGGGCTTTTAAGAGTGGATAGGTATTTATTATTAAGCAAAGAATAGAGTGAGTACATGGAAAGGGGAAAATAGAGTGATGTGTTCAGGAGAGAGAAAGATGTCCAATTTGGTAGTAGAATGGAGAACGTGAAAGGAAGTGGCTTGAGATTAATATGGAATTATATAGTAGTCTCAAATTGCAAAGGACTTTGAATGTTGGGCAGAGTTTGGACTTTATTTAATACGCATGAGAGAGACAAAGGATTTTGAGCAGAAGAATGACTTCACCAGATCTTTTCATATGGAAGATTAGACTGATGGAACACATAAAGGAGTTTTGGAAGGGCGAGGAATAAAGATGGGAAGAACTTAACAGGCTAATGTAGACGTATGGGTCTGACAAGGAGGGCTCGTAAACGTGCAGTAACAGAGAACAGGAATTGTTCCTACCTTTGTATTGCTATCCCCAGGGCCTAGGACATTTCTTGTATACAGTAGACACATTCTTGTTTGAGAAGAGATATATGTGAAAGATGTTGTCATGTCATTAGGATGGACAGGATCTAATGGTTATCATTGGTCACGAGAGGCTGGGAGAGGAAAGGCCTTGTTTAGATAAGAGACCGTGCAAATGGGGTATTTGAGGGAATGTATCAACTGTGACCAAAAAACTTTTCTTTGGGGCATTCAAAATCTTCTTTCCTTCTGTCTAGACTGATTGCTCATTCCTTTCCCTCATATACTCTCCATTGTAGTCAGTCCGCCCTACTCACTGTTCCCTGTCATGGCATTACGTCTTCTGGCTCTATGTCTTTCTTTGTATGGGCTGTCCCCACTTCTGGAATGCTTTCTCTTCATCAAACCTCTGCTTCCTTCATAGTAGAGTTTGGATGCTATATTCTTTAGGGAGCCTTCTGTGATCATACATTTTTCATCCACATGCCTTTGAGCTGGCTTTCTCCTATGGAGAATGGGCTCCCCATTCATCTCTGCCTCATCTCTGCAGCTGTAGCACCATTTTCTGCATTAAGCCTCTCCTGATTTCTCTCCCGCCTTCCTGCCCCGTGGTGATAGTGCCCTTCCTCTAGAACTGCCTTATATTTGACTTTTCTCTATATTTTATTAATGTAATATTCATGATATGTGTGTGTGTGTGTGTGTGTGTGTGTGCGTGTATGTATATATGGGTGGTAGGGGTGGAGGTACCTAGGTGGTGCAGTGGATAGAGTCCTGGGCCTGGAGTCTTGAAGACTCATCCTCCTGAGTTCAAATCTGGCCTCAGACACTTACTAGCTGTGTGACCCTGGGCAAGTCACCTAGCCCTGTTTACCTCATTTTCCTCATCTGTAAAAGGAGCTGGAAAAGGATATGGCAAACCACTCCAGTATCTTTTCCAAGAAAACACCAAATGGGGTCATGAAGAGTCAGACACAACTAAAACAACCAAATATTGATAGGTGGATATGTCTGTGTGTGTGTGTGTGTGTGTGTGTGTGTGTGTGTACATATGCTTGTTGTCTCCTCTATGTAAGAGTATGGATTGTTTCACTCTTTGTACTTCTATTCCGAGAGGCTAGAACAGTGCCTAGCGTGTAGTAAACAACTGATGACGACTTACTGATTGGTTATCGATTGGTTAATCTAGTTGTTAGTGTTCTGTATCTTGAACGCTAATTTCTCTGTATTTATTCTGTATAGATTTTGTATATACTTATCTATTGGTTCTTTTTATCCCCACTAGACTATAAGCTCCTTAAAGGCAGGAATGATTTAATTTTTATCTTTGTAATTTTAGTACCAGGCATAGTTGATAACATTTAGTAGATGCTTAATAAGTACTTGTTACATTGAATTTAGAGAATTGTACATTTTTTTAGTGACTAAAAGGTTCTTCCTTAAGCAATGGCCTAGCTTTTTGTTGCCTGTATTCTTGTGGCGCTGTCATATAGTGATAATTCATGAGATAACCACAATTTTGGAGGAATAAATGGTAAGATCAGTCAAAAGGCAGTTGAGAGTTTGGGAGCATGAGTGGGGTCTAATGTATTTACAAATGAGGACTCACACAAGAGAAGTGATGTGAAGGATATTGTCAGAGCAGTATTTGACTCACAAAAAGGATGAACTGATTACTTAAGGAGAACAAAACATGACCAATCTTGAGCTTTTCTTGTGTGACCAAGCACTGTAGGCCAAAAAAAGTCACTGAACAGTGAAAATGCCTGGAGTTGGGAGAGGGAGTGTCAAGTGTGAGGAGCAGCTGGATTCAGAATGAGTGGAGACCCCTACTTTGTGCTAGGTCCTGTGATGGGGACCCAAAGACAGACAAAAAAGAGTTCCTGTCCTCAAATAGCTCATAGTTTAATGGGGGAAAAAACAGGCAAAGTAGATAAAGGTAAAATTGAAATAATCTTCGAGGCAAGGTCCTAAGATGAGGACGCCTCGGAAAGACTTCTTAAATATACAAAGGAGGCTCCTGTCCCTGGACTGCAGAGTAGGTGGAGGGGAGTAAGTGGGAGGAAGACTAGGAAGGGACCCTTAAAAGCCAGATGTAATCCTAGAGGTAATATGGGAGTTTATTGAGGTAAGGTTTGATATGGTTAGACCTATGCTTTAGGAAGACCAATTCAATAGCTGAGTAGAGGATGGACAGTAGTGGGGAGAGGCTTGAGGCAAAGAGACGCCCCAGCAGGTAGTAAACCAATGGAGAGGTGAGGAAGGCCTATACCAGGGTTTTTGCAGTGTCAGGAGAGAAGGGGGTGTATATGACGGAAGTTACTAAAGTTAAAATGGCAGGACTTGATAACTACTTGGGTATGTGGGGTGAGAAAGAGTGAGAAGTTGAGGATGAGGCCCATCTTGTGAGCCTGGGTGATTGGGAAGGTGGGAGTGGTACCCTCAACAATAAATAAGAGGGGAGAGTTTGGAAGAAAGATTTCAGTTTTAGACATATGGTGTTTAAAATGTCAGCAGTACATCTAGTTTGAGATGTCTGATGGGCAGTTGGAGATAGGAGTTTGGAGGTTGGGAGGGGATATTGCTGGCCAAATAGATCATAATAGGAAGAGGGAAGGACTTTGAGGGAAAATTATTTCAGTTTTGGACATGGTTAGCACAAGAAGTGAACAGGAAATCGATTCTGAGATGTCTAATAGGCAGTTGGGAATTTGGGAGAGGATATGGCTGGACGTGTAGATTTGAAAGTCTTCTGCTTAGGGATGACAGTTGGATCCAGAGGAGCTGATGAGAAGGATCACCAAGTGAAATGGAATAAAGGGAAAAGGAAAGAGGTGTCTAAACAGGAGGACTTGGTTATATTTTTGTCTTCCTTGGACCCCCATCATAATCACCAATCTACTGAACAATCAGATATGGAATACCATGTTTGCTTTTTTTCTCTTAGATAAATTACTTATTTTGGGAGTAAGTTAAAAGGCTTAATAAAAAGTGGTGGTACTGGAGTATATTCTATACTTCATGAGCTACACTGACCACAATATATAGGGTACAGTGTCTTGTTTAGCAGTATTGTACTGTGGGTGTTTATAGTTTCTAATATACATGTTAAACATATTTTGGGCTGTGGTAAGTTTGAATTTGTCACGGAGGTGAGGGAAATAAAACTCTGATACTGATTTTAAATACCACTTTTTCTCGTAAGGATGATGTCGTGATGGGCACTCTCACAGTAAGAGAAAATTTACAGTTCTCCGCGGCGCTTCGACTGCCTATGAGCGTGAAGAACAGAGAAAAGAATGAACGAATTAACAGGGTTCTCAAGGAACTAGGTTTGGAGAAAGTAGCTGATTCCAAGGTAATGCTTATAAGGAGACCAATCATTACCGAATGTTACATGATCTCTACAGTTACATTCTTTTGATCTAATTTTGGCTAGATATTATACAATATTAAATTACATAACACATAATATTAAATAATAATATGTAGTATAATAATATTATATAATATTAACTATTGGAATTTTCATTAACCTGCATAGCCATAATAAGTCAATATAAGTCACATTTACATAATACTTTAAGGTTCACAGAGTGTTTTCCTCATATCCACCTTGTCGTGTAGGTAGAACAAATGTATCCCAATTTTTCAAATAAGAAAACTAGAAACAGAAAGGCTAAATAATGATAATTATAGCTAAGATTTATATAGTGCTTACAATGTGCCAGCCACAGTGCTAAATGTTTTACAAATATTATCTCATTTGATCCTCACAACAGCCCTGGGAGGAAACTAGAGGCAGAGGTCAAGGGACTTGCCAAGGGCCTCATAGCTTGATGTGTCTAAGACTAAGATTTGCCAGTCTCCCTTACTGAAAAAAAAGTGTTCTTTTTTTTTTTATCAATAAGTATTTTTTTTATCAATAAGTATTCAACATTGAAGGTATGAGAGGGGCAATAGCTGAAGTATTTATTCTTACTGTATATTCATTTCTTTTATGGAGGGAAGAGTGGACCAAGGTCTAGAGGCCTCCCTTTTGTCATGGAACTGAAGTTCACAGATCCCACATCATTTAAAAATACATTGTTTTTCTCATCGTCCAGTCAGTTTTTCTTACTTTGTTCCTTTTTAACTTCTTCCCAAAGGCCTCTTATGTGATATGATAAATAGAAAAGATTGCTAAACTGCATTGGGGGTGATCCTGAACCACTGCCCTAGGGGATAGATGAATGGACAAGAAAGCTTTCATATTGTCTTTATTTGGTCTCTGGTGGAATATCTCCTGACATTCAAAAGATTAAATCCAGTCAGCTCTTTCCTATGGAATTTGTATATTATCCAGGCACTACACTTTGCAAACCATAAAGCCCTATGCAATATAAGGTGTCATCATTACAGTTATTTGTTGTAGTGGTTGTTGGCTGTTGCCAATGCCTTCTCCTTTTGACTCTCTTATTACTACTTAGTAGATGATTCCTGTGAATATACGTCACTCTTGCAAAATCTCCATGTAACAGGTCAATTACAGTTGGTAGTAAGAAGGGTTTTTTTTTTGGAAGAGATTAAAATGATAGGTAAAAATGAGATTTTTGTGTATCTCAAATATCCATGATATCACCATAGGCAGTGAAGAATAGATTTTTATTTATTTTTATTGAGATACTACTTCGTGGGTGGCTTCCCAACTCTGTTGTCTTTTACATCAGATGTCTTAAACTTATGTCTAAGAATGCCTTTGTGACTATTACTTTTGGTTTTTTTCCTGTGAGCTTCCCTTTGTTTCAGGTTAGTCTCACTATCTCAATTCTTTTCTCCCTTTCTTACCTACATTGTAGTATAGATTGGAAGTCTACACAATGGAGAAGCCCCATGATTGGCTCTCGTGGGGAGGGTGGGATGCTAACCCATTTTCCATTTGGTTGATCACATACCTCTTGGGATCAGGTGCTGCTCCCAATCTCTGGAGACCTCTAATCTAGACCAGTCACATGAACATGATTAACTGAAATATCTTAGGATGAAATGTGGTGAGGAAAAAGGTTGAAACAGATTGAAAATGCTAATTGAAGCCAGGAAGGCTTTCTAGAGAAGGTGGCCATGTGAGATGATTTAAAAGAAGGTAAGAATAAGTGTGATAGACCAGTCTTTTCTGATCTGTTAAGGTTATGCTTTTTTTAGCTTCCTCCTCAAGGTACTTCTTATGAATCTAGTAAGAAGTAGGGGTTTTCCTTTTCTCTTTCTCCTATCTTTTTCTTTGAGATGGGAATTTTATCAAATCGAGACCATGTCTTCAGTGTTTAAATTTGTTGCTGATAATTAATGATTTAGTACAAAACTTACCTTTTTGTGGAATTTACTGCACTTTGCTTTAGGTGGGAACTCCGTTTGTTCGTGGTGTTTCTGGAGGAGAAAGAAAAAGGACCAGTATTGGAATGGAACTTATTTCTGATCCATCTGTCTTATTTTTGGATGAGCCCACAACTGGCTTAGACGCCAGCACGGCAAATGCTGTTCTCTTACTGCTGAAGAGGTAAAGATTGAGGAAGGACAGTCCACTAACATGCCACTGCTCCAAGAAGGCTTTGCTAATTCTCACGGTTGTCCTCACTCTCTCCCTCAAATTGTGTATTTATATGTGTACATGCTGTTCCCCCCATGTTGATCATCAGGTCCTTGTAGGCAAAGTTTTATTTTTGTTGTTAAAACCCCTTTGCACATTGCTTGGCACCTGGTAGGCACTTAATAAATACTTGCTTTGTTTATCTAATTGAATAAAATAGTCAGTTTAGGTAGAGATACTATCAAAATATTTCCATTACCGACAGTTCTTGCTTTACATAAATTGCATCATGCAAATTAAACTCCTTGGTAGGGGCTGGTCCAGAGCCATGGAGGAGGTGGGGCCATGTGGAGCTCCATGAGAGAAGGGAAGAAATCTGCAGAATGGTCCACTTACTTTAATTGAGAACTAGTTGTATATAAGGTTTATTCTAGGGATGCGATTGACATTTTAAATAACTAGTCATAAAATAGTAAAATGCTACAAAATACTAGATGAATTTCATGTCTGGGCTTGAAATAATCAGTTTTAGCTTTCCTTGATGGTACAGAAATTTAATATAAATTTCTTGTACTCTGATTTAGGCTTTCCTTTGATCCTTTTGCCTAGGAGGAAGTTGAGCAGAATTTTTTTCTCTAGTAATGATAAGAGAGTAAAAAATAAGTAGAACAAAAATAATGTGAAAGAGATAAGAGAAAACTCTAATGAACCAGAGGCGAAACTCAGAGCAGCGTCCCCTTCGAGGGAGGGAGCACATTCTCCATGGGTTCGCTGATTCCATTTTCTATCTTCAATTTAGGATGTCTAAGCAGGGAAGAACAATAATCTTCTCTATCCATCAGCCTCGCTATTCCATCTTCAAGTTGTTTGATAGTCTGACCTTACTGGCTTCTGGAAGATTGATTTACCATGGTCCTGCTCACGAATCCTTGGAGTACTTTACTTCTTCTGGTACAGTAGACTTTTTTCATGCACTCATAAAAAGAATTAGGCTCTAGAGGATTAAGGTGACTTCCAGCTATAAATCTCATATGATATGGTTCAAATCCTCAGGATCCTACAAGAAAAAACTGAGTAGTGAGTAGTAACCAAACCAAACAAAAAAGCCCAGATTATCATCCATCTGTGATACATAATCACTATGGGTTTGTCTGAAACCTGTTTATCTAGGTAGAATATTACTACTATTACATTTCTTTTCTTTATCCGCAATTCTTTGTTCCTTTAGTTACTATAATTAATCCAGATTCAGCCTATATAGGAGTAATGAAGGAGATAAAATCATTACTGTACCTTCCCTTCCGGTCATGCCAGTGCTTACTACGAATATACGGTAGAATCATGTTCTGTATTCCGTAGTTACTGCATAAGACAAAAATCACATAGTCAGAATTAACCTTTGGGAGTCTCTTGAATCAGAGCCAAGATGGCAGAAGCACCACAGCCAAGCTGTCTTCACATTCCCCTTTAAACAACTTTAAAATAACACCTCAGGTTGAATCCTGGAGCAGCACAACAAACAGAGGTTATGGTGAGATATTTTTCTGGCCTGAGACAACTTAGGAAGTTGGAAGAAGTCCGTGATACTGGGGTGGGGGCTGGCCCAGGATGCATGTGGCAGCAACACCACCTGTAGGCTTTGGAGGTGGCTGCGACGGTAGCAGCCACAGCTTCTGGAGCTCTCAGTCCAGAGACATTCAGAGGATCAGTCAGAAGGAGATTCCAGTGTTAGCACTGGGTGTGATACCTGGAGCTGTTTATCATCTCCATGGATCCCACTCACCTCTGAGTTGCATTCCAAGGGGAAGAGGAAGGTTTTAGGTCACAAAGGAGCAGGATCTTTGAGGAACAATAGGGCTTGCTGTTACAAAGGATCAGGGGCTTTTCATGGATAAGGACCAGAATACAGACCAGGAGTTCAGTGACCACACTTCTACCCAGATCACACCACCTTGGAGATAGCAAAAACCTCCAGCCCCCAGAACTATCTCTGAAAACAGCAGAACAAAAAAGCCTGAAGCTTTGGACAGTGCCTATTCCCCCTCCCATATCAGGAACAGAGACCAACTTTAACATAAGGTCCAAAGTCAAGAATAGGCTGGAAAAGTGAGAAACAACAACAATAACAAACCTAACCATAAAAAGCTACTATAGTGACAGGGAAGATTGATACCCAAACTCAGTAGAAAGTAACAATGTCAAAACAGCTACAAGCAAAGCCTCCAAGAAAAAAAATTAAAATTGGACATAAACCCAACAAGAATTCCAAAAGAGCTTAAAAATGATTTAAAAATCAATTCAGAGTGGTAGAGGAAAAATTGAGAAAAGAAATGAAAGCGATTGAAGACAACTATGAAAAGACAATAGCTTATTAGAAGAGATTAAAAAAAATACTGAAGAAAACAACGTGTTAAAGAACAGAATTGGCCAAATGATAAAAGTTACAAAACTTCACTGATGAAAAAAACTCCTTAAGAAGCAGAATTGGCCAAAAGGAAGAAGAGGTACAAAAGCTCACTGAAGAAAATAATACCTTAAAAATTAGAATTATCCAAATGGAAGCTAATGATCCCCTGAAACATCAAGATACAGAACAAAACAGAATGAAAAAAGAAGAAAATGTGATATATCTCATTGGAAAAAACAACTGATTTGGAAAATAGATTGAGGAGAGATCATTTAAGAATTGTGGACTACCTGAAAGTCATGATAAAAAAACTCTAGATATCATATTTCAAGAAATTATAAAATCTCTTAAATCATTGATAAAGTACAGTATGGTATCTTTAAACTATTACAATTTCAAGGGTGTTAGGTTCTATTTAAAAGAAGGAAGGCTACATAACTATTGCTATGGCAATGGCTAAACATTTGGTTGAACATAAATTTTATTTTTCACTATACCTAATTAAGTTATTGATGAGGAGAGAAGCAGGAGCTAATATTTCTACTCACATCAAAGAAAATAGAAACAAAGACTTGTCAGAAAAACTGATGAAGTGAAAAATATTCTTGAAAGGGTTTCACACATAAGTATGATTATATTAGGAGGTGATCACACTATCACAGAACTATTTGTTCTTCCTTGGCCACAAGAAAAAAAGGACCCAAAGAAGTCAAAAGTAACATTGTAGAGACTTTAACTGGAATGCTAGAAAAGCCAGCAAAGAGTATCCCTTTCATTGACTCTACTGACCTCAGCGGAATGACAGCAAAAGGAAAAAAGAAAAAGAGAGGAAACAGTTTGCCTCAATCTGCATTCAGACTCCATAGTTCTTTCTCTGGATGTAGTTCACTTTTTCCATCACGAGTCCTTTGGAGCTGTCTTTGAGACTTGTACTGCTGAGGAGAGGCAAGTCCATCAAAGTTAGTCATCACAGAATCAATATGTCTGTGGTTATGTATGATGTTCTCCTGGTTCTGCGCCTCTCAGCATCAGATCATGTAGGTCTTTCCAGGTTATTATGAAGTCCGTATTTTCCCTATTTCTTACAGCACAATAGTATTCCATTATGTTCATATACCACAACTTGTTCAGCCATTCCCCAATTGGTGGGCATCCCTTTGATTTCCAATTCTTTGCCATAACAAAAAGAACAGCTATAAATATTTTTGCACATACAGATTCCTTTCCCATTTGTGTGATCTCTTTGGGATACAGCCCTAGAAGGGATATTGCTAGGTCAAAGGGTATGCACATTTTTATAGCCCTTTGGGCATAGTTCCAAATTGCTCTCCAAAATGTCTGGATCTGTTCACAACTCCACCAACAATGTATTAATATTCCAGTTTTCCCACATCCTCTCCAGCATTTATAATTTTCCTGTTTTGTCATGTTAGCCAATCTTACAGGAGAGATATGGTACCTAAGAGTTGTTTTGGTTCACATTTCTCTGATCAATAGCAATTTAGAGCATTTTTTCATATGCCAGTAGATATCTTTAATTTCTTCCTCTGAGAATTGCCTATTCATATGCTTCAAACATTTCTCAATTGGGGAATGACTTGTATTCCTATAAATTTGGCTCAGTTCCCTGTGTATTTTAGATATGAGGCCTTTATCAGACACATTGGTTGTAAAGATTTTCTCCCAATTTTCTGCATTCCTCCTAATCTTTGTTGCATTGACTTTGTTTATACGAAAACTTTTCAGTTTAGCATAATCAGAATTATCCATTTTGCATTTTATAATGCTCTCTATCTCTTATGTCATGAATTCTTCCCTTTCCCATAAATCTGACAGGTAAACTATTCCTTGCTCTCCCAAATTGCTTATAGTATTAGTCTTTATTCCTAAATCATGTACCCATTTTGACTTTATTTTGGTATATGATGTGAGATATGGGTCTATGCCCATTTTCTGCCATACCATTTTGCAATTTTCCCAGCAGTTTTTGTAGAATAGTGAATTCTTAGCCCAGAAGCTGGATTCTTTGGGTTTATCAAAGAGTTGATTGCTGTAGTCATTGACTTCTGTCTCTTGTGTACCTAACCTGTTCCACTGAACTACCACCCTGTTTCTTAGCCAGTACTAGGTAGTTTTGATGACTGCTGCTTGATAGTACAGTTTGATATCTGGTATGGCTAGGCCACCTTCCCTAGCATTTCTTTTCATTAATACCCTAGATATTCTGGATTTTTTGTTCTTCCAGATGAATTTTGTTATTGTTTTAACCACCTCTGTAAAGTAAGTTTTTAGTAGTTTGGTATGGCACTGAATAAGTAAATTAATTTAAGTTAAATAGTCATTTTTGTTATATTAGCTCGGCCTAACCACAAGCAACTGATGTTATTCCATTTATATCTGACTTTATTTGTGTGAGAAGTGTTTTGTAATTGTGTTCATATAGGCCCTGGGTTTGGCTTGGCAGGCAGACTCCCAAATATTTTATTTTATGGTATCTACAATAACTTTAAATGGAATTTCTTTTTCTATCTCTTGCTTTTGGGCTTTGTTAGTAATGTATAGGAATGCTGAGGATTTATGTGGGTTTATTTTATACTGCAACTTTGCTAAAGTTGTTTATTATTTCAGGTACTTTTTTACTTGAATCTCTAGGATTCTCTAAATCATCATTTCATCTACAAAAAGTGATAATTTAGTTTCTTCTTTGCCTATTCTAATTTGTTCAATTTCTTTTTCTTCTTTTAATGCTAAAGCTAACATTTCTAGTACCAAATTGAATAATAGGGGTGATAATGGACATCTTTGTTTCACCTTGGATCTTATTGGGAATGCATCTAGCTTATCCCTATTACATATAATGCTTGCCGATGGTTTTAGGTAGATGCTATTTATAATTTTAAGGAAGGCTCCACTTATTCCTATGCTTTCTAGTGTTTTTTAATAGGAATGGGTGTTGTATTTTGTCAAAAGTTTTTTCTGCATCTATTGAGATGATCATATGGTTTCTGCTAGTTTTGTTATGGTTATGATTAATTATGCTGATAATTTTCCTAATATTGAACCAGCCTTCCATTTCTGGAATAAATCCTACCTGGTCGTAGTGTATTATTCTCCTAATAAGTTGCTGTAATCTTTTTGCTAATATTTCATTTAAAATGTTTGCATCAATATTCATTAGGGAAATTGGTCTATAATTTTCTTTTCCTGATTTGACTCTTCTTGGTTTACGTATTCGTACCATATTTGTGTCATAAAAAGAATTTGGTAGGATTTCCTCTTTGCCTATTTTCCCAGATAGTCTATAAAGTATGGGAATTGAATTAATAGAATTCACATGTAAAACCATCTGGCCCTGGAGATTTTTTCCTAGGAATTTCATTGATGGCTTGCTCCATTTCTTTTTCTGAGATGAGGTTATTTAGGTAATTTATTTCCTCTTCTGTGTTAACCTGGGCAATTTGTATTTTTATAAACGTTCATCCATTTCCCTAAGGTTATCAAATTTATGGGTATACAATTGGGCAAAATAATTCCTAATTATTGTTTTAATTTCCTCTTCATTGGAGGTGAATTCACCGTTTTCATTTTGGATACTGGTAATTTGGTTTTCTTTATTTTTTTAAATCAAATTGACCAAGAGTTTATCAATTTTATTGGTTTTTTCATAAAACCAGCTCTTAGTTTTATTAGTTCAATAGTTTTCTTGATTTCAGTTTTATTAATATCTCCTTTGATTTTCAGTATTTCTAATTTGGTATCTAATTGGGAATTTTCAATTTGTTCTTTTTTTAGCTTTTTCAGTTGCATGCCCAAATCATTGATCTCCTTTTTCCCTATTTTATTCATATAAGCATTTAGAGAGATAAAACTTCCCCTAAGAACTGCTTTTGCTGCATCCCATAAGTTTTGGTATGTTGCCTCATTATTGTCATTCTCTTGAATGAAGTAATTAATTGTTTCTATGATTTGTTCTTTGGCCCACTCATTCTTTAGGATTAGATTATTTAGTTTCCAATTAATTTTTAGTTTATCTTTCCATGGTCCTTTATTACAAATAATTTTTATTGTGTCACCATCTGAGAAGGATGCATTGAATATTTCAGCCTTTCTACACTGGATTATGAGGTTTTTATGCCCTAGCATGTGGTTAATTTTTGAGTATGTGCCATGTACCACTGAGAAAAAAGTATATTCCTTTTTATCCCCATTCAGTTTTCTCCAGAGGTGTATCATATCTGCTTTTTCTAAAGTTATATTCACCTGCTTAACTACTTTTTTGTTTATTTTGACAATAGATTTATCAAGTTCAGAGAGGGGGAGGTTGAGGTCCACCACTACTGTATGTTTATTGTCTATTTCTTCCTGTAATTCCCTTAACTTCTCCTCTAAGAATTTGCATGCTATACCACTTGGTGCATATAAATTAAATAATGATATTGCTTCATTGTCTATGGTGCCTTTTAGCAGGATATAGTGTCCTTCCTTATCTCTTTTAATTAGATCTATCTTTGTTTTTGCTTTGTCTGAGATTAGGATTGCTACTCCTGCTTTTTTTACTTTAGCTGAAGCACAATATATTCTACTCTAACATTTGACTTTTACTCTGTGTGTATCCCCCTTTTTCAGATGTGTTTCTTGTAAACAGCATATTGTAGCATTATGGTTTTTTTTTTGTTTTGTTTTCTGTTTTCTTTTTTTAAAATTTAATTTATTTAATGTATTTAGTTTTCAGCATTGATTTTCACAAGAGTTTGAATTACAAATTTTCTCCCCATTTCTACCCTCCCCCCCACTCCAAGATGGCATATATTCTGGTTGCCCCATTCCCCTGTCAGCCCTCCCTTCTGTCACCCCATTTCCCCTCCCATCCCCATTTCTCTTCTTCTCTTGTAGGGCAACATAAATTTCTACACCCCATTGCCTGTCTATCTTATTTCCTAGTTGCATGCAAAAACTTTTTTTTCTTTGTTTTTGAATGTCTGTTTTTAAAACTTTGAGTACCAAATTCTCTCCCCTCTTCCCTCCTCACCCACCCTCCCTAAGAAGGCAAGCAATTCAACATAGGCCACATGCATATCATTATGTAAAACCCTTCCACAATACTCACGTTGTAAAAGATTATGTTTTGCTCCTTCCTAACCTATCCCCCTTTATTGAATTTTCTCCCTTGACCCTGTCCCTTTTCAAAAGTGTTTGTTTTTGATTACCTCCTCCCCCTGTCTGCCCTCCCTTCTATCGTCCCTCCTTTTTTATCTTCTTCCTCCTTCTTTCATTTGAGGTAAGATACCCGATTGAGTGTGTATGGTATTTCTTCCTCAGGTCAAATCCGATGAGAGCAAGATTTACTCATTCTTCCTCACCTGCCTCCTCTTCCCTTCCTACAGAACTGCTTTTTCTTGCCACTTTTATGCGAAATAATTTACCCTATTCTATCTCTCCCTTCCTCCCTCTCTCAATATATTCTTTTCTTATCCCTTATCTCTCAATTTGATTTTATTTTTTTAGATATCATCCCTTTGTATTTAACTCACCCTGTGCCCTCTGTATGTATATATATATACATACATACATACCTACATATATACATACATTGACACACACATATGTGTATACACACACACACACACACACACACACATATTCCTTTGAGCAGTGGCCAAACTGCAAACTCCTTTCACTCTGTCCCCCACAGGTTTTCCCACTAACCTTCTCTGTTGTCTTTGGTGTTTATGGGTTGAGAAGTCAGGTAACTGCCACAGCTCACTGATTCAGGGTGCTAGGGCTTGTTCTGCCCGGCTCCTGGTCTGGTTGGTCCTGCTGCCGCCAGCGCTGGGCTCCGCTCCCCTCCGCTCCGTGCACGATAGACCTCATCCAGTGACTGTCCAGGCTGTCCTGGGCTGGATCCCTGCTTCCCTCTGCTGTTTTGTGGGTTCTGCAGTTCTAGAATTTGTTCAGAGCCATTTTTTATAGGTTTTTGGAGGGACCTCACAGGGAGCTCACGGAAGTCCCTGGTTTCCAGCTGCCATCTTGGCTCCGCCCCCAGCATTATGGTTTTTAATCTACTGTGCTCTCTGCCTCCGTTTTATGGGAGAGTTCATCCCATTCACATTCACAGTTATGATTACAAGCTGTGCCTTTTTCTCCATCCTGTTTCTTCCCCCATTTATGCTTTTATTTCTCCCTCCTCCCTTCTGCTCCTCAAAAGAGTTTTGCTTTTGACCACCATCTTCCTCAATTTACCCTCCCTCTTGATTTCCTTCCCTTATCTTACCCTTTTCCCCTTGCTACTTCTTCCCTCCTGTTTGATCACCCCCCCTTCCTTTCCCCACCTACTGCCTGTAGGACAAGTTTGATTTTTGTGCTTTTCAGAGTATGTTTTTCTCTTCTTGAACCAAATCCGATGAGAGTAACACTCACGTACTACTCTTCTCCTTCCCGTCTTTCCCTCTACTATAATGTGTTTTTGTGCATCTTCATTTGATGTAATTTACCATTTTCTACTACTTCCTTATCTTTTCTCCCAGAACTCTCCCTTTACATCTCTTAATTATGTTTTTTATCCTTATATCAGTTATTTTATACTGACACCCACAGTCTATGTGTATCACTTTCAGCTGTCATAATAACTGTACTATTCTGAAGATTGGCATATATATGTATATGTATTTAACATATATAAAACAATATAATCCTATATAAGGATGTAAACAATTTGCCCTTATTGATTAACAAGGTTTGTGGGGATTTTTTCCCCCTGTTTACCTTTTTATGTCTCTTGAGTTTTGTATTTGAAGATCAAATGTTCCATTGAGTTCTGGCCTTTTCATTAGGAAGGTCCAGAATTCCCTTATTTCATTGAATGTCCATCTCTTTGCCTGAAATATTACACTCAATTTTTCTGGGTAGTTGATGCTTGGTTGTATCCAAGTTCTTTTGCCCTTTAGAATATCATATTCCAATTTCTCTTGTCATTTAGTGTAGAAACTGATTCTGCGTGATCCTGACTGTAATTCTACGATATTTGAATTGTTTTTTTTTTTTTTTTGGCTGCTTGCGGTATTTTCTCCTTGACTTTGTAGTTCTGAAATATGGCTGTAGTGGAGTTTTCAGTTTGCGATCTCTTTCAAGGTGATAGGTGGATTCTTTCAATGATTATTTTCCCCTCTGGTTCTAGGACCTCTAGGCAATTATCTTTGATAATATCTTCAAAGATACTGTCTAGGCTCTTTTTTTTCATCATGGCTTTCCGGTAGACCAATAATTCTTAAATTATCTCTCCTGGATCTATTTTCCAGGTAAGACTTGTTTTTCCAATCAGATATTTAACATTTTCTTATATTTGTTCATTCTTTACATTTTGTTTGACTACTTCTTGATGCCTCATAGAGTCATTAACTTCTACTTTCTCAGTTCTAATTTTTAATGAGTTGCTGTCTTCGTTTTGCTTTTGAATCTACTTTTCCAGTTGGATGATTTTACCTTTAAGGATGTCATTTTCTCTATTTAGATTCTGAAACTCCTTAGCCATTTCACCAATTTTACTTCATAAAGATTTGATCTCATCCATGATTTTTTTTTCCATTTTTTCTTTTCTCTTCCTAATTTGGTTTTTAAAATCCTCCTTTAGCTCTTCCAGGAATGATTTTTGTACTTGAGACCAGTTCACATTCCCTTTTGAGGTATCAGATGTGGGTATAGTGTCAATGCTGTCCTCTTCCGAATTGGTATTTTGATCTTCCCTGTCTCCATAAAAAGAATCTGTGGTCCTTGGTTTTTCCGTGGTCTTCGTGTTGGTTAGCTATTTCCTGGCTTTACAGTGGGTTTCTGCATTTGGGGCTCAGGGATCTCTGTCCCAGGTTTCTTGTTCTGGGAATTGTGAGCCTAGTTACTGGCTTTGTGTATTATGGCCTTCGGTGTCCTGAGGTGTGGGGGAGGGGTCATCTGGCTGCCGGAAGTCTCCTCTTCCCCTGGGGGTGTTCTCCAGTACCAGTGGTCTCAGCTGTTGTCTATGCTGGTGTCTGCCACTTCTCTGGCTGTGCAAAGGCATGTCTGGGTTCCTGGTGTTGACCCTTACTGGCTCTGCCCATCTGGGACTCAGGAGCTCCCACTGTTTGGCTACTGAAGCCCCACTTCTGTCTCCTCTATTCCAGCGTTTTTCCCCGAGGAATTCTCTGGGTCAGTGAGGGAGGGAGGATGAGAACTGTTTTACCTGGCCACTTTGTGTCCCAGAAGTTCAAGAAGGCAGGTTTCAAACCTTTGGGCTGCAAGCCTCAGGAGATGCCTCATGGCCGCAGGCACTGTGCTGCTATAACCTCCTATCCTATGTTGGGAGGCCTGAAGATCTCTGTCAGTTTTGTGCTCTCAGCTTTCTCCCAGCCGGGATAGCAGGTTGGTTTCCACAGCTGCTTCAGCTTTGATGCTGTCTGATGCCACTCCACACACCAGGCGCTCTTCCAGCCTACAGATCCATCACATCAACCCTTTGGACTTTCCTGGCTTGGAAATTTGCCCCACTCAGTCTACTAGTCGCTTCTACCTCTCTAAAATCTGCTCAGATTTACTTTTTTAGAGGTACCGGACAGAACTTGTGAGAGAGTTCCAGTAAGATGTTGTTTTTACACAGCCATCTTAGCTCTGGCCCCCCGTCTCATGCCAATTTTATGCTTGCTCCAGTGTATGAGTAGAGATAGAGTAGAAATGGCAGGTGGAATTGTTGGTGCTATTTAAATTGTGAGCTCTCTCCCCCTCTCTCCCTCGCACTCTCTCTCCCCTTGTCCTCTCTCTTCTCTCTCTTTTCATTTCTCTTTCTCTCTTCCTCTCTTCCTCCAATAGCTGAATTTGTAGGAGTTAGACATATATATCCCTTAGTAGCAGTTAACAGATTGCTGTTGATTCAGTTGAATACTGAATGAATTAACTCGGAGATACCATAAAAGAGGGGACCTCTGCAAGGCCATAGTCATTGCCAGGCTACTGAAGGAACTTTGTACAGACAAAGTTCCTCCGCTCTTATTACCTTCTTTGTATCAATACCTTCCCCCTTCCATTCTAACCCCTCCTCTTCTCTCTCTTCAGGGAGAAGTTGATTGATTGATATAATAATTTCCCTGTCCAAGAATCTTTAGTGACTCTCTATTGCTTCCAAAATAAAGCTCAAGCTCTTCAACCTGGATGAAGGTTCTCCACAGTCTGGTTCTAAAATCTTTCTCTATGTTACTTTGTTTTTAGATCAGCAGTTCAGCCAAACCGCATTCCCGGATGTTGCACACACTCCCCATGCCATATCCCAGGAGGTTTTCATGTAAATTGTCCTCCCACCTGGAATGACCTTTAGATCTCTACCTTTCAGATTCCTTTTCTTCCTTTAAGGCTCACCTCATGTTATATTAACCCTGAATCAGTTAATCAACAAGCATTTATTAAGCACCTATTTTCCCCAAAAATGGCAAAACTGAAAGAGATCCTGAATTCTCTCCCCAATAGTACTTTCTCCTTTCCTAGATGTTATTAGAGCATTTTTTCTCCTTGTCCTCATTAACTCCCTACTTTGCATGATTATTATATTTGTACGTGTGGTGTCACCTTGGGTGGGGGGGTGAATCTGCTTGAGACCCCAGTTCTTGTCTTTGCATTCCCAACTTCTCATGATAGGTCCTTTATAAATGTTTGAATTAATGAATTGTCTTGAAGCAGACCTTGACAAAGGGCAGCCAGGTGGAGCAGTGGATAGAACACTGGGCCTGGAATCAGGAAGACCTGAGTTCAAATCTGGCCTCAGACACTTACTAGCTGTGTGACCCTGGGCAAGTCATGTCATCCTGTTTGCCTCAGTTTTCTCATCTGGAAAATGACCTCAAGAAGGGAATGGCAAACCACTCCCGTATCTTTGCCAAGAAAACCCCAAATGGGGTCACAAAGAGTTGGACACAACTGAAACAACTGAATAAGAACAACAAAAAGACCTTGACAAATAAGGCTAACCCTAGAAAGATGTAGGCCCCCATAAGAAATCATACTTTGTGCTTTTCTGTTCCATTACTTCCCCACTGATGTTTATTTCAAGTTGATTTTGCCCGTATAGTGGGCAGCATTGAAGAAGAAAGAAATCAGAGTTTACATTGAGATGGATTACATAGAATGGAAAAAGGGCAATCCGTGTCTTTGTCTAAGTTGGGGGGAAGAACATCAAAAGTGTTAAGTGCTGATTATATGTAAGTGGATATTTATGTATCTGTATACGTGTGTATGTTTGTATGTACATTGTATACACTGATGTCTGCAGCACCAGTCTATGACTTGGTAGGTCTGCTTCTTCCTCAGGGCAGGCAGGATGTAGGGTGGTTCTGCTTACTATTTCTATTCCATCAGTAGTTTCTTCATGATCTATTTCCTTACTTTTTTCCTATTTCTTCCTTTTACTCCCAGAGGTGAGTCTTGCCAGATTTGAGTGGAGGTGTCAGGAATAAATGAAGCAGGTATAGGACACCCACTTCACTGGGTGTTTCCATTCTCAGTGGGAATAAAAGAGAAGAAATACCTAGGCCCCAACATAGTCATAATTCTCCTGCAGTGTATGGGAAAGCATGGTATATAATTGCTTGGCCAATATTGATTAAAATGGGGTTATCAGGGTGGAAGGAAAGAAAAATACGTAAAAAGAGAAAGGTAAGAATTTTGGACTCTCTGCCTCTTGACTGGGTGCTCTCTTCATCCCTGTGGATCACTACTAACTGACACCCCCACCCCCAGTTACTGAGTGGCCATATTTGGATTCTCTTTGTAGGCTACCACTGTGAGCCCTATAATAACCCAGCAGATTTCTTCCTGGATGTCATTAATGGAGACTCTTCTGCTGTGCTGTTAAACAGAGAGGAAAGCAATGGTGAAGGTAAATAAGTGAAAAATGATATGCGAATTAATTGGATTCATAGTTTCATATCCATACTAATTGGCTAAAATTAAGAAACTAACAACATAGAGTTGTGGACATAAAGCTGTGATATGAGAGTATGAACTAAGCAGTGAACATTTTGTTGTCTAAATTTCAATGATCAGCATTCCAGCTGGCTGATAAATAAGATGTTTACTGCTTACATTGTGCCCATGGAACATTAGTTTTGGTGATAGCTTTATTGATGTTGTTTAACCTGAGTGTTGTAAGGATTTTATGAGTTTCCACACAATTAATATCAAGGATCAAATATTAAAATGAGGATTTGAATCCATCACCAAAAGAGAATAAACAAATGATTTGTTAAAACGTCTAAAATATAGTCACAAAACTTCAGTTTTGGAGTTACAATAATAACTGTAGCTATCAAAGTAATGTTGCTAACTTTTTTTCAAACGTGCGATTGCCTAAACTCATAAATATATTTGGGAGAAAGTCCAGTTAAATTATTTTTTGTGAATTAATAAATTATAAATAATTATAAATTATAAAATAAATAATAAATTAACAACATTTAAAAAAATCAAGATAGAAATTATTTTGGTCAGTTGTACTTTTAATAATTCAACTCTTCTTTTTCTCTTTAATCCAAAGCTCAGATTAATGCAGAACGTGCACGGCATGATAAGCCCATTATAGATGAATTGGCAGAGAATTATATTAACTCCACCTACTTCAAGGACACTAAAGCAGAACTAGATACATTCTCTTCAGGGATTCAAAAGATCAAGGTGACTCCTTTCAGGGAAACAACTTATGTTACCTCCTTCTGTCATCAAGTCAAATGGGTGTCCAAACGGTCATTCAAAAATTTGCTGCGCAACCCTCAAGCTTCCATAGCTCAGGTAAAGTTGCTACATCTTTTCAAACAAACTTCTCCAAACAGGTCTAGAGAATGCACTAAACTGAATCCTCATGGAGAAATCCATAAAAAGGTCTTTAAGAGAAAAACAGTGAATTATTTGTTCAGCCCAGGTTGGCTTAGGAAGACTAACACAGGGATATCTGTGACACTAGAGAAAGGTCAGGTAGGGAGCGTGTGGAGCATTCCAGTGCCCAAGGAAGAGATAGTACATAAGAGGGAAAGAAGGTCCCAGACCCAATCCAGGGCACCTCCAGGCCTATAGTGGGCTATTGTAACGTAGACAGGTTCAGACTGGTAGTTTTGTCCCCCGCTATCCAGATCAGAGTCACAGATCCAGGGTAGAGTGAGAAAAAGACTTGCCCACCATAGTGCTAGTCCCAAGTAAGAAGACCCTGGGTGATGTATGGAGAAAGGAGAAAGTCCAAGAGCCAGCAATAGCAGCAGCAGTATGGCTCAGACCTCAGGCACAAAATAGAGTCTCACTTTCAACATGTAACCAACCCTGTAGAGGAATGATTTAGGGTGGAAATTCCAGACCAAAATGTCTCCTATGCTGCTCTGAGCCAACAGAGCTTTCTTACTGGCTGATGGGGGCAGTCTAGTAGCAGTCTACTCTTGCTCAGGCCCAAACCCAAGACTGGGGGGATTAGACTACTTTGGGAACACTAAAAGCCTGTGGGTCCCTAGCCTGTCAACACAATGCTCAGTACCCCAAGATATCAACAGAGCTAGCTCAGCCTTCCATTTGAAAGTACTGCAGAGAAGGAATGTGATCAATGAGAATTCTCTGTGCCATTGAAATCATAGTTCTAGACTTGGCCTAAATTTCTTCACATCTCCCTGCCTTCTTATGAAACGAAGACAAGAGGAATAATTTTACCTCGAAATTCATTATTTTTTCCTGCTTCATGGCTCCCCCTAGAAATATATTGGTTTTCATTTTATGACACCTTAGTACTTAGGAACATGCTGATGATGAAATAGAGAAGTCACCAATTTTTACCTGAAAGAAAGCACAGATTCTGAAGATGGTGGAGGAAAATGTTGAGACCAGAGAGAAACAAACCATTTGTATATGCTTGCTCTTATTACTTACGTCTTGTGACTGTTTTAGGAGAGCTTGGTTTTGTGACATGTAAGTGCCTTGAAGTGAAAAGATTTTTTTTTCTCCATAGAATCTAGCATAGGGCACATAGTAGGTGATCAAGTGCTTGTTGATTGATTAGCACATAATAGGTGATTAGATGCTTGTGAATTGATTAGCGCATAGTAGGTGATTAAATGCTTGTTGATTGATTGATTAGCACATAATAGGTAATCAAGTGCTTGTTGATTGATTAGCACATAGTAGGTAATTAAATGCTTGTTGATTGATTAGCACATAGTAGGTGATTAAATGCTTGTTGAGTAATTGTGACAACTTTTACTCTGGAAGGTTCTACAACTTGCCAGATTAATGGATGTAGCAGTTAGCTCTTTTCTTTTTTTGAAACTGGGTCTCCTTGTCTTGCCCAGGCCAAATAGAACCATGACGCTCGTGGGCCTAATCCTGCTGCTGATTGGTGCAGAAGCTCTGACCTCCATTTACAGCCTAGCTTACTTTACTTCTTCATAGGCAGTCTGTTGGTTTACACCCCTGCTCCTTCCCATGCTCCCCTGGGCTCCCCATGTTGGTGCCAGACTCAGGAAGGATGCTAAGTCGGCTTTAGCTGTTTTGCATCTCAGAGCTCCCAAGTCAAGCGATCCTCCAGCCTCATATTCCCTCATTAGCAAAAGTTACGACATAGCATTTTTCTCAGAGTTTCTTATGTGTATTAAAGTTCCTTCCTTCGCTGCTTAGTCATTTCCTTCCCAGAGTGATTTCAGCATGACCCTTCCCCACATCCCCATCATGATATAGCCTTTACCACAGCCTTCAGTAGTATTTATGGATTTTGTGCCTTAAAGAAGCCAGCATATCATGATTATACTCCAAGGAAAGGATTTTTTGGGAGCATTGAGCAGTAAGATTTGTTTTCAGATCCTTCACTTTATATTAATATACTATACTAAAATTTCTATCATTGTTCTTAGGGTTCCTGGATTGTAGAAAAGCATTACAGAAAGCTACAAAAAGTAGAATTTTCTCCCATGAATTCTATCATTCATCAGTGTCACTTAAATTTACATAATGCTTTACACTTCACAGAGTGCTTTGCTCATGAGTTGGTAGTCAACACGATTCTCATTCCTATTTTTTCAATTGAGGAAACTGGTTTTAGAAAAGTTAGACGTGACTTGTCCATAGGCGTCTAGTAAGTGGTAAGGCTAGAGCTTGAGCTGTGGTCTGACTCAGAGTTAGTGCTGTTTCTCCACGCTGTGCTGCTTTCCTGTATCACCTATGATGAACTGAAGCTGTTTTTATGTCTCTGAGACCATTTCTCATAAAAGTGCCCTTTCCAAGCAGATTGTTTTGTCTGACAGAATACTTTCTAGGGGCTTGTATTTGTCTGCAGAGAAACAGAGAGCTTGAAAGAGATGGATGGGAGGTACTGGGAAAGAACCCAAGTCTGACTGTCTTTTGCCAATGTAGATTGCCAGGGAGGAATCTACAGAGAGACAGAGATGGTAGCATGGAGCCCTCCTGACCTATAGGGGAAGGCTGGTTGAGTGGCAGGGACAGTATAGGGCAAGGCACGGACCCCTCCTGGGTGGCACAGGCAGGTCTCCAGCTAATACCCGTGTCCTTGTGGTACAGAATCCCTTGTAAACATTTTTAGGGACATTTTTTTATTTTACATGCTAAGAATAGTGAGGAAGTCCTGTTTTTACACTTGGGTGTCATAAGCAAGGTCACCTTCTAATTAGCCTCAACCACCAGTTTCAAAATACAAAGAGAAACTACTAGTCACATAACCTTTTTCTCTTTTCATTATTTAAAATCAGCTTAAGTGGCTTCCATTCTCTTTAACCTTCTCACCACTCTCCCTCCCCCCCCAAGATGTACCAAAAGTCTTAGTGCACTATAAAGTTGGGCCACCCTGTATTATTCTCAGGTTCCAAGACAGCGTGCACAGTAGGATAGCCTGTCTTGGACTTTAAAAAAAAACCAAAAACCCTGAGTTCAAATTCTCCCACCAAAGCTCTGTGACCTTGGGAATGGAATTTAATCTCTCTGTGTCCCAGAAAGCTCTCTCAAGTTCTAAGTTGCAGAGCAAGTGATGATTTGTACTGATACAGGGCTTTTCGTTATTGAGAATTCCCTATACCAGTGAAAAGTCCAAAAGAACCCATCAATAAGGTTTTATTTAATGTTTATATATGTATATATACATACATGTGTACATATACATTATGTGTGTATGTATATATACACATATACACGTATGTGTGCGTACATACATGTATACATACATATGCACATAAACACATATGTGTCCATTATGAGTGTTGTTTGGTTTACACTTCAAAAATGAGGAATGGTTCACACCTTTAAAAATCTTACTGGGATGCTATGTTTGGTATCCGTTTTTGTTTTAATGAAAACTTTGTTTTTCGACTTTATTTCGTGAAGCTTCTAACTGAATTTGTCTTGGCTTATATTTCCCTAGGGTGTCAGGCATTTTAAATACTATTGCCTTCCTCCCGTGTATTTAACTAACACTATATTTCTTCTGTGTATACTAGCATATTTACATATCATCTACCAATAGAATGTAGCCTCTTTAAATGTCTCAATTTTGTATTTGTTTTCCTCTGGCTCAATGCCTGGCATATTATCAGTTCTTAATAAGTGCTTGGTGGTTGATTGACAGAAACTAGTTTTTTTAATAGAAACATCTACTTTCTCCTTTTTGTAGACATTAAACAACATTTAAAAATATTTTAGAATTAATTTTGAGGGTGTCTAGACCTCTGATATTATTGGTGTGGCAAACCCTTGGTGAGGATGCTACCTCCACCAGTGCAATTATATAGTCTGAGAAATTGCCCACGATACTGGTAAGTATCTGGGCAGAAAACTTAGCCAGCATACCTACATAGCTAGTGTGTCGGTCAGAGACCACTACTCACATTAAAAATAGAGACAGTTCTTGAGAAAGGGCAGAAAGGAATTTATTGCTTTCTCATGAGAAAGGACACACCTCAGCGTGGCCCAAGATGATGCCAGCGCTTGTGTGTGTGTGTGGGGGGGTGGCATACAGCTCAAAGCAAGTTATATAGACACTAATGCAGAGTTCCCCCACCCCTCCTGGCTCTTCTTCCCATTGACTGGATTTGGAGCTCACATTCTAAACTCAGAATCTTTTCCCAGCAACAGAGAATGAAGAACAGGCGTGAGACTATGGAAAAGGGAGTAAAAGCTAGATAAACAGGACCTTGCAGGTGTCTGTCTACCGATGTAATTTCTTATCTCTACTTTCTCAGCAGAGCAGTTTCGAAAAATATAGGAAGGGTGCGGGGCAGGGGGGCGGTAGGGGAGGTAAGGTCTTTTCCCATGCTGAGCCGGGGCTTCACTATTTCAGCATTCCAGTCTGTATGTGTCAGAAACAGGGCTTAGACACAGGTCCTCCTACCTCTGAGGTAGGCTCCCTGTTACTAAGCTTCTTGTTAGAATATGTCCCACCTTTTGAATTCAAAAAGTAAGACAGTTTACTCTCTGATTCTAAGTATGTCATATGCATCCGTTTGGAGAGGACCTAACATTTTCCTCTTGTTTTATAATGATTTTATTGCAAGTTAGTAACAAATTATTTCTGTAATTTTTTAAACTTCAATTCTTAAATATATCAGGTTTTTGTTTTTACTTTCTAATTACAACAATTCTTTCCTCTTTCTTTCCCACCCCTCTTTTCTTACAAAGGTAATTATCACAGCTTTCCTTGGATTGATTGTAGGTGCCATTTTCTTTGGCCTGGAAGATAATCCCAGTGGAATTCAGAACAGGTAAGTAACCCAGCCCCAGAATCTCTGTGAAGGGACAGTAATGATTTTCAGGAGCATAAAGGGCTAAATGCCATCCCTGAGTTGAAGAGGAAGCTGAGCCAGTAAACAGAATTATCATTAGGTCAGTTTTCATCTTTTGTTCTTTTTTTGTTGATTACTCTTGTATGGGTGGATTTTTCTATTTCTCACCTTTTCTGGTTGTTATATTGGATGATAACTTAGGGCTAGTGTAAAAATGCAAAATTGCATTTTAAGTTTTATGTTGTAAAAAACGAGTACAGTGTTCTACACATATTACTCAAAACAACATTGTCCGTTTCTTGTCTGAATTGGAACTATTGAAGAATTGTAGCCACTACCCTTCTTAAGCTTTTTTTTTTTTTTGCCATATGACGCAAATAAAACATTATTTTCTGGAGCTAGCACTTCTTATTGCCACCTTTTTTTTTCAAGTGGTGCACAGATGTCCTTTTTCCCTTTTAGTGTTAGCAAAGCTTTGATGGTTCTTACTTTTTCACCCTGGTCGTTTTGGAAACCGCGTGGGAGGGTAATTGTGTTGGAGGAGCCATCAAGAAAGAAGAGCACACTCTATTTACAAAGGTTGGGGAAACGTGTAGTGCATTTCAGCAAGATTTCCATTCAGAATGTTTGAAAATAAAAAATAACTTTTGTCATACAAATGGGTATGTTTTGTTATCTGGAAAATCTGATCTTATGAAGTATCTCCCAGATACCATATAAATGAAATGTTAACCATGATCAGTGCCCGCTTCAGTCAGTTCAAGATTGGGGCTGCTGGATGTTATAATTCCACTGAGAATAAAAACGTCACAGGATAGGGACAGTCTGGCTTCTACAGTAGCATAAACAGCCCCAGTGACATTAGGCTCTCACTAAAGCTTTGATTATTAACATAATATAACACACTGTATAATAAGACTTTTTGATGCTGCACAAATAAATTGAAGGAGGTGATTATTAATTGCTAGAAATAATTTTTGTTTTTGTTATTTACCTACAGAATCATATCATTTTAATGTAGGGCATGTGGTTGGCCGCAGGTGATTTTTGAACAATTTCTTCTTTCACAGAGCCGGGGTGCTATTTTTCCTGACCAACAACCAGTGTTTCAGCAGCGTCTCTGCAATTGAGCTTTTGGTAGTGGAAAAAAAGCTATTTATGTGAGTAAGCACTTTCTGAATAATAATCAGCGATGATTTCCCAAATGCATATTCTGTTATTTAGTGATTTGCTATTATTATTATGGTTATTTGCTATTATTTTCCATAATGGATAAATGAAAAAGCTTATATTTTTTAAAAAAATAAGTGCTTATTATTGTGATTAGTGTTGGGGGTACAAAAAGAAAGATGGGACAGTCCCTGATGGCTCATATTGGGAAGATAAGCCATGTTCCTCTAACCATGGGCCTTGTGCTTCCCATCTCCTGCTGGATGCAGCATGGCCCTGAGGGAAGGCATCATCGTGATCTCCTACAAAGCAGCAGGTTTCAGTGACCAGCTCCCTTTAGCTATCAGCAGCCATCATCTGCTGTTTTTCTTTAAAAGTTTTGGTTTTATTGCTGGTTTATCTTATCTATTTATCTTATAAAACCCTAATTCCAGACAAATTATTATTAAATTAAACTTTCTTCAATATATCTGATGGGCAGCATAAGAAATAAGGAACGTATAGCAACCATAATTATTCCTAAATCGTATTTTTATTGATGCCTTTCGTGTTTATTATATTAATTTCTGAATATGTCTTCCCTATCAAGACACTTCTTATAACAGATTGAAAGAGGAAGAAAAAGAAGCGAGTTCAGCAAAACCAGCCACCACAAAGCCCCAGACACAGAGTTTTAGTCACCTCCTCCCCCATCTCTGCAGCGAAGGGCATGAGCCACTTTTCTGATCTCTTTTTTGGGGCTCTGTTTGGTCCTTATCATTCCCTAGAGTTCAATTCCACATCATTATTCTTTCAGTTTACACTGGGGTAGTGGGTTGTGCATGATGTCCTCCCGATTCTTCTTACTTCACTCAGCCTGAATTCATATCAGTCTTTAAATTCTTCATCATCATCGTGTCTTATGACACATTTCTCTCCCATTGCATTCATCACTTATTGAGCCATTCAGAAAACTATAGGCACCTACTTTTTTTCCTCTTCATAAAATTCCTTCCCTCCACTTCATAGAGTTCTTCTCTTTAAGACACTACTGGGCCACCATTTTCTTTGTGAAATCTTTCCGGGTCCTCTCTTTCCAAACTACTTTTGTTTTTAATACTTTCTTTATCTTTGTATTTATTCACTTTATGTTTCTACTGTATACATTTTGTCTATGCATTTGTCTCTTTCATTAGAATATAAACTTCTTGTAGGAATTATTTGGTTCATTTATCTTTTTATCCCTAATACCTAGCCCAGTACCTGGCACATAGTAGGCATTTAGTAAGTATTTGCTAATTAATATTGTGTTTTAAAATTAGTAACTATGCAGTGGTTTTAGCCCGTAGTAGTTCAGGAAATTATTTTTTTCCTGTTTAGAAAGTTATTTTTTCCTCTAAGGAAAACTTAACTCAAAATGAGTTATTTTTCATTCTGTGGATTTAGAGTTTAAAAGCAATTTAAAAGTCATCTGAACCAATCCCCATATTTGACCAAATAGTGGGCCCTAATTTAAGGTAATTGTTCACAGTCACACAGTAGATAAGTAATAGAACCAGGAGATGAATCCTTGTCTCTTGACTCCAGGTCCTTTGCTCTTTTTATCTCTGTCACAATGCCTCTAGGCTATCTGACTCTTTTTTCTTTAGTACATAAGGATATTTTTTTTTCCTTTTTTAATTGATACGTTTTGTTTTGACACAACCTGGATGTTCCAACAACACTCACACTTGCCTCTGCAAGTGCTTACTCCAAAATAATTAAGCAAAAACACCAGTTAGAGGGATCATACTTCTTAGATTTATTTATTAGCAGAAAGGAAGGATCTGTGCTTTGACATGAATAATTTGATACCAACATTGTTACTTTTTTTTGCCTTCTAGTGTTGTCATCATTTGCACGATTGCCATTGTATATATTGTTCTTTTGGCCCTCATTTCTAAAATTTCTTCTTGGATGGAAACAATAAAATAGTTTGTCATTTTGAATATTAAGTCCTCTAATTTGTTATTTAAAGTCTGACAAGTTATTTGAGTTCTTAAAACTCTAAATTGTTAAGTTCTCCATTGTAGTATATATCTGTAATATTTGTTTTATTTTGTTTTTGGGTTTTTTTAGACATGAGTATGTCAGTGGATACTATAGAGTTTCTTCATATTTCTTTTCAAAGTTGTTAGCTGATTTACTCCCCGTGAGAATGTTGCCGGGCATCATATTCACTTGTATAACTTATTTTATGTTAGGTAAGTAACCTGAAAGCAAGGCTTATTTAAGCAATTGAGTTTTAGAAGAAACAGCTGATCTCTCTCTCTTACTTCTCCCCTAATTAGCACAGTGCTTAGCCTATAGTAGTAGGCAATTACTTGTTGATTGATTGAAATTATATTTATATACTATCAGTATTAAACTTGGATCCTCAAGATAGAAAGTCACTTTTTAAGCAGACCTATTTTGCCGTTTGGAGTCTCTCAGCAAGGGCCAAGAAACTCTTCTTAATGTTCGGACAATTTTTTTTCCTCTAATAACGAGACCTTATTTATGAGACTGTCTGAGCTAATGCTTAGCATGTTGAACTGATAAAAAGAGAAAAATTAAATTTTTATATTTGATTTTTAAGGAAACCGTTAAAGTCCTACTTGTTTAGATTAGTTGTCTCTCAGGTAATTAATGTGACCTTATTACTAGGTTTTTGCTCTTAGAGACTTGAGTTATCGTAGTCCAGTAGATGTTAAAAAGGTGATTAATAAAGTCATTTAATGAAGAACACATCAGTTTATGTTCTTTTTCAGTTATTTAAACAGAACAAATAAAAGCAAGCATTTATTAAGTATATACTGTATGCAAGACATTTTCCTAGGTATGGGTGATAAAGTATCTTAATCAGCATTATCTACTCTCCCCAAATCTATAAACCAGCCAAATTCTAGGCCTTTCATTGTACCTAGTCATCAGCTACATGGTGCACACTGGATGGATCTGGAGTCAGGAAGACTAATTTTCCTGAGTTCAAATCTGGCCTCTGACACTTATGAAGTTGTTTGATCCTGGGCAAGGCCCTTAACCCTATTTACCTCAGTTTCCTCATCTGTAAAATGAGCTGGAGAAGGAAATGGCAAACCCTACTACAGTATCTTTGCCAAGAAAACCCCAAATGGGGTCAGAAAGAGTTGAACACAACTAAAAATGACCGAACGAAGGCATTTAATAAATACTTGCTGATTGATAAGGATATTGTGTTTTAGAATTGGTTACCATGTAGTGGTTTTAGCCTTTAATAGTTTGGATAGCCACATTTAGACTTTTTTGGTATCTCAGACCTGCATCCCAGGCCTTTCCCAGTTCCCAGGGGACTAGGAAATTGGGACTAAACCTTGCTGTGGGTGGACCAAAAAGAAGTCACGAGGTATTTGGGGAAGCAGTTGAGAGATGCTTCATAATCACTTTCCCAATTCCATGTTCATCCCAGGAGTTTTTATTTTGCCAGTAAGACTTTGATCTCTGGCAACTCACTTTCAGTGATGGGAATAGTTTACTGGAGGAACATTTTGTTAGTCCTTGAATTTTTTGGTAGAGCGTGTGAGAAGATATAAAGAAAGACCACTTTCTGGTGCTTATACATGTACTTAATATGAGGAAGAGAAGACAAACACAAAAAGATATATTACCAAGATAGCATGTTATATTTGATAAAAAGTCAGTAATTGACACATATGCCAAGGCACAAATGAAATGGAATGTAAGTTCTCTGAAAGAAGAGGCAAAAGCCAGAAGAAAAATAGATTTCTGCTTTGTATCCCTGGCCTTTGCACAGAGTAGGTAGGGTTGTTATTGTTTGTCCTTCATTCTGGAAGAGGACCATGACATTAGGAAGTCGATGCCATGACTTGCAAGTGAATTGGATTTAAGAGAGGGAGGGCTGTGCAAAGTCACCAGCCTCACTTTGTCCTCCGGAGCCATCTGGGTCCAGTGGCAAGATGTAGATCAGGACGACTGGAGATGGCCCAAGTAGGCACTTAATAAATGCTTGTTGGTGGATTAGAAAGAGCTATGAGATGTGGTTTCCATCTCTGGCTTTTTTTTTTGTTTACAAAATTGTATATAATCTGGACGAATTAGTGAAACTCACGGGCCCTCAGTGTTTTCAGCTGTAAAGTAAGGGGATCCTATTAAATGATCTTCCATAACAGTAAAAATGGATATTTATGTAACTTTCTGATCCTTATAACATTCTTGTGAGATGAGATACTATAGAGATCATTGTTCCTATTTTACATATAAAGAAAGTGAGGCTTAGCTTGATTAAATGATGTACCCTTAGCCACTCAGCTGGTAAATGTGTCAATTATAAAGTTCTTATCTGAGAATGAAGACAAGAATAGGAGTCTCTTTTTAATATAATAATATAATATATAACATCATGTCATATTTTATCATATTTTAGCTTAATATTTTATAACATCCTGTCTCAAAAACACAATGGTGCAAACACTGGATTGTCTTCTTGTTTTATTTTTTCCCATGCTAAGGACTGAAACAGGAAGTGGGGGCCTTCTTCACCATGATGTTCACTATGATGATGGTGGCCTATACTGCCAGTGCTATGGCTCTGGCACTTTCTGCAGGGCAGAGTGTGGTGTCTGTGGCCAATATCATCACAACCATCTCATTTGTTTTCATGATGGTGAGTGAGAACCTTTATTTCATGACTGTTCTGGGTTTTTTTTTTTCTGTTGTTTCTTCAGTTACATAGAACCTGATTCTTTTTTTTTTCTCTTTTTTTTGGAGGGGAGAAGGCAGGGCAATTGGGGTTAAGTGACTTGCCCAAGGTCACACAGCTAGTAAGTGTGTGAGGTGTCTGAGCAAGATTTGAACTCAGGTCCTCCTAACTCGAGGGCTGGTGCTCCACTCACTGCACCACCTAGCTGCCCCAGAACCTGATTCTTGAACAACAGCATAGAGAGTAGGGGAAGATTGGCTCCTTCAGGGCCGATTTTAGAGCAG
>CM053623.1:299554360-299575909 GCA_028646595.1 Phalanger gymnotis
AGAATATATGCCATCTTGGAGTGGGGGGGAGGGTAGAAATGGGGAGAAAATTTGTAATTCAAACTCCTGTGAAAATCAATGGCTGAAAACTAAATTTATTAAATAAAATTTTAAAAAAAAATTAAAAAGTCATGTAAAACATTTCCATATTAGTAGTGCTATAAAAGAAAACACACACACAAAGAGAAAAATACAATACAAAAAGTATACCTTATTGAATGTAATTTTATTGCATTGTGGTCTGAAAGGGGTTCACTTAGTATTTCTGCTTTTCTGTGTTTGTGAAGCTTTTATGTTTTAATGGTCAATTTTTGCGAAGGTGCTATGTACAGCTGAGAAAAAAGGTACATTCCTTTCTGTTCCCATTCAGTTTTCTCCAGAAGTCTAGCATTTCTTACTTTTCTAAAATTCTGTTCATCTCTTTAACATAGTTCTTGTTTATTTTATGGTTATTAGATTTATCTAGCTCTGAGAGGGGTGAGTTGAAGTCCTCCACTAGTACAGTTTTGCTATATTTTTCCTCCTGGAATTAATTTAACTTTTCCTTTAAAAATTTGAATGTTACACTGTTTGGCATATATATGTTTAGTATTGATAGTGCCTCATTGTCTCTGGTGCTTTTTAGCAAGGTGTAGTTTCCTTGCTCATACCTTTTGATTAGAACTATTTTTCCTTTTGCTTTGTCTGAAATCATGATCACTACCTCTGCCTTTCTTACTTCAGCTAAAGCATAACAGATTCTGCTCCAGCCCTTTATTTTAGGTCTATTTGTATCTTTCTATTTCAAGTGTGTTTCTTGGAAAAAAACATACTATTGGATTCAGGTTTCTGATCCCTTCTGCTATCTGCTTCTGTTTTATGAGTGAATTTAATCCATTCACAATTGTGATTGCTAACTGTACATTTCCCTCCATCGTATTTTCTTCTGTTTATCCTTCTGTCTTTCTTTTTTTGTCCTGTCCCTCCTCTAAAGTTTGTGTTGCTTTGACCACTGCCTTCCTTTATCTACCCTTCCTTTTATTACCCCTTCCTTTCTCTTATCTTCTTCCCCTCTTCTTCCCTGTTGGGAAAGATAGATTTCTATACCCAATTGAGTATGTACATATATTTTTCCATTATTGAACCAATTTAGATTAGAGTGAGGTTCAAATGTTGTCTGCCTTCTCCCTCCCCCCACGTTTTCCCCTCCACCATAAAAGTTCTTCTCTGTGCTCCTCTTTTGTGTAATTTTCACCATTTTTTCTCTCCTTCCACCTTCCCCTAGTACATCCCTCTTTCTCACTCCATTTTTTTAAGATCGTCCCAACATAATTGAGTCACTTCTGTGCCTTTTTGTCTATGTAGACTCATTCTCACTGCCCTAAAAATGGTAAGGTTCTTAAGAATTATATGTATCACCTTCCTGTATGGGAATGTAAATAATTTAGCCTTATTAAGTCTTTTTTGATTTCTCTTTCATGTTTAACTTTTTATGCTTCTCTCAAAACTTATATTTGAATGTCAAAATTTCTATTTTGCTCTGGTCTTTTCATCAGGAATGCTTAAAAGTCGTTTAATTAAATATAATTTATCCCCTGAGTAAGTATACTCAATTTTGCTGGATAGGCGATTCTTGATCATAATTCTAGCTCCTTTGCCTTCCAGGTATATCATATTCCAAGCCCTCTGATCTTTAATATAGAAGCTGCAAAATCTTGTGTCTTCCTGACTGTGGCACCATGATATTTGAACTGTTTCTTTCTGGCTGCATACACTATTTTCTCCTTGACCTGGGAGCTCTGGAATTTGGCTATAATATTCCTGGGAGCTTTCATTGTGGGATCTCTTTCAGGAGGTGATTGGTGGATTCTTTGAATTTCCATTTTACCCAGTGCTAATATTGGGTGCAGGACTGGATGATTTTTGGCAACTCCATTGCCTATAGTCATGTCCAAGGCACTTTTTAAGGGCAAAGTCACAAGGAAGAAGGGGCCTTGAGGAGCAGTATTACTTGCAGATAAAAGTGGCAGCAGAAAAATTGGATAAATTTAAGTCAGATGGAAGAATACTTATAAAAATATAAACTGCCCAGATTAATAGTAGAGGAAATAGAATATGTAGATGAACCTTTTTTTAGAAAAAGAAATTGAACAGGCCATGAATGACCTTCCTAAGAAAAAAGTATAAGGCCCAGATGGATTTACAAATGAATTCTACCAAACATTTAAAGATCAACTAATTCCAACATTAAACAAATTATTTGAAATAATAGGCAAAGAAGGGATCCTACCAACTTCTTTTATGAAACAAATATGGTACTAAACCAGGTACTAAACAAAGAAAATTATAGACCAATTTCATTAATGAATATGAATGCAAAGAGCCTAAGTAAAATAAATACAATAATATATCACAAAAATTATACATTGGGACCAAGTGGGATTTATACCAGGCATGCAAGGATGATTTAATGTGAGAAAAACTATTAAGATAATTGATTATATCAGGAACAAAAGTAACAAAAATTGTATGATTATATCAATAGATGCAAAAAAGAGCTTTTGACAAAATACAACACTCATTCCCATTAAAAACCTTTGAAAGCATAGGTGTAAGTGGATTTTCGCTTAAAATGGTGAGAAGCATCTACCTTAAAGCATCAGCAAGCATTGTTTGTAATGGAGATAAGCTAAAAGCCTGTCTAATAAGATTAAGAATGAAATGAGGATGTCCATTATCACCAATAATGTTCAATATTGTATTAGAAATGCTAGCAATAGCAGTAAAATAAAAAAATGGGAAGAGTCAGAATGGTCAATGAGGTAATAAAACTTCCTTTTTGCAGAAGAGATGGTCTATTTGGAAAATCCTAGAAATTCTTCTAAAAAACTTATTAGAAGCAAATAATGTTAGCAGAGTAGGGGGATATAAAACCCACAAAAATCATCAGCATTTCTATATATCACCAACAAAATCTGCAAGAAGAAGTAGTAAGATTTTAAAATTAAAATAATTATAGAGAACATGAAATATCTGGAATATACCTGCCAAGACAAACCCAGGAACTACATGAACATAATTATAAAATACTATTCACACAAATAAAATCAAATTTAAATAATTGGAGAAATATTAATTGTTCATGGGTAGGCAGAACTAATATAATAAAAATGACAATTCTACTTAAATTAATCTACTTGTTCAATGCCATCCCATTTAAATTACCAAAAAAAAATTTTACTGAGCTAGGGAGAAATAATAAAATTCATTTGGAAGAACAAAAGGTCAAGAATGTCAAAGGAATTAATGAAAAAAAATGTAAAGGAAAGAAGTCTAGCTGTACTATATCTTAAACTATTATGAGGTAGTAATTATCAAAACGATCTGGTACTGGCTGAAAAATAGAAACATGGATCAGTGGTACAGAGTAATGTACAATACACAGTGCAAAATGATTAATCTTGTGTTTGACAGATAAAAAGATTTAAGTTTTGGGGATACAAATTCACTATTTGGTAAAAATAAATATTGTTGGGAAAACTAGAAAGCATTATGATAGAAACTGGGAATAGACCAATATCTTAGACCATTTACCAAGATAATGTCAAAATGAATACACGGTTTAAGTATAAAGGGAGTTGTTACAAATGGATAGGAGAAGAATTTATGAATAAATAGATAGAATTGTGAGATATAAATGGATAATTTTGATTATATTAAATCAAAAAGATTTTGTATAAATAAAACCAAAAGAGCCAAAATTAGAAGGAAAGCAGAAAATTGGCAATTTTTAGTTGGTTTCTCAGATAAAAGTCTTATGTCTCAAATATACAGAGAACTTTGTCAAATGTACAAGAATATAGGTCATTCCTCAATCAATAATTGGTCAAAAGATATGAACAGGCAGTTTTTGGATGAAGTAATCAAGGTTATATATAGTCATGAAAAAGTGTTCTAGATCACTATTGATTAGAGAGATGTAAATTAAAACAACTTTGAGATATCATCTCACATCTCTCAGCTTGGCTAACTAGGGGAAAATGACAAATATTGGCGGGGATGTGGAAAAATTGGAACACTAATACATGGTTGTTGGAACTGTACACTGTCCAGATATTTTGGAGAGCAATCTGGAATTATTCCCAAAAGAGTTATAAAACTGTTTATAACCCTTTGACCCAGCCATGCCACTGTTAGGTCTGTTTCCCAATATGTTCAAGGGAAAATAAAAAGAATTATGTGTCCTAAAATATTTATAGCAGCTCACTTAGTGGTGGCAAAAAACTGGAAATTGAGGGGATACAAATCAATTAGAGAATGACTAAACAAACTATGGTATATGATCATGATGGAATACTACTGTGCTGTAGTTGATTTTAGAAAAACATGGAATAACTTGTGTGAAATAATATAGAGTGAAATGAGCAGATCCAAGAGAACATTAGACACAGTAACAGCATTATTGTTTGAAGAATAGCTGAACAACCAAGCTAGTCTCAGTGTTATAAATATTCAAATTAACTACAAAAGGCCTATAAAGGAAGATGCTATCCACTCCTAGAGATAGAACTGAAGTATGCATAGTATGGTTTTATATATGTGTATATGCGTGTGTGTGTGTGAGAGAGAGAGAGAAAGAGAAAGAAATAGTGGCCTTCTCTAGTGCAAGGTTGGGAGAAGGGAGGGGAAACAGCTTGGAACTTAAAGTATAACAAAAATATACAACATTTTTAAAATGTACATTAAAAGAAAAAAATTAGTATTCATGGTTAAAAATATGGAAAATATGAAGATAGTAATTTGAAAATATTGAATCTTAAGACACTTTTAACCATTTCTTTTTCTAATGTCATAGGCTCTGCAACATAATGAATTTCTCGGCCTAAACTTTTGTCCTAACCTGAACACAACAGTTTCGAACAGTACTTGTGAATATGCAGTGTAAGTTTGTGTGCAAATTGCCATTATAGCTCCCTTTTCCAAAGTCTAAATCTCATCCGAGTTTTCTTAGTAAAAAAAAATTTCCTTTTTTTAAATTCACCTCAGTGAGGTTTAACTTTTTAAGGACTTTGTATTTGATTAAATAATTTGCAACACATGATGTTTATTGATTACCTGTAGCATTTTAGTTATGTAAAGGACACATAGGCATATCCAAGATACTCCTTTCTAGCCGTTAATTCACTCATCAGAAGAGAGGGCCATAGCCACAACGGGATGTTGAGTGAAAAATTGCTTGCTGATGCTGCTAACCTAGCGTAGTAGTGTACTGTTAGATAAACTGGTCGATCTTTCAGGATGCATTTTTTTAAGCACCTACTTTTGCTAAACAAAAGAGAGAGTTCCTAAGAGCATGGAGATGATATAATAAAAGCTAATATTTCTATAGTACCTCCTATGTGCCTTCCACTTTACTAAGTGCTTTACAATTATTACCTTATTTGAGCCTTACACCAAACCCTGCAAGGTAGTAGGGGCTGTCATTATTTCCATTTTTCCAAGGAGGAGACTGAGGCAGACAGAAGTTGATTGACTTGGCAAGGGTCGCACAGCTAGTAAATGCGTAACTCAGGTCTTCCTGATTCCACGCCCACTGTGCCATCTAGCTGCCTGTGTGCATACATATAAGTATATACACGATAAATATAAAGTGATTGTTTGGGGTCCAAGAGCAGCTGGGGGGAATCTGAGAAGACTTACTACAGGAGATGATATTGTAACTGATGCCGAAGATGTAGGTTTGAAATGTGCTGTGGGATTGGGATGCTGTTCATTTATGGGTTTCTGAGTCTTGTTTCCTTGTCCATAAGATTATTAAATAAGGAAATAGGTGTAAAATTTTACCAGTGACAAACCACTGTGTTAGTATGAGGTTTTATTTTAAATTATCATCACATCTCTATTGGACATGAACCCTCGTAAGTCTTTATGTGTACGTGGTGACTTGAGTTTCTTTGTTACAGGGATAGCTTGCTGTGTAGAGAAGTATTGCTGTAGTATATATCTGCAAATGAATGGGATGTAAAATCCAAATATACCCACAAAATATCAAAATAAAAACATTTTAATAGGTCAATGAAATGTGAAGGGAAAAATATTTAGAGCTAGAAGGGGCATTAGAGATTAACCCTTCTAATGTGGACATATTGATGTGGCCAGCTTTCTAGAAAGTATAATCTTAATACATTTGTAAAAATTTAGTATTGGAAGAGAAACTGAGGGAAGTATGGGGAGAAAAGACTATATTTGTAATTATCTTTGAAAATGTTTGCATTCATCAGGCATGGTGATACATGCCTGTAATCCATCTTACTGGAGGGGCTAAAGCTATTGGATCTCTTGAACTCAGTTATTCTGAGCTATAATGGGTGGAGCCAATCAGGTCTTCTCACTAAGTTTAGCTTCAATACGATGAGCCCCTGAAAATGGGGTGAATGGGTGGAGAACCAGGCTGCCTATGGAGGGAGAATTGGCCAACATTAGAGTAGGTCCAGTATTCTGTGCCTATCCACTGTGATTTCAGGCCTTTGAGTGGCTACTGTTCAAACAGCTTAAGTAATATAGGGAGACCTAGTCTTCCAGAAAAAGTGGGCTAATTTTCATCCTTGGTTAGGTTTTTTTAACTTTCTTAGTGTATATAATTCCACTAGACCAAGGGAAACTTGATTTTAAAAAAAATCTTAATTTATCACAAGTAAAACATTGTGTTCTTCAGTTTCCTGGTTGAAAACTAGGTTATAAACACAACAATCATTGGAGCTTTATTATTTGGGTGACAACAGGCATTTCCTCAGGTTTTATTTGAGTGGGTTTGAATTCTTATTGACTTCACTGACCTTGGTCTGCATGTTAAGCAGTCGCGAAGCCAAAGGTATTGCTGCCAGGGTGACTTAAAGCCTTTTCCTGTTGATTTTGGGTTTCAGGTGCTCTGGAGAAGAGTATTTGAGAAACCAAGGCATTGACCCGTCTCCTTGGGGCTTATGGCAGAACCTTGTTGCCTTAGCCTGCATGATGGTCATCTTCTTTGCCATAGCCTACCTGAGATTGTTGTTTCTGAAAAAGTCTTCGTAAAACACTTCGTGAGATTTGATGTGATTCAGCCTCACAAAACATTTCTGATTATTGTCAAATATTCATTGTTTGAGCTTTTATTGTTGAAGAATTACCCCCAGTTAAATTGGATTTATTTTACTGTGATTAACTACTGTGTTTCCACAGGTTATGTTCGCTATCAAGCCATTACAGAAATAAGGTTCACAAAATACTAATATCCAAAAGAAACAGCACTATAAGCTAATGGTATTGTATATTATTCTCCGTTTATACTCTGTAAGTTCATAGAAAAGACACTATGTATAACTCATTGATCTGGCACTGATCAGGAAATGATAACATAAGTATTTACACTACTGTAATAGGAACTCTGAAACGTCTTGGAACTTTAGGTTGTATATCTTTGGACTTGTCATGACAATGGACCAAAATTATTGCCCTTTAATAAACTATTAAACTAGAACTTACCTGATTTTTTTTTTCTGGAGCCATAGTTTCTGAAGAACCTGTATACAAGAAGTTGCATTGTGGAAGAGATTGGAATCAAAAGTAGAAGAAGGGGGATCCTAACTGCTACTTACTACTTGTGCAAAGCACCTGTAAATCAAGAATTTATTAAGTACCTATTATAACTCTGACAGGTGCTGTGGATACAAAAACAAAAATGAGAATAGTCGTGTTCAATGAATTTCCATTCTATTGGGGGTGGGGAACAATATGTACACATAGAAGTAGATAGAAGATAAATAAAAGTTTGTTTGCAGGTGGGGAGACAAAGCCTCCTGACGAAGGTGGTGTTTGTGCCTTGAAGGAAAGTGGAGATTCTGAAAGGTGGGGAGGAAATGTCTTTCATATTTGAGAGATGGCTAGTAACTTACTAATGTGTTAGATCACAAAGGCCAGTTTGGCTAAATCGTGGAGTATGTGAAGAGAAATAGCATTGTTATACGCTGTTGTGTCCAGCCATTTCAGGACCTCAGTTATGTATAAGATGAAGGGAGTAGAATAGTGGTTCTCAATAAATGTCCAACAGTAGTGGGGAAGTTGAGTCTTGTTGGGGTGCTACTAGTTGTTAGGGAAGTGCAGTTCATTTAAGGAAGTAATAAGAGAAATGCAAATCAAATCAAGCTTAGGTTTCACCTCACACTCTACAAATTGTCAGAAATTACCCAAAAAAATGCAACAGTGGATTGTGGAATAATCAGCCCGCTAATAAATTGGTGGAGCTGTGGAATAGTATAATCATTTTTGGAATTAGGCAAATAAAGTGACTAAAATATCCATTCACTTTGACCTAGAGAATGTTGCTGAGTTATACTCCCGAGGAAGCCATCAGTAAGGAAAAATGAACTCCAATATATTTATAGCAGCATTTTGTGGGTCGGCTAAGATTTGGAAACAGAATCAATGGCCATCAGTTGTACAGTGGCTAAACAGGTCGTGGTTTGTTGTTTAGTCATTCAGTTGTGTCTGGCTCTTCATAACCTCATGGACCGCAGCATGCCAAGCCCTTACATCCTCCACTGTTTGTCCAAGTTGATGTTGATTGTTTTCGTGATGCTGTTCTATCCATCTCGTACTCTGCTGTCCTCTTCTTTTGTCTTCAGTTTTTCCCAGCATCAGAATCTTTTCCAATGAGTCTTATTTTCTCATGAGACCAAAGCTTCAGCTTTAGTATTTGACCTTCTGGGGAATAGCCTGAATTAATTTCTCTTAAGTATTGATTATTGATTTGATCTTGCTGTCGAAAGTCTTCTCCAGCATCACAATTTGAAAGCATTCATTCTGTGGCACTCAGCTTTCCTTATAGTCCAACTCTCACAGCCATACTTTGCTACTGGAAAAACCTTGGCTTTGACTGTATGGACCTTTGTCATCAAGGCGATGTCTCTGCTTTTTAGTATGCTGTTTAGATTTGCCGTAGCTTTCCTTCTAAGGAGCAAGCACCTTTTAATTTCATGCCTGTAGTTGCTGTCTGCAGTGATCTTCAAGTCTAAGAATATAAAATCTGACACTGCTTCCATTTATTTTCCCTCTGTTTGTTCTGTGGTACATGATTGTAATGGAATGTTATTTGCTGTAAGAAATGATATGTGATGAACATAGAATGATCCGTGTGAACTGATACAGAATGAAGTAAGCAGAGCCATGAAAACAATACACACAGGGATTAAGTATCAAGCAAGACTTGAATGAAGAGAGATGAGAAGACATCCCCAACCTGCCCATTCTGGGGGGGGGGGCACACATGTTACACATTGATCATATCTTTCAGACTTTTTCAGTATCAACCAGTTGTGCTGGGACTTTTTTCTGTCTAAAAAGATACTATTTGTCATATAGGACAGCGCTCTGAAAGGAGAGGGTATAACTGGGATGCCCATGGTGATATATGAAACAATATATCAATAAAAACCTTTTTTTAAATGATGCTTTTGTTTTCTCCTGTCATACTGTAACAGCTGCTGAGCTCAGTGTGACTTGTGCCCCCTAAAGAAAATGCCTTCAGAATGAATCACTTATATTTAAATTTTTTTCTCATAAAGTTTGTAGTGCCTCCAGGGAAAATTGCTTTTAAATGAAAACAACGACCTGCTGGATGGGGTAGGAATTTGTCTTAGAGCTGCCATCATGCCAGAGAGGACTCACTAATGTCCCCACTAGCAGGCTAGTCCAGTAATCTAATCAGGAGGTGTCGAGGACCTGCATCAGAGTGGTGACACTTAACAGAGAAAAGGGGCTGTATGTGAGGGGTGTTGAAAAGGTAAGATCAGTAGGTTTTGGCAACATTGGATGAGGGGAATGAGAGATGTTGACATGTAAGCTTGGGGTGGTTTGGAAGTGGGGAGAGCATAGGAAGAAAGAATGAGTTCAGTTTTTGGACTTGATGTGTTTAAGATGTCTACTGGACATCCAGTTAAAGATGTCTGAAAGGAGTTAGAGAGTCTAGGGAGAGACATTTGGACTAGATAGGTAAATTTGAGAATCATCAGCTTACAGAGATGGTAATTAAATCCAAGAGAGCTGATAAGATCACCAAAGAATATTGAGGGAGAATAGAAGAGGACAGATCTTTGTGGGGCACTTACAGTGGGTTTTGTTAGTGGGTATGACCTGGGTAAGAAACGGGTAAGAAGAGAACCAGTGGAGAGTGGTGGCTTAGAATCCTAGAGAGAAAAGCAAGAGCGTCAAAGCAAAAATGTCAAACTGTCAAAAAACTGTCTGCAAAAACCGCAGAGAGGTCAAGAACAAGAAGAGTGGAAAAAAGACCACTGAATTTGGCAATTATGAGATAAAAGGGTAAGAGAGATCAGTTTCAATGGAATGATGAGGTTGGAAGTTGGATTGCAGGGAGTTAAAAGAATGGGAGGAAGTGTAGGTACCCATTGTAGGTAACCTCAGAGAATTGGGCCAAAAAGGGCAGAAGTGATCTAGGGTGATAGAATGGATGGAAAGATCCAGGGAGGGCTTTTTTTGGCAGGGAGACATGGGCACATTTGTAAGCGATAGAGGAGTCACAGACAGGGAGAGACTGAAGATGTGAGTGAATAAGAATGACAGGGCAGTTTATTGTAAGAAACAGGATGGAATGACATTCCTTTTGTAGGTAGGGGAATTTGCTTAGGCAAGGAGTTGGGCCACTTCTTCATGTCAAACCAAGGTAAAGGAGGCGATAAATAGTGACAGAAGACATCTGAGTGATATGAGAAAGGGGAGAAGTGGGAAGAAAGGGAACCATGGGAGGTTTGAGGAGAGATGAAAAGGTTAGGAAGAGCTACTGTGGAGAGTGGAATAGTGAATTGATAAGGTAGAACAGAAGTGAAAGTGTAAATGTGAAAAAAGAATCTCAAAAATGAATACTATAAAATGAAGCTGTTTTTTTAAAGACACCAGAAAAAGAAGGTAAGAATAATAATAAATATCCAGAATTTATGTAGCATGTACTATGTATCAGGCACCATGTAGAGAGCTTTATCTCATTTGATACTCAACAAGGACTTTAGGAGGTGCCGTTATCCCCGTTTTATAGTTAAAAAATGAGGCAGAGATTCAATGACTTGCCCAAGGTCACTGAGCTAGTGTCTGAGTCAGGATTTGACCTTAACTCTTCCCGACTCCAGGCTGAGTGCTCTGTCCACTATGCTTCAGAAGAAACAAATAAATATTTTTTTGCATCGTATATTTCTAATGAAAAGCTAACACAAAAAATTTGCATACAAATCGTAAAAGGAAATAGTGAATGTATAAGAACTATTCTCCAATAAGTGGTAGCAGTATATGAACATGAAGCCCTCAAAATGGATGTCATAAAAGTCATGAAAACATTAAATACTAATAGTGAATTAAATGCAAATTAGAACAATTGTGACATTTTACCTGATACCCATTAAATTGGCAATGATAAATAAAAATGAAAATTCCAATGTTTACATAGTTGTGCTGAAGCAAGTATCTGTTATATTACTAATGAAAGTGAAATGGTCCAATCTTTTGGGAAAGTAAAGTGGGAAATTTGGGAAAGTAATTCTCATTATTCAATGAGAATTACAAAACTGTTCCCAGACTTGGTAGGCACCAGTACTAGGAGTAATCAATCAAATAATCGATAAATATTTATTAAGCACCTACATTGTGCTAAGTGCTGGGGATTCAAAAAAAGGCAAAAAGTTCCTAATGTCAAGAAGCTCACAGTCTCATGGGGGAGACAACATGCAAATAAATATATGCAGAGAAAGTTATGTACAGGATAAGTAGGAAGTAATTGACAGAGGGAAGGCATCAGAATTAAGAGGGGTTGGGGAAGACTTCCAGTAAAAGAAGGGATTTTCGTTGAGACATCAAGGAAGCTAAGAAGGTTGGTAGTTGGAGGAGAGGGGGGGGGAAAGCATTCCAAGCATGGAAGAGAGCCAGAGAAAATGCATGGATCCAAGAAATGGAGTGCCCTTTCTGTGGGATAGTCAGGAGGTCAGTGTTACTGGATCAGAGAGTACACATCAAGAGAATAGGAAGACTGGAAAGGTAGACTAGGGGCTAGGCTGTAAAGGGCTTTGAATGTCAAACAACATTTTGTATTTGATTCTGGAGGTGATGGGAAACCACATGAGTTTCTTGAGTACAGGGTGACATGACTGGACCAGCACTTGAGGACAATCACTTTAATGGCCAAATGGAGGATGGTTTGGAGTGGGGAGAGACTTGATGTTGGCAGACCCACCAGCAATAGTCCAGGCATGAGCTGACGAGGGCTTGCACCAGCATGGGGGCAGTGACAGGAGAGAAGGGGGTGTATTTGGGAGATAGTGCAAAAGTGAAATCCACAGATCTTGGCAATAGCTTGCTTATGGGGTGGGGGAGCTGTTGAGGGATAGTGAGGAATCCAGGATGACTCCTATGTTGTGAACCTGAGGGGCTGGGAGAATAGTGTTGCCCTCTGCAGTAATAGAGAAGGTAGGAGAGGAGGAGGGTTTAGGGGGAAAGATGAGTTCCATTTGGGATATGTTGAGTTAAGAGGTCTACTGGACATCCAGATTGAGATATCTGAAAGGTAGTTAAGACATGTGAGGTTTGGAGATCAGTAGAGAATGTGGGACAGAATAGATTTGAGAATCATCAGCATAGAAATGTCAATTAAATCCATTGGAGCTGAAGACATCACCAAGTGAAGCAGTATAGAGGAGGATTCTTTCGTGAAGGAAAACTAGGCCATCTTTTGCCTCATTTTTTACCTAGCCTTTAATCATTGAGTGGGTGTTGCCTCAGACAAACTGAGACCTGGGAAAAACCTTAGCTTAAAAAGGTCAAGGTTTCCCACTGTATTCGGGGCCATCACCAATCATCCTGACCTGCCTTGCATTCTGATGACTGGAGGAGAGAGTGAGGCTGATGACTTTGCACAGCCCTGCCTCACTTAAATCCAATTCCCTTGCAAGTCAAGATGTAACCTTCCTGATGTCACTGGTCCTCTTTGAGAACAAAGGACGAACAACAACAGTATAGAGGATGAAGAGGGCCCAGAAAAGAACCTTGTGGAGTATCTACAGTTAGCAGGCATGATCTAAAGGAGGATCCAGCAAAGGAGAGAGGAGAGGTCGGGTAGGTAGGACAAGAACCAGGAGAAGAGTGGTCTCTCAAAAACCTAGAGAGAAGGGAGTAAGTACCAAGGAAGAGAGTAATCAGTGTCAGAAGCTACAGTGAGGGCTATAAAAGGGCTATACAGGACTGAGAAAAGGCCATTAGATTTGGCTACTAAGAGATCATTAGTAACTATGGAGAGCAGTTCAGGTGCAGTGATAAGATCGGAAGCTGGATTGCAGGGGTTTAGAAGAGACTGAGAGGAAAGTGAAGGCACTTATTATAGATGGCCTTTTCAAGGAGTTTCACTACAAAGGGATATAGTTAGTAGTAATGGGAGAATCAAGTGAGGTTTCTTCATGATGGGGGAAGACATGGGCATGTTTGCAGGGGGGTAGGGAATAAGCCAGTAGGCAGAGAGAGATTGAAAATAAGTGACAGACAGAATGGGGATGACAGAGGAGGCAACCTGTTGAGAGTAGATGGAATGGGATCACTAGAACAAGAACAGTGTTAGCATTGGAAAAGAGTAAGACTATTTCACCGTGCGAGTCAGGGATGAAGGAGGTGATGGTGGCAAATGGCATCTGAGTGAAAAGAGGCAGCTTAAAGTGAAAGGCCTCCATTTTTTTTTGGTAAGATATCAGACAAGGTTCTCAGCTGATAGTGGGGGGATAAGGGAGTCACAGGAAGTTTGAGGAGGGATGAAAAGGTTTGGAGAAGCGGGATATTGAATTGCTAAGGCAGGTATTACCTAACAGCAGCAAGAGCCCAGTGGATATTGTATAAAACATCTGTGGTGAAGCCAGTCAGAATGATTGCGTACTTTTCTCCATCTTCATTCAGTAGCATGTGCGTAGGCACAAAAGTGACAGATGGTGGAAGAGAGCCAAGGCTGAAGCTTTACTGGACGTGGTGGGCAATATAAGAGTCCTAGGGATTCAAGAGAGGACAGCGTAGAGTTGAACTGGTTCACCAAGGGGTCAAGATGGGGAGAAGAGAGAAAGGATAATTGCAGGAGAGATGGCCTGAGAGGTCAAGGTGTGGAAAGATTAGGGTATCATAAGGCCGTCCGCTTCTATAAAACCAGAGGGTTGGAGTAGGTGATTTCTAAGGTTCTTTCTAATTCTAAATCTTGTGATTGTTATCATCCTATCCCCTAGTGAAAAAATGAGAATTTTCTTTGTTGAGCCCTCCTTACTGTAACAGGTGATTTCTTTTTTTTTCCCACTCAACTTGTGATTTCATTCCTAGTGAGGAAGATCCCTTAACCAAATGAGATAAAAATGAGATAATATAGTACAATTTTTCAAACCATAAAGCCCTGTGGAAATATTATTCCTAGCAATGCAGACTGGCATCTTCTCTGCAATTTAGCCTTGGAGTTGTTTGGAAGCACTGAGTAACATATCCAGGGTCACACACTCAGCATTGCATAAGTGGTAGGACTTAAACCCAGGTTGTCTGGACCGAGGCCAGCTTTTTGTGCCCTATGAAACACTACTTACCACAATACAGATTCCTACAATCATTAGGAACCCAAGGTAGCCTCCTACCTCCGCCCAGGGATTAATTTGAGAGTTCCCTCTTATTTGTACTGCACAGCCAAGTTTGTAGGAAACTTTGTAACGAATCATTTGTATACATCAGGGTCGGGGTTTTGTACAAAGCAAAGTAGCTGACTCGCTACAATCTACTGAAAGTGGAATTTGCTGCCTCTGAAGGCAGTGGGTTCTCCTCGCTGGAGGACACCAAACCAAAGTTGGATGATCGCTTGACAGGCATGTTACAAAGAGGATTCTTGTTCAGATGTTGATTAGATGGCCTCTGAGATACTGACCTAACTCACATTTTGTCACATTGCACAGAGCAGAATTTCCTGGCATTGAAAAAACATGCATTTTGTTTTTTGGTGGTTCTATTATTTCATCGCTGGGGGTATCCCTGTACTATATGTAAAGAAGGCATTATCGTCTTCGTTTTACAGATAAGTAGCGAAGCTAAGAGAATGAAGCAGATGTATAAACAGGCAAGACTTAGAAAGTAATTCTGATATTTCACTGTCCTGCCCCTCTAAGGAAATGGACATTATGAGTAACAAGTATGACGAGCTACTTCTAAGTACTGCTTCTAAGGATCGCTAGATCCTGCAGTGTGACTGCCTGAATTTAAGCAGCCCATTGGCTTCACAAGGTCAGAGGAAACCCCTCCATCTGCCAGATAAATAAGGGTGGTCAGAACGAGGATCTATGGGGTTCTATGAGGATCTATGATACACTGCTGGGGAAGTGGAGCAGATGAGGGTGCAAGAAACAGCTGGAGAATGAGGCATATGTTGTCAGACTTGATCAATGAACGGTTGTTTTACTTATTTGTACTTTTTTATGGGAGGGTTTTCTTGGTATGGTAAGTAAAGTGGGACTGAGAAATAACTGATTAAAAAAACCCACCACCTCAACAAATCATTAAAAAAGAAAAGAATCCCTATGAGCCCTGGGGCTAGTTGGAGCCCACAGCCTCAAATCTGGCTGCCCTTGGTCTCTATAAGTTCTCATGAATCTTTGCCAATATTTTGAGGTGGGGAGGGATTTTGATATGCTTTAGAAATCTTGTCACTTTAATCATTGGAATCAGTGTATCATTAAGTACATTATTTGCTCCAAAAGTATTCTCTATTGCAGTATTATAGTGTGGAAAATGGAACAGATACAGCTGAGCACCCAGACCAAAGTGCTGCGTTTGGAATTGGGAAGACCTAGGTTCCTAGCTTAGTTACTTAAGCTCTCTGGGTCTCAGATCCTCATCTGTGACATGAAGAAGTTAGATTATAAATGGTTTCTAAGTCCCCTTACAACCTTAAATCTATGATCCTATAATTTATAATTATTAGAATTATTGTGGTAATAAGTAAATAAGCCAAGTTTTTTTTTCCTTTTGATAAAGACCACTCATATATGTGCTGTTATATGTAACATACAAATCTTTATTAAGAAGTAAAGTGCTCAGAGTTAGAAAATGATTACAATGCTTGATTGCTGTAGAAAATACAAAATATAGAAGAGCCTTTTACTAAGGCCAGTAGAGGGTATGGGTTGGAAAGAAAAGGAGATGGAGGCGAGATTACATTCTTCAATGACTAAGGAAGATGGAAACTAGTGAAGAAAAAAATGGCAGCTACATGAAGTCTTTACATTTAAAATAAAAATAACACAATAATACAGAGTATGATAAAAGACTGGCCATGATTACTTTTTGGCACATGGTCAACACACATACATGGATATTCCAAGAAATTTATTGCACTTCAAGATGAAGTTTGTTTCTAAGTAACATGTTGTATACACACACACACACACACACACACACACACACACACACACACACACACACACACACCCTAGTGATACAAATACATTGATTTCTTAGTTTTTTTTGTAGTGATATAGCATATTGAGAAAAAATGTAACATTAGAAGGAAAATATGTGCAAAAGTCAGGCTGAGGAAATATTTTGAAGGAATGTGGCATATTTTCTTTAAAAACCAATCTTAAGTGACCATATTTGCTTATGTTTGCAAATGGATGACCAACATAGTAATTCACGCAAACAACTTCCATACTCTAAAAATCCTAAATAATCTTGCTCTACCTGTTTCCTTCAATTCTTGATGTTAGGGTCAAGCCCTGAAATAGTTTTCTCTCCTCTTGTTGCTTAGTTATTTTCAGTCACATTTGAGTCTTTGTGACTGGAATTTTCTTGGCAAAGATATTGGAATGGTCTGCCATTTTCTTGTCCAATTCATTTTACAAATGAAGAAACTGAAGCAAACAGGGTAAAGTGATTTGCTCAGGGTCACACAGCTAATAAGTGTCTGAGATCACATTTGAATTCAGGAAGATGAGTCTTCCTGACTCCAGACCCAGCACTCTATCCATTGCACTATTAGCTTTCAGTTAACTATAGAACTTTTCACCTCTCAGAATTTTTTTTCTTCAGACAATATACACTCTTTACTTCAAAACATAAGGCTTCAAAATTGTGCAGTTACAAATTCAAAATAAACCAATCTTTCAGTGATGATCTAACTTTCAATACCAAAACTTCCTTTCTGTAGAGCTAGGTCATTCTGGTTACATACTATCCTAATATTAACATTCTAATGAAGTAATTCTTATAAAATTTGAATCTTTTAGTACATAAATTTAGTAAGGTAGTCCTGATTTCCCCATTTGGTTATATCTTGGTTCGAGAAGTTGACAGGTCTTTTACTTTTTCTTCCTCTTACCTAAGTGTACTACAAAATTTAGTCTGATTCAATTTAGGGAACCACCAGCATCCCACTTCCCTTCCAGTCTTGTCTGATGACTTTGTGTTACAGAAGCCATCCTGGGATCAATCTTGATCTTTATCTGTCCCTATGGATCCATTCAAACCAGTGTTCATATGACAGCTTTGCCATGTTTTTACTTCCATATACAGGCTTAATAAACAACACAGAAAGTGGACAGTGATTATAAATGTTAAATAAATGTGCTAATCAAGCAAAGAAATTCCAAGCAGGACTATTCAACTTTTGGCTTAAGAGCTCCTGTCTCTCTCATCCTTCACGTACATTTCATATTGGACACCCTGTTGAAACAAACACTTTTTGAAAAAAATTAAAAGCTAAGAACTAAGCTTGATATGACGTGAAGTATTCAGGCTGAGCTGAAGGTAGCACTGCCATGTTCCCTCAACCATTCTGCAAATATGACACAATATGGACTTATTTTGGTTTGGAGACAAAATTCTATTCTTTTTTTTCCCCCTAAAGCATTATTGCTGCTGGTTTAAAAGGTTACTTTATCATCAACTGATGGGATATAGTAAGATTCACAACAGCAACACAATACTGCTTTCAGTATTCTTCAAAAAAGATCTGGCCATTTCTATACTCAATAAAGAGAAAAAGAAAAAAAAAATCTTCCTTCATCTATGGGAAAAATCTATAAACAATAAATTAAAGTGCAGTGGAAAAAAAACCCAATTGGTCAAAGGGACCACAAACATCAGACTGTGGTCAGGAGGTATAAATAGTATATTCACTGCTGCAATTCAGGATGTGTTGGCTTCTCTTTAGGAAGGCACAGACTATCCATGGACAATGGCGCCTCCATTTCCTCCTCCACCTTCTACACCTTCTGTAGACTGAGATGATGAGGGACGGGCACTCCTCGGACGTGGCTGGCCATTTGGCCCCACAGGAGTGCCTAAGCGCTGACTTAGTTGGGAAGCTGCGTCATCTGATTCCCAGCGTTCCAATTCTTCTCGCACTAGGCGCTCCATCTGCTCCCTGTGGATTTCATTATCACGACCAAGTCTTTCATCCTAACGGTGAAGGGAGAAACTAAGATGATAATAGGGGATGCAGAGCTTAGACGTTATAGGAAAGATGAATGCTTTTTGAAATGTGGTAAAACGTGAATGGGGCTTAGGGGATCTGGTTGGGATTAGGATTAAGAATAGAGTCTTATAGTATGTGTGTAAAATGACTTTAAGGTCATAGCTCTTAAGGTCCCTTCCAGAATTAAATCTATGATTTCATGATCTTATGTCTATAATTCACATCCAGAAATATGAATTTATTTGTATGCATTTAATTTATAATGTAATTTATAAACATCCAGTTATGTTCAAAAGATACTATGAAAGACAAAAGAGCAAATGACTGAAAAATAAGACAAAAATCAAATTCTAATTTCTTATTTGCAAAAAATGGGCCCATTTATTAGGAATATTAGCCAAGTCATAGAGCAATATTTTATAGCACTTTTGTGTGAAATTTGTTACTACACCTCTATGCAGGTGGAAAAATAGGTATTCTTTCTGTACAAAAGAGGGAGGTTTTCATGGTTAATTTTCAAACCAAACTCTTTCCTTAATATACAAAAGTGATTCTACTAATCAGTGAGGTGCACTGAGTCAAACAGTTTGCTTCTCTAATAATGCGATGGGTTTGTGCTAATCCATTCATTCTCTCTTTTGACCAACAGCACATATCAGCAAAATGATGACGAGAACTAGAGGTGTAAGCTGTAACCCCAGAAAAGAACTAAATGAAATGATCCACTAGGACCCCTGTGCTCTGGAGGGATGTCCTACTGTGTCAAGTATGATTTCTTGCTTCTCATTGCGAGCCTATGAAATATCCTTTCTTGGCTTTGGACTTATATTATCTCAGTGCTGCTGGAATTAGCAACTGGCCCCCATAATGGTACCATACTAGATTCTATCACAATCAATATCATAGGTGTTGCTATTGAAGAAATGTGATTAGCGTCACTAAATTTGTATTCTACTTTAGTTGCATCACAGAGCATCTTACCTCTGTCACTCCATCTAGCAGTCTTCCCAGTACTTCCCGTCTTTTCAGTTTGGCCCTCTCCATGATTTCCAGTTTCACGATGACAGCATCAATTTTGGAGACGATGCTGCCAATGGAGTGTTCCATTCGGTCTACTCGTCTAACCAGTCTGCAGGAAACCAATGATTATTAGAAGGCACAGCAGCTATGTTCCATCATTTTCTTTTCAGTCTGGCCAATTGGGTGGGGTGAAGGTGGATTAGGGATGGAAAGGGAAGCAAAATTTAAATGAAACAATGTAATGACCTGAAAAAAATACTTTTGCAGACCTCTCAAATGGTTATTTCAACTATGAAGTCAAGGTGGTGATAGGAGGCAGTGTTTATAGCTAGAGAGAGTCCAAGAATGGATGGTTTTGGTTTGTCCCATTAATTAATTAAAACTGAGCCAAACTGAATATGCTTACACTTGAAATTCTTCATAAGAAACCCCACTAGAGCTGCTCCCCCTCCTTCGAGAGCTATGCCCACTGTCCTCATCATCATCCTCTTCAGAATCATCCAGGTTGCGTGGGAAGCTGCGGATGCTCATGGGTCTGGGCAAAGAGCTGTGATCCAGATCCAGATCTTCCTGCAGAAGGGACAAACCACCAGTAAGAATGAGCAGGCTGGAAGATGGCGGCTGGAAAGCAGGCACTTGCATGAGCTCCCCACCAGGTCCCTCCAAAAACCTATAAAAAATGGCTCTGAGGGAGCCAAGATGGAGGCTGGAAACCAGGGACTTGTGTGAGCTCCCTGCCAGGTCCCTCCAAAAACCTATAAAAAATGGGTCTGAAGAAATTCTAGAACTGCAGAACCCACAAAATAGCAGAGGGAAGCAGGGATCCAGCCCAGCACAGCCTGGATGGTCACTGGATGAGGTCTATCGTGCATGGAGCAGAGGGGAGTGGAGCCCAGCACCAGCGGCGCCAGGACCAACCAGACCTGGAGCCGGGCAGAACAAGCCCTAGTGCCCTGAATCAGTGAGCTGTGGCAGTTACCAGACTTCTCAACCCACAAACACCAAAGACAACAGAGAAGGTTAGTGGGAAAAGCTGCGGGGGACAGAGTGAAAAGAGTTTGCAGTTCTGCCACCACCTCTGGGGCAGCGGGTGGGGGGTGGGAGATGCAGCTACAGAACTATTGCTGCAGTTACTTCCGGCCCCAGGCCCACCTGGTGGGAGGAATTAAGTGGCAGATCAGAGCAGGAATGCACAGCCTGCTTAAGATTTTCCTCAGGTCTGGGTTGGTGGTTCTTGAGGAAGGAGGAGTGCTGGTGTGGCAGAATTGGCTGTATAGAAATTGCTCCGAAAGCATCCCCTCAAACTTAGAAGAAAGTACTCTTTACACTATAAGCAGTCATACCCTGCCGAAAAACTCAAGGGTCAAGTAAGTTTGCTGGGAATATGGCCAGGCAGCAAAAACACACTCAGATTCAGTCTCAGACCTTGGCATCTTTCTTGGAGACAAAGAAGACCAAAACATACAGCAAGAAGTCAATAAAGTCAAAGAGCCTACCAACAAAAGCCTCCAAGAAAAACATGAACTGGTCTCAGGCCATAGAAGAGCTCTAAAAGGATTTGGAAATGCAAGTTAGAGAAATAGAGGAAAAACTGGGAAGAGAAATGAGAATGATGTGAGAAAACCATGAAAAAAATCAAATTGAAGAAAACAACACCTTAAAAAATAGACTAACTCAAATGGCAAAAGAGCTCCAAAAAGCCAATGAGGAGAAGAATGCCTTGAAAGGCAGAATTAGCCAAATGGAAAAGGAGGTCCAAAAGACTACTGAAGAAAATACTACCTTAAAAATGAGATTGGAGCAAGTGGAAGCTAGTGACTTTAGGAGAAATCAAGATATTATCAAACAGAACCAAAGGAAAGAAAAAAATGGAAGACAATGTGAAATATCTCATTGGAAAAACCACTGACCTGGAAAATAGATCCAGGAGAGAGAATTTAAAAATTATTGGACTACCTGAAAGCCATGATCAAAAAAAGAGCCTAGGTATCATCTTTCAAGAAATGATCAAGGAGAACTGCCCTGATATTCTAGAGCCACAG
>CM053623.1:299576409-299650390 GCA_028646595.1 Phalanger gymnotis
TAGTAGCTAAAAGGATGCATATATGTGTGTGTGTGTGTGTGTGTGTGTGTGTGTGTGTGTGTGTGTGGTATGTATATATATATACATATGTGTGTGTCTATGTATGTATATATGTAGGTGTGTGTGTATATATATATACATATACATATATATATATATATATATATGGAGAGAGAGAGAGAGAGAGAGAGAGAGACAGAGGGCACAGGGCGAGTTGAATATGAAAGGATGATATCTAAAAAAATAAAATTAAATTAAGGGATAAGAGAGGAATATATTGAGCGAGGGAGAAAGGGAGAGATAGAATGGGGTAAATTATCTCACATAAAAGTGGCAAGAAAAAGCAGTTCTGTAGGAAGGGAAGAGGGGGCAAATGAGGAAGAATAAGTAAATCTTGCTCTCATCAGATTTGACCTGAGGGGGAATACCATACACACTCAATTGGGTATCTTACCCCACAGGAAAGAAGGAGAAAGAAGATAAAAAAGGGAGGACGACAGAAGTGCGGGCAGACAGGCGGAAGAGGTAATCAAAAACAAACACTTTTGAAAAGGGACAGGGTCTAGGGAGAAAATTCAGTAAAGGGGGATAGGTTAGGAAGGAGCAAAACATAGTTAAATCTTTTACAACATGAGTATTGTGAAAGAGTTTTACATAATGATATGCATGTGGCCTATGTTGAATTGCTTGCCTTCTTAGGGAGGGTGGGTGAGGAGGGAAGAGGGGAGAGAATTTGGAACTCAAAGTTTTAAAAACAGACATTCAAAAACAAAGAAAAAAAAAAGTTTTTGCATGCAACTAGGAAATAAGATAGACAGGCAATGGGGTGTAGAAATTTGTCTTGCCCTACAGGAGAAGGGAAAGGGGGATGGGAGGGGAGTGGGGCGACAGAAGGGAGGGCTGACTGGGGAACGAGGCAACCAGAATATATGCCATCTTGAAGTGGGCAGGAGGGTAGAAATGGGGAGAAAATTTGTAATTCAAACTCTTGTCAAAATCAATGCTGAAAACTAAACATATTAAATAAATTTAATTTAATTTAAAAAAAGATTTGAAAAGCAAAAAAAAAAAAAGAATGAGCAGGCTGAAGATGGAGGCTGGACAAGGGCTAACAAATCAACAAGTGTTTATTTAGTGCCTACTGTGAGCCAGGCACTGGAGATACAAAGAAAGGCCAAAGCCCTTGCTCCCCAAGAGGTCACAGTCTAATAAGGGAGACAACATGCAAACAACCATGCATAAACAAGCTGCAGACAAGATGAGCTGGAGATTAACAACAGAGGAGGGATTGGGAAAGGCTTCTTGCAGAAGAAGGAATTTAGCTGGGACTTGAGGGCATCCAGGAGACGGAGACAGCATTGGGGAGAGCTGGTGAAAATGCCTGGAGCTGGGGGATGGAGTGTCACATATGATGGACAGTAAGGAGGACAGTCTCACAGCTATGGAATATGCGGGAGGGAAGTCAGGTATAAGAAGAATGGAAAGGTAGGGGGGCCAGGTTATTGAGAGCTTTAGATTTCAAACAGGATTTTCTATGTCAACCGAAGCCACTGGAGTTTATAGAACCGGGGCTGGGATGGGAGTACGGGTGACATGGTCAGACCTGCATCGTAGGAAGATCATTTTGACAACTGAGTAGTGGATGGACTGGGGCACTGAGACTTGTGGTAGGAAGGGCAAGCAGAAGGCTGTTGTAATAGCCCAAGTATGAAATGACAGGGTCCCACATCAGGGATGCTGCAGGGTCAGGAAAGAAGAGTGTATATGAGAGACATGTGGCGGGGAGAATCAACAGGACTGGGCAGGAGATTGGATATGGGGGTTAGAAAGGGTTGAGGATGTCTAGGTTGCAAGCCTGGGTGCCTGGAAAGATGGTGGTGCCATCAACTGTAAAGGTTGGAAATCAAAGGAAAGGAGGGGGATTTTGAGGGAAAGATAATGAGTTCAGTTTTGGTCTTGTTGGGATTAAGATATCTGAGAGACACTCAGTTCAAGATGTCCAACAGGCAGCTGGAGATGCGATACTGAAGTTCAGAAGAAAGGTTGGGGCTGGATAAACAGATCTGAGAACTATCTGCAAAGAGACGGTAACTGAACCTGTGGGAGCTGATGAGATCACCATCTCATCAATAGTACAGAAGGAAAAGAGAAGAGGGCCCTGGGGGACCCCCACCATTACGTGTGCATGACCTAGAGAAGGATCCAGCCAAGGAGTTAGAGAAGGGGCCCTCAGAGGGTGAAAGAGACTGAGCAGGTGTGGCCAGAGGGGAAGGAGAACAAGGAGAAAGAAGAGTCATGAAAACCTAGAGAGAAGAGAATTTCAAGGAGAAGGGCTGACTGGCTGCGTCAAAGGCTGCAGATAGGTCAAAAGAATGAGGACCAGGAAAAGGCCACTAGATTTGGCAATTAAGAAATCATTTATTGGTAACTTTGGAGAGAGCTGTTTCAGTTGAATGGTTAGGCTGGAAATTATACAGCAGAGAATTAAGAAGAGGGTGAGACGAAAATAAGTGTAGCCACTAATTATAGGCAACCTTCTCAAGGAATTTAGTTACAAAATAGGAGGAGAGCTACACAGTGAGGGCTAGTGGGGATGCATGATCAAGCGAGGGGTAATGGCTATTTATGACAATTTCTATTTGCTAAAGTTGCCTGTCTATGGAAGCTTTTCTTTTAAATGGAAAAGTAGGCTTCCCAAATCAACCACCTCAAGTAAGCTTCACCCTAGCCTCAGCTCACAGGTACTAACAGAACATATCCCATTCTGCAAGCATTTATTAAACACCTGCTATATTCCAGGCACATGTGATGTAGACAGTGGAGACCTAGCCTCAGAGACAGGAGGACTTGACTGGTCTCTATCACATACTGGCTCTGTGTGACCCTGGGCAAGTCATTTAAGACTATAATGCTTGTAAAGAGAGTTTCTTGATTCAGAGTTCCCTCCATTGATGAAATCAATGCCTGAATTCTCCCTTTCCCTCCCTTCCAATGTTTCCAGTGTGTTAGTTGTTAAAACACATAAAGACAAAAAAAAACAAACCTCTCGAAGAATTTACGTGTTATCAAGGGACAAAACAAAATTCTGCAATTTCATCAGCAGATTTGCTCATTCACCAATACAAATAACAACCCCCGACAATGGCTAAGGAGTGAGTTGTGGTAGCTGAATGAATTTATTATTCGATGACAAAGCTTCTTGTGTGAACATGTCCAAACTTAGCCAGCCTGTTCCTCGGACAAAATGACACCAAGGCTATCATCGGGCCTATACTTGGAGGTTTTTGAATTTGATAGGATGTGCCAGAGCTTGATCTATGCTGGCATAGCCCAAGAGAACCTAGAGTCACTTAAACATCACAATGAACTTTATTGGAAGCTTAAACAACATGTACTAATGTTAATCATAATAAAAATAGAATTAGGAAGGTTAATCAACAGTGCATATGTAGACACAAACACATATTCTATGGGCAAATGCAAAGAATGTATAGATTTGCTGCAAAAATGCCATCAGAATGAGTCCCTCTAAGAAGTTAAACACACTGCCCCCAACTAGACATACCCTCTCTTTTTCCAAGTCGTCTCTCATTTGCTGGTGTTCATGTTCAGTCAACTCTTGGTCACCATCCTGATCGTATTTTGTGAATATTGCCTCAATCTCTGCATCTGTGTGCCCCTTCCTGAAAAGAGAGAGATACAGGTAAGAGATCAGTGAGCTCAGTGGTCTGGCACACACAAGAAGGAAAGCACGAGAAGAGGTGAATTCCTTAAAGGAAGCCAGACATCTCCATAGCAATCACTGTGGAAGACACTTGTCCCTGTCTTGGAGCATGTGCATTTAGACATCACCAGGAACATCGCAAAACAAAGATTAAATATTGGCAATTACTGGGGCTTAGGAAGCAGGGTTCTTACCCTTTTAGATCTTGGCGAAGTTCATCAAAGTTTAACTTGCCGCCACCTTGCTGCAGACTCTCTGAAATGTCATCCACGGTGTTTTTTTTAAGTTTCAGTTTGACCATAGCTTTATGACAGCCCTAAAAAAAAAGGCATAATTCATTTTATCATGATTTTTCATTTTATTCACGTTGCACAATTCCACAGAGTAGGTGGGCAAAGCAGGTAATGCAATGTTATTGCCCTGTAACAAGTGGTGAAAAGGTCAAACTCAGAGCAGCCTGGAAGGACTTGCCTGAACTGATGCAAAGTAAAGGGAGCAGAACCAAGAGAACAATGTGAACAACAGAGTTGTAAAGAAATGCAACTCTGAAAGATTTAAGAATTCTGATCAGTGTGAGGACCAAGAGTATTCCAGAGGCCTGAGGATGAAGCATGCTATGTACCTCCTCACTGAGAAGTGATGGACATAAGGGGTAAATAAGACATTTTCAGACATAGCCAACGTGACAAGATGTTTTACTTGACTATGTCTTTGTTACAAGGATTTAGGTTTTTCTTTTTCTTCAATGAGGTTGGGGGAAGGAGAATATAAATGTAAGAGGAGACAGGAAGAGGACAAGGGGGATCATTGAAACATTTCTAAAAAAAATGCATGGAAGAGAACAAAAGGAAAGTTAGAAGGAAAAACAAACTGGACATCTTTGAAACTTACACATTGAATTTATTATATATTTAGAAGGCAAAAGTAAATTGTATATAATATTCATAGTTTAATGTAAAATCTTTTCTTCTATATTTCACATAAAAATCACCATTTTATTTGTTTTTGTTATGTTCAGAATAAGAAACCAACAAAAAAGAAAAAGTAATGAACAGAAACACAGGAAGAGTTATACCAACTGATCCAGGGCAAAATAAACAGAAAAGGGACAACAAAATATGTAACTACTATAATAATTCATGTAAAATGAGCACTCAAAAGAAGCTGAACTCTGAAGAGTAATGATTAATTTGAGAACATGAGACCAAGCGTTGTAGATGGGTAGAGTCTGTGGCTGGGGAAAGTGGTATCTCCTCTCGGATGCTGTCTCTATGTTTGTATTTGATTTTCCTTAAATGTCTTTCTTTGTTACAAGAACACGTGTACGTAAGCGTGTGTGTGTGTGTGTGTGTGTGTGTGTGTGTGTGTGTGTGTGTGTGTGTTTGAGGAAGCGATTGTGGTATAAAAACAAAAGACACCTATAAAACTTCTTAAACATTTCCAATCAGTGGTTTCAGAGGCAATCTACTCAGTCCTCCCAATAAGGTAATATTTAAACTACAGAAAAATGGTTACATACTTTTTATTTCAAAGAATCTCCAATGATCAAACAGTTTAAGTGAAAAACTTTTTTTCATTTTTATAAATGTCTTTTGATTTAGGAATCCAGCCAATCATGAAGCAGTTATTTGGGTAAATTCCTACCTTTCTGATGAGATCTGACAGTTCCATCTCAGTCTTCTGCTGAGCCATATCAGATTTAACTTCAGAGTATGTGTCATTGATGATGGCCAAAAACATGTTCTGTTTAAAAAAAATAAAAAACAAAGGAAGACATAACTCAGAGACCATTTTCAAGTAATAACCAGAAAACACCCATGGGTCTTTTTGTCCCTTTTTGCTGTAATCTTGCAAGTATCTGAGAACAGTTTCTGATAGTTTTCCTATCAGATGTTGTAAAGTTTTCAACTAATCAGCTAAACAAGCATTTAGAGCACCTAATAAGTGCTAAGGTGCTAGGGCTAGAGATGCTGAAAGCAACACAATTCCTGCTTTTAAGAAGTTTACCTTTTACTGGGAGAGAGAGAATTCTACATGGACACAGGAGCATCAATTCTGATGAACTGATTCAGAGACTCCTATGTCCATAAAAAAAGACAGATAGAGTATCTGCAGAAGAAATACAAAACAAATACGAGATACAACAGATGATTCTCAGATCTATTTATCCAGCCCTAATCTCTCCTGATCTCCAGTCTTGCCTCTCCAAGTGTCTACTGGACATCTTGAACTGCACGTCCCCTAGATTTCTTAAACTCGACATGGCCAAAACAGAACATCTTTATCTTTGCCTCCATACCCACCTCTCCTCCTAATTTCGCTATTATGGTCAAGGACACCACTCAATGACCTGTGTGAGGGGTGAATTAAATCCAGGTCTTCCTGACATCAAGACCAATTATCTACAATGATATGTCTCTCTTTTAAATAAAGCTGAATAACAAGACTTTCTGAAAAAGCAGATATATGGAATTCTGGGTTTTTCCGGACTACTGATATAGTACCTTCAATTAACCTTTTAACTTTTTTTCTTAAAAAATACTTTTTACTTATTACTTAAGTCTGCATTTTTAATAACTAATAAGGATGTGGGAACAATTTAGTATTAAGATTATGCAGGGTATTTACTGGTTCAAAATATTAAAGCTGAATTTGACTGAGACAGTAGGAACATAACAAAGCCTTTGCTAATGGTTGAGATTTCTAGTGTTTCTTATACGTTGGAAGTATATATGTTCTTTTATTTTCTTAAGTGCAGTTTTTTTTTTTACTAATTTAATCATAAACATGTTATGAAGGAGTATTATTCTTCAGACTAATGATAGTAATGAAAGCTCACATTATATCATGTTTAAATGTCTAACCAAGTAATTTACTTACAACGACCTTATGAGATATTAGTATTATATTTATATGTAAGGAAACAGAGGCTGAAATAGAGATCTGTTTGTAGTCATCCAGCTAGAAAGTGACAGAAGTTCAGAGCAAGAAGACCTGGGTTCAAATCCCACCTCTGATGTATACTGGCTGTGTGGCTGTTTAACTTATCAGGGCCCTACACAATTAAGACTCTAAGTTATAGAGTCAGTTTTCTGAGTTTTTCATTAATTCTAGCAGCTTCTTGACTTCATAATCTTTCTTGATTGATGTCATATAAGTGAAAAATTTGGGCATTATTAAAAAAAATCTGGCTTTTCCTTTGCAAGCTGCTGAGTTGAGGAAGGCAATTGCCTTCTTCACTTGGACACTGGAAAGAATGAGTTGATTTCCAAGTAACTGGGCTTCTTGACAGACTGCTCTCCTTATCAAAATGTTTTCTCTATATTGTTGGGGTTCCTAATCTTAAGCCTGTGTTGCCAGAATAGCCAGGGCTTTATCAATCTATTTTGAGAATTTACAGACTTGTGGTTATGTTTGTTAAAAAAAAATCAGCCTCTGTGGAATATTCAGAGTTGTTTGGTGGTTCATGTCTCTTAATTTTTGACTGGAATGTCTAAAATGGTGGTAGGGAGTGTTAATGTCACCACTGGATCAAATCAGTAAGTCATCAGATTTATCTTCTTCCTAATCCAATTACAAAATATATTCTATATATATTTTATGTACAATGCCCCCAAATTGTACGGAGATCTCTTCAACTATTTTATTTTTAGATGTTTAACAAATCTAATCTCTTATTCTAGTGAATATATCAACAAGTTTAAAAGAAGGAAAAAAAGGCCATGAGCAGTTCTCTTCACAATGGTTCCATGTGATTTTATTTGCTTAGGTGAATAAGTATCATTATTTTGAGATTTTAAAAATTCTTATTTTTATTTATTTAAAAAAAATTCTCTGTAGGGAATTCAGAATTGGTTGGTGGTATATGTCTCTTAATTCTAAAATAGTGTTTCTGTATATGGTGGGGGGGTGAAGGGCAGGGTCGATTGTCACCCATGGATTACCAATGGCCTTGTCCTTTCCTTTAATCCCTGCTAGGGTGTCAGCTCTTAATCAAAGGCTTCAAGCACAGCCCTTTATGCTATTTTTAAAGGAGAGTCTGGAAGATGGAAAAGAGTTATAGATCAAAGAGTATCTGAGGGAACTGTAACTAGGGAAGAACTCACTCACCTCATTTCCCTCCTCCCAACCTTCATTCCATTCCCATGACTGTTAGAAGCCTAGAGGAGAGACTCCAAGGCATCTCCATTTGGGCTTCTGTCTGTTGTCTGGGCCAGGTAAGGAAGATGGGAAAGAATCTGGGAATGGTCACCACTCTTCCTCCTCTCATTTCAGTGCTTCCTATGTGCTCTCTGAAAGAGGGCCCTGCATTATTAGGCTATCTCCTTAAAGCAACTTTTTCTTAAGGACAAGGAATATTTTCCTTCTTTTTCTTATCATGTGCAGTAAAAAACAAAAAATGAATTTAGGACCCTGAACAGAGGAATCATTTAAGTCTCTTATCATCAATCTAAGAAATACATAATTGGATTAAAAAACAAGTTTAGGGGGGCAGGTAGGTGGTGCAGTGAGTAGCGCACCGGCCCTGGAGTCAGGAGGCCCTGAGTTCAAATCTGGCCTCAGACACTTGACATGCTTACTAACTCTGTGACCTTGGGCAAGTCATTTAACCCCAATTGCCCTGCCTTTCCCACTTCAAAAGAAAGAAAGAAAGAAAGAAAGAAAGAAAGAAAGAAAGAAAGAAAGAGAAAGAAAGAAAGAAAGAAAGAAAGAAAGAAAGAAAGAAAGAAAGAAAGAAAGAAAGAAAGAAAGAAAGAAAGAAAGAAAGAAAAACAAGTTTAGAATCTGTTAGGCATTATCTACTAAATAATGGCAGATTTTAAATGAAGATTCTGGAGTGATATGCTAGAACATATGCATATTATCTGCTGGCCACTAAAATTCTCACTTTGTAGATGGGAAAACCTAATCTGATGCCTGATCTAAAGTTAATTGGTGAATCACCTGCTCCCCTGAGCCAGGGACAAGAACTAATCATCTGGACCCCTCTTTCCTTTCTCAGAGCAATGATTCTCATCTTAGCAATTTGTTCAAGGTATTCCTGTTATACCACTTAAGGATTCACTATATTCTTACTGCTATTGAAAACTAAACATTTTTAGACAGTAATTAATTAGTCCCAATCTTTGCTTGCCTCCTAGCATCATCTGTAAGAGCCCTCAGAAGCCCTCTAGTCCAATCCCTTCATTCTCATTAAGTGACTTGCTCAGGATGACACAGCCCCTTCTTACCTTTCTAGTCTTTTCACCATTTACTGCCTTTCACACATCTGACAACCTGACTTCCTTGTTCCTCTCACATCTCTGCCCTCCATGTCACTGGTGCTCGCCTCTACCTCCGCACCACTCACTTCTTACAAGACTCAGCTCCAAACTTATCTTCCACTGGATACCTTCCCAGTCTCCACAGCCCTGTGAGCCTTCATTCTGCTCCATATGTATCCCATGTGCACTGATTTAGTTACATTTTCTCTCTCAAATTAGTATGTAAACTACTTAAGAGCAAGAACGGTTTTTGTGTTTGCTTTTTTGTGCATTCTACAGTGTATGGCACATTTTAAGTGCACATTGTAAGCACAAGTAAACACTTGCTGATGGAGTAAGGGTCAGAGGTGGGAACTAAACTCAGCTCTTCCAGACTCCAACTCCAATCTGTTTATTCCATCATACAGCCTCTTACCATTCTACCCAACTTTTTTATTTTTGCCGGTAATAGGAAGAAGATGCTTAAAATATGCCATGTGACTACAGCAAGATCCCAAAGTGTACTATAAAAGAATGATTGATAATTTAGGAGACATTTCTCAAATGTCACAGTTACTAAATTAGCTCATTTATTTTAATTTTGTTTTTTATTTTAATTTTTAATGAATAAATTTTTATATATTTAGTTATATTATTGTATTATTTATATTATATCATATATTATAATTATAATATATAACGTATATTATAACTATAATATATAACATATATTATAACATATTTATATATATATAAATGTTTTATTTTTATAAATAAATTTTTTAAATTTTAAAAATTATTTAATTTTAAATTAACTCATAAATTAACAGTCACTAAATTAAACTCATAATCAATAACTGACACCAAGAATTATGCCATCTTAAAGAAAATAAAAGCAATACAATACAGGAAAAAAATGTTAGATTTGGAGTTAGAGAACCTGGGCTTTAATCTTATCTTTACAACTTATTACCCTTTGTAATTAAATAACTTAACCTCTCTGTGGCTCATTTTCCCCGTTCATAAAATTAAGAGGATGGCCTAAATAGCCTCTGAGGTCCTTTCTAGCTTTAAATCTACATGCATGTGGCCCTATGGTCCTGTTACTAAATCCTGGTGGTGACAAAGCTGATTAACTTAAAAGCCATGCTGCAGAGGAGAGAATGCCGGACTGATGTGGCCACTTACTCTCTGTGCGACCTCAGCAAGTTACTTAAACTTTCTCAAGATTTTAGTTTCCTTCACTATAAATTGAGGAGAGTTGGATTAGATGACCTGGATGGTCCCTTACACACACACACACACACACACACACACATGCACACACACATGCATATATATACATATATATGTAAAATCATTCTAGAAAATGAGTAAGAAAGTACTAAAATTTTCAGTACGCTAAATCCCAGCAATCTTGTTTCCAGAAAAGAATTGAGAAAATTAACTTCCCACTTATCTTTTGCAGAAGTAGAGGACTTTAGGAATGGAATGCTGCTTATATGTCAGAAAAGACATGTAAAAAAGCAAAACTAATCGATGTATCAGTCTTGTTTTCTATTGCAAACTCTGGAGAAAGCTCAAATGCTACATGTGGAATGATGGATGGTTTACTGGTTACAAATCATCCTTGTCTCTGATGAGGTGAAAGCCCCCAAAGAGTAAACAGCCACAGAAGGTCCCTATAGGATGCATCTGTACACATTGAAGACCAGTCCTTCAACACTTTCATCTCTGTATCCATTTCAACAACAGTACAGTATCTCTGGAATCTTCCTCAGGACTGTTGCTATTAAAGGGCTGGACTTCTACTAGCAGAATCTCAACAGTGAAGAACAAGGTAGAAGAAAAGGCGGGGATTGGAAAGCAAATAAAAGCACAACCACTTCATCATAAACAGAAATGTACATACCAAAAGAATGAAGAACGTAAAGAACACAAAGGTAGTGAAATAAATGGGTCCCAAAACTCGATTAGCTTCCTCAAGTTCTGTGAAGTTGAAATCTCCCAAAATGATACGGAATTGAGTGAAGCTACAAAAACAAAACAAATGTCTGGCAGTTGATTTAGCATTTCTTAACTATGATTTCACAGTTTTGGACCTTATCAGCAATACCAACAACTGCCAAACAAGGGAAGTAACACATATTTTGTCTGCGATTGCTGGAAATATAAATGTCTGTAACTTAAATATGTCACTTTATAGTTGGATAATTATACTGCATAATGTAGGTTAAAAAGTGACATGTCCTAAGAATTCAATGGGCACGTCTGACAAAACAATTCTAATAATCACAAAAATCAGGGTAGATTCCAACAGAGAATCTGCTTGAAAACAAACTAGAAAAATTTTATTAGAGGATATCACCACAATGCTAAGTGTTCAAAGACCTAATCTCAACTGGCACCCCAAGTGCTCATCTATGGAGCTGTGGGGGGACTAAAGATTTGTTCAGTGTTGGCAGTGTGGATCTTAATGAAACCTAACAAGTCCTTCCTCTTATCAGACAACAACATTCATTGGTACCCATTACAGGCAAGAACTTCCCCACTCTTTTCCTGTTTCCTAATTACTCTATGAGGGTTATCTTCTCTCCAGAGTATGATATATGATGTTTCCAACAGATGCTTGCTTTTTTTTTTGGGAGGGGAAGGACTGTGGAGATGTGGGGGTGGGGGAAGAAACTTATATGTGAAATTCCAAGACTCAAAATACCATCTGAATGTTCTTTTGAAAAATAAGGGTCACAGAGTTTTAATCACAGAATTATTTGAAAATAAAAAAGTAAAGTCACAACTTTCAATGCAAACAAAGAACTGGACCAGCCATCCTATAATGGCTAACATTTACATTTTGGTGCTAAAAGTCTCAAGGGTCAAGACTACTTTAGTAGAGATAGTTTATGGAATTAAAAGCTAAATTTCATTGAGCAACTAATGGAATGGACTAAACATAAACAAAAAGGCTAGTAACCTTGTAAAAAAGATTACTAACATAAGTGCCAACACTGTGGAGACAATTGCTGTCTTTCTAATGCTATTCTAATACTTTTGTGAAAGTCAGTTACACTATTACTTAAAATTTAAAAAAAATTTTGGTCATCATGGAATAGTCAAATTCTTTCACAAAGTCCCCAGGACACAAAGATCATGGCCACAAAGACTTTCTGAAAACCGCAGATGTACTTACATACACTCCTGGAATGTACTGAAGTCATCAATCTGGGTGCCAAAGACAAGGTAGGCCAACTGAGCATAAGCAAGAAAAATAATCAAAAACATAATTGCAAAGCCAACGAGGTCCTTGGCACAACGAGACATGGTGGTGGACAGCTGGCTCATGGTTCTGTTGAAGTTGATGAATTTAAAAAGCTGTGAAAGAAACACAATTGGATCTAAGAATTCTACAAAGCATCAACTTCCTATGACTATAACCAGGCTTCATTAAACTTCAAGTGGAAGTCACAAAGGTCAGGAAACATAAGGAACCTGCTCCTCTCTTCCCTTTCCACCGCCACATAACCTGTCGAGTGCTTCTCAAGCACCTATTGTGTTCTCGGAGTGGTGCTAAGAGGTTTGGGGGACAGAGGGAGCAAACTCCTAACCAGGGCTGAGCCACCTCCACTGGAGAGTGACAGACACAATGAGCCCCCTATACCCAAGAGTATACCCCCTATGCCCTCTTGGCCCCAAGGATGCAGACCAGATGATTGTATCCACCTTGCCTGCCTCTCACCACCTGAAATAGCACCTCCAGGCTGAATCACCAGAAAGAATCACCCATGGCTTCCCCACCCAGAAGTTGAGGGAGCTAATGCCCTCATCTTTGAAATTCCCTGTGGAATGGTCTTGACTGAGTGACTGAGGGTGAACTCAACCAGCTCACTGCACCCATGACTATATACTCTTTAATCTTATGCACCTCTATTATGCAACAGTGATTTCTACCCCGTTTTCCTTTTCTTCAGTATATTTTCCTGTCCCTCCCATTTTTGCCTTTTCCTAAAACCATTAGAACAGAACAAAACCATCTAAAGACCTTCATTCATTTTAGTTTTTCTCTATAACCTTTAAAGATATTAGGGTTCTGAAAAGACATTTGTGTCTTATACATGAAACAAAAATCAATTCCCACATATTCCCTTTTGATTAAACAAATATAGGTACATGTGTTTCTTTTGAAGCTTGCATTTCCATTTCCAAATGTCTGATCAGTTCTGGTCTTTTCCTCAGGAATCCTTGAAATTCTCTATCCCATTAAAGGCACATTTCCCCTTTCTTTCTTACCCTTGTTCCCAAGGATTGTACTCAATTTTGCCAGATAAACAATACTTGGTCACAAACATTTGTCCAGATCCCCATGCCAAGACCACCCCTCTCTTTTTACTATTAGGAGACACGCTTAGCCAGAGCTAAGGCCCAGCAATCAGGCTGTGCCTCGAGCTTAGCATAACAATAATCCTTTGTGCTTACCCTCTGGATGATCTCTGCTGCAGCAAAATCCCAGAATTGTTTCCTACCAGCCCCAGGTAGTCTCTGAACTTGTGTAGATACCACATCCTCATTATGAAGCCCTGCTATGAATCACATTTGCCTCACTGGTACTGTTACCCCAGCATTTGCTGCTACAGCTCACTGCATAGCCACTACTATATATAGCTATCAAGGCTCTCCCTCACTGCAGTGGGTCTCCTTGGTATCAGAGCAGACCCTCCTCCAATGGAATAAAAAAAGCTTGTTGCTCATGACCCCTGTTAGCTCTTTGGTATTTTATTTTTCAGAGTTAACCTCTGAGAACTCTTTGGTATTTTCAGAGTTAAGAGTTGTTGCATAGCTGCTGTGGTTCTTTGGTTGTTTAGAGCTAGCAGTTACTTCTGTGAATTCTTTGGGATTTTATTTTTCAGAGTTAAAAAAGGCTGCATGACTTCTGTGACTCTTTGGTCATTTATTTTCAGAGTTGACATATTTATTCCTTGTCTTTGGAAATATTTATATTCCAAGGTCTCTTCTTCTTTATTGTGGCAGCTTTTAAATCTTGTGTAATCCTTCCTGTGACTCCTTGACATTTGAACTCTTTGTTGGCAATCTGTAGTATTTTTTTTTAACTCAGATGCTCTGGATTTTAGTTACAATGTTTCTATAAGTTTTCATTTTAAGGTATCTCTCTGGAGGTTACCATTTTGCCCTCTGGTTCTTAGGGTTCTAGGTAATTTTCATTCATATTTAACTGAATGTGATATCCAGATGGTTTTTTCCTGAACATTGTCTTCAGATACTCTGATAATTCTTTTGCAAAGAGCTTTGCAAATCTTAAAGTACCATATAGATGCTTATCTCTCCTTGATCTGTTTTCTAGGTCATTTTTTTTTGATACTGTATTTCTTGGATTTTCTTCTTTTTTTTGTTCTTTCTAATCTTTTGGTTTTGCCTAAATACTTCTTGTTGTCCTTTTGTATTATTGTTTTCTGTCTGGCCCATTTTAATATCTGGAGCCTGAGTCAGGTTTTCCACCATCTGTTTAAGGTGTCATTTTTACCTTGGTTTTCCTCCCTAGCTTTTCCATTCTGTATCTCTTGTTTCACTTCCTCTGGATACTCCTGCAGGTCCTCTTGCTAGAGGACTTGTTAGAGTGTCACTATCTCCTTCAGGGTTTATTCCCAGGGTTTATCTTTCAGATCAATGCTTTTCCTTATGGTGTTCAGAATTTTCCATGGTTTCCTCAGGGAAGGATCTTCACTTGAGTCAAACTTTGCAATCAAATGGATTGGGCAGCACCTACGTTGTTCTAAGGATAGTGGGCTAGACAAAGTCCTTCCTTCAAGGGATTCTGGGGCTATTCTGGTCCCAGCTGGGGCTGTTACAGAGTTCCAGTACTTCTCTCTTTCCTTCCCCCCTGCTGCTGGATCCATAGGCTACTCCTATGTTAGGCTCCTGCCACAGTGTCAGAGACCATTCAGGCTGGATTTTGCCCAGGACCTTTCTCCCACATCTGGACTTGGACCACTGGTGCCACTTGATGCTGCTTGATATATACTAAGGCTGTTCTCTTTGCTAGGCTAGGTCTGAATGTTCTGCTTAGTTTAGGCTAGGAGTGGTAGGTTGTACCTGCCCTGCATGACCAGAGGCTGGTATCTGGAGCTGGGCTAAGCCAACCAGCCACAGGCTTGGTCTGGAATCAGGTGCTTTTGGTTCACTCAGGGTGTGCCACAAACCCAGAACCCTCAAACATGTCTCTCCTAAAGCCACAGCCTCAGGGAAGGCTTGGGCTAGGTCTGGATACTGCAGGGAGAGCTGGAACTACCAGAAGGCTCCAGGACCTTCCTCTTCCCACCCTTTGTAATCCTAAACCAGCCCCACTTTTCTCTTACAGGACCTCTGCAGGTTTGTGGGAGTCCCTTTATGGATCCCAGGATTAGGTGGGGGATTCTAGAGTTGATCTTTTCTATTTCTTAGTGTGCATTCTAAGCCATGATGCAATATTTCAGGGGGCTCTGGGATCCTCTGCATCCCAGCAGGTTCCCATAATCCTCTTGGTATGCTATGTGAAGCAGTCTGTACTCTATACACCACCACCAAATTACCTTGTACTTACTGCACATATACTTAGATACATGTTATACACCCAGATAGAGCATAAGATCCTTAACTGTAGGTGATTTTTCTCATTTCTCTTTGTTTCTCTGGTGTATGATTCATAGTAGTCAATAGATACTTACTGATTAATTGAGATGTAAATGAGGTATGGAATAAAATGCTGGATCCTGCAATCTAGAACCCCAAATAGGAACCCAGGCTGCAAAAACCCACAGAATATTTTACTACACAGTGAACACAGTAGAAAGGACATTGGCTCTGAAGTCAGAGGACCCAGATTCAAATCCTGCCTCTGATGCTTACTATATGACTCTAGTAAATGACTTAACCTCCCTAGGCCTAGCGTTTCCCTACTATAAAATGAGGGTGGGGGGGCACAGAGTGTAGGGGCTGCTCTAGATAGACCCACAGGTCCCTTTAAGCTCTACATGCCACTATGTTCCAAACTGAATTCAGAATAAGATTCTGTAGAATCCAGATGGAAGGGAGACGCTTATCACTGGGTACTACCACCTCCCCTCTGCCCCATCATCCTCATTTTTTGGCTCAGCAAGAATCAATCATTTTCTACTTGCATTCCCTAGTCATACCTGGGCCCCATTCCAGTGATCATGCAGAAATCCAGAGCTCTGCACGTTTACTCTGGGCTGAGGCTGTGAAGCCTTCCTCGTACACAAGAAGACTCTGCAAGTTTCACTTATTAACAAACACTAAGCCCTGCCAGAGTGTGGTAAGCTACTGACAATGAGATCACTTCTCTATCTGCCAATCCCATGGTTTAGCTTTATGCCTTAGAATATGTGAAACACGTGGATTACCTTAATCCAAACAAAGAACACCATCACAGCCGTCACATTGTTGAACTGTATCTGCCAATACGCTAGAGGCTCCAAGTTGGGGAAAGTATTTTGATCTTCAAGGTATTTCAGCAGCAATTCCACGTTGGATTTCCTGTAGATGTCAATTCCTATAGCCACTATTGACAGCTAGGGGAAAGAAAGGTGATCGATATTTACGAATTCCATTGTCTCAAGATCATAAACTTTAAAAAATTAATTATTGATATGTTTTATTTTCATATCACCTCATTTGCCAATATATGCCTCTCCATGCCCCTCCCCAAAGAGTTATGCTTTCCAACAAGGATTAAAATAAGAAGAGAGGAGGAAGAAAGCGATTCAGCCAAACAGATCAATTGAGTTGGACAAAATATGGAATGTTCTGTAATCACAGTGCTTCGTCTTTGCAAAGAAGGGCAGGAGGTACGTTTTTCCTCTCTTCAAATGAGATAATATTTGCAAAGTACTTAGCACAAAGCTTGACACATAGTAAGCACTTAAAGCTTGTTTCCTTCCCTCCCTCCCCATTTTCTTTAGGGCCAAAATTAGTCATTATAATTCACACTGTTACATGGCTATCACTCAGTATAAGGTTTAGTCAGAAAGCATGAGTGCTGCCCAAAGTCTGTGTGTGTGTGTGTGTGTGTGTGTGTAGGAAATAAAACCTAAAAATGATAATCTTCAAATAGATAGCCCTAAGGATAAAAAACAATTTCTCAGAATTCTTCCTAACAGCCACACTGAAAAATTCCAGGTCATTTGCATTATGCTGTTTTTTAAAGTTTTATATTCTATGTTCATTATAATTTTGAAGAGGATATATATATGTGTGTGTATATATATATACACACACACACATACATATATGGACACACACATATACATATATGTATGAACATATATATGTGTGTGTGTGAATCTAAAACAGCGTGCTTCAATGTGTTTAGGATCTGTGGTTTCATTAGTGTCAGTATTACATCCACAATGTAGATCACAACTCCTCAATCCATGAGAAGATGATATCTCTGAGTCTCTGTAACCAAATAAGTTATTACCCAGGAGTCAACCTGGTGACGAGCCTCTCCTAACTTATTCAAGCTGGCCCTGAAATACCATTACCAGTTTCATAATCAAATCCTTTTCACCTTAGAAAGACCCATTAGGGCTTATACCACACTGCCACAGGCTTTAAGAGGCTGATCCGCCACATGATGAAGAGGCTCAGATGAAAGACGACTTCTAGTTTTGATTTTGTACTGAGACTTTATAAAATTATTTATATCAAATGAAACTGGTGTGTGAACAACTTAAAGAAATTTCAAGTGGCTACACATTGCATGTGTGAGCAAGATACCTGTAAGGGACTTCTAGTTTGAGAAATGTATTATGGCAGCTATTGTTTCATAATCTCTTCACATCATGGAGCCAAATCTGGGTAAGTAGATGGTTCACTAGTTTTATAACTTACAGGAAAGAGAACTTAGCTCAGAAGAGATATTTGGGTTAAGTAAAGTTAAAAAAATGCAGACGTGTTACAGATACTATGTTACGACACTAGAGAATCATCAAATTCTGTATAAGTTGGGATGCAGATGGCGCAGGAATCTCTTTGGATCTAGAGTCGGAAGACCTGACTCCTGCCAGCTGCCACTCTGCTACTTCTGTGTGGTATTGGGTAAATCATTTCACCCAAAGAGGTCTCAGTTTTCTTTTCTGTAGGGGTTTTCACCTCTCAGGCTATAGACAGCAGCATAAGGAAAGGGAAAGGCACCTTCCCTTCTAATTAGCTCTTCCAAACAGCAAAGTTTTCCCCCAAATTAGCTCTTTTCTTAATAACAAGTAAATGGACTAGATGACTTCAATGGTCCATTTCAGCTCTAAATCCGTTCTCCTATTAAATGTGGAGGCTTGTAGATCCTCTACAAGAAGGTACAAGGAAATCTTTTGATATTTAGAAAACCAGGAGTATTATTTACACAATAATAAGAATTCTGATCAATACAACAACCAACTACAACTCCAAAGGACTGATGATGAAGCATATTAACATATACTGACCAAAGGAGAGAAGGACCAAGGTACAGAACAAGGCGTTCATTTTGGGCCATGGATAATGTGTGGATTTATTTTGCTTTACTATGTTTATTTCTGAAGAGGACTGTTCATTTTCTGTTTTTATGAAGGGAAAAAGAGCTAGTGATACTGTTGCCAAAGAAAACGAGAAAAGAAGGTTATGAAGAAATTCTAAAATTAATAGAAGAGAACTGAAGGACCTCCAGAAGGAAACAGACAAGCAGGGAAGTTTTGAAAGTAACATGTTAAATTTATTATACACTTTTTAAAAAGGAAAGCAAATTGTGCATAATAGAATTTGTGATTACAAATATAACCCTCTTTTACTGCTCTATTTTGCATATGAATGTGTTCCTCTTTTTTTTTTGGTGTTTGTTAAATTCAGAATTAAAAAACAAGTTAATAAAGCGTATGGTTATTGCATCAACCTACCGCAATAATCATGATATCCAGACAGTTCCAGAAACTTCTGAAATAATGCAATTTGTGAATACGAATTTCCAAAATCTCTTCCACTATATAGTAAAGGATAAAGAAACAAAAGGTGATCTCACAGGTCGCCAGAAAGAAATCAAATGTTGAGATGTAGTGGATCAGCTTCACCGGCTGAAATTGCCAAGATGTAATCACGCCACCAGTGGCTGGGAACTCAACCAATAATCTATATTGCGGTAAGAGAAAAAGCCATAAATGAACATCTCTGAATGAAGATGGTGATCTATTGGTATCCAGCACATATATACAAAGCATCATATAAACTAATGAGCTAGATTCCCCAAACTACACCCAAAGCTCCTTTGTTCATTGCCAGGTCAACCTTGGAACATTACTAACTTGCTACTCAGAGCCTGGAATGCACTCCCAGCCTCACAGGGGAACTTTTCAGAATTCCCAGTTTTCTCTAAGCTTAGCTCAAATACCACCTCCAAAAGGAAGCCTTTCTTGATTTCCCCCAGCAGCTGCCCCTCAAAATTACTTTAGATTTATTTGTGTTTATTTTGTACATACTTGTATATGTTCTTGCCTCCCAGATAAAACATAAAGTCCTTGAAGGAAAGGAATGGTTTAATTTTTGTTTTTGTCTCCCCTATACCTCACTTATTGTCAGACTCAGAATATTTAATTTATTCCTTTACCCTTCTCTATAATTTGGATGAAAAATACTGATCTTTATTTGTGTCAGCCTGGCAACTAAATTCTGAACAATCCCACAGAGACCAGATGTTAGTATGGCTGGAGACCAGGATGTTAACTCTGTCTTAGAAACCAACTAGCTATGTGACTATAAGGGAGCCACTTAACCTCTCAAGGCTTCTGATCTGTCATCTGTAAAATGCAAGAGTTACAACTAATGACCTTGGAGATTCTTTGCAGCCCTAAGTCTATGAACCTAGTTGTGGCTCTGGCTCTAACTGGGTGTGTGATTTTGGGAAGTCATTTGGCATTTCTGGGCATCAGCTGCATATCTAATAAAATGACAAGATAGGACTCAGTGTTAAGGTCCTTCAAGTGCACCCCTTCCTTCCTCCATTTGTCTCTCTCTGGGCTTCTCACTGAACTTGTATTCATGCCGACATCCTGGGGCATGCAGGCTGCTACAGCTCTTGGTAAGGGGAGAAATTAACTCCTAATACTCACAGCTATAGGTCTTAAACTTGTACTGCTTCATTCTTAATCAGAAATACAGCTATAATAATTTTTAAAATGCAGCATCCTAAACTTAAACCCCTCACCAATGTACACAGAGCCTGTGGTGGAAATTTTGAGAGCACACACTCTCCCTAGCTAAGAGCGAGAACACAGGCACCCTGGGCAATTCACAACGAGGGACTTGGGGTCTTGATATCCCCCATCCCCCTTTAAAAAGAAGCCTTCATGACACTTCTCTAATGAGTAGGTCCAGTTTTGCTGAGCTCCTAATGGGGTATTCAGCTCTTTTTACCATAATCCTGGGATACAGGTCAGTTTCTCTGGCCAGACTCTAGAGGCTCTGAGGGGTTTTCACCTCTCAGGCTGTAGACAGCAGTATAAGGAAAGGGAAAGGCACCTTCCCTTCTAATTAGCTCTTCCAAACAGGAAAGTTTTCCCCCAAATTAGCTCTTAGAACAAGGGGTAGAAGTGTAGACTCTGAGAGCTCTTCTGGGACCCACTCAGGCGTGGTCTTGACCAACCTTACTGCACCCAAGCTGGGCCTCTCTTGTATGCAATGATACACCTGTATCATCATCTTAGTCATGAGTCCCTCCTTTTCTTAACTCCTTTAGTACTCATTGTCTGTATCACTAACTTAACAACTTAAATATAACGTTATATTATTACTCATCATATATGTCCCTACTAAAGGAAAACAATGTATATGAAGTGCTATAGAAGATACAATGGCATGTAATTCTGATGCCCAAGAAGATGAGGACACTTTTTTCTTTCCTAATTAAGACTTGAGAGCAAGAATTATATCTCATTCATTCAACAAACATTTATTGAAGGCCTAGTCTGTATAAGGCACAGTGTTCAATATCTCTGTATTCCCTCTCCCCTCAAACCTCCACCCAATATCTCCTAGAGAACTTAGGCATTCAATTAAAGTTTAAGAATATAATAACAGAGTCATATCAGTAGCACTGACTTATAATATCTCTACATATAAGCTGAGTGGGGATTATGATCATAAAACCTCTGATATGGATCCTGTCTTCCTCCTATTGGCGGAAAACTGATGTTAAATGATTTGCCTAAAGATTTAGAGTCATTAAAAGCTAAGACCAAAACTGGCTTAGGAAGGCCCTCAGTTTTAATGCTATTGCTCTGTAATGGAACAAAATAATCATACTTCATATCTGCAGCTACTGTTCATTGATCCTCTATAGCCAGAATCATAATGAAGATGGAGGTTGAATTGAACGGAGAGTAAAACACATGGGGAAATTCTTCTAGCCCTTTTGTTTTTATCTTTTTTTTTTTACATGACAGATTTTTTTCAGGATGAGTGAGATTGAAGCCTCAGTGGAATAATGTGAACACGTCGGTACACGTTCTGTATAAATGTGTCTAGGGGAGGCACACTTCTCATTTAGTTCCTTTACATGCTCATTCACCTGGCACATCCTGATCTAGCATCTCTAAAGTGCTCCAAGATTCTGAAAAGGCATCATCGTCATTCAAATTCAAAATATGGGAAGGAAAGTTCAAGGGTGGCTTTCATTTAGACACATACAGCCAGTAACACAGAATATAGATGGAGCTACTTGGCTGCTTTTGCCTTTCTTGTCTTCAAAGAAGCCACATACCACTTCCTGTTTAGGCATGCTCTAAACGGAGTTCAGCAGTCATTGCAATCATTTCTTTTTTTCTTTTTGTAGATAAGTACAATAAGATTTAACATTATTTTCTGCAAAAGTGATCTACAAATGTTCAAATTTAGGGATGAAAAAAATCTAGTTGTGTGGGTACATCAAAGTTGAATCTTACAAATAAGGATGAGACAGGATTGTTATCAAATCAGTAGCATAATTAGTCCTTTGGGATTAGCCACTAGATAGTTCTATATCATTCTATTCTGGATGGCTGCCAGAGTAGCTGGAGACTATTGGTTCCCTCAATTCTCCAACGTTGCTGGTTTCACGCACAGTGATTCTTTCATCCCCTAAAACTTTTCTCATCCCTAAGACTCTGCTTCCCCATCCTTTGATCATTGCCTTCTCACGTAGCCTCAGCCTTGAGGAATTACTTACAACTCTTAAGGCAGTTGACAGAAATATCTGCTTCTAGACTTAATACATCCCCACTTGCACTATCTATGATTAGAAATAACGGTACGCATGTATGAACTCTCATTTTTGTCTGTAATTTAACTGTCTGTGCAAAAAGTTAGTTTTTTGATCCTTTAGGTGATGTTGTCTGGTTGTCACCCCACTGTTATGTTTTTGTATAGAATAATCATAATATCCCAAAGATAACCTGGTAAATCCTTCATTTCACAGATGAGGAAACCAAAAACTAGCAAAGTTAGGCGACGACCATTTGTATTAAGTTCACAGTGGGAAAGTCGGAGCACCCTGTCTTGCTTTTAATGAGAAGGATTATCTTTATCTAAAGTTGACCTGTCCTCTGAAATACAGAAGTTGAGAAATGCATTTGGCCTACCTTTAATCTGTACTTAGCATGAGTTGTGACCTTGGTTATTTATAGAATATTTAATACAATCCCCAACCCTACTTGAGTTCATATGTTAAACGGAACAGATACCAGCAGAAGACGGCAAACTTAGGAAAAGCATTGACTAAAGGTCAGGGTCATGAGACATGACTATGGCACAGAGATGACCAATTCTCTTAAATCATAGATGGTAGAAAAACATAGCTTTTTCTCCCAGGGGAATTACACTAGATAAGGACTCCTACTCTAAGGTTCTATGATTTAATACTTTTAATCCATATACCCCCCAAAACACTCAGTATACCCTGAAACAATTCTGCCCTTTCTTTTCTTTATCAGTACAACCCATTCTTTGCTATCCATTTTGAATCTTATGACCCTTATTTAATGAAATACAATGTACATTTTTAAGTTGTGAATACTCCAAGACTGCATTATCACCTACATTCACACACAAAACATAAGCAAACCAAGATTTACAATATGATCACAAAAAATACATACCTGACCACACAAAAGAGGTTGATGTTGGCATTGTATACTGAGAAGTCAATAAAAGTTGCCCTGGTCCCTCTGTCTAACCAAGTGTTTTTCTTTAGAATAGCAATCTGTGCTGCGGTTTCCTCCCTGGTTTTTGACAGGTCCAGATAATAGCCAGCCCCACTGTAGGTAGCAATCAATCCCCAGTGACTACTCCCATTTAAGTCTTTTTCATTTGTGTATGTCCAACTAAGTAAAAAAAACAACAAACATACATCACAGTCACCACTTTTAGCAACTATAAAGATGAACAGAAACTATGTAATAAATCAGGGTCAGTGACAAAAGCACCCAAGAGAGCTTAAGCTCCAAACAGAGACAAGATCAGGAAGTAATATCGGCTATAAATGGATACTTAACAACAGTTGAACATACAAAATTAGGGTTCTCTAGAAGTTTTCCAGAAGTAACCCATCCTACAATATTATTTAAAGATAACTTACTGATGAAATTTACAGATCAAGAAACAGTCATCCTAAAATGTAATCCACATAAGATAAGCCAAGATAGGTCAACTCATTTTCTTCTAATTTGATCTATGCAGAATACTGTTCATAATAATGTTCATTTAGAACCTGTGATTCGCAACTCTCATTTATTGTACCACATTGTAACTAGCACATGCTTCTCTCTATCATTTCTTACAGCACAATGATATTCCATTACATAGATGTACCACAATTTCCTTAGCCATTCCCCAACCGATGGATCTCTATTTTGTTTCCAGTCCTTAGCTATCACAAAAAGTTCTAGTACAAATATTTTGGTATATATGGGGACTTCCTTCTTATTGAGTGCATTCTTGAGGCATAATCCCAATAATGGAGTCTCTGATTCAAAGGAAATGGACATTTTAGTCACTTCTCTGGTTGACTTCTCAAATATGCTTTGCCTTTTGGTGTATATACATTTAATGATGATATTGTTTATGGTACATTTTAGCAAAATCTAGTTTTTCTGTTTATCCTTTTTATTAGGGTCATATTTGCTGTCGCTTTGTCTGAAAATATGATTACTGCCTCTGCTTTTTTTTTTTACTTTAAAGCATAATAGATTCTGCCCCTTATTTTAACTGTATTTATCTTTCTGCTTCAAATTTTTTTTATAAACAACATATTGCTATATTCTGGTTTCTAATCCATTCTGCTCTCCTCCATTTCATGGATGAGTTCATTCCATTCATATTCACAATTATGATTGCTAATTGTGAATTTCCCTCCATCTTACATTTTTTCTACCTCTCCTCCCTCTATCTCTCTAAGTCCCCCTGGACTCACAGTGAATTTTTTCTTGGATTTCCCAATTAGAATTCTGTCTGGTGTTTTTTTTACATCTTTGTGGAGGAGGTTTGTTGGGAGAGCTAGGCTCTACTTGTTCCCATTGCTCTGCCATCTTGACTCTGCCCCTACATGATAGTATTTAAAAAGCTGTCATACAAAGAGGCAAAGTTGGGCCTGACACAAGTGCAATGGAACACCTGACCATTTGTCTGTTATACTTTAGGGAGGATTCTTTGGCCATTCTTAACAATTTCAAAATTCTATGATCCAGATACCGAAAGGGCAACATACAAATTAAACTCATATGTTCCGAAAAAGGTAAGAGTCTGTTTGGCAAAGTCTAGGATTACAAGCACTGGAAAATTCCTGACAACATTTTCTATTTGCTAAAGAATGAGTGGAAGCACAGGAGAGAAAGCATGAATGCCCAGGAGGAAGAAATACACACGCTGTTCCATGCTGGAGGCCAAACGGAGCCTTTTCTTCATTGCTGACAGAATAGACATCATAACACTCTTTAATCTCCTCTCTCAAGTCTGCGGGGATAGAGCAAGACCCATTTCTGACTTTCAGTTGCCGTATTCGTGGCACACCCAAGAGCAGGTTCTCATAGTAAATGAAACTCCGGTTTTCAGCTACCATTCTGTTGTTGTACCACATCTCCCAATAGAGGCCATCCAGCAAAGAGCCCTCCGTGAACTGAAAGGAAAATAAAAGTTCTGAAAAGTCAAAATACCTTTCCTGCTGCCAAAAATTTCCATGTGGCCACCAGTGTCCACTTCCCTAATATAATCTGAGTTCCCAGGGACCAGAGGGGCACTGAAATAAATCTATTGTCATAATTATCTCTCTCCATTATTTCTGGTTCTTGTCAGGGTAGATCTGCCTTGTGTTCCCTATTCTTATCCTAGCCAGTGGTTCTGATAGTTTGCCCCAGGGGAATAGTAAGACTTGTTTATCTGGGTCTCCTGGTTATACATGTCATTTTGTTACTTACATCAGTACTTTTCAAAGTGGGGCAGCTAATATGTGTAGTGGATACAGCACTGGACATTAACAAAAGTCCATATAATCTAATCTATGACTTTTCCTGTAGCAATACATGGCTGTGAGAGTTGAGACTCTAAGGAAATCCATATCTGTAGAATTGACACTGTTGAACTGTGGTGCTGGAGAAGACTTTTGAGAGGAAATCAAATCAGTCAATATTTAAAGAAATTAATTCAGACTATTCACAGGTCAAATACTGAAGCTGAAGATTAAATATTTTGCCACATAGTGAGAAGACAGGACTCAATGGAAAAGACTCTGATGTTGGGCAAGATTGAAGACAAAAGGAAAAGGGGATGGTAGAGGATGAGACGGATAGAGAGTGTCATGGAAACAACAAACATGAACTTGGACAGATTTTGAGAGATGGCAGAGGGCAGCAGGGCCTGGCATGCTATGGCATGGGGTCACAAAGAGTCAGACACAACTGAACTGTAACGCTTTTCAAAGTACGTATGCTGCAGACTACCTCTCCTATAATTTGTACATCGGTGATCAATAATGATTTCCTGGTGTTAAGGGAGCGTCCTGAGAGATCTCTCCTGCTCGCCCATAACCTGCCTATTTCATAGAATTTTGCAAAGTAAGACCCCTCTGGCATATACGAAGGATGTAATCTTTTTTGACGGTTACACAGTTTTGATTCCGTTGCAAATCAACAGTGATTTCCTTATGTACACTGGTACCACTCTTCCTAGTGCTGATCACCAGGTCCTTGTTCCTTATGCCCTTGTTAGGATTTGAATCCCAAAAGCTAGATTTCCAAACCTCATTCCTGCATTTGGGAGAATAGGCAGGGGGATTTCCACCTGACTCTCCTAAGACTCAACCCAGACCAAATATTTCATTTCAAGCACATATCTTGCTTACCGAGCATATACCTTACATACCAAGCACATTACCTTTTCCCCTTATAATTCCCTATCACTCAGTTTTTGACTCCTTTAATGGAGGTTCTACCGAAGGTTAGACCTTAAAGCCCTCTCAGCCTCCTCTCAAGTTGGGGAAATCACTTCTTAGTGGCCTTAATTCCTGCCCCACGTGAGTTCTGGGGATATAGACCTAGCTCCTGATGGAGGCCAATCTCCTTTCCTTCAGGCCTGATGCAGCACTCTTCCCTCACCCCCCCCCACTCATTGGTCCAATGCCCCAGGTTCCCTCTGAGCCCTGCTTTCCCAGGCAGAGCAGGTTTCTGCTTTACTATGCCTCCTCCAGCCAAGTTAATAATGAGGGGCAGAATTGAGATCTATTGCTTTGTTGCCACAGAATCATGAGGTGAGAGTATGAATAGTGGAGCAATGACAGACAATACAGCATCAGGAAAGCAATTTCTGAGTGGATCCCAGAGTGCAAGTCTCAAGACTACCAGAGTAATGAGATAAAAGTTTGACCTTTATGCAAGTGTCGCAGAATACATGAAGGGTGAAGTTACAGGGGTATGTTAGGGAAAAGAGTTTAGACTAAGAGACATGGGAGAGTTAGTTAACTATGCCAGCTTGATTATGTCTTAGAATTAAAATCAATTTCCAATTTTATACTTCATTAGGTTTCTTAGTGTCTTAACCTTTCCTCTGAGGTTTGACAAAATATTAAAAAACTATTTAGTCCTCCATCTTCCTCTCTAACTTCTCTCTAACCACATTCTTTTTGCCATGAATTTAATTCATATTTTTGCCTATTGTCTCCTTCTGACTTCAGTTAAGAGATATTACTGATTTCATTATGTAAAGTGATTATCTCTTTTTGATTTGAATAATTTTATTAATAGGGTAAGAATGGCTCACTTAGAGTACAGGTGGAAGAATAATCTTGTTTTCCAGTATTTGATTTGTATACAAGAAATATGAAGTCTTTAAGACTGACAGCTGGAAACCCTAATACTGTTTAGGGACTAGGGAACAAATAAATATTGCACAGTGGCGACTTGGCTAGGAGAAATGTTCACTTTTTGTTTGTCACCATGAAAAAGAAGGGAATAATTTCATACTAGAGACTCTAGTGCAGGAGGGTTCACCAGGACCAGACCTCCTACAGTCATAAGAGACCTTAGAACTGAGTCTGAGAAGAAACCTTAGAAGTGGGACCAGGGAAGGACTCTGGGATGGTTCTAGGAACAGACCTTGGAGTCTTCATCGCTACTTCCTATTTACAAGAAAATGCCTTCTCAGCAAAACAGTGATCCAAGACAATCCCCAAAGGACTAATGATGAAACATACCATTTGCCTCCAGAGAAAGAACTGATATTGATTGAACACAGATGAAAGCATGCCATTTTCCACTTTCTTTCTTCCATTTTTTCCCTTTTGAGTCTTCTCATACAAAATGACTAATATGGAAATGTTTTATATAATTGCACGTGTATAACCTATATCTTACCATCTTAGGGAGGGGAGGAGGCAAGGAAGAAAGAGTTTAGAACTCAAAACTTTAAATAAAAATGTTTAAAAATAGGGGGAAAAAACAGTAGAAGTTAAACTAGTGGTGAACTAGTGGTAGCTAAGTGGATAGAGTGCTGGACCTGGAGTCAAGAAGACCTGAGTTCAAATCTGACCTCAACCACTTATTAGCTGTCTAATTATTAGGGTAAGTCGCTGTGTCTGCCTCAGTTTCCTCATCTTTAAAATGGGGATAATAATAGCATCCACTTCTCAGAGCTGTTGTGAGGATAAAATGAAATAATACTTGTAAAGTGCTTTGCAAATCTTAAAAAATTATGCTAATTATGCTAAATGCTATCTTTTTTATTTACTTATTTACTCATTCATTCACTCATTCATTCATAAATTACTAAGTGCGAGGCATGGTGCTAAAAGCTGTGGATTAAAAAAAGACAATTATAGACCCTGACCTCAAGATGCTCGTATCTGAATGGGGAAGAAAACATTAGACATATACAAGATATATCCAGTATATATCAAAGGTGAGGAAAAGGCAGCTGGGGGAATGGGGAAAGGCTTCTTGAAGAATGAGGATTCAGACTGAGTCTTGTAGATTTTCCCTTGCTTACTATTTTATCATATGTATGTTATCTGCTTTCATATCTCCAACTTCTACATAGATGACTTGTACATTTTAATTTCTAGCTCTGAAATCACTTTTTCCAATCAGCTCTCTCCCTTTGGATTTCCCTGTTCTTATCAACAATACTATTCAATTCAATGCATGTTAATTTCTTCAAACACTGGTTTATATAAATAAAGATGATAATCTGTCAATTTTTCTGCCTGTGTTTCCAGCAATTTCCAAACTCTGTCATTTTCTAGTTTATCAAAGCCAGGCTTTCCTTCCAATATTTGTAATAGTCTGCATTTGAGAGAGAAAACTTTCAAAATTACTATTAGTACTATTTGTACAATGTGGCAAAATATGCTTCCACATCCACAAGCAAATGTTGATTGCAGTAATTTGCTGCCAAGCATAGTGAATGTTTTTTATTGTGTCTTTGATGTTATAATTTTTTTCCAGAAGTCAAAGAAATTAAATAGATGCCTCTAATTTTAGCAATTGCTTGCTTAAAAGTTTTCCTAAAGTAGTAGAACTTTGTTGCAATGGATCCTTAGTCTATGGACTGCAATAAAGATGCTGTGTTTCATGGCAAAAAAAACAAAAAATATATATATACACTTTTTTATTCTCACTAAGTGAATATACATGTAGTTGGGTAACTAAAATCAGTAATAATTTAAATGCATGTCCTTGAAGTATTTTTTAACAGCCGGGCTAAAATAAAACTTAAAAAACTGTTTAAAAACCATTCAAAACCAGCTTTAGTCACACTTGCTTTCTTATCTGACCATCAAAGGAAAGAGTGATGAACATAGTCTCTCCAAGTTCAAGGATTTTCAAGGGCGACAAAACAAGTGCTGGTTTAAATCTGAAATCCTATTTGTCATTATATCCCAATAAAAGTATTAGGTGTATCCAAAACTTTAAATCCAAGTTGAGTATTTTCTTTCTGAGAAATGTAAGTTCTAGAAGACATCTTTTTCAGAATAAGCCTGTTTCAGCCACATTAAAAATTTATTGATCAATCTATCCACCTTCCTCAGTTATTTTCTTCAAGACACCAGGATATTTAGCATCTGTGTCTTCAACTGCACTGGTCATTTGTCCAGGAATTTTAATATTATGTCACTGAATTAAATGTTTCAAGTGATGAAACCAACCAATGCTTGCAGGAAGAGCTTCACCTTCCATCGTGTTCCAGTGCCTGAAATAAACTTGAAGCTTTTTTCTGAATGACTGCTCTGCTAAAAGAACTGCATTTCTGATTGCCATCTTTAATCCAAACAGCTAAAAGACACTCCATTTCTCACGCTGTGACACTATATTCCTTGTAGTTGTTTGCAAATTACAAAAAGCTGATGAGAATTTGGCTTTTAAAAAAATTATATTCTTTTTCCCCCAATTACATGTAAAAGTTTTTAACATTTGGGTTTTTTTTTAAATATTGAGTTCCAAATTCTCTCTCTCTTTTCCCTTTTTCTTAAAAAAAAAGTTTGCTTGCATGTTTTACAATATTCCATGTCATATATTCAGGCCTTCCAACATTTCATCCTATTTTAGGGTTATTGTGTCATTCAATTACATCAAATTTTTGTTTAATATAATAACAAGCCTCTTCTTTTGCGTTGGCTGTGTTTCCATCTGAAGCATTCTTCATTCTGTCCATTTTTTAAAAAAGGAGTCTTGTTTTAAAAAATTAATATAACTGTTGGTAATATGGTTTATAGCAGTATATCCCATCTACATGTGACAGTAGACAAATGCAGACTGATGATACAGTGGCATGTTAAAACCCTCATCTAATTCACACGGTTCATTCACTGGATATTGCCTTACATTAAATGTAACATGGTATCATTTTATCATCTACAATAAATCTAATTTTGCATTATTTGAAACTCATATTAATTACAACCCAGCCATATATAATTCCAATTTTCAAACAGAAGAGACAATAGCATCTACCAACTATATACAATAAGCCTAGCTTTGGTGCCTGGAAAAATTCTAGACAATGTTATTTAAGGGATAGTATGTGATGTGAGCAGCTAGTAAAGAAAACAATGACCACAAACAGTCAGCATGGCTACAAGAAAAACTTCAAAAGGTCACACCAGCCTAATTTCATTTTCTTTTGCACAGGGTTACCAGATTGTTAGGGGAAGGTAAGTGGTGCAAGTGAACAGAGAGCTGGCCCTGGAGTCATGAGGACCTGAGTTCATATATGGCCTCAGACACTTACAACTTACAACTGTGTGTGACCTTGAACAAGTCATTTAACCCTCTTTGCCTCAGTTTCCTCATGGGTAAAATGAGCCAGAGAAGGAAATAGCAAACCACTCCAGCATCTCTGCCAAGAAAACCCCAAATGAGATCATGGAAAGTGGGACAGGACTGAAAAGACAGCTGAAGAACAGCACTAGACCGCTAGACTGGTGGTCTACTACACTTGGGTTAGAACAAATCCACGGGATCAATACGGGGGCGGGGGGAGGTCAAGACAATCTTGGGGTTTTCATGAATATGGGCAAATAGAGCAACATGGCAGAAAGAAATTTGTTTGATGTCAGGATGCACTGGGAGGCCACGTGTCCAAAACAAGGGAGTTTCATGGGATCGTAGAAGGGTCATTGAGTTTAGCTTCCTCATTTTAAAGATAAAGAAACTGAGGCTCAGAAAGGTTAAAAGACTTGCTCAGTGTCATGTGGACCTAAGGCCAGCTCCTGGGCAGAGATTGAACAGTGGTCCTCTGACTCCACATTGAGGCTCTTTCCACCTCGCCATCTGCCTCAATGAGGACAGCTACCCTGGAGAGTCGGGTAACTGGACTGATGAAGACAAACGACGCTTTTCAGTGATCAAGAGAATTATTTTCTAATACCTTCCAGAAGTCCTCCATTGTGGAGAGTGTCTTGAAATTTGTTTTCTCCATTTTAGACACAGGTGTTTCTAAAAAAAGCTGCGACATGACCCTGGTGTAGTAGTACATGCTGGAACTCACCATCCCATAGGTCACTGTGAGACACAAAAGGAAATGGCATCATGAATAAACAAGTAAATATAGTCAACGCCCTAGGTTTGTTATGTACCTCGAGGACATCCTGAAAGACTGTCATCCCATACTTTTAAGCTGCTTACAAAAAATGAATCAACACAATCAGACAGTGTTCTCACCCAACAACCATTTATTAAAGCAAATCATTATGTGCAAATAATCTGGCTGGCAGAAACAAAAATAACAAAGACATGGCCTGCTTGTGCTTGATGTGACAACCTTCAAAGTCACTTAAATCATCTCTAGCAGCTGTTTCACAAGCACATGGCTTGCTTCCCTACTAAGAGTATTAAGCTCCCCAAGGTCAAGGTTCATGCTTTATACATCACTCCACTCAACCTCCAATACAAACTCAGTGCCTGATAGCCAGAGGAATATATATGTGTTTTATATATATACACACACACACACACACGTGTATATATGTATATGTATATGTGTATATATATACATACATATATATGTGTGTATTATATATATATATATACATATGTATGTATATATTTTTGACATAAATAACATTAAAGTCCCTTGAGGACAGACATTGCTTTCCTTTTTAATCTTTGTATCATCAGCATTTAGTGCTTGCCACATAGTTAATAATAATAAATCCTTATTTATTGCTTGATTGATTTGAAGAGAACTTTAATACATTAACAAATGATTATCCTAAAGCCAAAGGATTTAAAATTGAAAAGGGATGTAGGACCATAAGGGACCTTAAATGGCATTTAGTCCATCCATTTTATTTTACAGATGAGGAAACTGAAATCCAAAAAGGCAAGTGATTTGTATAAAGTCACAGAGATAGAAAGTGATAGAGTCAGGCTTCAAACCTAGATCCTTGACTCTAAATCTAGTGTTGGTATATCATGCTGGTGGTTTAGATGCCAGCTAAGTCTGATGCCCTTATTTTATGATGCTGAAGTACAGCTAAATGATTTGCCCAAGGTCACAAATGTAACAAATGTCAGAGAGGATTTGGGTCAGAATTTTGGCTGACTCCAAATCCTGTGCTTCTTCCACTTCCACTATCCCCTACTAAGGGTACAGGATAATACACAGCAAAATACCCCAGCTATGCAGATATAGTGTTAATCAAAATATATCAAGTCACACCCTCCAACTTATCTTTCCATTTCCCCATTGTCTCTGCCAGATAAGATACAGTTCACATCTTCTAAATTACTTTGAATTTTAGGTCTAGAATTAGAATCTTTTTAAAAGAGCCATGATTTTTTAAAGTATTTGAGTTAGTTACTTGAAGAAATAGATGCATTGTGTACATGAGGAAACTTGTAACTCTGATATATCATAATCCACATAGATTATATATCTATTTCATATATAATTCATACATATGTATATACTGGACAACTAAGGTCCTCTAGGAAGGTTACACATGGGGACAAGCTATGGACTCCTAGTAGAGAGAGGGATAGACAGAATCCCTCCACAGAGAATTACTGTAAGATGTTTTGTATCAAGGAGCCAGAAGGATAAAGAATCTCCTAGAGAAAGGTCATTACAGCACAAATAAGGCAGGCAGCGATCCAGGGGGTGACAGACCTACTCTACACCAACTGCTTAGTGACTGTACAAGACAAGTAGTATCCGGCATCGGTATAAAAACAAGAGTTTACCAAACAGAAGGAGCCATTTGACCTTTTCCCCTTTTGAACCTTCAAAGGAGCCTAACATTTTCAGGTTTACACTTTGGCTTTACAGTTGGTGCTCAATCATTATTCAGATGAAGGGTTAGAGCTATCTGAAAAGTTCAGCATACACAATCACTTAACTAGTTGCCATGTTCTCTAGACAGTAATAAAAAACTTTTCAAAAGTTTTAAATCCTTTGGGATTCCTTAAAGCATAACTGTACTCTTCACATCAATTCCCAAGTCAAAATGAAGATTCTTCATAGATATCTGTGACATTCACGTCATTCTGTACAGTCACATTAGCTTCTCCATGTTCCCCAAGGACTGACTCATGACAACTTGAAGAGAAGACACCAAGTCTCTCCTCCATTAAGGAATGAAATAGGAGGAATTCAGCTTGCAATCACTTCCAATAGCATTGTTTGGGAAAGGTCACATATCAAAATATCCACCGGGCTGGAAATAATAAGCAGTTTTCAGTTAGGGCTATACTGGCCAATAATAAGAATGAATGACAATAACGGGGAGGAATTTAAAGACGCTCTCATTACCACTGCATCATATTAAGGTGAGATCCTCCCTGTGTCTGGTGAACGCACTGTGACAATAAGCAGCTTTGAGTCTGCAGTCATGCTGTTGTCTTTGCCATAGACGATCTTTGATATCAAGGAAAAGGCTACCATGTTGGAGCTCCATCATCTCTTCCTTTTGGTTGTCTTCTATGATATCAACAGGAGCAAGTTCGTCATTCCTTCATTAAGAGAGGGCCAGCACATGGTACCTGCCATGCCAAATGCACCCAACATCAAAGCAATGATCTCGTGTTGAGGAATCTTCTCCTTTATTCATTCAAATCCATCAGATCCTTGACAATTCCCACCTTGACCCTGAAGAGAACTCAAGTTTAAGTGGCTGGTCAGTCTGTGAGGGGCTTTGAGATGTGAAACTACTGCTCTGGGACTGATATCTAGAATGAGAAGTTATCTCACTCCAATTCTTTCATTTGTACAGATAGGGAAACTAGGGTCCACAGAGTTTAAGGACCTTTCTCACAGCTTGCTCTTCATTCAGGTAGCCGTGTCCAACTCTGTGACCCCATGGACCTTGTCCGAGGGGTTTTCTTGGATACTGGAGTGGTTTGCCGTTTCCTTTTCCAGTGTGTCCCCGTTTTACAGATGAGAAACTAAGGAAAACAGAGATTAAGTGACTTGCCCAGGGTCACACAGCTAGCAAGTATCTGCAGCTGGATTTGAACTCAGGTCTTCCTGACAACAGGTCCAGTGCTCTATCCACTGCACCACCTACTTGCCCAAAGAAAGTGGCCTAGCCAGCAGATAATCAAGGATTAGAACCCAGGTTCTACTTTGACTCTCAGTCCAATGTTCTTTCCATGGTGCCTTGCTGACATATAAGGTCATAAGCTTCAGAAGGCAGTTTCCTTTTCTGTTTGGCTTGTATTGCAAAGCAGCTAACACCACAACAGGTATCCTTGCATTTAATGAAGGTAATCAAAAAGGTCAGAGTGTAGGAAGATAGGAAAGATCCCAAAATAAGGAAGGTAGAGAAGAAAAGATACAATCTAAAGAAAAAAAGGATTTTAACTAGAAGAAAGGAATTATCAGATTTAAAACAGAAGGTGAACGTGGGTTTTATGAAAAGAAAAACTTCACTAAGCAGGTAATCTGGGCTACAAAAGAGGAGGAGTCTCTGAAAATGCCTTCCCCCATAACTCTTCATGACCATACCCTTACTGACCTCTGCTGTCCACACTAAGAAAGGATCCTCACAGGCAAAGCAGATGTATTAGCCCTCAGTTATAAGACAGGCAGAAAGTACAGCAGGAGTAGAAGGCTGCCAATATGCAGATGATCCTTCAGCTGATGTTTAGCGGGGTGAAAGGAAGGAAAGATGTGGTTATAAAGCAACTACTAGGTTCCACCAGGCACTGTGCGAAACCTTTTACAAATTATATCATTCGATCTTCACAATGACCCTGACAGGCTGGTGCTATTATTTTTATCCCCATTTCACAGTTGAGTAAACTGAAGCAGGCAAAGGTAAAATGAGTTGCCCAAGGTCACACATCTACTAAGTGTCTGAACTAATGTAAAAAATAACCATCGGTGAAGAATAATATACTTGTGAGGCTAAATAATGTTTCATATTTCATTTATAAAGACTGTGCTATGATCCACTATTAGTACGGGAAATAATTTGAGGTACTTTTCCGATAGTGGAAATGGATCTTTTCCCCTCTATTTCATAGACTGATAAAAGAAACTGGATAAAAGGGAAGACCTTGAGTTGATTATGGCCATTTCCTACTCAGCTTTACTCAATATAAAGCAGTTGCCATAATGAACAGGCTTAAAAAACCCAGAAAGCAGCTCAGCTAGCAAATATTGGCACAGCAGCCAAAGGCAATGCAAATTTATATTTTAAATTTATTTACAAAATATTAAGGGGAAGAATGGAAGAATATTATAAACAGTATGGCCTCACAAAATGATGAAAAGCAGTAGGGTGAAAATGAGTCTGCAGAAAGCTTGCCAAATCATCCAAGATGAAATTAGAAGGGGAAAAAAATGGAAAATTCAATTCAATTAAACAAATATTTTTAAGCATTCAATATGTCTAAGGCACTGGGGATATAAAAACAAAACAAAAATGAAATAGTCCATCTTCGAAGTTACATTTTGCTGGGAGGAGGGGAGGTAAAAGGAAGAATAGCATGTGGAAAAGTTAAGACAGAATAAACACAGAGGAGAGACCTAAATAACTGAAGAAATATTAATTGTTCAGGGGTAAATAGAGCCAATGTAAAACAAAAGCCCATATAATTCAAATTAATTTACTTACTCAGTGTCATACCAATTGAACTACTGAAAGATTTAGTTAGAAAAAAATAATAATGAAATTCATCTGGAGAACAAAAGGTCAAGAATCTCAAAGGAAATAATGAAAAAGAGTGGGAAGGACTATGCTACAATGAAGAATTATTGAAACAATCTGGTACTGGTTAAAAAAAATTAGTTAAAATCAGCTGAACACTATAAAAATGTGCATACCCTTTGACTCAGCAATACCACTTCTAGGGCTATATCCCAAAGAGATCACACAAGTGGGAAAGGGACCCATATGTACAAACATATTTATAGCAGCTCTTTTTGTAGTGGCAAAGAATTGGAAATCAAGGGGATGCCCATCAATTGGGGAATGGCTGAACAAGTTGTGGTATATGAATGTAATGGAATACTATTGTGCTATAAGAAATGAGGAGCAGACGGACTTCATTATAATCTGGAAAGATTTATATGAACTGATGCTGAGTGAGGGAAGCAGAACCAGGAGAACATTGTACACAACTGCAGACACATCACTTCTGTGATAACTGACTTTGATAGACTTGGCTCTTCTCAACAATGCAAGGTTTAAGACAGCTACAAAAGATTCATGATGGAAAAGGCTATCCACATCCAAAGAATTACGGAATCTGAATGCAAATTGAAGCAAACTATTTGCTCTCTTTTTATTTTATTTTTGGTTTTGTTACATCTTTCTCATGGTTCATTTCATTGGTTATATTTCTTCTTTACAACTTGATTATTGGGAAAACAAGTTGAATGTGAAGGTATGTGTAGAACCTATATCAGATTACGTGCCGTTGAGGTGGGATGGGGGAGGAGAGAGAGAGAGAAAATTTGGAACTTGAAAACTTGTGGAACTGAGTGTTGTAAACTAAAAAATATTAATCAATCAATAATAAAGAAAAGAAAATCAGCTGAACAGTTGATAACACAATATGCTGAAGGAAGAGAACATAAGCCTCATTTTAGATAAATCCAGATACCAGGACAAAATTATTTGACAAAAACTGCTGGGAAAAATGAAAAGCAGTTTGGCAAAAAAATTTGATATAGATCAGCATCTCACATCATGTACGAGGATAAACTTCAAATGGACACATGGACTTAGATATTAAGTATGACATCATCAATAAATTAAAGGCACAAAGAATTCTTTTCAGAATCAGTATAGGAGAAGAGTTAATGAATAAACAAGTGATAACAGTTATCAGAAAATAAAATAGACAACTTTAATTATATAAAATTGAAAAATTTTTACACAAATATAATGTAGGAAATTAGAAGGGAAATAGGTGACTGGAGAAAAAAATCCTTGCAATACGTTTTTCTAAAAAATGTCCTCATATCCAAGATTTATAAGTCAAAGGATATGAAGAGGCAATTTTCAAAGGAAGAAATCCAAGCTACTGCTAATATGAAAAAAGATGTTCCAAACCATTTATAGAGAAATGCAAATTAAAACAAATCTGAGGTTCCATGACAAAAGAGGAAAATGACAAATGTTAGGGGACCTCAAGAAAAGAGGTATAATAAATTCATTGTTAGTAGAGCTGGGACTTAGTTCAAGCATTCTGGAAAGCAATCTAAAATTATGCCCCCAGTTACTAAACTGTGCATACTCTTCAACCCAATTATACTACAACTAGGTGCATAGCCAAAGAGATCAAAGAAAGAGGAAAAAGACCCACATCTACCAACATATTTATAATTGCTCATTTTATAGATGTCTCCAAATGGAAATTAAGAAGATGCTGACTTAATGGAGAATATCTAAACAAATTGGGCTTTATGAATAGAATGGAATATTATCGCACCATGAGAAAAAGCAAAACGGGTAGTTTCAGAGGGAACTGGAAAGAGCAGTATGATCTGATACAGAGTATCAGAAAAATATATAAAATGACAGTATTGTGAAAAACAACTTTAAAAGCCTTTAGAATTCTGATTAATACTATGATAACCATGAGTCCAGAGGACTTAATATGAAATCAGCCTTTTTTCTTTTTTGCTTTTGCTAGGAAAAAAACTCTAGAGTTGCTTATAGTATCATTTAAGTTCATTTTAACACATACATCCATCTTTTTAAAAAATCCATTTAGTCTTTTTTTCTGGACCTAAAAGATTAGGTACAAATGACATAACATTTTCCTATCTGTAATTCAGTAATATTTTAGTTTTGCCCTCCTTTTTAATGTCAAATAAATATCATCGTGAACCCATAAAGCAGACCCACAAAGAAATGCTCTTGGTTGCTGTGCTTATTTAACAAATTTTTTAATTTTTTCTTTCTTTGTTAGACTGACATCTTTTGAATAGTTTTGGATCTTATCGAGGTCCTTTTTCCTCTTTCTTTGATCTCTTTGGCTATACACCTAGTTGTGGTATAACTGGGTTGAAGAATATGCACAATTTAGTAACTTTAGGGGCGTAAGTTCAGAATTCAGAAATAAGTGAAATAAAGTTTTATTTGGAATACTGTACTATAGCTATAGCATAGTATCTCAGTAAATTTTCTTTGATAACTCTCCCATTTCATCAAATTTTTAATATATATGTATATATACGTATACACACATATCCATATGTACACATATGCATACACGCACTATGCTATATTTGTTGTTCAGTGGTGTCTGACTCTACGTGACTCAATGGACTTTTGCCCATGGGCTTTCTTGGCAAAGAAATTGTAGTTTTACAGGTAGGAAATTAAAGCAAACAAGGGTTAAGTGACTTGCCCAGAGTCACACAGCTAGCAAGTGTCTGAAGCGAGATATGAACTCAGATTTTTCTGAGTCCAGGTTTGGTACTCTATCCACTGAGCCACCTAGCTGCCATCATCAATATTAACCAAGGCATAAAACAAGCAATTGCATCAATCAAGCAATAAACACCTACTATGTGCCAGGAACTACACTAGGCACACAAATAAGACAAAAACATAACAGATATTGCTTTCAAGGAGCTTAGATTTTACTGTGCACATAGTAAGTGCATGCCTCAGTAGAAAGTGCATTGAAGAATTCTAAGCAACAAAGGGGAAAAATGAGCACATTACACATGGGGTGGAGTGGGGAATCTATGCAAAGATATTAGCTAGAAAATGGAATGCTTATATGAGGAACAGTAAAGTGTTTGCTCTTGTCATGAAGTTAATGTGTGTTGTCAGGAGAGTAGAAGTATAGAAATTCCTTAAAACTGATGAGTTTCTCTAGATGCTCCTCTTTGTGGATAGCCTTGTGCTGACTATAATAATCAATCAATCAACAAGCATTTGTCAAGCATCTAGAGTATACCAGACACTCTGCTAGGGATGGGGTCATAAATACGAAGAATGAAACAGTTCCTACCTTCAATTGATTATATTCTGACAAGACTCAGAATAGAGTGCCTCATCAATAAGATGCAAAATTATTCAAAAGACGTTGGCCAAACAATCTATATGGGAAATATCAAATAAATGATGTCTATAGGCATGCAGGTAGATGGACTATCCAGTGAGTTAAAACACTAGCACATATATTTTGGATAGACACTGGAGCTGGACAATGAAATGGGTCTGGCATTGCATATAAGTAAGGAACTGTATTTGAGAAAATGTGAAGAATTTTCAGTAATCCCAAACTATTCCTTGTACAAAACCCATCTGATAACATCAATTATCTCCCAGCGATGCTTTGGATGCTATGGATACAAAGATCAATATACCATGATTTCAGAAGAGTGGTATTAAAAAATTAAAGTCATTTGTTGACATTGAAATTCTTTCCATCAAAACAGATTGGCAACCTATCTCTAAAAGAGTCTCCTTTAGTTAACTGACTCTGGGGTTGCTGGGAGGCTAAGGGACTTGCCCCTTGACATGTAGGTACTATGTGTTGGAAACACCTTGAAATCCTATCTTGCTGGGTTCAAGGTACACCCTCTCATTGATCTGCTGTCTCAGCCATACAAGATATCACCCAGGAAACATACAGTAGGACTTAAAAAGGAGATGGATATTTTAAGAGGAAGCATAACAAATGGACAACGTCTGTGCTGGCCTGGTACTCACAAAGCATGACAAGATCTAGAGGGAAGGCTTCCACTACACTGGTCAGTGTCTATAGAGGATTTACAAATACAGAAGAGCACAATCAAGAATTGGTAAGAGGGGCAGCTAGGTGGTGCAGTGAGTAGAGCACTGGCCCTAGAGTCAGGAAGACCTGAGTTCAAATCTGGCCTCTGACACTTGACACACTTACTAGCTGTGAGACCTTGGGCAAGTCACTTAACCTCAATTGCCCTGCCTTCCTCCCTCAAAAAAAAAAAAGAATTTGTAAGAGAAGATATGGTGAGAAGTACATAAAATGAGAAGATATTGAAATCTGCATTGGTGGAGAGAGTATTCATATTGATGAGTCCAAGGATCTATTGATGTACTGAAGAATGGAAATTCACTTGTATTCATCCATTCAAAAAAATTTTTTGCGGGGGGGGAAGGGGAGATAGTCAGGTGGAATTAAATGATTCTTAAATGTTCTCTCCTCAACCTATTTTCTGGGTCAGTCATTTTTCTGATGAGGTATTTCACTTTTCTTCAATTTTTTCATTCTTTTGATTTTTTGGATTGATTCTTGATGTCTCATGGAGTTATTAACTTCCATTTGCCCAGTTCTAATTTTTAAAGAATTATTTTCTTCCATCACCTTTTGTACCTCCTTTTCCATTTGGCTAATTCAATTTTTTAAGGAGCTGTTTTCTGTGGTGGATTTTTGTAACTCCTTTTCCATTTGGCCAATTCAACTTTTTAAGGAAGTGTTTTCTTCATTGATTTTTTGTACATCTTTTTTTCCATTTTTTGTGCTTCCTTTACCAAGCCACTGACTCTTTTTTATGATTTTCTTGCACAACTCTCATTTATTTTCCCAATGTTTCTTCTATCTTATTTGAATTTTAAAATCCTTTTTGAGCTCTTTCAGGAGTTCTTTTTGGGCCTGAAACCAATTCATATTTCAATTTGAGACTTCTCTGTAGGCATTTTGACATTGTTATCCTCTTCTGAATTTGTGTTTTGAGCTTCTCTCTTGCCATAGTAGCAACTGAGGGCAAGCAGGTAAATCTGAGGTATACTGTATGAAACAGGGAGAGTCTAACTAGAGTCATAGTACTCAAACCCGGTACCTATGACCTCATGAAAACAGTGCTCTGGCTGACTGAGTGGGCCACATTTATGGTTATTTACATAGTGCAATAAAAGCTATCTAAAAAGTCAGGTGCAACTCAAGACCATTTTTATAAAAAATTACTTTTCTATGGAACTAAATGGGAATCCTAAAGAAAAGAGATGATATAAATATGAATATAAACTATACTACTAAATGAAAGGATGCTGAAAGTACATGATAAAAGAACACTTAAAAAAGTAAAATACTACTTGGTCAAAACTTTGAACTTCTGAAATTTAAAAAATGTGGCATGTAAAAATTCATTTTGAAATTGATACACCCCAAAAAGACAGCCATAATTAGATGTAAACTTGGGCAAGTCATTAATCTTTTTGGACCTCAGTTTTTCATTTATAAAATAATGGGGCTACACTAGGGGACTTCTAAGAAATTTTCCAGTTTTATAATTCTTCACCAAAAACATACTAGAAGTAAGAAAATAGGACTCTGAGTGGGTAAGGCTTTTATGTGCATGACCTAAGGCAAGTATCATTTTACTTGAAAACTACCTAATGGGAATTTTAACTCAGTTATTCAGCTGAGTGACCTGTGATTCTTTAAGTACATTACTGTTTAATACTGAAGTGCTTTAACTTTGCATGAACAAACTTTGAATGAAATGCTAGCCAACACTCACTCTCCTCTTCTCTTTCCTTCTCTTTCCCCTTCCCTCTCTCTCCCTCTTCCATATAGATTATATGTAATATAGTATAATCATATATTACATTTAATATCATATATTATATATGGAGAGAATACATTATATATAATATGTATTACATACAGGGAGAGGGGAGAGAGAAAGGGAAGTGAGGGAGGGGTAGAAGGAGAGAGAAAGATGAGACTGGAAACATGCAAAGAGACTTTGTTCTCTGGTAAAAGGAGGTTAACACCCACACCTGAGTACAAGTAACTCCACCAGACCAAACGGTGAGGCTCTTAGCCCCAAAGATGGCATCAGCAGAAGAAGTATATCCAACTATAGAGAGACAGAAGCACATTTCAGATGCAAATGCTCTCAATCACATGGTCTCAGGAGGGAGGAACCATGTGGCCAAATTGTTCCTAAAACCCATATTTCTTGGAGGTAGTATTTTCTGGACAGTGTTGGGTTCCTAGAGTTGGAGAAAAAAAAAGTTTTCTAGAGAGATAAGGAGGAGTTTCTGGAAGTGCTAGCTTTTGTGAATTAAAGAAGACTAAGCCCTAGTTCCCCAGAGGGAGAAGTGGCATGAGACTTCATTTCAATACAGAGGAGCCACTGCCTGGCCTTTGTGTTCCACCATACTGGGAGCATCTGTATGTACATGTCTGATGGGAAGGGTTTCTCTAGTTGCCTCAAGTTATTTCCCTTTCACAAGAGTATAGTGGGTTATATAGGTGCCTGAGAAGATAAGAGGACTCATAAGAGAAGATGAAGAGGACCAACTTTGGAGGGCCTACTGTGTCCTACATTTTTCTGTAATGTAAAATAATGACTACCCTATACCCAATATACCTCATTACCCTGAGTGCCTGAAAGTAAGCTAAGACCTTTGTGTATGCCTGAGGGATTCTGGACATGAGATATTCTCAAGGATTCCTGGAAGAAACTCTAGGCAGGGCAAATGAGTCCAAGGGGGATGATTTTTGAGAGGCCCCCAAAATCGAACCTAGTATAGGTAACAGATTTCTAGGATAAATCCTGCTAATAGGTTATCTGGGTCTAAAGTTGTGATCAGCTCTGTGACTTTCATCGTACATTGCTAGATCATCCTTCAAAATGTTTGCACCATGCCACAGTCCCTACCAATGCCATATTACATTGCCCCTTTCCCTGCAGTTCACCAATATTGAATTTTTTTGCAGAAAGAGCATTATTGCTATTAAAGTGGGCATAAAGTGGTATCTTAAGACTCTCTTGATCTGAATCTTGATCTTGATCTATGCTTATTAGGTAGTTTGGGCATATTTTTGATGTGGTTACTAACTGTACATTTCCTTGTTTGAAAATTATCTCCTTATATCCTTTGACCAGTTCTCCAATGGCGTGTGTATATTAGTCTAATCTTTGAGATCATAGTTCTAGAAGCATAAGGGACTTTAAAAAACTATCTAGTCCAACCTTTGTCATTTTACAGATGAAGGAATAAAGAACTGAGTAGGCTGAATCACTTGCCCAAGGCCACACAGGTAGTAAATTCAAAAGTGAGATTTGAATCAATGTCCTTAGAGTCTAGCACTAGAGACCTTTCCACTGTATCAAGCTGCCTATTTATTTCTTTGTTGTTCAGTCATTTTTCAGTCATGTCTGACTCTTCATGACCCCATTCGGAGTTTTCTTGGCAGATATTAGGGTGGTTTGTCATTTCCTTCTCCAGCTCATTTGACAGATGAGGAAACTGAGGTAAACAGGGCTAGGTGACTTGCCCAGGGTCACACTGCTAGTAAATGTTGGAGGCTGGATTTGACCTCAGGTTTTCCTGACTCTAGGCCAAGCACTACTTACTGCATCACATAGCTGCAGTGCCTATTTTGTTAGACTATGGCATATTTAAGGTTTAATATAAGATTTCATTTTTATAGTTTGTATTTTTAGTTATTTGCTTTATGGCTGTTATTTAAATTTATCATTTTAAAAACAAAGGATAACATTGCGGACTTCCTAACTGCTAAACTCAACAAATTATTTGCCCCTCATGGTATGTTTATAGTAATTCTTTTGTATTTTTCTTTTTGTTCAAATCTATGATTTCATTAATATGGAGAACTCCTGGTGAGGAAATTCTCTCCATGGATGCAGATGGGCAACTTACAGTCTTAGAGGCTCACCTAGGGTACCATTAAGTCACTTGCCAATAATCACATAGCTAGTATGTACTGAAGTCAGAACCTGAACCTAGGTCATTATGGCCTCATGGCTGGACTATGCCATTCTGCTTCTCATAGTAGTTAATAAAATCTTTTATCTCAATAAGTTTCGTAAAGAGTGCAATACCAGCTTCCTTAACTTAGCATTATGTCAGGCTTAAATGACTTAATTAGCAATGAACTAGTCAATCAGAAAAGGCTGAAATAATAATGAACACAAGTCCTTCGTTAAATTTTGAATTGTGAAAATGACTAATCAGAAAGAACATTTTTCTCTGACCCTTAGAGTGCAAGCATATTTTCTTTCAAACAGGCTTCTGAGGGAGTAAGTAAATTTTATAATGGAAAGAAATAGTTCACTTACAGATACATAAAACCACAAGAAAGAGGAAGTATGTAACCAGTTCTCTCAAAACACTTTTCAGATATTTCTCTCGGCTTATATTGCTTTCTTCCATCAGTCTTGTTCCCCAGAGACCTTAAATATTAAAAAAAGTAATAAGTTAACTTATTTCATTCAGATTTCAGAAATTACATATATGGCAAGAAAAAGCCCAAGAAAATCATAAAAGAGAACTACCATTTAAGGCCATTAACTATTTTACATTACAAAATCTGCTACAAGGTTATATAATTAACACGCTAACTAAAATTTCCATCTTAAAGATTCATAAAATTGAAATTCATAGAGTTAAGGGTATTGGCCAAGATAAAAAGTCATCTAAATCAGGGCTTCTTAAACTGTGAGTTGTGACCCACAGTTTTAAAAGTGCTGAAAATAACTATTATAGTACTTGATATAAATATACCAAGTACTACCACCATCTCCTGATCTTTAGGTGCTTTTTCTCATAAGATAAAAGTGTTTTAAAGGCACCTTTTCATCAATCGACAAACTTTTATTAGGTGTTTATTACATGCCAGGCACTGTGCTGGGCCCTGGGAATACAAAGACAAAGGGAAAAACAATTCCTGACCTCAAGGAGATCACATTCCAATGGAATATACTGGGTATATACACAGATATATTCACAAGATATAGACACAGTAAGTGGAAGATAACTCTGGAGGTGTGTACACTAGCGGCTAGGGGTCCTGGGAAAGATTTCCCACAGAGGCAGCTCTTAAGCTGAATCTTCAATGAAGGCAGAGACTCTAAGAGGCAGAAGTGAGGAGTGAGAACACTCCAGGCATAAAGGGCAGCTAGTGTTATGCATGGAGTTGGGTGAGGGAGGTCTGCAAGGAGGAAGGCTAGTATGGCTGGACTGCAGAATGCATTGAGAGAAGTAACGTATAAGAAAACTGGAAAGGCAGGAAGGAGCCAGGCTGTCAAGATCATTAAATGTTTGATCCAAGAGGTAAGAGAGAGCCACTGGAGTTATGTAATACGAGCTTCAAGACCTGTCTCACACAAGCTAGCTGTGTGATATGGTCAAATCTGTGCTTTAGAAAAATAACTTTGGTAGCTAAGTGGAATGTAGGGTAAAGTAGAGAAATACCAATGAGACCAATGAGGAGGTTATGATAATAATCCAGGTAAGAGGTGATGAATATTTAAACTAGGGGTGGTGACTGTGTGAGTGAAGAGAAAGAAGTATATATGAGAGATGTGGTAGAGGAGAAATGAATTTGGATATGAAGGGGCTGATGAGTAGCTAGATTGTGTAGTTTAATGGAGGGGAACAGCTCAGCAGAGAAACTAGAGCTGGATACATAGAACTAGAAATCACCAGCAGAGAGATGATGATGGAATCCAGAGAAACTAATAAGATCATCAAACGAGATAGTATATATAGAAAAAGAGAGTCTAAGAGCCATAGAGGGACATTTATAGTTATTAGGTATAACAGAGATGAACTGATAAAGGAGATTGAGAAAGAGTAGTTAGATAGAGGAACCAGCAAAGAGCAGTGGAGAAAGGAGGAGAGAAAAACCTAGAAAGGAGAGAACACCTGAAAGAAGAAATGGTATTAAATGTCACAGAGAAGAAAGAAGGAGGAGGAGAAGGAAGAGGAGAAAAAGGCCATTAAATTAAGCAAGTGGATCATTGGTAACTTTGGAGAAAGTAGTTTTGGTTAAATGATTAGATTGGGAGCAAGATTACAGAGAATTTAAAAGAAATGAGAAAACAAGAGGAGGCACCAATTGTAGGCAGCTTTTTCAAAGAGCTTAGCTGAAGGTGAAGGCTGCTGGCTGGCAAGGATCGTTGGACCAACTGAGGATTTTTTTTTTTTAAATGCTGAACCTACAGGAGTCTGTCTTCTCCATAAATGCATGGGGAAAAACTGTCACATTACATCATGTGACCCATGTGTAGTCGACCTGAGCAACTCTAAAATCCTGAAAGTATTTCACAAGTGCTACTACCCCCAATGAAGAGCAGAGAAGAAACATTCTTCAGAAGAGAAAATCTCCCTTTCTCAGCTGAACTTCTTTTAAAAAAAACTGTATAAACAATTTATAAAGATTTAAGAAATCTGATCACCACAATGACCAAACATGATTTCAGATTGCATGATTCCAGAGGATATATGCTACCTACTTCCTTACAAAGAGATGAGGGGTTCAGGGTACAGACTGGGGCATATTTTGGGAATGGCCAAAACAGGTATTGATCTGGTTTCATAATGTACATCATATAAGAGCTTTTTTTTTCTTTTCTTTTTTTAAGAAAGAGAGAAGTGGGAGGAAAGAAAATAATTTTTTCTTGTTAATTGAAATATGTATGTATGTGTATATGTGTGTATATACATATACATATACATGTATATACACACATGAAACTTGGCCTAAAGAAAAGATAATGAAAAGGCATCTCTTTCCCCTTCTTTATAAAGGTAGTAGACAATTGATGTGGAATACTGCATAAAATGTCAGACTTTTGTTACATTTGTTAATTTTTTACATTTTTTGGTTAACATTTTGACATTTTTGACATTTACATAATTTTATATATTTCTTTATTTTTCTGAACTTTTTTTTAGTCTTAAAACTTGTTCTCAGGAGTGATGACTCTCTGGAATGAATAGAGGGAAATACTGGGGAACATAGAGGATAAGAAAACAAAAGATGTCAATAAATTTTTTTTTAAAGAAAAAGTTGTCTACACTTCACTGTCTTCAGTTCTTCCCCTCTCAGACTCTTCAGCCCTTTGCAGTCTGGTTCCTGACTTCATCACTCAACCAAAACTGCTCTCTCTAAAATTACCAGTCTCTTAATGACCAAATCTGGTGCTTTTCTTAGTCCTTCTCAGTCTCATCCTCTCAGCTGAGAGTGGCAGAAAAAAAGAACTATAATTTCTGAGTCCAGTTCCTCTTGATGGCCTTAAGCAACAGATTCTGTTCATCACCTGAGGCTTCCTTCCTGTCACATATTCTCTTTCATTGCAAACCAAGAAATTAGGCCTGAGTTCTGGAGTGACTCATTGAACCCATGACAAATATACAAGTAATGTTTATTTTCCCCCAAAGCACAGCTTCTGATTTCCAAATTTAATTTGATTTCTAAGTTGGAACTAGAAAGAGTCATGCATATTCATCAAGAAGTCCCAAGAGTTCCCCATGTGTGTGAGTGATCTAGGACCAAGCAAACATATTATTATCAAATGTAGCTGTATGAGGAAATAGCACATGTGAAATACTTTCAGGTTCTATGGAAAATTCTTATTCTGACAGAAAATGGGTATAGACAGCTTCTGAAATTCCTTCAAGTCTGGAATTCTACGATCTCAGTGCCTTCTATCATTTCACGTCTCTAATCCATTCCACGCACTACTGCTTTCTTTCTAGAATACTGTCCTCAAGGTCATTCTCCAGCTCAAAAGCTGTTGATACCTCAAGGTTTACAGAGTGAAGTTCGAATTCCTCAGAGTGGCTTTCAAAGACCATCACAATGCTACCTCAATTTATCTCATTTTCCACAAACCTTCTTATATCTGCACAATCACAGAATCTGAGTTGGGACTCTAACCCCCTACCATCTAGTACAACCTTATTTTACAGCTGAGGAAAGTGAGGAAAAATTGCATAAATTCACACTAATATTAACAATCAGATGGGGGATTTGAATCCAGCTCTTTCAATTGTACCATTATCACGAACTGTATAGCTAACTCTACAGTTAGCGTATACATTAAAACATACTATTTAAACACCTGAGATATTTAAATATAATTTAAATTTGAGTCTCCTGCTCTTTTGTACCATACACTTAAATTCTACATCAGGATTTAAAAGTTCAACATGACGGTGGAGGAGAGAAAACATTCCCGAAGAAATAAACTTGCTAGATAAGGTTTAGCAAGAAATATTTCATAAAACTTCTTTCCCTAAAAGAAACTTTGAAGGAGTATATGCTTTTCCAGCGGTTAAATTCACAACGCCCACAAAAATGCAATTCACGGTTGATCCTTCAAGGGAAAGCCCAAATCCAATGTTCTGGGGTCGGTTTGTTTGTTTTTCCCAGGCTGATCGTGACAAAAGTTTTCTACCCGATCCGCTAATTGGAAAACTCTCGCTCTTTTGATCCTCTTGAAAACTCTCCGCCCCGCCCCCATCCGCTACAAATCGATTACTCAATTCCGACTGGTCAGATTCAGGGAATCTACCCAAAGTCAAGACCTAAGACTGCACTGTAGGAGTATCTTTTCCTCCCAGGAATTGCTCTGGAGACGGTCCCCCGCCCTCCTCCTGACAAAGCGAAGGTTTTTTGCAACATTGTTTCTACGACCCTGTGTATGTAACTGCAACAACGGTGGATACATAGTAATTCCTGACACACTGACATTCGTTTTAAGGGCTGCAGACATTCAAGTGCAAACCCAGGCCCGCGGAACGGGGCTGGCCTCACCTCGCAGCGCCCGCAGCAGCCTCTTGGCCCCGGGAGCCCGGGCCGGGGGCGGCGGCTGCTGCGGCCCGTCCAAGGGAAGGTGGCGGTGCAGAGACTCTCCGGGGCTCGCGGGGCCGGTGCACACGGGCCCCGCGGCCTCCCTCCTCCGGCGGCGGCCGCTTGGGAGGCCGCCTCCGTGGAAGCCGCCTAGCCCCAGGCCGCTGCCTCCGGAGGAGGCGACCCCGGACGAGGCGGCGGACCTGCGGCTGCCCGGCCGCCACTCCACGTCCATCTCCACCACCATGCCGCCCTCCTCCCCCTCCACCTCGTCGTCTTCGTCGTCCTCGTCGTCCTCGGGCTCGAAGCCCGGGTTGTCCCGGCTCCACGCCTGCCTCGAGCACGCCGACAGGGACGGCGACGCCGAGGCTCCGGCCGGAGGGTCTCGGGCGGCCGCCTGGCGGAGTCGTTCCATCTCGATGTCCAGCCCCCGCGGCTCCCGGAGACCGCCTGGGGAGGGGAGGCCCGGGGCCGCGAGGCCGCCGTCAGCGCCGGAGGAGGGCCCGCTCAGCCTGGCCCGGGCCGCTGGGGGCTCGACTCTGCGGGGAGCGCCCGCCTCCACCAGGGGCTTCACGCGGCTCGGGTTCACCATGGCGGGCCTTCGGGAGGGCTCTCACTGCAGCCCCAGCTCCGCTCCGCCAGCGGCGGGAGCCATGTTCCTTTCTTCTCCAGGGCTCCGCAGCCCGCAGCCAGCTCCCCGCCCCCGACTGCTCCACATTCCCGCGGCGGGCTCGGCTTCCTCCCCCCGCCCCCGGCCGCCCACGCCCCCACCCCCACCCCGCGGCTCGGAGCGCCGCACCGAGTCAAGACGGCTCGGGTCGAGGGGGAGGGGACGCGCTGCTTGAGTCCAAGGGGGAGACGACGCGCTGCTCCGGTCCAGGAGGGAGGGGACGCGCTGCCTGAGCGCCCGCCTGCCCTGCCCCGGTGCCCAAGGCACTGAAGATGCTCAGCCCAGAGGATGCTCCGGGAAAGGGCTAGTCGGCCCGCAGTCAGTCTGGCTCCTCCTAAGCTCAATTGCTAAACATTTATCCAGCGCCTACTATGTGCCAGGCACGGTGCTGAGCTCTGAGGACACAAAAAGGGGCAAAAGACAGTCCCTGCCCTCAGGGAGTTTACAGGCTAATGTAGGAGCTGTTGCAAACAAATATAGACCGGGAAAGCTCTATGCAGGACAAACAGGACGTAAATTGAGGGAAGACACTGGAGTTAGGAGGGCCTAGGGAAAGTTTCCTGCAGAAAGGGGGATTTTGATGTTGTTTGCCCTTAGTTCTCCAAGAAGACCATGACATCAGGGAGGTGATACCATGACTTTCAAGGGAACTGGATTTAAGTGAGGGAGGGCTGTGCAAAGTCACCAGCCTCACTTTCTTTTCCGGAGCCCTCTGGGTCCAGTGGCAAAGTATAGATCAGGATGACTGGAGATGGACCCCAGAAGGGGAGATTTTAGCTGGGACTTAAAGGAATCTGGGGAGGTTAGTAGTCAGGGGGAAGAGAGCATTCCAGGCACGGGGGACAGCCTGAGAGAACGCCCCCAGAACCCAGAGATGGAGGGTCTTGTTCCTGGAACAGCCACGTGTCACTGAATCTAGGAGGATTCATAGAGGAGTAAGGTGTGAGAAGGCTGGAGAGGCAGGTGGGAATGGATTATGAAGGGCTTTGAATGTCAAGTAGAACATTTTGTACTTGGTCCTGAGGTGATTGGAACCAGTGGAATTTAATGAGTAGGGCAGGTAACAAGCTTCCATTTAGGAAAAACGATTGGACTTGAGGGAGAGTTGAGGCAGGCAGGCCCCCTAGCAGGCCAGTGCAATAGCTCAGGCGGGCGGGGGTGCACCAGGAGGGGGCAGTGTTAGGATCCAGAGTGCAAAAGTGAAATCGATAAGTCTTGGCGACAGCTTAGATATTGGGGAGAGAGGGTTGAGGTAAGTGAGAAATCCAATATGGCGCTTGAGTAATGAACCTAAGGACCTGGAAGGATGGTTGGGAAGCTGTGGGGAGTGGATTGTTTAAGGGGTAAAATAAGGGAGTTAGGCAAGGGAGTTAATGAGTTCACTAAGAGAAGTAATGTAGAGGGAAAAGAGAAGAAGACATTTACAGGATGTCACAACAAAAGAGCCTGAGATAGGTCTGATAGATAGGAAGAAAACCACGAGAATTAGTATCCCAAAAACCTAGAGAGAAGAGAGCATCAAGGAGAGAGTGATCAATGGTATCAAAGGCTGCAGGGAGGTGGAGAAGAATGAGGATTGACAAAAAAAAAAAAAGCCATTGAATTTGGCAATGCATAGATTATTGATGACTTTGGAGAGAGCAGTTTCAATGGAATGAAGGTTGGAAGGCAGAGTATGAGGGGTTGAGAAGAGAGTGAGAGGAGAGAAAGTGGAAGCACTCGTTGTAGACAGCTTTTTCAAGTTTAGCCATAATGGGTAGAATAGATATAGGACAATAATTAGCAGGGATGGAAGAATCAAGTGAAGGGTTTTTTCAGAGTAGGGGAGTCATGGCTATGTTTATAGGCCGTAGGGAAGGAGCCAGCAAAGAGGGAGAGACTGAAAATGAGTGAAAGAGTGGGAATGACCAAAGGGGCAATCTCCTTTGGAGGAGAAAGAATGGAATATCAGCTTCCTACAAGAGGTTTTAGCTGATTTCACACTTCCCCTCCCCCAGCTTCTAGTTCCTCTCAACCCCTAAATTATCTTATACTTATACTCCAGAACTATTTTGAGTTTGATTCTAGACCACTGCAATAAAGCAGCGAATTTTTTGGTTTCCCAGTATATACGAAAGTTAATGTTTGAGCTATACTGTAGTCTATTACATGTACTGTAGTATTATATCTAAAAAACACAATGTACATGCCTCACTTTAAAAAATACTTTGTTGCTAAAAAATGCCATCTGAGCCTTCAACAAGATCCTTTTTGCCAGTGAAGGGTTTTACCCCAGTGTATGGCTGCTGACTGATCAAGTGTGTGGTTGCTGAAGGATTGGGTGACTGTGGCAATTTCTTAAGACAACTGTGAAGTTTGCCAAATAGATTGATTTTTCCTTTCACTTGAACACTTAGAGGGCATTGGAGAGTTATTAATTGACCTAATTTCAATATTTTTGAGTCTCAGGAAATAAGGAGAGAGACAGGGAAATGTTCATTGGGTGGAGCAGTCAGAACACATTTGTGGATTAAGTTCACCATCTTATATGGTAGAGGTTCATGGCACCCCCAAAACAATTACAATAGTAACATCAAAGATCACTGATCACAGATCAACATAAAGATATAATAATAATGAAAAAGATTGAAATATCATTAGAATTACCAAAATGTGACAGAGATGCAATGTGAGCACATGTTATTGGAAAAATGGCACCCAAAGACTGCTTGAGTCAAGGTCGCCGCAGATTTTGAATTTATAAAAATAAATAAAATAAATGCAAGGAAGCTCAACAAAACAAAGCACAATAAAATAAGGGATGCCTGTATTTACTTTAGTAGATGGAGAGCTGGCCTTGGACCCAGAAAGACCTGTCATCTTCATCACATCCTGATTCTGTCACCTGGCACAAATCTCAACTTTTCAACTCATCAAGAATAAAAGTTTCAGAAGGTCACAATCTACATTAATAGGTAGAATTTCTTCATCTGGGAGTTTCTATGCCAATAAAACTGTAAGTCCAGTCCCTCATCCTAATAACATGTTATCTCCCCCAATAAAATATAAGCTCCTTGAGGGCAGGGATAAACATCTTTGTATTCCCAGTATCTGGCACATAGTAGGCACTTTTTACTAACTGCTTGTTGCTTATTATACTTTGTGGGCAGTTCATTACTTTGGGATTGCTTTTATAAAGAAGATAAATAACTCTATTATAATAGTAAGTTTATACCAATCCTAAGGGCATTAAGAACCAGTAGTTCCTTTTGCTGCTGTTTTTGAGTTTGTTTTACATGATAAGTTGAATTTGTGTTCACCTGCAATCTCTCCGAGTCCCCAAGTTCCTAACATTTGGCCAGAACTTGTGTTCTCTGCCTAAATTTACATATATATCTTTCTCTAGATATCCCCTGGCCTCTTTGTGGTTGAGCTAAATTCAGGTTACTGGAAAAGTTTGGTTGATGAAACAGCAGATTATAAGACAGGCCTTGGGACTGGAAAAGCACAGATTTCGTTGGGACCTCCATCAATCCTTGAGGAGGGGATGTGGTAGTGAGGGCTTTCATCAGCTCTGGTCTTCTGCTTCACAACACCTGTAGATCCAATGATCATCCTCTATATAACTTTTCTGTCATACCTCAGTCCTTTTTTCCTCTTTTTGCTTCCAGTTCATGGCTTAGTACTGCATGGCCCTACTCCTTCCTCTGTATCTGAATCTAAGGTTCTGAGGTAGCTCTTCCTTTTTATTTTTTTAAACAAATTCCTTAGATTCTTTCATAGAAACAGCTTTAATTGACTCAAGGAGGTGTTTTAAGACTTTTCACATAGTTCTGATTGATTGATTCCATCAGGAAGAGTTCTTTCCTAACAAAGTAAGTACTTTTAAGTGGGTGGGATAATTAATAGAACTCTGACCATGATGAAGAATTAAAAAGAAGACAATTTCTGTCTTGGTATATAAAATAAACTGAAATTGAGATGAAACTATCCCCTTTACAACTTGCCCTCATGAACACGGTTAATAACTACCTCTATATTATCATCCATAAGAACAGCCACCCAAAATTATTTAAAGAAAAAGAGACACAATCTATAAAGAAAGCCTCAAGTTCAGAAAGGGTCCCATGTGCCAAAGCTTCTTTGGCCAGTGACTTAAGGCCTAAGCTACCTTGATGGAAGGTTTTATTGACCATCTTGAAGAAGGCATTTTCCCATAGAAATAATGTTATAAGTTGATTAAACTCATACTTTTCCTGAAATAAATGTGACCATGAGAAACCATTGATGGACCCACAGGATTGTGCTATTTCCTGTTCTGTATCCATCTAGATAGTTTGGAACAGGTTAAGTCCTGAGGAACCTCTCTGCTGAGAGACAGGTTAGGTTCCAAGTTCTTTTATTCATTAACTATCTTTTACTCATTAATCCCTAGCCTAATGCCTCAGGGGCAAATTAACTTAGAGCAACTTAATTTATCTCATGTCTAAGTTTTCCCTAAAATGGAAGGGTCAAAAGATACTCAGTGTACTATATAAATCAGATATGGTACAGGCAATTTATTCCTATATAGAAAAGAAATGCTAAACCTGAGATTCATAATATGCGTTAACAGAAAGACTGAAACCAGGATTCCTTAACTTAATTCCTAACTACTGCTACAGTTGACAGGGAGACAGATACTTAAACCTCATCAGAACATAAAGTAGTTTTCAAGACTTCACTTCACCTTGACTCTGCATTGTCCAAACAATTCCCAGTACACATTTGCTGGTGGTAAAGCTTGGATGAATGATCCTGTTGGTGGCCATACTCTTCAAAAGCACTAAAGTAGTAGCTAAGGACTTTTCCTTTCTATTCTAGTGGGACCTAGAACCTCCCAGACCTCTTGAACTTACAAGGTTACCTCTAAGCCTAGACATATCCATTTCAGGATAATAATAATAGCAATAGTAATAATAGTTAATATTTATAAAGAGCCTATTATGTGCTAGGCACTGTGCTAAGTGCTTTACAATCATGTCATTTGATCTTCACAATAAACCTGTGAGGCAGGAACTATTATAATCCCTACTTTACAGATGAGGAAACTGAGGCAAACAGGTTAAATGACTTTCCCAGGATGACATAGCTAGTAAGCAACTGAAGGTGGATTTGAATTCAGGTCTTCCTGACTCCAGGCCTGGCACTCTAACCACTGAGCCAACAGTGTGAACGATTAATTATATAAAATCAGGAAAAAACAAATATAAAAGAAGAAAAAAGTAACCAGTGATCTAACCGTAAACTCATTTATTTCAGTCCCCTACATTTGTTGCCATATGGGTATGGTCAACATTATACTCAGAGAAAGGCCTCCCCACCATGCCTTAGAGAAGGCTACCATTAGACACAAATGTGTATACATATATGTATATATGTATACATATACACACATATGTACATATCTGTATACACAAAAACATGTGTATGCACACGTATATGTAGAACCATACCATACATACTTCTATTTATCAGTTCTTTCTCTGGATATTGATAGCATCTTCCTTCACAGGTCCTTTGTAGTTGATTTAAGTATTTATAATACTCAAAATGACTTATTCAAAGTTGTTCTTAGAACAATATTGCTGTTACTGTGTACAATGTTCTCTTGGTTGATGCAGAATACTCATTTCACTCTTCATTATTTCACAGACAATATTCTTTTTTTTAAGCCATGCTTGTAAGGATCAAAGACTGGGACCTATTCCAATAGCAGCCTTCCTGTTGAATGAGTCCCTAAGAGGACCATTGTTACTTCTTAGGAAACACTAAGGGAATTCCTAGAAGATGTAGAGAAAATTAAGGATAAAAAGTGGAGGGAGCAATGGGAAACCATGATTGGTTTTGTAGCAAGAGATAGGATAGGTTGAAGTGTGTCAAATACTCATTTTTCAGCCTCCCCATGACTCAAAAATAGTGTTGCCAGGTGAAATGTGGGGAGGGAGAAGAGGAGCAAATATACCTGTATTAGGTCAATAATTTACTACTTTACCTCTAAAAACTATCCTGTTTATAAAGCTAAGAGAAGTTATTCATTACATAACTGTTGAAATGAAAAAAAAAATAGAAGTTAAATTGGAGAAATTTTGAACATTGGAGAGAACTTTGAGCATCTTGACAAGTATTCTTATTTTCAGCTACTTGATTTTTATTCTTTTTTTTTTTTTGCAGGGGGGGAGGGAAGGCAGGGCGATTGAGGTTAAGTGACTTGCCCAAGGTCACAGAGCTAGTGTGTCAAAGTGTCTGAGGCTGAATTTGAACTTGGGTTCTCCTGACTCCAGGGCCAGTGCTCTACTCACTGTACCACCTAGCTGCTCCTTGATTTTCATTCTTATCTTAAACAACTTGAGTCCTTGGGCAAGTGAGGAATAAGTAGTTGTGTAGTACCAAGCAGTTGTGCCAGGCACTATGCTAAGCACTTTACAAATATTATCTCATTTGATCTTCACAAGTAAGTGCTGTTAATCCTCCCATTTCATAGTTGAGGAAACTTCGGCAAACAGAAATCAAGTGACTTGCCCAAGGTCAGACAGCTATTAGTGTCTGAGGTTGGATTTGAATTCAGGTCTTCCTGACTCCAGGTCCGGTTTTCTATTCCCTATGCCGCTTAGCTGCTCCAAGTCTTTCAGTCATTCTCTACTTCCACTCTTTAGATTTATGAGGGATTTTAGAGATCACTTAGTCAAACTCTGGTCATCTTCCAGATGAGGAAACTGAGACTCGGAGAGATTAAGTAACTTGACCAAAAGGACTATTAATAAGCAGCAGAGCCAAGATTCAAATACTGGATCCAAAATCCAGTGGTCTTCCCACTATACCAGACTATAAAATTTCCTCACCCATACAATAACATCTGCTCTTCCTACTTTGCAAGGTAGTTTTGAGACTCAAATGACATAATATTTGTGAAAGTATTTTTAAAGATAAAAATTAATAAATAAAAATGAGAAATTGCACAAATGAAAGTTACTATGTATTACACATGGGAATTCTAATTATAATATTTATGTTACTATTGAAGAACAGTAGGATTTAATACAACCGGGACTTCATTGACCAATGGGCAGAACCAGGGCCTTGTCTTGTGCTCTACCCTATGGATAGGCATTCCCTACCCCATCCCCTACCCCTGACCATTTTTCCCATCTTGTTCAGGGATTGAACATCAAATCAATATTACCATTGCTACTCTAAAGGATACAGTAATCTTGACAATTTACTGTGTTGTGGCTCTACTAAAAATCTACGAGATTCTGAATTGTAGGCTGCCCAGATTGAAGCTACATTTCACTTTCTCTCCTACCCATCCAATCATGTGCCTACTATCCTTTTGGTTCCTTTATCCAATTCTTTTCTTCTATTCCCCATTCTTGTATTATTAGCAAACTACCCTTTATAATAACCTGTTTCCTGCCCCTGGAACTTATTTTGTATATTTTTTACCTAGTTTTCTATGTACGTGTTGTTTTTCCCCAATAGAATGTTCATTCCTTGAGGGCAGAGGATATTTCATTTTTGTCTGTGCTGGGCACATAGCAGGGCTCAGTAAGTGCTTGTGGAATCATTATTCATTAATCACATTCAATATACAAAAAAAAAGTATTTACTCTCATTTTATCTAAGGATTTTTTCTAACATTTTATTTAAAATAAAATCACAACAAAATATACATTGATTAAAAAACCCAAAATGTACAGTATCATAAAGGTAATAGTTCACTGATATATGCATAAAACAATTTCTTCTGCCTTTATATATTCTCTTCAAAACAGAAAAAATAAACACTAATGTCCTTTTCAGCTAAGAAATGGAAATGAAAACTACAAACTTTCATTAATCTGGTGGTTACCACTCAACTACAACTAGAAATCAAACCCATTATGTTTCCAAATGCACATACAGACATATTTACCCAGAAAGATTAAAAATAAGCATTAGCTATTCTTCTCTCCCCTCCCCCCAGCCGTACTGCAATGTTTTTATTTTTCTGTCCTTTTTAAAAGCACAGTTGAGATTTCCTACCCCTTTTAATGGACTTCAGAAGATGCACTATCAACTTCATGGGAAGAATGAAGCTTCAGATGTTTGGTATTTTCAACACTCTTGGAGTCATTGACTAGGTGGACTTCTTGGCTGTGAGATTCTTGGCTGATTTTGTTGACATGTCGTTTGAGAAATTCTTGGCTGTCTTTGTCAGCTTCTCGACTGTGAAATTCTTGGCTGACTTTGTCATTTTCTTGACTGCCATGTGAGTCACTTTGCTGCTGGCTGTCATACTTATTCCGTTCAAGTTGATAGCTTTTCAATTGCTCATAACTCTGGGCTTCTACACTGTATTCATCTGGGTGGCTGGCTTCATTACTCTCCTTGCCATTGCTGTTCCAAGAGGAAGCTTTAGGAAGGTTTTGTGAGACAGGGAACACCTTGTGTGTCTTTTCAGACTCATAGCTTTCCATTTGGGATGTAAGATCCTCTTCTGTAATATCATGCACCTGTGTCAAAACAATAAAGAAAGAAGATTTCAAGGAATTATTTTCTTCAGTGAGCTTTTGTACCTCCTTGTCCATTTGGCCAATTCTACTTTTTAAGAGCTATTTTCTGCAGTCAATTTTTGTGCCTCAGAAAGATTTTGAAGTACACCTGCATATGAGTCTATCATTCAGTAGTCTAATACGGGCTAAAAACTGCCCAGGATAGAAAGACAAAAATAAAATAGTTTCTCCTCTCCTGATTCTCTGGACTTTCTCTACTGCACCACAGTAGCCTCCTAATACTGGAACTTCACTCTACCCTGGTACTTCTCATATTGATAGTACTCAGGGCCCCTGCAGCTCCTTCCTCTGATTGGCTATTTCCTTCTAGAACCTCCATTTTAAGGAAAGCACCCAGGCCAGCCATGGCTTCATACTTCTCCAGGTTCCACTCCTGTCTCTAAGGGACTTTCTCTAGAATGCCCCTAAGTGGGTAGCTTCCTCCCTCCCAACCTTCTTCAGCAAAACCTTTACATAATACTTTCCCCTGTTACAATGTAAGCTCCTTGAGGGAAAGGACTGACCTTCTTTCTATTTGTATTTGTATTCCCAGCTCTTAGCACAGTACGTTGGCACATGGCAAGTGCATAATAAATGCTTGTTGCCTTGACTTGCCCTCAAGGACTTCACATTTCATCAGAGGAGACAACAGACCCATATATAAGTATATATCAACGAAATACAAAAGTATGTTCAGGGGCAGGAATATACTGGCAGTCCTTGGGGAATCAGAAAAGCTTCATGTAGAAAGTGGCACTGAGCTTCAAGAGAAACTAGGGATTCCAAGAGAGAATTTAAGAGGAAATGAATTTCTGCCACAGGAGACCGTATGAAGGAAACCATACAATGACATGGGCCAAGGAATGTTGTATGTGAAGGACAGCAATGAGGCCAGTTTGACTTGATCATTTAGTGTGTGAAGAGAAGTGGTGTAAACCATTTTAAAACCATGCATAGCTCAACTTGGAAGTTAATTTTAGATGAAATATATGTTTACATAGCCATTCTATTTTTAGACGTTTTTGAACTTAAGCTTTTTTTTTACATGATTGCCATGCTCTAGAGACTTTTCTCCCAAGAAAGTGTAGATGGAATAAGAGATTTGATTGGGACTATTTGGAACCATGATTTTTAAGTAAAAAGTACAGTGTTAGAAAAGGAAAAGTATAGTAAGTTATGTGTATTTTCCAAAAGCATTAAATAAAACATTTTAAATAGTAATTTTCATATTGGATATTGCTTTCATTCATTTCTTATTTCTTAAAAGGGAGGATTTTTCATAACCATCTAAAAATTTTTGTCAAGAGAAGTTACCTGTTCTGATGATCTGTAGGGTGCCCCCAATTTTGACCTCAGTCCATAGGCCACACTGTCTCCTCTGCCACCGTTGTCACCTCTTGTTGGTCCATCAGGTAGAAAAGTTACTGTTGCTGAGGTATCAGTAGGAAAATCAGTGACCACTTCATCAGATTCATCTGAATCATCAGAATCACTGCTTTTATGATCATCTCCATCTTCATTGTCATCATCATCAATGTCATCTGGGTTTTCATCAGAGTTTCTTGGGAGAGTCTAAAAGTCAAAAGAGGTTTTTTTTTAATTTAAAGATCTACACAAATGCCAGCTATTAAACTCAATCTGAAAATTCACATCATAAAATATTCTTTTTCCAAAATGCCCCACAGTTTGTCAATTTTGTAAATAAATTATTTTGGTACACTCACTACTTTATTAGTTTGGATAATTGAAATTTGACTGAATGCATGTGTAGATATATTCCCATTTCTAACCATCATCTGAATCAGCCACTTTATATCCATAAATGAGAAAATGTGCAACTATGCATTTGTATTGACATTTCTGTCTTCATTCCAATGGCTTATTTAACTTCCTTCTCAGGAACTCTCAGTACATCAGAATGATGGTATTAAAAAAAAGTTAATATGTCATTGTGATCAATGACATAATTGTATCATTTGATCCAAATGTTGTGTTGACGTGCCAACAGCCCTATGAAGGCTGTGACTATTTTAGGAACAATAAAATTGGAAATGAAAATATCAATATAGACAAAAATATTAATTTGGTTATTGTTCAAAAGCATTAATTTGTCACTTGATGAACATGAGATCATTTGTATTCCTAGTACTTCAAATGAAGTTTTTAAGCCTGATGTTAATGAATCTTTAAGTATTAAATAGATAGGAAATATAGTAATTCCTTACTGATGATCCTTTTTGGAATTATGGGATCTGATTTTACTGGTCAAGTTTGAAATGCACTTTTGAATCAAGACTGTCTAAACACTGAGCTTTTATGCTAGACTTTTATGCCAACTCTGGCATAAATCCCTTATTATTATCCCTTGTAATAATACAAACTACTCCTACTTATATAGCACTTTAAGGTTTTACCAAGTACTTAAGAAATAAATCTAGGGGGAATTCTCCAGCGGATTATCAGAAATAGAGTATCTAGCTCAGTCTTATTGGGAGAAAGAAGTTTTATAATTTTTTTACACCTGTTGAATTCCCTGTGTTGGAAAAAGTCTTGGAGGTGAGAACTAACCTCTTGTAAGTCTTCTGTGCTTTCCTCAGAGGACACTGAATTCTAAAAAGGAAAAAGGTCAAAATGGGTTAATTATCTCTTTTTGACTTTGGCATTCAAATGAAAATCTTTGTTCATCAACATGAAAATGACACATTTTGTATAATATAACACATCAGGACATCCATATAATTTATCCATATACAGTATAGTTTTTTTTTTAAAATTAGACCTGTGATTTCATTCACGTAGAGGATTCCAAGTAAGAAAACTTCATCTACCAATGAAAATTGCTAAATATTCTGTGCCTGGGGGAGGTGGCTGAAGGAATACTGGTTCAATGTACTCAAATACTTTGCACAGTGGTGCCTTCCCCTCTGAGCTTATTTTGTATCTACTCTATCTATATATCTGTATACACACACATACATAATGCATACATGTTTTTATATGTGTATACATATATTTAGTTATTGATATGCATGCTTGTCCCCTGTTAGAATGTAACTTTGAGGGCAGAGATTGTTTTTGATTTTTCTTTGTATCCCCTGCACTTAGTACAGTGTCTGACACATAGAAAGGACTTAATAGATACCTGTAGATTGATTAGTTGGGACGATGAGTAGATATGTGTGTTTATTTACATATGAATACACAGAAATAAACACTTGAATTATGTGTTTAGTCATAAAAAATTTTTTAAAATACCTGTGTGGCCAATAATGTTTCCTTCTGGGAAGGGTCAACATTCAGCCATGTTGCCACAAAGTCTGGATGTTTGCTATAAAGCTATAAGAAAAACATATATGTCTATCATTATTAAAAGGGAAACAGATGCACCTGCAAATGATGTTATATGAATTAGAGAGCTTTAACAAGATGAAATGCATATGAATAAAGACATAATTATCTAAGAATCCCGTTACCCTTGTATCTTCCCTTTAAGAAATTTTTTTATAATAGCTTCTTCTTTGCTAAATATTCCAGTTCACTGACTCTTCTGTCAAAGTTCAACAAAAGGCAGAGATAACCTTAAATAACTGTCTGCTTTCCACATTGCCAAATTTGTCAGTGAAATTACATTTTCTGTGTGCCCAACATTTATATGGAAAATTATGAGGATTATGACAGGGATGGCGGTGGTGATGACGGCAAGAGGAAGAATTTTGAGTTCGTTCATTCATATCCTGAATATCATTCCCAATACCCAAGTACTAGCTACTCCTTTGGATTTGTGTTGACCTCTGACTTCTTATTCTAATCAAGACACCTTGTTAGGATGCCTCCTTGCTTTATTTTATGCTTTCTGGAAATGATAACCTTCTCTGGATAGAATAGAGGGGTTATCTTCTCTAAAAATACCAACTTTCCTATTTCATTATGATGACAAGGCATTTTGCACTCATGAATGAATTAGGAAAAAGCAACTTGTCAAAAATTCTTCTGATTCCTTCATTAAGCAACAACTGCAGTGATCCCTGATAACTCAATTTTGGCCCCTACTGTATCTGGAATTTTACTTTGTGTTCTATAGGATTAGTTCCCAGGCACAATGCTTGTTTGCTGTCAGACATGGTTTTATCTAGGAGACCAGGTACAATTAAGGTGCTATCAAACCAATAGTAGAATGTATATGATTTGGTCTGATGCCTATTTTTTTTTTAGAAAATGTGATTTGAAATCAGCTGACAAGCACAATAGACATGATATAAATATGCTTTCCTTGGACAATGGACTCAGTAGCAAATGTCTAAGGAGATACTGTCTGTGCTTTTGTCCATACATCTGATCTTATAGATTAATGTCAAAAATGTATTTTAAATTCTGCTTCTACTAGTGAGATTGAACATGGATTGACCTACTAATAAAACAGTATCTTGGCTCACAAAAGGCATTCCTAACAGAAAGGATTCGTGAGTTACTGTGGTCCAGAGAACTATTTGCTTTTTAAAAAAGCCTAGTTTTGACTTCACAAAGGAAAAATGATATATTTTTAAACAGATGGCAAACTCCTCAGCCAGATTTTGAGTGTAATATGGTAAGGGACCTGACTATATTTCATCTTTATTCTGTATCCAAACAGTGCTGTTGCGGCACTACGCCCAAAGCAGGCTTTGTAAAAATTGAAAGCTCATGAATGAATAAGCCCAAATTAATAGGAAAAAGTTTGCTACCTTTTTGTGAGCAGGTATAATTGTAACAGATCTTTTGGACAGCGAATTTTGTAAAAGTTGGCATGAAGTTAACAAAAAAGATTTTAAAAGAAAACTTACCGGTTTTTCTTCTGAGCTACCAGAATGGATCTGCTGCTTTACCTTTGAAGCAAGAAAGATGAAAAGAGATTATAGGGCAACTTTATTTCTAGCACAGGCAGAATCTACACAATTTATTCAGGTTTACTAATGTAATTGAAGTGTAATATTTACTTACAGGCAATGCAGAGACAATGCCAAGTAAGCAGAAGCAAATCATTGCAGTCTTCATGGTGGATTCTTCCTCAGTCTTTCCAATGATACCTTGTAATACCAATTTAATCACAGTGATTCTATATTCTGGAGGCTTTTTCCTTTCCATTAATTTTTTTTTTAATTTGCCCTATCGAGTTGAAATCTGAAAAGGAGGTCTGAAGCCCTATGCCACTACTTTTTTCCATTCCTGACAGTCAAAAGGGAATTAAAAAACTGAGTCATCCAACATTGAAAAAGCATGGGTACATTTTACAATTCTATAATAGTTCTAGTTTCTACTCTAGACTCATTCTTAGCTGGTATCATTAGATAATAATTTAAACTTAACATGAATAGGATTCAATGCCAACCATATATGTAGTACATATCTTTTTCTAGGTGTAAGACCAGCCAAAAAATGAATTAGCTTTTATAATCTTTTCAGCTTGCATTTTAAAATAACATAACTAAATTTTTATTTAAAAAAAACATTTGGATTGTTTTAGCCTAGTGCTAAAACGTAATGAGCTTTTGTGGGAGAAGAATAACCCATAAATTTAGAATAGCTTCATCTAATCACCCAAGTGGAAATTTTAAGAAGCAAAGTGGAGAAACAAGCAAACAAAAATCTAATTACCTGAGCTGGAGTCTGGGCTGGAAGGTTGCAGTTAGCAAGAAGATTGTTCAGGTCCTCTTCAGGTCCAGAGGCTCCTTCCTCTCCTCTTCACACTGTTCACTTGTTGTGACCTCCTAGAATTTAAATGCTGTCCCAGATCTTCTCAACCAATCACCAAGAACTGGAGAAAAATGTCATGAGGTTTGTGCCACTGTCCCTCCCACCTTCTCCCACACTTTCCTCCTGGTTTTGTGGTTTTATAAAGCAAACACAAACTACCCTATAGTTAAAACGTTACTTACATACTCTGTTATTTCCTAGCAGTTTCCTCTTAGGGTTTAACACATCATTATATGAGAGACTCAATGGTAGGTGTATGTAAAATAAACAATATAAAAGTGAAGAAGACTAGTTTCTGGAAATGTTTAGTTTATAACTTAGCTATTGGGACAACATAGTATTTCACCATAATAAGCCAGCAACAAATGATAGATAAGATGAATGAATTTTTGTTTCTTGCAGAGTAAGTGAAAGCTTGAGATCAGAAAGTGGAAAATGGGTTAGATTGGAGTCAGGGGATCTGGTTTCCAATATTGGCTTTTTTGCTTACTACCTGAATCACCTCGAACAAGTCTCTTAATCTCATCTGGCCCAAGTGGTAGGAGGAAAGACAATGGGCTTGGAGTTAGAAGATTTGGGGTTGAAGCTTGGTTCTGCTACTTAGTAGCAGCAGCAAATCACTAAACTTACCTCAGCCTTAGCTACCTAACAAAATACATAGTAATACTATCCATTAGCACATTCTATCGTACACAGAGGAGGCTTTGAACACAATATGAACACATGAACACAAGCCCAATTGGACAGACACGCCAAGAACCTACAACTGTCTCTTCTGTAATTAAGAGCCATTCTATACTCTAAGATAAACACTAACTTGACAATAAAACAGGCATATGTTTTGTACATGCGTATATATGTACACACACAATACATGTATATATGTATGGATATACACATGTGCATTATGTATGTTGTATTATGTACATTGTATAGTTGTGTATCTATGTATATAAGCACATGTATATGTGTATATATGCACACATACACATATGTATACATGTGTGTATATTGTATGTGTACACACATATATCTATATATAGATATTTAAATATGTACTATATTCTTGAGCCTAACAATTTGAAAAGAGATAGCACTTTTGTTACATTGTTAAAACAATACGAATCGTCAGTTCTTACTTGGTAATATCGGTGGGGAATCCTATTTCTTGTCATAAAAAAGAGAAGCCTACTCCAGATATGGCTAAAAGAAAGACCTATATTTCTATAAGATTTTGCTTAGGGGAAAATTGTGACATTTTCTTTTGGTACTGTTCCACTGTAGAATGAGTCCTACATACAAGGTTTGTGCATCTCGAACAACAGGAATGTCACATATACAAAAATAGAAACATTCTGAATCATGTTTAGGAATTAAATCATAGCTTCACAGCTTGAGGGAACTTCTGAGGCACCTAAACCAACCCACTGATATACCAGATGAAACTGTTAAGGCCCAGGGGAGTTAAGTGACTTCGTCAGATCATATATGTTGTAAGCTTAAGAGGTGGGATTTGATTCCAACTCCTCTGACTCCAGAGGAGAGAGGAGGGAAGGAATTAAGCATTTATAGAATATCAACTATATGCTATATGCTCTTTTACAATACTACTTCATTTGATTCAGTCCTTTGGATACTGTAACTCGTGGGTTCCCACCCAGCTTTTCGTGTTCCTCAGCTTTGTGCCCCACAATTTATATTGATGATAATTTAATCAATTTTTGAGCCTTTGAAAAAATCATGTACCTAAATATTTGAAGGCTTTACAAAAATGCATGTGTGAAAGAACAGGATAGAGATACTGTTTAAATGTAGGAACAGAAGTTTTGGAGTTTCATTTCTGGCTACAATATTTCATCATTTGAGGTCACTTAGCTTCAGTCTCATTTTCCCAGTTGTGAAATGAGGATTACAATGCTCATTTACCTCACAGAATTGTTAAAAGGATTGTGTGCAAAGTGAGATGTAAGATAAATGGGCCTCTTTATTAGGATTTTCACAGGTCAGTTCCTTTTTGACTTGAAATCATGCCAAGCACTGTTTTAAAATAGCCACAAAATTCCCCAACCTTCTAGATGTTCAGACTTTATTCCCAAAGTTAATGGAAAAACCCACAGGCTGTGTTTTTTTTTTGTTTTTTGTTTTTTTAGAACTAGGAAGAAAGAAAAAAAAATTGGGTGCAATTACAAATGAGTTAATCTTGTTAGATTGTTGTCCATGGTAGGTTTTATATGTATATGAATACATATATATGTATATATATATACATATACACATTCTAATAATACATACTTTATAAATACTTGTAAGTTTTCAAGTGTTAAGATAAACTTGTAAAATATTTCTTTTACTGCTACATTTTTAATTAGCTTATTTCTTAAAAATATTACTTACATGGGCCTGACATGTTATGAATTCTATGGAGTAAATTCATATATCCTAAAAAGCATTACCTAGTTACAGTACTCATTGCAGTTTACTCTGTATCCTCTGCTATAATTTAATATAAAATCGTAATAGGAATAAATTTCTGCAACACGGTCACCTATACTGAACCATGTGACCCCGCTTACGAGCTTCTTGGACATATCTATGAAGGTCCACAAGATGGCAGTGTTTCAAAAAATGATCTTTCAAGCAAGTAACTGATCTGTTTCTACTGAATTTCTTGTTGGAAAAGATACACATTTATGTGTTTAAAGACAAAATCAAAATTAGTTAATGTATGCCACCTTCCCCAGTGTTTACTGAAAGAAACTTTCCTCACCAAGAAAAGCAGTAGGAAGGAATGCAAAGGTATAAACAAAAGTATTTTCTCTTCTCCATGCAATGTCTTAAGTCTCCATAAGCTGAGTCTGGTGGGTCCCGCCATCTTTCTTGGTATTGGTTCTGAGGTTCTACAGACACTAAAACCTTACGAATTGGTGGTTAAGGAATTCGTTTGGGCTGCTTTACAGTTGGGAAGGTAGAGAGCATGTTTTTGACACATATCTGTGAACTGGATATTGCTCTCTACAGCATCAGCATGTTAAGCATAAGAATAGGGATTGGCTCTCTGATTTTAATTGTTTTTCTAGTGAGGAAACATCCTCTACAAGTCATCATTTCTCTGCAACTTTTGATAAGAGATACAATCACAGCAGGCAGTGAATGGGAAATCTAAACATCCATTGGCTGTCCTATACCCTATATGCATTTCTAATTACTGGAAACATGGTGGTCCCCAGGGCAATAAAGAGTTGAAACTATATATGACATTTGGAATTGTGACCCCAACTGCTAAATTACTTACTTCCTCTTAATGTACACCTTTACAGTCTCACTCAAGGAAGAGATAGCCACAAGCACAGAATCAGTTAAACTAAATGTCAATATGTGGGTATCAACATAACCCTTTGGACAGTAGGAAGGATGGACTTTTCCCTCAAATACTGTCTGTACAGAAGAGGGTAGAATGTATTTTTAATAGGCCCCAGAACACACCCTTCTTTATATTATATATGTGAATACACACATATCTGCATGCATCTTGTACACATATGTGAATGATGCAATCGAGTGCAGAAGCTAACAATGTGCAAGATATACTTATGTGTATTAATTGATATACAAATAATGGAAAAGGATATACACATATATAGAAACAAACTATCAGAGTTAATCAATCAATAAGCATATATTAAGTACCTACTATGTGCCAGGCCTCATGCTAAGCACTGGGAATATAGTTACAAATGTGATAGTCTCTGCCCTCAAGAAGTTTATATTCTTCTGGAGGCATATGACACATTTACAAATAAGTAAACAAAGAAATATAGGCTCTCTATCATCTATATTTATGTTATATCTGTCTCTATCTCTTTTTCTCCCCACATTTTGATTGACAAAAGGACATCACATAAAGAATGGGAGGAGCTCTATGATACAGCAGTTTCTTAGTTTGGGTCTCTCGGAAGCCTTACCAGATAAGGATGGTCTACTTTTTAAGAAAGACATTTTTATTTGTAATTTTTACATTTATATTGACTAAATTTAGCCCCTATCTCCCTTCTCCTCTGCCTTCCCAGAGAAACGATCCATGTAACAAAGAATATTTTTTAAAGAAAAAAAAGGAAGAGGAAAAAATTTCAGCAAAACTGATCAACACATGGAAAAAATCTTAAAATATATGCAATTTTCCACACTTAGGAGTCTCTCACTTCTGTAAAGGAGTGGGGTAGGGTTGTCTTTTCTTATTTCTTCTTAGGAGTCATGCTTGGTTTTTGTTTTTGCTTTTTATAAATTTTAAACATTCACATTCTTTTTAAGAATAATTTTTATTGGTATCTTTTTGTTTTTTATATCACAAAAAACTTTCCCAGTATTTCTTGGTCTCTTCCCAGAAAGCCATCTCATGTAATGAATATTTTTAAAGAAAAACACCCAGAAAAGCATAAGAGAAAAAAAAATTTATGAAACAGATCAATAAGTTTAAAAAGTCTAAAAATATATGCAATGTTATTTATATATACACATGTTGATACATGTTTATAATACACATATGTACATACACACATATATATGTAAATGTATGTATATGTGTGTATACACACACATACACACTCACTCAATAGACACATACCTCTAGACCTCCCACATCTGCAAGTGGGATTGAAGTGTCTTCCAGTACCTTTTCTTTGGAGTCATGTCTGTTCCTTGTGTTTTTGAAACATTACCCTTTGATGTTTTTGTGTTTGTTCTTTCCATTTATGATGTTGTAATGACTGTGCAGGTTGTTTTTCTTGGTTTTATTTACTTCACTTTGCATCACATTGTGTCTTTCCATGTGTCCTAAGTGCATATTTGGTGATTTTCTTCTTATCAATGACCTCCTTGGTAGAAAAACACAATAACCAAATCTTTGGGTCAAGGGGTGTGGATATTTTATTTACATTTTATTTATGTAATTTGAAATTCCTTCCCAAAATGACTGTACTAAGTCAGAATGCCACCAACAATGTATAAGCCTATCTTTCCCAAACCCCTCAAACATTGACTTATTCCTATCTTTTTTCCCATTTTCTGGGTGTGAGATAAAACCTTAGAGTAGTTTTAATTTTTATTACTATTATTATTATTCACGATTATAGAGTATGGAATAAATTGTTGGAATAAGCCTATTTTCTGTCAGACTGCTTTCTGGTTATCATTTCTGTTTTTTTAATAAGATAGGGAATTTTTTTCCAAGTAATTTTTTTGATTTATTGAAAACTAAGTTATTGTTTTTATTTGTTTGCGATTCCCTTATCTAGTCTGTTCCATGGATCTGCTCTGCTATTCTTTAAGCACTGCGAAAGTTTTGATGTCTATTACTTTATAATATAGTTTGAAGCCTCGTTGTACTATTCACCTGTCATCACTACCTTTTTTCATTATTTCTCTTAACATGCTAAATCTCTTGTGTCTCCAAATGAATTTTGTTGTTATTTCATGATTTTGTAAAGTATTCCTTTGATAGTTTGATTGGTTTAATATTACTACTGTAAGTTAACTTTGGCAGCACCATTATTTTTATTATATTGGCTTGGCCCAGTCATAAGCACTGAATATTCTTCTAGCTATTTTATTCTTCGATCCTTTAAGAAAAACTTTAAAATTAAATAATAGATTAATATTTTATATGCTTATTTTATACATTTTGTAGTTATTTTGAATCGTATTTCCCTTTTATGCCCTTTTGTGTTTTGTTATCATCATACAGGGTGTTCCTAAAGTCTGGACACATAGGCAAAAATGCACATTTTCAAAAAATGAAATGATTGAAATTTTCAACAACATTTTATCTAATTGGAATATTAACAAATAACATCTTCAGTATGATTTCCATCATTTGTGATGCAAAAGTTGATGCACTTTGCAAGATTCACATGAACTCAATGAAATAACTCAATAGCTCCATGTTGCCATCAATTTTAGCACATTCACTCTTGGCATATGAATATGAAATCATATGATGTTATTTGAAGTTGAAGATGTTATTTGTTAATATTCCAATTAAATAAAATGTTGTTGAAAGTTTCAATAATTTCATTTCTTGAAAATATGCATTTTTACCTATGTGTCCAGACTTCAGGAACACCCTGCATAGAAATACTCTCAATTTTTGTGGCATTATTTTGGAACAAGGAAATTTGCTTAGCAATTAATTATCTCAATTAGTATCTTTGCTGATTTCCTAGGATTTAAAAAATAAAAAATCAAGTCATTGGCAAATAAGATTAGTGTTATCTCTTCTTTACATTTTTTCTACATTTAATTTCTTTCTCTTGTCTACTGCTATTGCTAGCATTTCTAGAATTATATCAAATAGTAATGGAGAGAGTAGACATCCTTGCTTTATTCTTGGTTTTGTTAGGAAACCTCCTGGACCAACACATATACTTTAAAACCTCCCCCCTCCCCAGTACTGTCCCTATAATACCACCACAAGAGGAGAAAGACCCAGACCTCAGAACTGCTCTTTTAATAGCTGCATTTCTCTCAGCATCTATGAGGCTCTCCTTAGCTCTCATAATATCAATCTCACCATATGTTATATCTATCATAACATTTAGGCTAATTTGATCCAAGATACATTAGCCTCTTTCCCATTATTTAGGTCCCCAAATGATACAAAGGAAGTGCTATATTAGTCTCCATCTTATTCTAGTATTCTCTGTAGCTGCTACTCTGTGGTAGTTCCAAAGGGAATTTCCTGCATATGGCATCTGTGCCCTCTACTGCCTTTTAACTTTGAACCATCCTTCCTTTTATTATATATCATCATGCATTATATATTATATTAGTAATAGCATTTTCCCATTTCTTCCATTAATAATAGTATTTTCCCACCAGGACTAATGTCCTACTGTAATGTCTCATCATGGTGTCTGGGTGACCCTGAGTGCTAGAAAGCTCTACAAAGCACTGTAACCTTCAGCAGTTCTTACAAACTGGAAGGTTTTGAATATAAACTTTCAGTTAAAGCAATTAGTGAGGATCACTTGGATGGACTTTGCATCTATGCAAGGGATATCCATATTGATGAAGGATGGATCCTGTAAGCTCATCATTATCATATACAATATTAAAGTGTGAATTCTTTAGCTCTAAGTATGTACTACTGATGTGAGCCCATCTCCCATTTCACTTGGGTGACAAAGTTACATGCTACAAGTCTGAATTTGGAGTATTTTATTTTAAAAAATATTGTGATGGAAAGAAACAAGAAATCAAAGCCCTCATTTGCACGTGATTAAAAAATTATTTTCAGAATAAAATTTTAAATCATCAGAAATCATGTTTTCTATATCTTAGGATTATTTCTGATACTTTTCCATAACTTTGATGAATTCTGGACATGTGTATATGTGTGTTTACAGACCTCAAAACACTAGATGTGTGTGGCCTGTGCCCTTAGTATTTTTTATTTTTTTTTGGAGGGGCAAGGCAGGGCAATTGGGGTTGAGTGACTTGCCCAAGGTCACACAGGTAGTAAGTGTGTCAAGTGTCTGAGGCCGGATTTGAACTCAGGTCCTCCTGACTGCAGGGCTGGTGCTCTACTTAGTATTTTTTCAACAAAGATATCACCAAGATGAGATACTATGCATTTTGTGGAACACTTGTAATTGCATATTTTAGCTAGTTAAGGAGGAAAATTAATTAATAAGTGCTCATGGAATTTCTTAGAAGTTAACCAGAGAGAACCAAAGGGTCAATTGCAGACTATCTGTGCTAAAGTCTTCATTTTATAAATTAGTCCATGGATTAGAGGTTCATGTTACTTTCATTCTGAGAAGAGTTGCCATAATGTGCTTGCCTTGGACATTAGCGAGCTCTGTCCAGCTCTGGACATCAGGTTTCTTGGAGAGGGAATCAGGAACTCAGTCCAGAGTGTGGGAAGAAGAGCAGTTCTGCTCTTGGGAAAGAAAAGCTCACCAAGTTCTATACTATTAATATAATCTTCCCTTCACTATTAATACTAAGACAAAGGGAAGAATGGGGTCTCTCTTTCCCTCTTTCATGCTCTTCGGTCTGCATGTTGCTCTTTTTTGCCTTTCAAAGATAGGCTTAAGGTTCTTTAAACTGTTTTCACCTATGTAATGATCTTAGGAGCAAAGATAGGGAAGGAGTTAGCAGAGAGGGAACTCTTTGTAAGTAAGGATCCTATCTTAAACATTTTAATATCTTCTTCAATGTTTAGCACAATGCCTTGACCATAGTAGGCACCAAAACCAAAATAAAACAAAGGAAACACCTTTTTGCTGAATAAATGGTCCAGGATATTACAATCTTAAAAGGACAGCTCTAATGTATTTTGCTGCCCTGATACTAAATGTATGCAATTTAATAGGATATCAAAGCAGCAAGATTTCTTTCTAAAACTTTTTATTAATGTATTTTGTTTTAATATCATCTTTACTTCCAAAAATATCTTTCTCATCTCCCTCCATGCCTTGTAACAAAGGTTGAAAAAGTGAAGGGAAGGGGGAAAACAATTTAGTACAGCTCCTAAGGATCACTATCTCAATTCCCATTCTCCCAGAAGAATCTCAGGAGCTAGAACAAGGCTATATCTCTTCCTCAGATACTACTTTTAAGGTGCTTGGGGTGATTTTTTTATGCAAAACATTTCCACAATAATCATGTTGTGAAAGACTAACTATATTTCTCTCCATTCTATCCTGTCTCCCTTTATTCAATTTTCTCCCTTGACCCTGTCGCTTTTCAAAAGTGTTGGCTTTTGGTTATCTTCTCCCCCAATCTGCCCTCCCTTCTATCATCCCCTCTTTTTAATCACCTTCCCCCTACTTTACTGTAGGATAAGATACCCAATTGAGTGTGTATGTTATTCCCTCCTCAAGTCAAATCTAATGAGAGTAAGATTCACTCATTCCTCCTCTCCTGCCCCCTCTTCCTTTTCAACAGAACTGCTTTTTCTTGCCACTTTTATGTGAGATAATTTACCCCATTCTATCTCTCCCTTTCTCCCTCTCTTAACATATTCCTCTCTCAAGTCTTAATTTTATTTTAATTTTTTAGACATCATCTATTCATATTCAACTCATCCTGTGCCCTCTAGCTATACATATGTATATTCCCTTCAACTATCCTAATACTGATAAAGGTGTCCTGAATTACACATATCATCTTTCAATGTAGAAATGTAAACAAAACAGTTCAACTTTAGTAAGTTCCTTATGATTTCTCTTTCTTTTTTACCTTTTCATGCTTCTCTTGATTCTTATATTTGAAAGTCAAATTTTCCGTTCAGCTGTAGTCTTTTTATTGAGAAAGCTTGAAAGTCCTCTTATTGAAAATCCATATTTTGCCCTGGAGCATTATACTCAATTATGCTGGGTAGGTGATTCTTGGTTTTAATCCTAGCTCCTTTGACCTCTGGAATATCATATTCCAAGTCCTTCAATCCCTTAATGTAGAAGCTGCTAGATCTTGGGTTATCCTGATTGTGTTTCCATAATAATCAAATTGCTTCTTTCTAGCTGCTTGCAGTATTTTCTCCTTGACCCGGGAACTCTGGAATTTGGCAACAATATTCCTAGGAGTTTTCTTTTGGGGATCTTTTTCAAGAGGTGATGGGTCGATTCTTTCAATTTCTATTTTACTCTCTGGTTCTAGAATATCAGGGCAGTTTTCCTTGATAATTTCTTGAACGATGATGGCTAGACTCTTTTTGATCATGGCTTTCAGGTAGTCCAATAATTTTTAAGTTATCTCTCCAGGATCTATTCTCTAGGTCAGTGATTTTTCCAATGAGATGTTTCACATTGTCTTCCATTTTTTCATTCCTTTGGTTCTGTTTGATAATATCTTGATTTCTCATAAAGTCACTAGCTTCCACTTGCTCCATTCTAATTTTTAAGGTAATATTTTCTTCAGTGGTCTTTTGGACCTCCTTTTCCATTTGGCTAATTCTGCCTTTCAAGGCATTCTTCTCTTCATTGGCTTTTTGGAGTTCTTTTGCC
>CM053623.1:299650890-299694777 GCA_028646595.1 Phalanger gymnotis
TATCTTGATTTCTCATAAAGTCACTAGCTTCCACTTGCTCCATTCTAATTTTTAAGGTAATATTTTCTTCAGTGGTCTTTTGGACCTCCTTTTCCATTTGGCTAATTCTGCCTTTCAAGGCATTCTTCTCTTCATTGGCTTTTTGGAGTTCTTTTGCCATTTGAGTTAGTCTGTTTTTAAGGTGTTATTTTCTTCAGTATTTTTTGGGTCTCCTTTAGCAAGTCATTGACTTGTTTTTCATGGTTTTCTCACATCACTCTCATTTCTCTTCCCAATTTTTCCTTTACTTCTCTTACTTTTCCAAATCCTTTTTGAGCTCTTCCATGGCCTGAGACCAATTCATATTTCTCTTGGAGGCTTTTGATGTGGGCTCTTTGACTTTGTTGACTTTTTCTGGCTGTATGTTTTGTTCTTCTTTCTCACCATAAAAAAAAAAAAAAGATTCTATGGTCTGAGTCTGTTTTCAATGCCTTTTCATGTTTCCAGCCAACTACTTGACCTTTGAGCTTTTTGTCAGGGTATGACTGCTTGTAGAGTAGAGAGTACTTTGTCCCAAGTTTTAGTGGCTGTGCTGTTTTCAGGGCTACTTCTACTCCACGTCACCAAAAGCTCTGCCACAGCAGTGCTCCTCCTCCCCCAAGAACTGCCAACTGGGACCGTGGCCCAGATTTAAGAAGGCACAGCAAGAGAACCTGCATCTGCACCAGCAAAGTGTTCCCTGAACTCGTGCTCTGATCCACTTGATTCCTCCTACCGTGTGAGCCAGGGACTCTGGAAGCAGCTGACGCTGAGCTCTGGAAGGAACAGCAGCAATGTCCTGCTGCTGCCACCAATGCTGCCACTGCCACACTGCCTCTGCCATGCCCAGGACTGGAGCTGGAATACTGTCTAACCCGATCTAGCAGTTTTCCCCCTAACTTGCTCCATGGTCTTTGGCATTTGTGGGTTGAGAAGTCTGGTAACTGCCATAGCTCAATGATTCATGTCCCTCAGCAGCCTGACTCCAGGTCTGGTTGGTCCTGGTGCAGTCCATGCTAGGCTGTGCTCTGCTCCCAGCACAGTGTGATAGACCCTTCTCAGCGACTATTCTGGCTGTCCTGGGCTGGAAACCTGCTTCCCTCTGCTATATCATGGGTTCTGCAGCTCTAGAATTTGTTCAGAGCCATTTTTTACAGATGTTTGGAGGGGTTTGGGGGAGAGTTTAAGCAAGTCCCTGCTTTCCAGCCACCATCTTGGCTCCACCTGCCACTTGGGGTGATTTTCTAATGCCATTGGATAAGCCCTCCCCAGTGTCCTTCCCCTAAACATTATTGGTTGAGATCATTTTAGTCTGTCAGCCTTGAGTAGATTTTTATAAGGTATGATTACTAAGAAGGTATAATTGGTACAAAACATCCTTCTAAAAGTCTGTGATATGATCTTCCACAATTACATAGCATTCAGGGAAAAGTGGGCCCAAGCTTAGCATATATGATGAATAGGTAAGTTGTAGCTCTTGGTTGCTAGAAGTCATTTTCTTTCATTTGTGGGGTATTCAAGAAGTCTCCCTTAAGCATGTTGTAGTGAGACCCTTATTGAGTTATATCTTCATTTCCTTGACTCCCAATGGAGACATTGCCATTCACTGATAGAGAGATGCTGCTAAGACCCTGATAAGATGGTGGGAAAACCAATATCTTTCATATGTTGCCATATCTTCAGGTCCTTTCAAAGATTGCAGCATTCTACTCCAGCCAAAGGGGAAGGAAACCTAGGTCAAAACCAAAGCTGAGGTTTCTTCTTCCTCAGCTGTTTCAGACTCTAGGTTTTATTGGAAAACTTTTTATTTCCTGGCTTGCTATTATGGAGCTCAGTGCTTTTATATGGAATCTAGAAGAAAGGATGAAATTCTTTAGTCAATCAGACTTATCTGGCATCATTTCAGTTTAATGACTTTCAAAGGGCTATGGTTTAGACTGAACATCTTATTACTTAAAGTGAGGTGGAGTGACTTATCCACCCTTATATCAGCAAAACTGAGTCAAGAGTACGTCAGCAACATATACAATGTTCCACGCCCATTGTCCCTTCACCTCTGCGATGAAGAGAGGAAGGTACATTTGCTATTTTCTTCAGGGCCAAGCTTGATCAACAGTGTTCAGTTTTCTTTTTATATTCTTTCTATTTACGTAGTTTTAGTCATTATGTATATTGTTTTTTCTCTATTGGATGCCCCATATTTTATTGTGGGAAATAAAGTTGACTGATAGACTAGCATCTCTACTGAGAGGGAACCACATGTACTGAGGAGCAACTCTGACCTATCCCTTAACTGGTACTGTGAGTCACATGGACAATGTGGAATCCACTAGAACAGAGTAGCTGGATTGCCTTTTGGGAACTCATACTTTTATTTTAATGACTCAACCTTCTTTCTAAAACAAAGGCCTATTTTCTTAACAATATTCTTTGAGTGATGCTATGTAGATTTCTACTAAAAAAAAAAGAGCTCTAAAGAACTGAAAATAAACCTTACTCAAATGGCAATGGGGGAGGGGGTGCATCCTGAGCATGAGCAAGATCCAACACATTTAAAAAAGATTAATCGCCCAAAGAAGCATTTATCATCAAAGATACTTAGATGTATGATAGGAACAAAAAGATGGGCTGATCACATGGTGAGAATGTTTATTAGGGGATAGCCTGAATGTTCTCTTGATATCTACATAATATCAAAAGAAGTAGAAGAAGCCGTCCCAAAATGTTGGTAAATTGTGGTAGAGTGAATTACACAGAAATGGCAGACATCGTTGGGTTGATACCTGAATTGCTAGAGGGAGTTAATGGCATCACAGATTTATTAAAATATTTTTGATTGCTCCAAAGCGTGGGGGAATTTGGTACTTGCCACATTTACATAATAGAGACAGGAATTTGTAGTAAAGTATTAGAAGGTGATCCCTCCATGAAGCTCCACCTAAGTCATTTTGTTCCAGCTTCCCTCCTTCCCTTTCATTCGCATAGGATAACATAGAATCTTGAGAATTTGTACTTCCAAGTCACATAGTCCTTTAAGTTAAACGACTGAGTTTCAGCTCCAGGAATACGGTCCAAAAACAGACTTTAGCTTAGACTGGTTTAGACTTTTGCTCCTGAGGTTGTTATGTCTTCTAGCTTCACTTCTTTTCTTCTCACTACTGAGCTGATAAGGTTGTACTCATGGGCATAAAGGGGCTCAGATTTAACACTCTGGCCTTTGTTTAGCTTTCTGGTTTATTTCCTTGGCTGGCTTAAGACTCTGTGTGCGTGCGTGCGTGCGTGTGTGTGTGTGTGTGTGTGTGTATGCACGTGCACTCACACAGGCATGTGTACACATGGTTGCAGTTGCTATTGAGGGAAAGCTAATTGTCAGTCCTGGCCACTTTCACCCTAGGAACAGTCCCCCTGATCTGGGCACCCAATGAATCTGTCATACTCCTTGCAGACTGTTTCTTATCTGTCCTCAAAATTCTTGCTACACAGAAGACCATCATAGATAGTGAGCAAAAACTTTTATTCAAATAGTCAGTCAACAAGCATTTTAATTATATTTACTATGTGATGGACACTGTGCTATAAAACAGAAATTGGAAACGTTTCAGGGTAGAGGGAGATAAAATTTCTATTTAACTAAACTATCTCATTGGAGAAGTCCATTCTTAGCAGAATGGTGTTACTGGTGCTTGAATCAAGGGGCCTGTTGGGGGATGAGGAGGGTTGACTTTGCCTACATGTCTGTCATTCAAGGGGGCTCTCATTAACCATTTCAAAAGTTTCTGCCTCTCCTCTCTTGCCTGCTCAATCTCAAATTCTTCTCTGCTATTTCTCCTAAGTCTTTACTTTTTATGTAAACTGTATGTAGCATCACAGGGTTATCCACCTAAGACGAGGGCATTACATCTGAAAAAACCTTCACTTGACCTTGCTATAGTTGGAAGTTTACCAGCCTGGGTTTTATGAGAGAGAGAATCTCACCCACCATGAGGTCTGCAAGACTTGGGTTCAAGAGGTGAGTAGTCAGACTGAAAGGAAAATAAATTTATTAGAACAGCTTCAACTGTATAAGGTACAGATTGGGCTTTTTTTTTAGGTTTTTAGGCTAATTTAGAGCATATCGTCAATCAGCAGCTTTCTGTGGCAGAATAGAAATGGGGGAAGTGCGAGAGTCTTGAGGTTTGCTCAGGGATTGCTAAAGGCTGGGTTTGTTCCTTTGGGAAATGTATTTCTCTATGATTAGTCTTATCATAATTCCCTGTTTTGGCAGGAAATACTTTTCTATCAGTTGCTCTATTGGCTTTGATGTCCAGAAACCATCAGCATAAGCTGATCATCTGAAATCTAATGACCATGCAACTTGACTTAATTTTTGATTTGTTGTTCAGTCAGTTCACCTGTGTCTGACTCTTCATGACCTTACTTGGGGTTTTCTTGGCAAAGACACCAGATTAGTTTGCCATTTCCTCCTCCAGCTCATTTTACAGATGAGGAAACTGAGGCAAACAGGGTTAAATGACTTGTCCAGCTTCATGCAACTAGTAAGTGTCTGAAGCTGAATTTGAACTCAGGGAGATGAGTCTTCCTTGACTCCAGGCCCAATACGCTCCCCACTGTGCCACCTAGCTGCTCCATCAGTGTTTGATACTTGATACCTTTCAACTCCCTTGGCTGCCTCTTCCTTCTAACTGGAGGGCTGGAGGGTGGAGTAATAAACTCCTCCTAAAGCCTTCCTCTTGAGTAGTTAGATGGCTCAGGGGATAAAGCACTGGGCCTGTAGTCACAAAGACCTGAGTTTAAATATGGTCTTAGATACTTGCCATCTCTGTGACCTTGGGCAAGTCACTTCACCTGTTTCCCTTAATCCACTGGAGAAGGAAATGGCAAACCATTCCATTATCTTTGAAAGAAAAATCCCATGGACAGCAGGGTCCACTGAGTCACAAAGAGTCAGACGTAATTGAACAACAACAAAGCCTTGCTTTCTAGAGGGCTCAGACCTTTTCAGATGACTCCAGTTTTCATCATCAGCAATGCTTGTTTTCCACTCTACAGAACATCAAACCTTTGTGCTGGGTACCCCCCACCCCCAACCCTTTCAGCTCCCTTTTGCATATTGACTTCTCCCATTAGAGTGTAAGCTCCTTGAGGCCAAGCTTCTCTACTTTCATGATGAATGGCACCATGTTGTTGGATGACCTTCTAGGAATGGTGGCAGAGTTTATTTGACCGTGATTCCAGAACTAAAGAGTGGGGAAATTGGAGGCAGAGAAGGTCAGGGGGAGGAGGGCTACTCAGCACCAAAGCTCCTGGTGAAGCTGCCAAAATAGCCAGGAAGTAAAATGAAGTATGAGTAGGCCTACCTGAAGTAGTCACCATACAGGACAGCGGTACTCCAGGGTGGAATTACAGAGAGGAAAGGGTTAAAACTTCCATGGCTTAGTTTTTGATGCCCTATGGTGACTGCTGGCAATGCTGTCAAGATTTCTGGGGGGGTAGAGATTGATCATTAACATTACAATTAGCAAAGTGCACAGAGTATGGGCCAAGCATGCTAAATATATGTGCCATGTTCTATTTGTGCCTATACTTTTGAATCCTGGATCTGTCATTTAGTATGCTAACTGCCCTTTTAGTTTGAGCTGTTTCAAATTTGAAAATGATGCCATCTGTTCTTTTATCCAAGTCAATGAAAATGAAATTAAACAAGCATGGATTCCCCGAGAATTCCACCAGAAACCTCTTTTCAAACTGGCATTGAACCATTAATGACTGCTCTTAGGGTCAGTCAAGTATTCAGATGTTCCTCTGCAGATCAGCATTTGTCTCACATCTCCTCCAAAAAGAGCACTCAATTTTCCTGTACCCACAAAGACTTGATTATTGTTAATTATTATAATAATATTATGAACAATATATTATTAATATTGATTATTGAATAAAGGACAGGATTTTAAAAACCTGAAATAAAGTACAGAATGAACTCATATCTGAACCCCTAAGCAGTCAGGAAAATTATCTTCTCCTTTCTTGATATCAAACAAGCTAACTTCACTTGGATTCCATCTCCTCATAGTTCACTTGAATCAGAATACCAGTGAAGGAATAAATCTGGGTTGCATCTGAATACACACTACTTATTCTTAGAATGTAAACTCCTGGAGACTAATGATTGTTTCATTCATTATATTTGTGCTTGGCACATAATGGGTGCTTAATTGTCTTGTTGATTGATTATGCTGCTCCTTTGGTGATATGCTTATAGTCTGGCCTGAGGCTTTCTTTCTAGCCCCGCTTGAATCTAGTATTTGTCTCTTCTCCCACGTGCTCTCCAGGCTCTAAATACTTTCCTCCCTCTCTATCCTCACTCTCTCATTGGAAATCAGTCTTTATGGCTATCCATCTGGGATTAACCCCAATTATGACTTCTCTTTTTTGTGCTTCTTTATCTTTGTCCTTTTAAAAGTCAAACCCAGGGGTTATAGGTGTGTGAACTCTATAGTTTTATCATATGAACTCAATAGTTTTCATTGCTGCCATAAAAAAGAAGCCATGAACTTTTATCAATGCCAGAAAAAAAAATTACCTCCTCGGGGGTCAAAGGCCCTAAAGGATTCAGTCAAAGGGTCACACTTGAGGACATAGAGGGCCTAGAGGCCACAGGTTCCTCACCACTGACCTGGATAAGAAGAATTCACATGTTACCTAGAAAATTCATATCTTATCCAGAAAATTTTCACCTTATCCAACTTCACACATATCAGCCTAAAGTATGTTTTGCTCTTTTTCATTCTCCATTTATCCTAGCATAAATGACCAAAGATTTAATTTGTATTCCTTTCCTTTATGTCCGTGGTCATATTCTCAAGCACTACAGTTATGTTTTGCTTCTTGATTGTGTCTTCATAAAGATATGTAACTTATAAAAGTGTTTTTATCTCTCTACTGAAACTTCAGGATGAATGGGCCTAGTTAGATAATGTCATTGTCTGATTTTGCTTTTTAATGTCTACCCAAGCAGCTTTCCTATTAACTCTGACTAATTTGTAAGGGCATTTTCCTCAAGGGCATGTTCATAAAGGTAAACATAGCCAGAGGGTGGGTGGCTAATGAGAGTCATCAAAATGACTCATATGTCTGGTGTGGCAACAGTTGCAATTATGATAGAAATTCCCAGACTCAGTGATTTTTTATCAGAACTTAAGAGAAAATCAAATGTTAACTCTCCCAACAGTGACCCAAATCTATTTTCAATCTGCTTTGTTCGGGAAACTGACAATACGCCTGGGTTCGTGCAACCAGCAGGAAATGCAACTGGCAAAGAGATCAGCCATAAGTAGTGGGAGTCTGTTTTTGTTTGAGCAGAGTGTATCCGGAAAGAATAATGTTTTTCTAAGGTTTTATATAGCTCTGTGTTGATCTATATAATGCCCAGCAATAAAATGAAACATTTATTTGTAGGCATGTACAAGAGGAAAAAAGTTTGCCGCAGGTAACACAATGCATCATATCAGTGTTTTGTTTTTTTTTTGAGCAGGGAAGCAAAAAAAAAAGGCCTTCTGTTTGTTTAGATATAACACTACAAAGGTTGTATTTCTTCACTTTTTAAAATGAATGTAAAGTTTAAAGGGTGGGTTTGGGCATAGTCTGTGGTTCCAATGAGGAGGTGTTTACCAGCATCCAGTCCTGTCCTTTTCCCACATGCCCTCTCCCAGAGCCAATTACCTGGCTTTGTTCCCATAGACTCGGCCCACGTTACCCACTTCCCATACATTACATGTTTGGTTCAAGTGAAAAACATTTCCATAAAGTGATAGCTAACATTTCGTGTAGCTTAGTGGTCATCACATTTCCCAATATTTTGTGCTTTTTATATATCATTTCTGTGTTGTTATATTTGCATGGTAAGACTTCCTTAAATACATGCCTTTATGCTATCTAAATAAGGATCAGGATGTGTTCCATCACTGAATGTTCTTAAAATAATTTTCTAGTCAATTATTAGGTTGTTTTCCATGGATAGAGATATTCTCTAGCATTCCTTGACTGATCTTACAAACCTTATGCATAATACTTGATGTTAAGAACATCTTATGGGACATCTGTGATACGTAGGAAAGACGTCACATGACTATTGACCTCCCTGACTTATTTTAATCCCAACTAAAATCCTACCTTCTATAGGAAGTTTTCCCCAACTCCTTTTAATTCCAAGTATTCCTTCCAGTAATTATTTTTTTATTTATTCTCTATGTAGTTTGAATATATTTGTATATATTTATTTTTATGTATATTTTTGCATGTTGTCTACCCCATTAGATTGTCAGCTTCTCGAGGACAGGGACTATCTTTTGCCTCCTTTTGTATCACCGACATATTACACAGTGCCTGGCACATAGTAGGTGTTTAATAAATGTTTGATTGATTGACCACTCCCAAGTTCCCACTGATGTGTTTCCATTTGTTGATCATCCAGTGGACAAAATAATTCAAAATAAAAGATACTTAATCTAATAGCATCACAAAGTGACAAGAAAATGTACATAGGTCCATGTACACATAGGTTACCATGTACAGGAAAAAGCATGATATAATGTTCATGTCTAGAGAACATACATGTAAGAAACACACAAGGCCAAGGGACATACACTAGATGATCATCATCAGGGTACATTCATAGATGGCACATCTCAGGAATCCATGTAGCCCAAGTTCATAAATATCAAGCATTCCTATGATGCCATATGTGGCCAGAGTACACATGTGGCCCAGGTGACTATCTCTGACACTGCAGAGCTGTCTGTGTTTTCTGGTATAACTCATTGCAGGGCATCATATCTTTGATCTCTGCTCTCTCTGCATGGTGGTATGTGTCCCTGTCTCTCCTGAACATCACATCTCCCTTCTCTGTTGCATTGCCCCTGTTGGTCTCATGATTGTCAGGCTGCTCTCTGCTAAGCCTTCAACGATTTGCTTCCGTCTATTAAGGTGCCTAGCAAGCCTCTCCCTGACAAGGTCAAGCTACTCTTTAGTATACATGTAAGGAGTGAGATAGAATTATATGTATCTGCTCCCTTTAAGGGGGAATAATTTTTATGCTCAGACTGAAAGCCTGACAACTATCTCTTAATCTTGGCATATCTCAAGGTATGTATCAACGGCTTAATCTCCTTCTCATCAAATACCACCCCCACAATAGAGAAAATAAAATCCATTTAACCAAACTGATAGCAAATAGGAATCTGAGAAAGTATATACATGAGAATCTATACCAGACAATACACAGAATAAATGAGCTCTCCTATTGGCAGTGAGGTATCTCAGTTCAACCAAGAGGGGATCTCAGATCTCACCCAAGAGGAAAAGTTCTGGGGTTGGTAAACATATTATATAAAGGGCTAGGTAGTAAATATTTTAGGTTTTGTGGGCCAAGGAAAAATAGAAGGTATTACACAGGTATTTATTTAGCAAAAGATAAAACAAATTTTTTGACAAAATTCAAATTATAATAATAGTAGAATTCAATTTATTGTAATACAGATCTACTAATAAGAAAGGTATTTGGGGAATAACATTTCACTTAATTGGAGTTCAAAGCTAATATTCCCTATCATCAAAATCTATTATCAAAGTTATTAGTTAATGCTGATAGAGTGTAGGATATGTTCAGGAAAGATGAATACCTCTGGTGTGAGGGCTGCTGAGCCTTTTTTAGGGCTGCTTTCTACCTTTGTTGTGTACCTGTGTTTAACTCTCATCTGCGGCTTGAAGAAACTAGCTTGCATGGTGGCCATAGCCTGGTAAATTATTACAGCAGATTGGCTTAAACAGGTTAAGGGTAACCGAAGGGTCTCAAAACCCTTGGGTGAATTAGGGAGTGTTTACCCCAAGCATGTGAAGATTTACTCTGGTGAAATGGGAACCTGAGAACAATTTGTTCCAATGGCCATGAAGGCTCCTGAAGCAGGTGCTGTGGAGCACTTAGAGCCTGGATAGACATCGAAGACATCAAAGTCACCCACTGCATCTCAAGCCGTTGCTAGTCATCCTGACTCTATCCTGCCACTGGGCTGTGATGACTCTAGAAGAGAGAGTCAAGCCAATGAGTCCATGCAACTTTGCCTTACTCAAGTCCAATTTATGCACAAATCAAAAGAGATCACCTATGCCATTTTACCATTTTTACCAATCTCAAAGTCCTGTGGCAACAAGCAAGTGACGAGGCAGCAGGTGCAGATACACTGGAAGCTATAGCCACTATCCTGCATACAAGCAGCCCAAGGCATAGGGTTATCTTCTCACTGGAAGCAGCAGTTGTATTCAGCAGCCCCCTGTGTGTCTGAGTGGCCTTTTAAGGACTACAGTGCTCATCTCCTGATGTGAAGAAGGGGCTAGAAAAGGTACCCTAAAAACTGTCTGCTTTACCCAACCCTGGCCTGTTTACTGTGTCAAGCAAGGATCACACTCTGTTGTCAAAACACAAAAATATGTGCCAAAACTTTTGCAAAGATGATTGCACTCAACATTGGTACATGGACTCTGTGCAAGCTTACGGACAACATAAAATCCAATAGACCTGAAAGATGAACAGCTCTCGTTGCAAGAGAACTCAGTAGGTATCATATCCAAAAAACAGGCCTGAGTGAAACAAAGCTGGCAAAATGAAGGCCAGCTTACCAAAGCTGTAGCTGAGTAGACTTTTTTTTTCTAGAGTGGCTGCTGTGTTTGGGAGTACCATGAAGTTGGCTAAGGTCTCACAATCAACACTGATCTAGTCAACAAGCTTGCATGCCTCCCCAAAGGAGTGAACAGTAGGCTCATGATGAATACCTGGAGACCCTCATCATCAATGTGCTGAAAAGGGACAAGCTAATAATTCTGGGAGACTTTAATGTAAGAGTAGACACAGACTGTCAGCCGTGACAGGGAATCCTTGAGAAGAATGGAGTTGGAAACAGCAACACCAACAGTCACTTACTACTAAAGACTTGTACATCTTACGACTTCCTCATCATCCAGCACCATCTTCCATTTACCTACATGCAATAAATCTCCATGGATACACGGTTATAGTAAACATTGGCATTTAATAGGCTATGTCATTGTAAGGAGAAGAAACAGATGTGAAAGCAATGAAGGCGATGTGTGGTACAGAGTGCTGGACTGATCATAGACTTATTCAAGAAAAGCAGTGGCCCCAAGGCAAGATGACTAAGAGAAAACAATGTCAACAGTTTAAAGCCCTTCTCTGAAGGGAACAATTCTTTGATAACTAGGAGGGAAAGTGGAGCCAACACACAGTTGGCAACTATGGAGTGGAAAGGGAGTGGGTAGCTTTCAGAGATTTGGTGTTGGAGCACTGCATTTGCTTTTCTGGGCCAAAACACTTGCAAACATCAAGATTGGTTTGATGAAAGTGATAGGGAAATTCAGAAGCTGCTAAATAAAAAAACAAAACCTCCATAGGGTTTACCAGCAGGATAGTTCATCTGTCTCTAAGAAGACAGCATTTAACTCTGTCAAAAGTATTCTTGGCTCAGTAAAAAGGCAGATGAAATTCAGCTTTATGCTGCTAGTAACAATCCATAGTGCTTTTATAATGCCTTGAAGGCTATTTATGGGCCAAAGATGTATGGTTCATCTAAACTACTCAGTGCTAAGGTAGTAACATTAATTAGTAATTAATAATAAAGACATGAACCTGGAGAGATGGGCTGAACACTTCCCTGGTGTTCTCAACAGACCATTGTCAATCAATGCTGAAGCCAATGACCTTATACCTCAAATTGAAGTCAGTCCCTCTGTAGCCAAACTTCCAACTGAAGAAGGGGTTTTGAATGCTGTTAGGCTCCTCTCATGTGGCAAAGTGCTTGGTGCTGATTCTATTCTAGCTGAGATTTACAAGGTAAGGGGTCCATTGCTCATATAAAAGTTGACTGAAATCTTCTGGGTTATATGGCAAGAGGAAGCTATCCCCTAGGATTTTGAGAATGCCTGTATTGTCCATCACTATAAATGAAATAAGTTGTCCTATGACAATGACAAATGGGTCTGTCTCCTAGTCATTGCCAGAAAGTTTCTTGCCAAAGTCCTCCTTAATAGGCCAATCCTTCCCTTGAAAGATGGTCATCTACCCGAGAGCCAGTGTGGCTTCAGAAAGGGTCAAGGAATAGCCAATATGGTGTTTGCTACCAGAGAACTCCAGGAGAAATTCCAGGAGCAGAACAGAGATCTGAACACAACCTCATCAATCTGAATAAGGCCTTTGATACTGTCAGTCATGAGGGCTTATGAAAGATCAAGGCAAAATTTGGTTGCCTGGAGAAGTTCATCAGTATTATGTGCCAGTTCCACAATGGCATGCTTGCACAGGTTCTGAGTAATGAATGACACTCTCACGCTTTCCCAGTAACCAATGGAGTGAAGCAGGACTGTGTGCTTGTTCCCATGCTTTTTAACCTGATATTTTCCATGAGGGCAAACACAGCATCAAGGTCAGCTACCACACTGGTGGTAAATTATTTAACTTGAAAAGCCTATAAGTTAAGACTAAAGTGGAGGGTGAGTCGGTGTGTGACTTTTTGTTCATAGATGATGGTGCACTCAATGCAGCCTCTGAGGCTGAGATGAAACAGAGTACGGATTGATTCTCTGCCACTTGTGCTAATTTTGACCTGACAGTTAACACCAAGAATACAGAAATTCTCCACCAGCCAGCACCACACCATCCACACATTGAACCATCAGTTACAGTAAATAGGGAGATTTTGATTCTGTGGATAGGTTCACTTAACCTTGGCAGTATACTTTCCAGGGATGTACACATAGAAGATGTGATTGACACATGCATTGCCAGAGCTAGCTCAGTTTAGGAGGCTCTGAAGGAAAGTGTGGGAGAGAAGAGATATTAGGCTGCCTACCAAAATAAAGGTCTACAGAGCCATTGTTCTGACCTTGTTGTTGTATACTTCTGAAAGCTGGACAGTATACCAGTGCCATGGCAGGAAATTGAATCGCTTCCTTTTGAATTGTCTTAGGAAGGTTCTGAAAATCAACTGGCAAGATAAGGTACTGGACACTGAGGTTCTTTCTTGAGCTGAATTGCCAAGCATTCAAACTATTGCACATTGCATAACTCTAATGGGCCAGCCACATTGTTTAAATGCTAGACATACATTTGTCTAAAAGATCATTTTAGGGAGAACTCACACAAGGCAAGCACTCACACAGTGGCCAGAAGAAGTTATACAAGGACCCTCTCAAGGTTTCTCTGAAGAACTCTGGAGTTGATTATGAGACATGTTAGACATTGGCACAGGACTGCCCAGCATGGCATGCCCCTATCAAAGAAGCTGCCATGCTCTATGAGTGAAGTAGACTTGTAGTAGCTCAAAAGTAACATGAGACACAAATTTAGAGACATCTCCATTCCAAATGTTCATATGGACTATTTGTGCCCAACTTGTGGTAGAGCCTTCTAACCTCATATTGGTCTGATCAGCCGCAGTCAGACTTACTGTACCATGACCCCAACATAGTGGTGTCATTTTGGCTGTCTTCGAGCATGAAGGAAGGACAACAACCAACTAACCAATTTCTCACGGAGTCAAAATTTCTGAGCTTTTCTGTGGGCTTTTTTTTTAATATTGAAACTGCCAAAGATTTCCCTTTTCTAATTTGCCTCACTCCCAGAAAAATGTCAGTTCCTGCAGGTGCTGCATAGCAGGATTCCCTACTACCAGTTATGCAGCTCACTACTCTCACTACTGACCTATATCCTCCCACTGGTCATCTTATTTCCCTCATTTGCCTCACAATGTCCTTCCTGGTTTCATATCCTTTCACTCCCTCACATGTCAATAGGTCCCAGAAACTCCCACGTTTAGTCCCACAAACTTCTCTTGTAGGTGGGGTCCTCCGAGGTTCTGTCCATGACATTCCGAGTCTGCCTCTCCACCATCGTCTTTACCTTATTTCTATCTTCACTCTTGCCTTTTTGCATACATTTAGTAAGTAATTGTAATGTTAACGGGATGTAAGATCTTCCCCACCTATTTAGGCCTCATGTGGAACCCATTAAGGGAAGCTTACTTAGGGGAGGCATGCTTGTAGGAAGGCTTTCATACCTTTTGCTAATTTCTAATTAGCCACTGAGTCACAAGAGTTGTGATGCCTTCTGGCTGTGAGCCTATTAGCTGAAAGAGTATATATTCTGAGAGGTGAGCTTTTGCTTTGGGGGTTCGCTTATGAGAAGGACCTTGTGATTCCCTGGTCGAGACTCTGAGTGGCCATATGTTCAGAATTCCCTGACTGCTCAGAGGTAAAGGGTCTCTCAATCCAGTGGTGTATGTAAAGTATATAGCAATATTGCTTCGATTCAGGCAGTTAAGAGCCCTGTCTGTTGGTCTTTATGCTAATTTCTCTTCTCTGTATTTTTTCTGAAGTTCAAGATGCTTACCCTTCCCCTGAACTAGAGAATATAATTAAACGAAGATAATTGACACCTTTTTGAGCTATCTTTCCTAGTAAAGCAGATCCAAGAACCTGTGTTTGCAGGCCATCCAGGCATCCTGCTAGGGTGCTTGCTCTTACTATAAATTGTTTTTGCAGGTCTGACTTTCTTTCAAAAAATGCTTCAAATGCTTCTGCATTACCTTTTTTCATTTATGGTTAAGCTCAGATTTGTAGGGTAAGTCATCTTCAGTTGCAACCTGAACTCCATTGCTCTTTAGTATACACTTTTCCATTCCCTCGTGTATTTTCTGGTGATTTCAGAAGTCTTATGTTATTTGAATTTCCTTTCCTTTGTACTTGAACATCTGTCTCTTGATCACTGCAAAAATTTATTTCTGAGTTGAATTGTTAAATTTAACAACTATATGTCTTGGAGTTCGCAGTCTTGGGATTTTTTTTCAGTTGGAATGCATTCTTTCAATTGGAATTTCATTTTCTGTGTTAAAAATTTCTGGGCAATTTTTGTATCCTCAGAGCTTAGTAGAATGTTAAGCACATTAGGTGCTTAATAAATACTTATTGACTGACTTAATTTTCTTGTATTATTTCTTTGCCTTAGGGTGTTCAAGTTGGGTTTTTCTTTGACTTGTCATGTTTTTTTTCTGGGAGATCTATAATCCTTAGGTAGTCTCTGCACATCCTGGCTTCAAGATCAAAATATTTTGCTTGAATAGAGAGTGTGTTTTTATAAATGTTATTGCTTTTAACATCTCTTCTTCTAGATTGTTTTTCACTTAAATCCAATTCACTTGCATGTCATGGCATCACCTTCCTGATGTCATGGTCCTCTTCCAGAACAAATGACAAATCCCAATTTGTATCATCAATCAGTCATCCTCTCTTTTGTTTCTTTGTTGAAACTCGCCACCACAGATTCAGTTTTTCTATTCTTCTAATTATTTCTGCTGTATAGGCAGAAGATTCTGCTCTCAAAATTCTCATTTCTCTTTGAAACTACTCAGGAATAGTGTGGTGTGGTTCTACATATTTTTTGAATTCCACAGAGTCCTCTATATTTATTCATAGACGCCTGAACTTACTTACTTTGTGGGCATCATATTTCCTTCTGCTATTAATGTTTTCCCTGTGCTTAAGGTCTCTGAGTTTTCTTCTTCCTGAGATCTTTGATAATTCCAGTCTTTTTCCTCCTTATTTCCCCCTATTTCCCTATTTCTGATGGCAGTTTCCCTGGGGGATGGATCTCAAAGTGTCTCAACCTCTTTCCATGCTGGACAAATTCACAGTTCACCAGCCTACATCTCTCTACCTCAAGTGACTTTTGGAAAGACAGAATTGGCTCTAGTTGGATGCCAGGCTCTTTCCATCAGAATTAATGAATTGTCACATGGCACCCTCCCACCTCGCACTTGGTGTCCTGTCCTGTTCCCTCTATCCCTCAGGTCTATGACCTAGCAGTACCACTAGCATTGCCACAATGGTGCTTTTGTGGCCTGAGTTGATTTCTGTCATTTGGACAGTTCTAGGGGATGGATACTGAGTAAGATTGAGTAAGGTTGGACAATTCTAGGGGATGGATACTGAGTAAGGTTGAGTTATTAGTTTATGGAGTTTTTTTAACCGTCTTTTGGGTTATTGGTGTCCATTGAAATAGCTGAAGTTGCTTTATCTTTGTGTATAATTTTTGTTTTAGAGAAGTTAGAGAGATTATAAGGATCAAAAGAAGTGTCTATTCTTTCATTTTGTTGATCACATAGCCTGGAAATCATACTTGGTCCATTTTCTATGTGTACTTATGGGTCACAATATGGATTCTGAGAAATTATAATTCCAAATATGATTTGGACCCTATAATAGTCATCTTGTGAAATAAAATTTTTGTTCAATCAGTCAGTCATTTATTAAGTACTTGATCTTGTCCTAGGCACTGGAGATAACAAAGATAAAATTAAAACTGTCCCTGCTTTCAAAGTGTTTACAATCTGGCCAGAGGAGACACCATGTACAGATATAGGCATATCTAAAAATAGACACAAAATAGATAATTTTGAGTGAAAGGCACCAGTAGTAGGAGGAACGAGAAAAGTTACACAAAGAGTTGAAGTTGAGATCCTTAAAGGAAGGTAGGAATTTTGAGCAATAGAGGTGGGCCCAGACAAGCAGTACAAATGGAAATGGGGGATAGAGGGAGCAGTCATGACAATTTGCCTGGACTGATTCATGTAGGAAAGTAGTATGTAATAGGGGTGGAAAGGTAGGCTGGAACCATGTTCGAAGGACTGTCAGTGTCAGAGGATTTTGTATTTGATCTTGGAGGTGACAGGGAGCCACTACAGTTTATTGAGTAGAGGAGTGCCATGGTCAAACCTGTGCTTTGTGAAGATTACTTTGGCAGCTGTGTGGAGCATGAATTGGAGTGGGGAAAAAGCTGAGGCAAGGAGATCAATTAGGAGGCTCTTATAATAGTCTAGGGGAGAGTTGATAAAAGTTGTGACTTTGTTGAGTAGAGAGCAGGGAACAAATGTGAGAGATGTTGTAGAAGAAAAAACAGTAAGACTGGTCATGTGGGGTGAGAGAGAGGGATTAATAATGGAACTTAATGTTTCAGTTCTCCTATATTGAAGATGTAGCATCACCTTGGCACTCACTTGTACAAACGCCATTAGTGCTGGACAGGTTGAGTCATCCCCAGTGCGGTGACAGTATTTTCAGGGTTCAAGGATTAATCCTGTGGGTGGATATCCTCCCAATATTATCCTAGGAGCCCCTACTGGTGAGCTTCTGCTTAATAGTAAGAGAGTAGATTTATATCTTCAGCAAAAGCATTTATTCAAATAGCAACATAAGTAAAATAGTTACAAAGCACATTCTTCCACAAAACATACCTATAGTCTATAGTAAGGGGAGGAGTAGACATGAACTTAAAGTACTCTGGTAGTGAGGCACACTGTTGGAAATACACATGGCCAAGGAAATTCACAACTCTTGAATTACAGAGCTTTAATGTCCTTTCTCTATATGGAGAGTCCTAGTGATATTTTCAGAGGGCCATCATGTCAGTGAAGGACAAATCGCTCTACTGCCCAGCTCAGATGCCTCTTTGCAGGGCATGAAATCTCTATGAGACTTATAGCTTACTTAGGCTTTATCCTCTTAAGGTGGGGTATCTCAACTGAAATGGCCAATATGCTGATGAGTTGAACAGATCATTTTGTTCTCTCCTCACCTGGTTCAGTTGCTGCTAGACGGTGGCTGCCAGACAGGGCTGAGCAGGCCATTTTGCTACTGGACAGCTGGTGCCAGGCTATGCTAGGAAGTTCGCTTGGATTCTAACCTCTTTGTAGGACATGGTGTCCCTGCTGGATACATCTCTCCCTTCACTTCCCTGAGCTCCTTCTCTAATGGACAGCTGTAGTCTTTTCTACCTTTAGCCATCTTTATTTTCTGTTACCAGTTCTCTTTTCAGCTGGAATATTACATAACTCTTTCAGTGAGGGCAACAACCATTAGCAGAGGATTGGCAGAAACTTCTTCCACTGTGACTCCATGAGATCCTTATTTTGGAGGTTTCTGGCACCCTTATGCCGGAGATGGGGGAAGTCTTGCCTCTTTTTTCAACAATCTTTCTTGGTTCAAAAACTTCTTCCTTAAATAAATCATTCCATTGTGTCTTAGGGTGAGTAGTTTTAATTTGGCCAGTGGTGTGCTAGTTAATGTTTAACAACTGGATCTGAACAAAAAAAGTATGCATAGATCTATATAAATTTATTATAAATTGTACCGATATAAGGGGTGTGTAGCACACAATTTAAAAATAATAATGAAGTATGCAATTTTAATTGATTCTCACAGAATGTTTTTGTTGACTTTTGCTGAACTCTTCTATCAGTGGCCAATTTTTAACCATGATTTGACAAATGGGGTTGTGTTCCAATTCCCTAACTCTTTTCCCAATAAGTTTGTTATTAAATCTGCCATGTTACTTACTGTTACACTATTTCTCACCCTCAGGCAAATTGGATTTCTGAAGTTGAGACCTCTTTCAGCTTCATCACCTCTGGCCATGGGGACTGGAACATTGATTGATTCTATGGTTTTGTCTACAAAATCCCCCAAATAATTCAAATCAATTTCATGTGTTAAAATTTCAGTGGTTTAAATGATATAACTAATATTATTAATAAATAACTAATATCACTAATAAATCAGATATAAATGATGTAACAATTTAAATGATATATTTTTTTTACCGGCTATCTATGGTGAAGTTAGTTCTTCATAAGACTAAGTAAATTTTTCACATCAAAATAATTAAAAATGTTTTCATCGTTGTTTTTGTCTGATAAAAGACATGAGTTTGTTGTTGAATTATATTTTTATACGATAACATAAGAACATATTCTTAAGAACATTAAGGAAGGAAAGAAACAAGAATTTATTAAGTGAATATACTATATGCCAGACACTATGTTAGATGCTTTACAATTATTACCTCATTTGATTTCCACAACAACCCTGGGAGGTAGGTATTATTTTGATCTCTAATTTACAGCGTGTGTGAGAGAGAGAGAGAGAGAGAGAGAGAGGGGGGGGGGGGGGACAGAGAGAGACAGAGACAGAGGCAGAGAGAGACACAAAGAGAGAGGGCAAGTGGCTTGTTCAGAGTCACATAACTAATAAGTGTCTGAGGCTAAATTCAAATTTCATTCTTTGTAACTGCTAGCCTAGAGCTCCATCCACTTCCCCATCTAGCAGTGGGCCTCTATTAAATGGAATATCTTTAAACTTATCTGACTTAATCATATCTTCAACTTGAGAGCCACACTTTCAAATGCCAATCTTTAAATTTCCAAAGCTTTTATGATGTTTCATTAATTTTTCTTGATCTCGACTGTAATTCAGTTGGAAGTAATGAAACTTCTTTAGAAGTGGCAGTCATTGAAGAAAAGTCTTGTGAAAAATTAACTTTATATAACATCTTTGCCAATTCAGAGTAAAAAGAACGAAAAATAAATTTATGATGCCAGCTATGTATACCATACAGCTCATAAATCACATGTAGCCCACCTTGATTCCAGTATTCGATTTGAATAAATTCAATTTCAAGTTTTAAACTATAGTTTTTAGCTCATTTTGATTTTTAATAGATTGATGATAAACATAATAAACTTTCCTCAGAAATATTTTGAAGTAACTTATTTTATTTCACATATTGATCCATCAAGTGATAATTTCAATAAATGATATAAACAATGACAAATGATGATTTAAAGAAAATTTTCTAACACCTTCGTGGTGACTCTAGACTTTCTTTTCAAAATTGTATTAGCACCATCAGAACAAAGTGCAGCTAAATTTGCTTTTAAATATTCAATAGTAAAGTCACGGCCTTTTAAGCAAATAGTAATGAAATGAAAATACACTGTGCTGTGATTGACATTGATGCTTTAAAGCAACAAATAACGTTATTGCTTTAGGAGCTAACTGAACTTCACACCAGAGATAAATCACTTAAAATTGTAAATGTCTCATCAATTATGATACCAATTTTGTCATTCTCTTCTATAATATACTTAAAATATCTGTTTAAATTTCTCTTAATATCTCTTAGTATTTTAATTGTATTCTGTCATATATTTAAACAATGGCCTGTATCAAACCCATTTTTCTCTTATAATTTTATTGCTCCCTCAATATTACATAATGGCCTATTATGTTTTACTAAACTTGAAACAATATTGAAAACATTTACAGTAGCATCAATAATTTTCTTATTTAGCTCATGTACTAAATTGAAAATCAAGTTAGTCAATTCTTTTAACAAATCTTGAATTTTAGTATGGGCCTTAGAAATATTGTGTTCCTTAGTTTGTTTGTTTTTTTAAAACTTGACTCAGTTTTATTACTGCCATTTGGGATAACTAAATGTTCATTCCTTGGACAGATGGACGTGCTTTTCTGCTGTTATTCTTAAATGCTGAATGACTGAACAATCCTTATTTACCTTTTTTTATTGCCAGCTATTTGTAGTGTTCTATAAACATAAATGCTTGTTTTTCATTCCAATAATCTGGAATGCAAGATTATTTATTTCTTCCTTTTATGACCATGATGGTTGTTTGACAGATTCAGCAGATGAAGAAATTAGTTCCTATTGGCTTTGATGCTCCACAATGATGGCAGCTATGTGTTACAGTAAAATACAGCACCAGACCCAGCATTAAGAAGACCTGAGTTCAAATCAAGCTTCATACACTTACTAGCTATGTGGCACATGACAAGTCACTTAACCTCTGCCAACCTCAGTTTCTTCATCTGTAAAATGAGCATAATAGTATCATCTACCTTCTTGAGTTGTTATGAGGATTAAATAAGATAGTGTTTGTAAAATGCTTTGCAAATGTTAAAGTGCCATATAAATCCTACTTTTTGCTATTATTACCATTTTGTTCCTTTCATGATTTTCTGTATTTTCACCTTCACATTTAAAAAATTTAATAGGTCATTTTGTCATTTGTTATTTTAGGGCTAAGAAGTAATAGAATAGTTTTACATTATATTATATACATTATCTATATATATATATATATTCATGATGCTGCTTAAGAGGTTAATGTAAAAATTTCTCTGGACTTGCATTTGTACTTCAAAATGTGTACTTTTCATTAGAAATGAATTTCATTAGAAATGTGGTCTTTTCATTAGAAATGCTTGAAAGTCTTCAGTACCTTTAAAGGTCCATCTCACCCTTGTAAGATTATAATCAGTTTTATGGAGTAGGTTATTCTGAACTGTAAGACCATATATGCTTTCTTCCCTCTTGGAATATTGTATTCCATGATGTCCTCTTATTTAAAATAGAAGCCTCAGGGCAGCTAGGTAGTGCAGTGAGTAGAGCACTGGCCCTGAAGTCAGGAGGACCTGAGTTCAAATCTGGCCTCAGACACTTGACAAACTTACTAGCTGTGTGACCTCAGGCAAGTCACTTAACCCCAATTGTCCTGCCTTCCCCCCTCCAAAAATTAAAAAAAAAATAAAATAGAAGCCTCCAGGTCCTGTGTAATTGTGACTGTCCTTCTTGGCAAAAGTTTCTTTCTAAATATTTATATTTTTTTCTTTGATAAGGGTGCTCTTTTTTTTTCCTGGGACTTTTCCTTTTTGAGTTTCTTTCAAGATGTGATTTGTGGAATCTGTTTATCTTTTCTTTGTCCTCTGGTTCTGATAAATTTGAGCAGATTCATTTATAATTTCTTGAGATGTAGCATCCAGACCTCTTTTTTTTTTAATCATGGTTTTCAGAGAGTCCAGTGATTCTTGAACTGTCTCACTTTGAGTTGTTTCCCAGGTCAATATCAGACATTTTACATCTTTTATTTTTCAATCTTATTGGTTTTGTTCTAATAATTCTTTCTGTTTTTTTGGAATCGTTGATTTCTTTTTTATCCATTCTAGTTTTCAGTGATTCTGTTACTTGGGTAGAGTTTACTACTTTTCTTTAAGCTATTTATTGTCTTTGTGATTCTTTTTTTCTATAGCTTTTATTTCATTTTTTATATTTAATTTCACTTCTTGGTGGTCTCTGTGGACAATCCATTTTTTCCCTTTTAGTCTTTGTCTGCATTTGTTATAGAGTGACTCCCTCCTTCTTTTGAGAGATCTCTTGATTTACAAAAATCTTTGAAACTCATCAGTGTTTTCTTTGATTTATTCATTTCCACAGCTATGGTTCCTGATTTGAGGCTTTGTGCCAGCTTTCTACCCACTGCTAGAATTTAGATGGTGGTTGGTCCTGATTGATCTTTCTCCAGGTTATCTGCATTATTTTGGTTAATTGAAGATCCTACAGTGAGACCTGGCTGAATCTTTGAGGTTCAAAGAGAACTTTAGAATCCTTTCTGGCATCTCAGGACAGAGTGTTAGGGAGCTCCCAGGGGTGGACAGTCTAGGTCTGAGTGTCTCTCACTGCTCATTACCATTCATTGGGGTTTTCATGGCTCCTCCCTCCCCTGTTTTTCTGATCATCATTCTGACCATTCTTACCTCCCCAGAGCTTTTTCAGTGGATGCTTAGACTCTTGTTGTCAGAGCCTTGTAGACTCCATGTGTCCCTGGCCTGTGTCTGTTCATGCTAGAGGAGGTACTCAATGCTGGCTTTCTGTGGTCTTCCTTCTTATTGTCCTCAAGCCCCTAACTGACCTCTTATCCTATTTGGTCATTTAAAGGAAGTTGATGGTGTAGTATATAGAGTGATGGGTCTGGAGTCAAGAAGATTCGAGTTGAAATCTGGCCTTAAACACTTACTAGTTGTGTGGAAGTAACCAAACTTCTGTTTGCCTCAGTTTTCTCATGTGGAATGAGAATAATATAACATATAACACATAATAATATAACATAACATAACATAAATCCCACGGATGTTTTGTGAATCAAATGAGATGACAAAATGAGTGAGTTGTAAAATCAAGTGAGATGTAAAAATGCTTAGCACTTTTCTGGCACACTATAAATGTGTATTCCCTTCTCTTCCCTTCCATGGTAGAAGTTACTTGCTATAATTTTTTATTGGATTTCTTTATCACTATTCTATCAGTTGTGAACAGCAAGGTTTTGCTGGATGATGAATGTGGGAGATGGGTGTTCAACATCCATTTCAGGCAGCAATCTTGACCAGAAGTCTGACAGAGTGGGCACTTAGATATTTTCTGAGTAAAAATTGTGTCAAATTTAGTACTACAGTTAGGAGGTTCTTAAATTAGTCTTTTATGGATACCTTTTAAATGCAAAAATAAAATTTAAAATTCATTCTGAGCATTTCTAATTCATTGTATTCGTTTTCAGCTCTTACCATCATATAGAGTACTTAGTGGTATCGGCTACCCACAGTTATTTTACATCAACGCTGCAAAGCAAACACTAGTGTACACTTGAAAAGACTATAAAGACAACTAAACAGATATTGTATTCATATAAATAAAACATAGTGGATTAATTTACATACACGCAGTTAATTAATTCCATTTTGTGAATTGGGGAGTAAGAGAACTCAAGAAGTTGCTAGCTTGGAAAATGTAGTGTGTCCTTTACAAGTGGGAGTAGAGGGCAGCACTGTAATGACCAATTTTTGCAATTGGAACAAATAGTACAGAATGTTCCTGAGACAAATAGCATGAAATAAAACCCCAAATACTTCTTCTGAGTCCATGGAATGTTGGGCAATAGGCCTACAGACCAGACAGGACCTCACCTGTTGTGTGGCTGATTGGTGGGAAGGGCTAGGATGAAGTAGCGTGGATTTTTCTATTTTTATTTCTTAAATAGGAGTTAAAAGACATTAAAAAAAGAACTGTTTCTGCACTGGTGAAGTACTTCAAATGCTGTTGGCAGGCTCCAAATTTTGACTCCTTGAGGCAATGCCTCCACTCTATCCTAGTTACAATGGATGATATTAATCACAGTTACCTCCTTTGGTTGAAGAAAAATTGCTTAGGGGTGACCGAATTTAAGAATCTAGTGGAATTATCGAAAGGAAAGATTTTGATGAGCCTTAGCAGAGACTGATTAAGAAATAAGGCACAGCCAAGAAGCAGGATAAGAGAAGGCAGAATCAGCTTGGAATGGCCAACCTGGAGTACTGCGTGACCACTCTTGTTTGGGAGAACCAGAGGATGTGGACAACAAGTTGTTGAGTGGACAATTTCTCTGATATTGCCCTAATTCTCTTCTTACTTCTTTCTCATATTCTAGCACATGCTAGAATTTAATAGGCATCTTTTTCTCCTCCTAAATGTTCTCTACTCCCTTCTTATTGACTTATTCCAAAAAAATTGAATTATAGAGTTGGGAGGAACCTTGGAGCTTGTACAGTCTTGCTTAGTTAAATACCTTCATTTTGCGGTTAAGATAAGTGAGGCACAAAGAGGTTAAAGGATTTGCCCAAGGTCATACAGTAAGTTTGTGGACTAAAATCCAGATCTTCTGAATCCCAGTTCAGTGATCTCTACTAAATCTACCAAATCCAAATCTCTCTTTTGATTTGTTTCTCACAGCCTAGAAGGCTTCTCCAAGAAAAATAGTCTCTGCCTCTAGATGCACACAGATCAAGTTCATCCTGAAGGAACTCCAAAGAGAATGGATCAGGATGATTTTCTCATACTCTCACTCATTATTCCCACTCTGGAGTTGGGGGAAAAATGTCTAGAAGAAGCTATAGGTATGACTCATGTCTAGGGTCTGCCCTAAAAGATATTATCAAAATCTCTTCTTTTCTAGAGAAAGTACTCAATATACAACATTGATGTCAAGTATAGTTCAGCAACTTATTTTCTCTATCACAAGAAACATGTTTAAGATGCTCTAGAATCATAGATTCATAATAACAAATACTTAAAACACAATACAATTACCCATCGTATCTATTAGATTCCTGGAAGTAAAGAAAATTTTGCAAGACTATTAAATAAGTATTTTGCCTTTACCTCACATCTGTGCTGTATGAGCAAATCACAAAACATGTATCTTCTGGCTAGGAAGGTATGCCTCTTTACTCCCTTTGGGTTCAGGATGATTCTGTTAGTGGTCATCTTCTCTGAGAAACAGTGTGGTTGCCAGAATCACCTCCTGCTAGGCAGCTGGAATCACCTCAGGAGCCTAGGAACTTTTCAAATTAAAAGGTAGCTACCAAGGCCGGAAATGTCCACTTCTTAGAATCTCTGTTCGGTGACCCATGCTCAGAGAAAGAAACACAAAAAAGAAAAGATAGAAAACAACTTAAGGTCTAATTTTAAGCTCATGTAGGAAAGAATACATACTCAATTCCACATGCTTGTAGCTGCTATTGCTGCAAACAAAATAAATCTCCTCATTGCTTTGGATGTCCAAGGGAGAATTGGCAGGGTCCCAAGCAACATGCTCAAAAGAGAAAGCCTTTCTACATCTCTTATTGCCTACTGAGGCAGGAGATTATTCCTGGCTTATTGAGCACTATTACTCATCACTCTGGTAGTTAAAAAGTGAAGAATACTTAGGAGACTTCTTGATGACAGTGAAAAAGGAAAGTGTAAAAGCTGGCTTGAAGTTTTACATTAAAAAAATAACTAAGATCTTGGCCACTGGTCCCATCACTTCCTAGCAAATAGAGGGAGAAGAAATGGAAGCAGGGTCAGATTTTATACTCTTGGGCTCAAAGATCACTGCAGATAGTGACTGTAGCCATGAAATCAAAAGATGCTTGCTTCTTGGAAGGAAAGCTAAAACCCAGAGATACCCATACTAAAAATTGGAGATAGCACCTTGCCAACAAAAGCTATGGTTTTTCCAGTAGCAATATGTGGCTGTGAGAGTTGGACTAGGAGGAAAGCTGAGCACCGCAGAACTGATGCTCTCCAATTATGGTACTGGAGAAAACTTTTGAGAGTCTCTTGGACAGCAAGATCAAATCAGTCAATACTTAAAGAGCTAATTCAGACTATTCACTGGAAGGTCAAATATTGAAGGTGAAGCTTGAATGCTTTGGCCACATAATGAGAAGATGAGATTCATTGGGAAAGACCTTGATGTTGGGAAAGATTGAAGGAAAAAGGAAAAGGGGATGGCAGAAGATGACCTGGATAAATAATGTCATGGAAACAATAGACAGGAACTTGGACAAACTTCAAGAGATGATGTAGGATAAAAAGGTCTAGTCCACGGAGTCATGATGAGTTGGACATGACTGAACAACTAAATAACAATAATACTTAGTACAGCTCCTCATTCATGAGGACGAAAGAATGCTGTTCCTTTAGCAAGGGGCCACGTCTCATATTCCACTGGAATGGGCCATAAAGAATACTCAGTTCCACAGGAAGCAAACTAATTGAATACCCACTGCAGAAGTCACATACATTCATGTAACAGACCACCCTGGCCCCCACTGCCTGAAGGGAAGGCAGGTATGTTACATTCCACTCCTCCCCTAGGTTTCTCTGGCACCTTTAGGGGGATCTAGACTTTTTGCCAATAACTCTGGCTTCCCTCAATGTTTCCTCAGTTGTGGTCCCTTTGTACCTGAGTTCCATTTGGCCACTAACAATTAAATTCACTTTTACCAAGAAATATTTACTTCAAAAGGCATAGTCACAAACATACAAACTTGCTCCCCTAATTCATGAGAGACATAATGCCTTTCCTTTGCATCACCTTAGCCTCTGGGGAGGGGAAGGGAATTAGATTCATAGTTTAGCTTGAATCCTATAAAACATAGTCCCAATTCCAAATCAAAAACCCTTCTCAGGTTCAAGTTTCAGCCTGCTGGGCTGGCTGACTGCACCACCCTACTTACAATTCTGGTTCCTAGATTGTCATGGCCTGAACTCTTGCATCTGGAGGGGACTACCTCCAGCAGCTGAAATTGAGGAAGACAAACAACATAGAAGAGAAAATCAATGCTGCTAGACAGGTTTCTCAGAACTAGGTATGAAAAAGGAAGGTCAGGGGAAGGAAGTCTACAAGTTCAGTTCATGGTGCCCATGCTGTGAGTGAGCTGTGATCTTCACTCTCTGGACATGGCAGATAACAGTAGCTGAAAACAAAGCAGCAGAAGGAGTATGTGCATGTGTGTGTGTGTGTGGGGGGGGTGTGACTGGCTCAATCTTGACAGTTTTAAGGACACAGGCAGGCAAGCAAAGGAGGCTTCATCCACCTATATGGCAGGGGATGCAGAGATCTTCAGGTCAGGCAATCTGGACATGTTCCAAGGGCCTTCAGGGTACTTCTATGTTAGAGGAACTGGACATGCCCAGACAAGCCTGTGTTACCCTTATTTATTGCTTTATTTCAACTCTTATGTTTTTGTTTTGTGTTGTTATATCACTAATAATAAAATGCTTGTTGACTGACTAATATTGAGTGTAACTTGTATCATCAACTCCTCCAAATTCCTTGAGATCAAAGATTTCATATTCCATTCCTTTTCATACCCTACAGAGCCTAGATGGTATTATATGAGGTCAAGTCAACCAGCATTTATTAAGCATCTACCATGCTAAGAGCTGGGGATAGATACAAAGAAAAGAGAAAATAGTGCCAGTTCTGAAGAAGGTCATAACATAAATTGAGGAGACAATATTTAAACAACTATTTATGAACAACACACATATACAGATATAATTACATATGCATATACATGCCTATATATCACATGTATATAAGTGTGTATGACTGGCAATAATCTCAGAGAGAAAGTACTAACATGAAGTGGGACTAGGAAAGGCTTCTTTCAGAAGGTGTCTTGTTAGCTAAAACCTGAAGGAAGATAAGGAAGCCAGAAGATTAGATGAAGAGACAGGGAATTCCAAATGTAGTATAGTTAGTGAAAGTACCCAGAGTCAGGTAGAATGTCTTGTGCTTTGGAGCATCAAGAATACCAGTGTCACTGGACCACAAAGTATATGGAAGAAGACCAAGGTATAAAGAGACTGGAAATTGAGGAAGGGGTAAGATTTTAAAGGACTTTAAAAGCCAAAGGATTTTTATATGTCAGAGGCAAAAGGGAGCCCCTGGAGTCTATTAAATGGGGGTATGAGTAGAGAGAGATGAGGCAGGAAGACCAACCAAAAGGCTACACAACAGTCTAAGCATGAGATGATTATGTCCTGCACCAAGGTGGTGGCAGTGTGGAAGGAGAGGGGCATATACAAGAGAAATTTGGAAGTTAAGTCAACAGCAATTAGCAATTGGTTGGATATGGGGAGTGGGAGAGTGAGGAGTAGAGGATGGCACCTGAGAGCCTGGTTACTAAGGAAGATGGTGGTACCCTTGATAGTAATAAGGAAATCAAGAAGAAGGAAGGATTTGCAGGGAAAGGTAGTAAGTTCAGTTTTGGACATACTGAGTCAAAATGTAGTTAATACTCTAACCCAGGTCAGGGCTCTTTCTACTGCACAAAGCTATTTTAATGCATTTATGATCTTAACATTTTTATTGGATGATCTCATCATTGTTTACCTTTTTGACTCATTCCCATCTTTTATCTTATGTTATTCTTGCTTATCTTTTTAAAAAATGAGTTCTCCACAGAATATCAATACAACATGCCAAGACCTGCTCTTAGGTCTTTTAACATTCATGGTTACCCATTGAGCACTCAGGCTATTTATGGCTTCCACTTGTCACCACACAGCCAGCTCATATACCTGTAACTAGAAATTCTTTCACCTTGGATTGGTGTGGAGCAGTAGTGTAGAGGACAGTTATGAGGGGAAGATGGGACCCTCCTGAGGTACCATTGTTATAAGACCTTTAAGGTGGTTGTAGGTGAAGGACGAAGCTCCCACGGGTACCATGGAGTTGCTAGAACCCAAGGAGGTAGAGACTGTATTGCGCAGGCCAGAGACAGAAAGCACTAAGAAGGGGTTTTATGGGGCTTGGTAATGGAAACTGGAGAGAGGTGTATTCCGGGGCAAAGAAATATGCCCTCGTAAGTATCAGCATTCCAGAGAAAAGTCTTGATGGTTGCACCCTGACTAGAGCTCTGTTAACTCATCTCCTTTTCTAGTTATGCATGTTTTTGATGGGCAGCAGGGTGGTACAGTGGATAGAGTGCCTGGCCTGGAGTCAGAAAGACTCATCTTCCTATGTTCAAATCTGGACTTGGACACTTACTAGCTGTGTGACCCTGGGCAACTCATTTAATCCTGGTTGCCTCAGTTTTCTCATCTGTAAAATGAGCTGGAGAAGGAAATGGCAAACTACTCCAGTATGTATGTCAAGAAAACCCCAAATAGGGTCATAGTCATACATGACACAACATGTTTTTGATAATATCTTTTATGACACTTCTTGTGTACAAGTCATTATTGGTAATGAACTACCCCTCACTTATACACATTATTAGTTTTCCCTTTTCCCTTTGGGTCACCTACAATTTTAATTCTTTTGACACTGGTTTTCCATGGTTCATAGTCATATGGCATTACTGGGAGAACACTGATGTAAAAAAAATAAGTTTCTGTGGAAAGGAGCATATTAAGATCATTAGAACATATCACAAAGAAGTGTGTGGGTGAGTGTTGTTGGCAAAACAAGTAAGTGAACTTAGAAATTTCCAATGGCATTTGGGTAAACACATCAAGTTGCATGTGCAAACCAATCCATCAGCAAGCATTTATTAAGCATTACTATGTGTCAAGCACTGTGATAGACACTGAGATACAAATACACAAGTGACACAGTCCCTGAGCACCAGTGGCTTATATTCGAATAGAGGAGACAGTATACAAATGGGAGGGTTTGGTCTGGACGGTCATAGAGATTAGGAGTGGATCCATGGGGTATTAGATCATCACATTCTTTCATGCCATTAGCAATAGTAGTACTGATTTTATTATTGTTCCCAAATCAAAAGCAAGAGGTGGAAAGTGGGGAGGGCGTGGTGGTAAACACAAGGCAGATGGCAGTGTTTTGGTAGGCTCTGGTGTCCTAGTGGATGGCTGGATAGGATGTTAAGCATGTTTTGGGGATCCTAAATATAATGTGCCAGGAGAATGCACTTACTCACCAATTAGGATTGCTTAACTTTGAGACAGTATCCCAAAGCTGTATGAATGGAATAACTCTGCCAGAACTGGGGGTGAGAAGGGCAGTGTGAGCTTAGTTTCTGAAAGTTATTATCTGGGGGGAGGGGTTGCTATTACTGGTGGGAAGAAGGGGACAATTAATTCATATGTGTTTGTTAGGTGTAGTCCTTAGAGTTTGTGTTAAAATAGAAAATAACTTCATTTTACAAAAGGTTTTTATCCTGTAGTTTGGAAGGACCAAAAGATACTGTCTTTTTTGAAACAGAAAAATCTAAAAAAGCTAGAGCGATCTATTGCTGCATGAATACTATAAACTCAAAATGTTTTGCTGTCTAAAGAATGCCTAGAAGTGTAGATTCTGGGTTATAAATATCTCCAGTGAAACATACAACATCCGCTTTTAATTTGGGTTTATGGATCAGACAAGAAAATATCTATGGTTTTAAGAGGTCTAAAGTGATGCCATATGGTGAGTCCCCAGGTCAGTGTATTTGTTGTCATTTTGGTTAGCAAGCTCTGCCTAGCAAAACAAAAAAATGTCTGGTGGTACTTCAGAACCACTCATTTTCAATCAAAGGAGGAAAAGAATCCAAAAACTTCCTATTTATCATCATAATATAATATAGAGGAGCTGCTGTTGGTATCCACAGTGGCTGGGGTACCTGCCCCTCCCTGTCCTGTACCCAACCACATGGTCCTGTACTGGGTTCAGTGCTTGTGGAGTGTTCTGTAAGGAGCTCTCCAGTCTCACATTCATTGGCTCACTAAACCCTGCAGGCAGACACATTTGCCTTTATCTATTACTATGTGGAAAGTATTGTGAAAAGCACTCAAAACATAAATACAAAAGAAATGACAGTGACTCCCCTCAAGGAGCTTAGTTTCCAATAAAAAGAGACAACATATAAAGCAGAGTGGTGGCTAGGAAGGGAGAATTTTGGCTTGGAAAGTTATAGACATGGTTAGGGGAGCCATGAGATCAGTCAGGAGAGTAGGAATGGCTTCCTCCCTATACAGCTCAATAGCTGGGATTTTTTTTTTTCAATTTTGTTTCTCTTTCCTTTGATTTTCAGTACTTACCTTTTCATATTTATTTGGATCTAATTAATTTGTGGTTTTCTAGTGGTTCTTTTTAGTTGCATATTCAATTCATTAACCCCTTGTTTCTCTCCTTTGTTGATGTTGCTGTTGGGGTCACCTCCAGTACTCCTGATCTATATCTTGCTGCTGGACCCAGATGGCTCTGGAGGAGAAAGTGAGGCTGGTGACTTTGCATAGCCCTCCCTCACTTAAATCCAATTGATTTTCAAGTCCTGATGCCTTGGTCTTCTTTGTGAATGAGGGATAAACAACAACAATCATGCAGTTCTCCAGGTTTGGAGCCATTCATCCAGTTGATAAGCATTAAACACCATGTTCCAAGCTCATTGCTAAGTGCTGGGGATATAAAGAGGCAAATGACCATCCTTGCCCTCAAGGAACTCACAGTCTAATGAGGAAGACAACAAACAAATATGTACAAATAAACTATATACAGGATAAATAGGATATAATTAAAGGAAGGAAGGCACTGGAATTAAGAGGGGCTAGGAAAAGTTTCTATAGAAGATGGAATTTTAGTTATGACTTAATGAATTCAAGTTGAGATAAAGATGGAAAGCTGCTCAGAAATTGAGGACAGTCGGAGATGAGAGATAGAAAATCTTTTTTTTCTGCAGAATAGCCAAGAGGCCAGTAGTACTGGATTGAAGAGGACACAGTGGGGTGTAAAATTAAGAAGACTGGAAAGATAGGAGTGGGGTAGGGTATGAAACAGAGAATTTTGTGTTTGATCCAGGAGGTGAGGGGAAACCATTTGTGTTTATGAAGTGTCTGTGCTGGGAGGGCGGGAGTGATCTGAGCTTTAGGAAAATTGTTTTGATGGCTGAATGGATGACGGGTTGGAGTGGGGAGAGATGTGACAGGCAGATGTACCAGCAGACTATTGCAATAGTCCAAGCATGAGGTCATGAGGGCAGGTACCAGAGTGGTGGAAGTATCTAAGAAGGGAGTGTATTTGAGAGATATTGCAAAAGGTAAAGTGTACCCTGTTGGGATGGTGGCATGATTTTCTGCTACCTTTGTTCCTCAACCTGCATGTAAGAGTGAAGGGGGAGAATAGTGACAGCGATCCAATGCTGAGACTTAGCAAGATACAATGAGTGCAAGTTGAGAGGGTTAAGTATTTAAGAGAGGAGGACAATATAGAGTTGAATTGATTCACCAAGGGATCAAGATGAGGAAACAAGGAAAGAATGGCTAGTGCAAGAGAGCTGGCTTGGGAGAGAATTGAGGGGTCAAGGGATTGGAGGTCACAGTGCAGACAAAGAGTTGTGTTTGCTAAGGAAAGGCAGAAGAAGTGAAAAACCAATAGATCATGGTGGGATAAGGGAATTTAGGAATTCTTAAGACAGGGAGGTAGTACATTTTTGAGTGATATCAAGATCAAAGGTATGGCCATTTTTATGTGTGACTGAATTGGGGTGGAAGAGTAGTTCTTGGAAAGTGAGTAAGTGGAGGAAAACTGAGTGGTTAGGGTATTTGAGAGAGAGTCAATTTGTATGCTGAAGTCACCTAGCATGAGGACAGGGATTTGGGAGGAGAGAAAAATTGAGAGCCATATATAGAACTCAATGACAAAAAAGGGGAGTAAACTGGGGGGTATTTAAACAACAGCTATCAGAATTTTGACTGGGTGGCAGAAATTAATAGCATGAACTTGAAAGGAGGAGAGGTTACTGTTTAATGAAGGCAGAGAGAGAATTTGGAAGTGGAAATAGGAAGCAAGGAGTACTCCAACTCTCTTTTCTGGGCCAGTGAGCTGAGGGGAATGAGTAAAGGTACAACCGGTAATAGAAAAGGTAACCAGAGAGGTGTTGTTATTACAGAGGAGCCACGTTTAATAGATGGAAAGTGTGGGAGAGGAAAAGATTTAGGATGAAGTGAAGTTTGTTACACATGGTTTGGGCATTTCAGAGGGCACAGTGGAAGGTCTGGGAGGTATTTGGATGGATTTGGGGTTGTGCAAGTTGAGAAGGATGGGAATAAGGAATCAGTTTGCGGGGTTGGGTATGGAGTTTGGATAATGACTTATAGGAGTTCAGAATCACTGGGATGTGTAGGGTGTGAGAATATTTGTCATTGAGTGGAAGGCATCAAAGGAAGCTGGAAACAGGACTGGAGACAAATATACTATGAAATGAGAGGCACATAGTCAGATAGGTGATCCTGCTTCAATATTCTTCTTTTCTCTGTAAGGATAGAGATTAGGCAGAAAAGGGCACAAAAGGAGACGGAAGTTTAACCTGCATAGCAATTGAAAGAAGTCCTATTCTTCCCCAATTTTCCTTTTCCTCTTCCCTCAGGGGACAGGAACAGCAACAGATGGAAGACCCAAGGTCAAAGGGAAGGTTGTTTCTCCTAGATGGAGGTCCCTCACATCTTGGTTAGGAGATTAGGCTGATAGTAGAAAGTGTAAATTGCCTTGTGTTGGCATAGATGGAAGTCATTTCCTTGGGGCAGATGGAAGACCCCAGGTTCAATTTGGCTTCTCTTCTCCCTTGAGGCTGGAGATCAGGCTGTAACAGGGAATGGTGGAGGCCTTCTCCAGGGAAAGTCACTTTGGGGTAGATGGATGATGCTGGGGTGGCTCTTTCTTGCTTTCCCTGGGAGACATACTTTCCAGCAAGCTCCATCATCAAAGGAATGTTTGGCTCCTTGAGCTTGTACACTCCTGGAGTTGATGTTTTTCCACATGGAGAATTCTAGGGAGCTGCTTCTGGAAAAATAGCAATGACATGTAAAGAAAGTGTCCTGGAGGAAAAAAACTTGCAGCAGGCATAGACATACTATAACTGATTCTGGTTGGCTAAATCATATAATGAAGAAAAAACTCTTTGATTGACTGCAGATATTCAACAAGTTCTGTTAACACTACTCTTGGCCTCATCATTCTTTGGAAAGCATGAAATGGAGCTTATGAACTTGTGAGTTTGAAAGATCCAAACGGCTCCTCAGCATCCAGTCATTCTAGAATTTGGGTATGCAGTTAGCATAAATGTCTTTGAAGAGAGTGGAACTTTCTGTTGCTCCAGAGCCCAGGTTTTCCAGTCAGCACAGTATAGATGCTCTGAAAAGCAAGAAGTGATTTGGGGGATTGTCTTTCAAGAACCCAGCCCACTGTAGTCTTACTTGGCATTAATAGCACATGTGGATATGAACTTTGCAGGACAATTGCTATATAGGAACTGAGCTAAGTTGTGTGTTTAATCCAACCACAGGGATCAAAATGGAATGCGGGATTTATGTCCTGTCCCTCCAGGTACTGGGGAAAATATTTGTACATTTGTTCCTAATAATTCTGAGGGGTCAATGGCCCTTTGCAAAAGCTGCTTGATGGAGGGCAGAGGAGAAGGGGATGGTACAAGTCAGCTGTCACTCACCATTAACAATCACACTACTTGTCTCTTTAGAAAAGTGGTAGATGCCATCTAAATCCACTAAAGGAGGAAAATGAAAGTGGAAGTAAAAGTCTTTGGGGGACTAAGAAAAAAGTCAGCTAAAGCAAAAAAAAAACAGTCAAAATGACAGTTGCTCAAAGTCGTTCTTATAACAATATTGTTGTTACTGTATACGATGTTCTTTTGGTTCTGCTCATTTCACTCTTCAACATTTCATGAAAGTCTTTCCATGACTTGCTAAGATCACTGAGCTTATCATTTCTAATAGCATAGTAGTATTCCATCACAATCAAATGCCACAACTTGTTCAGCCATTCACCAATCGGTGTGGATTCCTGCAATTTCCAATTCTTTGCCACCATAAAATGAGCTGCTATTACCATCCCTTTCACATTCAAAGTTAAAATTACTATTTGAGAATTTCCCCCTATTTCATTTTTACTCACGATTTTTTTCTCAGCCTCTCTTTTTACCTATCTCTGTTACCTTTTCTTATCCCAGTAAACATTTATCAAATAGCATACTACTTACTAGGTTCATTTGAGTCTGTATGTTGTAATTTGCTGGTTCTTTAACTGGCTCATTTCGCTAACCATGTGATAAAAAAGAGAACTCTTCGAATGGCTGAAAAGGCATTCAACAAATTCTATCAGTTTCAGTTACACTTCTCTTTGCCTCAGCACTCTGAGGGGGAAAAGAGTCCCTTAGCTGTAGACCAGTGAAGGGAATGAAATATGATCCTGAGAATCTGAAAGGTCTAGAGTTTAGATACAGTGTAATTTGGATACAGTTCAAGAGAATATACTGAATTATGCTGATGGCAAAACCAAACGCTAGAATGATGGGCTGCTGAGGAGCCCTCTAGACCTTCTATTGATGAATCGATAAGTAATTTTTTTTCTTTGTTTCTTTAACTTACGATGTAACCTGGAAATGAAAGAAAATTGCCTATCAGATCCATCAATAAAATAAAAGCTCATGGCCAAAAAAAAGGAATAGAGAGGATCACATAACATGGATATAATTAAAATGTTTTCATGCAAACAAATCTAATAAAAATAAGATTAAAAAAATAAACAATTACCTTGGGAGGGGCGGAACTTGGCAGCGAATTCCTCTGATGTGTCTAATTTTCAAGATATTTAAAGAGGCAGTTCAAATTTATAAGAATAAGAGTCACTCCCCAATTCATAAATGGTCTAAAGATATAAACAGGCAATTCTCAAAGGAGTAATCCCAGCTCCAAATCACTATTAGAGAAAAATGCAAATTAAGGCAATTCTGAGGTTTTACCTCATAGCCACAAGACAGTCAAAGAAGACTAAAAAAAAAAAAAAAAGAAAATGATAAATGTTGGAAGAGCTGTGGGAAAATAAACACATTAATGTACTGTTGGTCAGTCTGATCAGTCTAGAAAGATTTTTACAGTTACATAAAAAAGTTACTAAATAGTACATACCTTTTACACTGCTGGGCTTATATTCCAACGAGATCAAAGAAAGACAAAAGGAAATCTATGTGCAAAAATATTGATGGCACTTCTTTTTGTGATGCCAAAAAACTAAAAACCAAAAGGATGCTTATCAATTGGGAAATGGCTAACAAATTATGGTTATACAAATGTAATGAAATACTATTGTGCTTCAAGAAAAGACGGAATAGATGGTTTCAAAGAAGCATGGAAAGTTTTGTATGAACTAATACAGTAAGGATATGATTTTCCCTCTGAGAATTGCTTTAGCTGAATCCTAGAAATTTTGATATATTGTTTCATTGTTATAATTTTGTTTTACATAATTATTAGTTGTTTCTATGAATTTTTTTAAACCCACTCATTATTTAAGATCTCATTGTTAATTCTCCATTTGGATCTGTCTTTCGTTCTTGGTCCCTGAACCAGACAATTTTTATTCATTATGGTCTGTAAAAGATGTATTCAATACTTCTGCCTCTTTATATTTGTTTACAATGTGTGAAATAAAATGAAGTCAATTTTTGTAAAATGTTCTTTGTTATGTTGAGAAATATTTATATTCTTTTCCTGTCCCATTTAGAAGACATGAAAAGTCTTTTAACTCTAGTTTCTTGAGTGATTTGCTTAGTTCCATATCTTTCCCCTCATGTTTATCTTTCTGTTAGATTTATCCAAAACCTAAGAGGGATATTGAAATCTCCTGTCATTATTATGTTACCATCTATGTCTTCTTGAAGCTCAGACAATATTTCCTTAATGAATTTGGATGCTTAGTCACTTGGAGCACACACATTTATTACAAATGTTGATTTGTTGTCTATGGTTCCTTTCAGCAAATATGGTTTCTTTGTTTTCCTCTTTTTGTTCTTTAAATGTTTGTTTTTGCTTTGTCAGATAGCATGATTGCAACTCCTGGTTTTTTAAAAAATTCATTTCATGCATGGTCATTTTTTTCCGTTCTTTCAGTTTTATTTTGTTTATGTTTTTGTTTTTTATGTATGTTTTTATAAGTAACAAGTTTGAAAATTTTGCTTTCTTATTTAATCTGTCACTCTTCATTTTATTGGATTGTTTAATCTATTCTCATTTAAAGTTATGAGAGGTTTATATTTTTGTCCATATGTCTCTAATATTTTGTTGTTTAATTGTTTCAGTTATGTTCAACTCTCTGTGATTCCATTTGGGATTTTCTTGCCAAAGATGCAGGAATCATCTACCATCCCCTTCTCCAGCTCATTTTACAGATGAAGAAACTGAGATAAACAAGGTTAAGTGACTTGTCCAAAGTCACACAGCTAGTAAATGTCTGAGGTCACATTTGAACTCAGGTCTTTCTGATGCCAGGCCCGGGACTCTAGTAACTGCAACATTTGCTCCTTAAGCAGATAGCATAGTGAGTGAGATTCTGAAACCCTGAAGAAACTCCTACAACAATCTTTTTTCCCTTCTCCTGCTGTAGACATGGTATGATGTTCCTTCAGTTACTTTACTTTAATCTTTCCTCCCCTCCCCGCTAATCCCTGCATACTAGTTTGTTACCCCTTTCCCTTTGGGATTTTGTTTGTAAATTCCTTTTTCTCTCCTGCTCTTATCTGATTATATACTTCTTCCCTCCTTTTTATCCTCAGTCAAATAGATTCCCTCTTTCTCTCCTCCCCTTCAACTGATCCTGTTCACATTTTTGCTATCCTTTCCAAAAAGGATTTCTCTCACTGTCTTCATTATCCATCCTCTCTTTCTATCTACTCTAGATCCTCAATCTCTCCTTTATGACCTCCATAATTATCTGATCTCTCTCTCTCTTTTTCTTTGCATTTTTCATATAATCAAAGATTCCATGCATCCTTCCAAGCTCTTCTCTCTAGATTTTTTTTTGTCTCTGCCTTGTGGAATTGGTGTCACAGATTCCCCTCTTCCAACTGTACCTCATTCCCAGAATAATGCCAGTTATTACAGGTGAACAGAGGGGATACTGCCCTATGGCAGACATGCTGATTGCAGCCTACTACTGATCTATTCCCTCCTCTGATTATCTTTTTGTCCCACATTTGCCTCAAAGTTTCTTTCCTGGGTCCATGCTTTCCCACTCCCACAGGTGCCAGTTGCCCCAAAGGGTTCCAGCTCCACTTCTCCTATGCAGGATAAGTAGACTTTTTCAAGCACCAAATTCCAAGGTTTTCATCTTCCTTCATGGACCACATCTATTCACCCACAGGAGCATTCATCAATGGAACCATTTCCTATCATCAAAGTTGGCTTCTTTCCCCCCATTTTCAATCCTTCTCTCTTCTTCCTTACTCATTCTGCTCTAGGCTCTTCTCTTTCTAAGATCACACAAAGCACGGTCCCTTAATTCCTAGACCTCAATTTGACCTGCAGATTCCTCTCTATCCCCTTACTTCCCATCCCTCTTTAATGTGCCCCCATATTGTAATGTACACATGTACATACACAGCACATTGATCCAACTGTAGGCAAGATATCAACAGGTTCTGTCCACAATGTCACCTGTTGCCTCCAACATATTTCAACCATCATCCCTATCTCCTTGTGTATATTTAGAGGTGTCTTAGTGGACTCTCTGTTGTCACTCTGTTACTACTGCAATCCTTGCTTGTTGTATTTGTTCACTCCTCCTCTACTTCTGTTGTTTGGGGTGCTTGAGAAGCAAACAATCTCTTCAGCTCTAGTTTTCCTTCAAAAAATGTTTCAAATATCTTTTTACTATTAAATATCCATTTTTTTCATATATGGTTAACCTCAGGTATGTAAGATAGGTCACCCTGGGCTGCATCCTGAGCTCCATTGCTCTTCAGAACACATTTTTCCACTCTGACTTTGTCTTTTTGGCAGATGATTTTGATTGAGTTAATTAGGTCGTCTCAGCTCATTTATTAATGGGAAACGTGAGGGGGTGGTTCATGACCTATAATGTTAGTAGGAGTATCTACCTACAATGGTTATTCCTAGAGTCATGAAGATAATAGTTGTAGCAGTTACCCCTTCTGAAATTGGAAATTCCAATGTTGTGGCCAGGATGTTAGTAGACCTGGGGAATCTTGAGTTAATTGACTTATTTCCACCCCTCTAACCAGGACTGTTGTGAGCCAGGATGCTAGTGTAGACACATAGTGGTCTAAAGTAAGCATAATGCTACTAATATATTTCATCTTTTATTGAGATTGAATATATTTATTGGTAAATGCGGACCTAAAGAATGAAGTGGGAGCTGGAGACACAGATTGGTGTAGAGTTAATCACTGAAGCCATATGAGTGAATGAGACAGAGGAGAAGAAGACTGAGGACAGAACTTTGGGGAATGCCATCACCCCCCATAAAGGACTAGCAAAAGGAAAGAGGAGTCAGTAAGTGAGGCATAGAAGGAAGAGTCAAGGAAGTAGGATTAAGAAGAGAATGTTTTGTCATAGAAATCAAGGGAAAGAAAGGTGTTAAGTGTAAAGGGTAGTTAATAATGTCAAATGATGCTTCAAGGTAAAGGAGAATAGTGACTGAGAAGTTATCGGATTTTTCAGTGAGAATTGGTGACATTTGAGAAACTTGTTTCAACAGAATAGTGGGGATGGTAGTGAACAGAGGAAAGCGGAATTTTAGACTGCTTTTGTAAGAAATTTGTCAAAGTTAGCACTAATTTCTTTGGAGTCAAGTGTTTATCATCATTTTATACACTGCCATGGAAAAATCTGAATTACTTATTGTCTGAGTGTTGTGAAGTGGTCAGAACGAAGAGGTAGATGGAAAGCTGACCTCAGAGTCAGGAAGCCCTGCTTCTGGCTCTGAGACCTTGGCCATAGAACTTGATCTATCAGTGCCCCAGTCAGCTCCCATGACTAGAATTATAAATAGATTGCTTTTCTGCATTAGTGGAAGGAGTTTCCAAACAGGCAGTCTGAACCACCATGATGAAATCACAAATTTGTACTTAAAAAAAGAAGAAAAATATCCTGATGCTATTTACCACAATAGAAATATTCCTTTGGCTTTATTATATTCTCTTACTTAATCCTGAAAATTGGTGAGCTTTTTTGTTATGTTTCCCTCCTGATCTGGTTTACTAACCTGTAAATCAATGGAGTATGGAGGGGAGGAAGGGAAAAAAAGTGAAGTGGGGGTGGTGGTGAGGGAAAAAGAGAGAGATGGAAAAGAAAGAAGGAAGTGAATCAACATCAGCTGCAAGTGAACTAGCCATGCTGGCACAGCTCACATGGAGAAGAAGTTTCCTTTCTGCTTAGAATATTAGAAATATTGCAAAATATTTCCCTTGGTTTTAGTTTTTCCACCAGTGCTGTTAAAAAATTTTGATTCATTGTTGCTCAGGAAGCAGGCAGGTTACTATGACTAACTAACTTTCAAATAAACTATATAGTCCTCTCCCTCTACCCCACCAAAGGGATATAATTTGGCAGTTTATATGCAGAGCCCTTAAATGTTTAAGGTCAGTATGTATCATGGCTAATAAACACTTTGGGAGAAAAGCTGGATTTTTTTTTTAGTGAGGTAAGGCGTTAAGAAACATAGTGGTCTAAAGTAAGCACATTACTACAAACATTGGCAGAATTAAGGGGCAAATCTTTGCTTCTTGTTATTGGAGAAAGTAGAGGAAATTCGTTCATTGAATAGTCAGCAAATATTTGTTGAGTATTTCTAGAGTACGAGGAACTGTGTAGGATTCTTGAATTCGAATCTAGCAGAAGAGGGTAGACATCTCTTTGTTGGATGTTTGGAGGGAATAGCAAGCTGTGTATGGGAGATTTTCAGTTTCATGCACAATCATCTTTTTTATGGAAATGCTTGTTTTCTTCCATAAATTAAAAATAAATTTTAAAAAGAAACCGATGTAAATGACTATAAAACAAGGTAGCATATTATAAATCATGTAAGAGAGAGAAAAATCAAAGGCTATGGAAGCTCAAAGACAGAGAGAGAAGTTCTTGTTGGGGCAGTTAGAGAAAGCTTCCTGGAGGAGGTGGTATTAATCTTTTCAGAATGGGTACGATTTTGAAAGGTAGAATTTAGAAATGGATTTTATAGAAGAGATAATGAGTTTCATTTTGAACATATTAAGCTTGACATGGAGGGCAATCGGTATCCAGGTTGAGGTGTACTGAAAACTGGAGGTCAAAAGAAATTAGCGTTGGGTATGTGGATTGGGGAGTCACTTACTTAGAGATGATGATTGAATCTATGGCACCAGACAGAGCTCTGACTAGAGTGGGAAAACTGGTGTTTCCCCAAAGGTACTGACCTTGGATGAGAGGTGAGGGAAGCTTTCTCTCTGAAGGGATGTAAACTTTAGGTTGCTTGAACGTTGGTCCTACGTTAAGGGGAAGGTAGGAACAAGGTTCACCAGAGAGATGCTACTCTAACTCAGGTGGATCCCCATGGTGTTTGGACCTCAGGACAACTTTTGACTTATGCAGAGGGAACCTTTTGGGGATCCGATTCATCCTCATTTTTCTTGAATAATAACATACTTGCAGGGTCTTATCATTATGGTCTGTCCCAGCAGAAATCCAGGTGAGACCCTAGGAGGCCCTAGGCTTGGTGGTAAGTTAATCTGATAATGATCTTTGACTCACTCTAGGGACCTCAGGGGACCTCTCAGGATTGGGCTAAGGGGCAATCACAAGAGGGGTGAATGTTTTTGCACATCACGTTTTGCCTGGAAAAAGGGACTGTGCAGCTCCCAGGCAGCCCTGAAATGATCAGAGGCCTGAGAAGAACACAATGCACTCCCTTTGAGGGCATGATGACACAGTTTATGCCTGCTAATATGGTATGTCATCAGGGCTTTGTCCTGGACCCTCTTCTCTTCTACCTTTATACTATTTTGTTTGGTGATCTTATCACCCCCATGGATTATCATCTCTATGCTGATGTTTCTTAGATCTACTCATGTAGCCCTAAACTTTTCCCAATCTCTAGACTCCCACCTCCAATTGTCTATTGGACATCACAATCTGGATGTCCTGTAGACAACTCAATTCAACATAACCAAACTGAATTCATTATTTTTCCCCAAACCCCTTTCCTCTTCCAAACTTCTTTTTTACTGACAAGGGGACCACCATCCTTATAGTCATGCAGACTCTCAATTCACGCGTCATATCCAATTAATTGCCAAGACCTGTTTCTTCTATCTTCCTAATATCTCCTCTTCTCTGACACTACTGGACCTTCTCTGGCCACCATCCTGGACCTTCATTAACTCACATGTGGGCTATTGCAATAACCCTTTGGTTGGTCTCTTTGCCTCAAGTCTCTTCCCATTCCAGTCCTTACTCTACTCATTTATCAAACTGACCTCCCAGAGTGTAGATCTGACTATGTGACACACTCACTGCCCATTTAATGAACTTAGGTGGTTCCCTATTACCTCTAAGATCATATAAAATCCTCTATTTAGCTTTCAAAACCCTTCATAACCTATTCCTTTTCTATCTTTCTAGACTTCTTATACCTTATTCCTCTCCATGTGCTCTAATATCCAGTGATATTGGCTTTCTTGATGTTCCTCAAACAAGACACTCCATCCCAGACTCCTGGAATTGTAACTGGTTGTTCCCCATGCCTGGAATACTCTCCCTCCTCATCCACCTTCAAATCATAGCTAAAATCCCACATTCTACATGGAGCCTTTCTTCATTCTCTTTAGTATTAGTGCCTTCCCCATGAGATTATCTAGAATTTATCGTGTGTGTGTATGTGTGTGTATGTGCGCACACATGTGAGTGTGTCTGTATGTATATATAATTATTTGCCTGCTATCTCCTCTCCACTGTTATACTGTGAGAGCAAGGGCTATTCCCCATCGTCTTCCTTTCTTTGTATTTGCAGCACTTAGCATAGTGCCTAGTCCTTAATAAATGCTTATTGACTTGGCTTGAAAAATGTGCTCTGGTCATCAAATGATGCACATTCTGGTGGGAGAGACAAGATGAAAATGACTACATGTGTATATGTATATATACATATGCAATGTACATAGATATATATACAGTCCAAATGTATACACATAGACACAGTAAATGTATATACATAGATATATACAGCAAATATATAGACATTGACATATACAGTAAATGTACATATATAGACATATACAGTGTAAACACGTGGAAGGTAATCTCAGAGGAAGGGAAGACCCTACATGGAATAGGGGAAGAGGTAGCTTTTCCCCTGGAAAAGCTTTCCTGGGGAATGCAGGATATGAGTTCAATCTTAAAGGAATCTAGGGAAGCCAGGAGACAAAGTAAATGTACTGGTTTTTGAGAGGCGAAGGTAAGAAAGGAGAACATTGGCAATGGGCCATGTTTTTCTTTGATTACAGAAGAGAAAATGCTAAGAGAAAAATAGGAAAACCAAAGAAATTCCATGGCATCCTCAAGATTTCCCAGAACTCCTGTTCTGGGTTTGGGGAAAGGAAAAGCTCCTAGTCAGCTCTGTTTATTGTAGGCCATTAAGCTTAGACTGGTATTTCCTTTTTTAAAAAATCAACTTCTCAAAGTTTTAATTTAAAGAAGAAAGTACATATGTCTTCAAATGGTAAGGTTAAAAAGTTTTAAGGATACAATTACAACAGAATTTGTTTAGATATCTCCAATTCCATTCATTTGGGGTATATCAAAGATATATACAAAGCAAGATATCTTTAGTCCTTATTCCAAAATAACAATAATAATATTTCAGGTTTGAAAATCACATTACAGGCAGGCGGAGCCAAGATGGCGGCTGGGAAGCAGTGACTGGCGTGAGCTCCCCACCAAATCCCTCCAAAAACCTATAAAACGATGGCTCTGAACCAATTCTAGAGCTGCAGAACCCACAAAGTGGCAGAGGGAAGCAGGGCCCCAGCCCA
>CM053623.1:299695277-299715506 GCA_028646595.1 Phalanger gymnotis
CAGAAGGGAGGGCTGACTGGGGAATGGGGCAACCAGAATACACACCATCTTGGAGTGGGGGGGAGGGTAGAAATGGGGAGAAAATTTGTAATTCAAACTCTTGTGAAAATTAATGCTGAAAACTAAATATATTAAATTAAAAAAAGAAAAACTTCTGACAACATATGAACTAATATGAAGTGATATGAGCAGAAATTTGTGTACAAGGTACACAGTCACAGCAATATTGTGTGATGAAGAACTGTGAATGACTTAGCTTTTCTCAGCAATACCATGATCTAAGGCAATTTCAAAGGATGTATCAAAAATGCTATCCACCTCCTGAGAAGGAAATAAATAAGTCTGAATGCAGATTGAAGCATATTTTTTCCTACTCTTTATTTTTCTTGCCTTTTTTTTTTTACCAAATAGCTAATATGGAAGCATGCTTTGCATGATTTTACATGTATTGATATCACATTTCTTGCTTTCTCAATGGTTGAGGGAGGTTTGGAAGGGAGGGAGAGCATTCAGAACCCGTTTTTTTAAAAAATGAATATTATAAATCAAAAATAATTTTTAAAAAAGAAAAAGAGGTGGCAATTTAACTGAGACTTATAAGAAACTAGGAGGTAGGGATGAGAAAGAAGAGAGTTCTAGGCATAGAGTACAGCTAATAAAAATGTTTGGAGTTAGAAAAGTATTGAGTTCCAATAAAAGAAGGAAGGCCAGTGGCACTGAATCACAGAGTATATGGAGGCAATTAGGGTGTAATAAGACTAGAAAGGCAGTAAGGGTCCAAGTCATGATAGCTTTTAAGAGCCAGGCAATTTTATATTTGTTCATGGATGGAATAGAGAGCCATTGGAGTTTATTGAATGGGGAGAGACTATTTAATCTTCCATCCATTTTAACCTTTTAATAAAGACCTTTTTATTGAATCTAATTGATGTTGTGGTCAATAAATGATGTGTTTAATAATTATGCTTTTCTACATGTGTCTATGAAATTGTTTTATGAGGGCTCCTCCCAGAACCTCCATGTAAAGGAAGGCACCGAGGCTACATAGCTCTTCATTTTCCATCAGGCTACATTCCTCTGGACTTTTCATTGAGGAAGATCACTTTAGCTCTGGAAATAATACCTTAACGTATCCTCTGTCCCTGGGGGCCCTTCCTCTGATTGGATTGATCCTTCCAGAATCCCATTTAACGAGGGCACCAAGGACAGCTATCTCTTCACTTCTTAGCAGGCACCATTCTGGACTTCTCCATCATGCCTCCAAACCTGGATACCTTCTGCCCTTCCCCTCTTTCAGCTTGCAAATTTTATGCTATATTCCTCATTATGAGGTAAACTCTTTCAGGTGAGACTTTTTGCTTGTATTTGCATTCCTAGAGTTTAACACCATGCCTAGCACATTGTAAGTATTTAAAAAGCGCTTATAGACTGACTGAATGATACAATATGTACTCATTTTTTTTGTAAAAGTGCCATGAGCAGCTGAGAAATATGTATTATTTCTATTCCTGTTCAATAATCTTCAGAGATCTATCATAGATCTATCTATAACAAATGAGATTTGCTTCCATCATACTGCTCCTCTTAACTTCCTCTAGCCCAGTTCCCAAAGGCTCTGAACTCCTTGAAATCACAAGGTCACAAAAGCTCTGTTCTTTTAACCTATAATGGAAAAAACAAACAAACAGAAGAGGCTATGTACTGAGTTTCCATTTCTTGGGAGCCATATGGCCTCAGAGGAGTTGAGGGCCCTAAGGACATCGTCTTTATGGCATGGTCTCTCACTTGACATCACGAACAAAAAAAAAATCACTAAACTCCCTGTTTATGAATCAAGAAAAGAAGTGGCCAAAGCTGCCTCAAACTTTTTGAAGATGCCAAGAGTTCTGCCAATTAAAAAAAAAAAGGCTCCTTACAATCACGTGGTTAGCCAGCTGGCACCAGGGACAGCATATTCATATGTGTTCCACAGCTCTTCAAAGCACCTCTCCTACAAGTCATCATAATTCTCCTGGATATAAGCTTCCCAGCAGCCTCTATGTAGAAAAGTTGCATCAGCTGAGCCAGCTGATGGATTTTGCACATGTACTACTTTTTCCCCTTTGCCCTTACAATAATACTAAACATTAAGTGTTTTGCATAATTTAAAATTACATGAAAGTTCAGCTATTATTAAGGGAAGATTCAGAAAATACAAATGTTCTAGATATCAAATAACCTCAAGAGAATCCTGTATCCTGAGATTCAGGATTTTTATGAATGTGTTGACTTAGACCCAGTAGCCACAGGAAGCAAAAGAAATAAAATAGGAAAAAAAAGAGGGTAGAGATGATGCTAAACTAGTGTCCCTGTATGCTAATGTTAGAGTGTTCTTTAAAACCTATTTGTAATGGAAGTGGGTTTTTTGTTGGTTTATTTGTTTATATTTGAGGTAATGAGCTATGAAGTACAGTAGTCTGTACTTACTGACCTCCCATAGTGTTCTAGTAAATAAAGTCTGATTGGAGAGTTATTCTTTTTTTTGCACTGGGTGATTCCTCTCCTTGGCATCCCTAAACCTCTTAGTTTCCTCTATTTCATACCAAAGGAAACACATTAATGAAAATTATAACAAGTCTCTATTTGCTTTGGAGATGCAGGTTACTATCATGGAAGCTCTCCAACATAGAGGTTTATATTAGGACACAGCACAGAGAAGAGGTAGAAACAGGAAGTTTGGTAATTTGCAAACAAGTTAAATTTAATTCCATTCACTAAACATTTAGTAAGTATCTACTATGAGTAAGGCACTGGAAACAGGTAAAAAAATATGTATGCATTGACACAAACTACTAGAATCTCAATAGTATTATGATATTGTCTCTTAATATTAATTAATTCTTCATTCTACATATCACAGTAGGTGGTCCAAATATTTTTATTTCTCCTTAATTCATACTCCTTTCCCCCAGGAGGACCTTTCCTCACATGCCACCCAAAAATGAGGTCATTTGCCATCTCTTTTTCCTCTCATCTCACATTGCTTTGACAGGCACCTAGGTGGCATGATGGGCCATTGGTCCTGAAAACAAGAAGACCTGATTTAGAATTTTCCCTCATATGCTTATTAGCTCTGTGATCCCAGGCAAGTCACTTAACTGCTGTCTGCCTCAGTTTCTTCAACTGTAAAATGGATATCAAAATAATACTTCCCTTACTGGTTCTTTTGTAGAGATAAAATGAAATAATATTTATAAGGTACATAGCAAAGTGCCTGGCACTTAAATAGTTTCTCTGGCTCCCCTTTGACATCTTCCCCTACTGTTTCCTTCACTCCCATCCTATGATCCTCCTGGACAAGGCCAACCTTTCTAAAAACACCCTTGATCCAATTATCTCACATCTTTTCCAATAAATCTCTTTCTCTCTAATCTTCAATCTCTCTTTATCTACTATTTCCTTCCCTGATGTCTACAAACATATTTGTCTTCCCCATCATTAAAAAATCTTTTGATTCTTCTATTCCTGCTAGTTGTCATTCAATGTCTCTCTTCACCTCCTCAGAAAAAAATTGAAAAAGGAGTACTTCCACTTCCCCTCCTCTTATTGGCTTCTCAACCCTTTGCCATCTTGTTTCCAGCTCATCCCTCAACTGAAACTGTTATCTTTAAGGTGTCCAGTGCTCTCTAACTTTCCAATTACTGTTGAGGGTATCATCAGCCTCCCAGTCAACCATGTTTGCAAATCTCATTGTTATCCTTGACTCTTTATTCATTCTGCATATCCAATCATTGACAAATCTTGTTATCTCTACCTTCATAACATCTCTTGTACATGTCTCCTTCTTTCCATCAATCACCTAGTTTGGACTCTCCATTATTTCTTACCTATTCTATATTGCAACAGCCTCGTAATCTCTTTCACGTCTCTCCTCACCATAATCCATTCCTCCATACAGCTGTCAAAGTGATGAGTTCACACCTACCTTCTCCCTTCCCTCCCTTCCCCCATTCCAAGCTTCTACTTTAATGCTATATTCCATCTACTTGAAATGTAGGTGCCTGATTATTTGCATATTGTCTTTCCCACTAGAATGTATGCTTTCTGAGGTCAAGGACTGTTGTCGTTGTTCAATTGTGTCCAACTCTTTGTGACCCCATTTTGATGTTTTCTTGGCAGAGATACTGGAGTGGTTTGTCATTTCCTTCTCCAGCTCATTTTACAGATGAAGAAACTGAAGCAAACAGAGTAAAGTGACTTGCCTAGAATTACACAGATAGTAAGTGTCTGAGGCTGGATTTCAACTCAGGAAGATGAGTCTTCCTGACTCCAGTACCAGCACTCTAGCTCCACCTAGCACCTTCCACTTAATCCTTATTGCTTAGCACAGTGCCTATAACAAGAGTAAACACTTAGCCAATATTTCCTGACTCGTTCATATGTAAAACAAACTTGAGAGCAAATCCTTGCTTGATGCCTCTAAAATAATGAGATTGGTTTTTTAAACAAATATACCAGAATTTATGCTTCAATAGGAATATGTGTGACTACTTTGTCAGTTCTTGGTCAATAAAGAACAATAATTGCAGAAGGATTCCAGGATTGGGACATCCTCTATAAGTAGGGTCAATGCCCAGCAAATAATTTGTACCATATGGGAAAGTATATTTATTCTAACAATATTCTTCAGCATTTTTGTGCTTCTTTTACCTCTTTTACTCTTTTCATAATTTTCTTGCATCACTTTCATTTCTTTCCCAGATTTTTCCTCTATTACTCTTATTTCTTTAACTATTCCAGGAATTTTTGCTGGCCTTGAGTCCAATTAACATTTTCCTTTGAAACTTTGCTTGTAGCTGTTCCCTGCCCATAAGGGTAACTACTCCCAGCTCAGGTTCAAGGTACTCTGTGGATCCACATTCCTACTCAAAAACTTTAGCCCATGGGCCTACTGTGCTTTCTTTTAATGGTCATGCTGTAGCAAGGCAGTATCTTAACTCTGTGCTTTAGAAATATTCATTTGCATTACAAAAGATAGATTGGTGAGAAGAGATACTGGATGCAGAAAGACTTGGAAAGCCCAAAATTCCCAGGGGTAGGGAAAGAGAACCTTCATTGGACAAGCTATGTGGTTTTTTTTTTATCATTTGTATTACCTCGATTGATAATACTAAAGCCTTTGACTCAGTTCCTCAATCCTCCCTTGTTCCGGTACTATAAATATATAAAACAAAGATAAAACATTTTGATCATAGGGTCACAGATTTAAAGATGGCAGGAAACTTAGAAACCATTGATTCCAGTCCCTTCATTTTGTAAATGAGGAAACTGAGGGTCAGTGAAAACAAGTAAGTTGCCCAGGTTTACACATATGTGGCAGAGACTTGGTATGCCCTAAAGTAGAGTAGCTTTGAAGTCCTAGCAAGAACCCTGAGAATTCTGAAGAACTGGATTCTGATGCTACTACCAATAGGATAAATATGACAGTTAATGGGATCGATGAGGTAAGTATCACAGTGAATGCAATGCATCTATTCCTTAAAAATGAAAAAATAAACCACAGTTGAGATTGTGTAGGCTTATGGTAATAGAATTGAAGCCATTGTAATGATCAGTTTAACATGGAGAATAGCTGAGCATATTCCCTTCATGTTCTGGAACCACAGAAAAGCAATACAGCTAGTAAATATTTGAGGTAGGATTTGAATCCATGGCTTCTTGACTTCAGATTCAGTGTCCCACACTATCTATAACATTTCACAAACTCAATAATGTGAAGAATTTTAAAAGTGGCATTTTTTTCAGAGAGAGTCTAAAATCATTATGGTTCTGCTTAGCCTTAAATTAATTCTTAACTCTCCTAATTAGAACAAAGCATGGCTAACAAGTTAAAGAGGCAGTCAAACCAAAATATCTTACTAATCACTTGATGTACCTAGATGACATTAACCCATATTTGCATAGTATAATAATGTAATTACTAATATGACAAGTATAATATTATTATTATAACACATGTGAACATATTACAATAAGTTCATCTCATGAATTTTTCTCCAAGGATATGAAAATATTATTTGAACTTGGTTAGTATAAATTCTTAGTGTACACTAAAGAAAGGAAGAAAAGTAAGCCTTTGAATTTGACTTCAGAGGTCAAATAGAAATAATAGATGAAGGTGATTAACTTAGAAATTCCTTGATTTTCTAGAGGAAGATACATGGAGCATAAAGCTGCCAAAGAGAAAGCTGCCATTATGTATGTTAAGAACATTACCTCCACCCTTGAACCAGAACTCAGTGCTAAGAACACACATACAATAGCTAACATGTATGCAATGCCAGTCTTAATGAACACTTTTAGAAATGTAAAATGGACAATACAAGATTTTCAAAGTATCCTAACAAAAATCCTCCCAATATTAACAAAACACTAGGGACATTACTTCCTAGCCAAAAAGGAGAAATAAGATTGATAAATATTCTCAAGAGCCATAATAAACTGAAAAAATACTACAGAAACCCTTGTGGAACAAACAACAATTTTCCAAGCAAGGATAAACACCAACTACAGGTACATGCTACTGGATTTTTCCAATATAAACCAAAGTCTGGATGGACCCTATAAAAGTGCTAGGATCTAAGAGTAGAATCAAAAAGCTGTCCTGAAGAGGGAAATGTTATTATTTCCTTCATATAGATAAGGAACCTGAAACTCAGAGAGATAAGATGAATTATCTAAACACACATAGGTAGGAAGTGGCAAAATCCAAATTAGGAAGCAGGTCTTCTGATTCCCAAGTAGGTCTATGGAGATGATTTTAAGGAGATGCGATATCCAAAAAATGCTACTACCGCCCTCATCAGGTTGAAATCCTTTAAATGGAAGCAAAGCCTTTAATTAGAGATTAAAACACATGCAATTAGGAATGATAAAAATAGTATTGGGAGAAATAAGACTTTGGTTTAATTTCACTCTATAGTGTTACTATAGTGTAATAATAGGCTGCTATTATGCAATTTCCTGAGCATAGGCATGATCTATCATATCTATATACATTTTACTTTTATTTCAGGTATATGCTATTCACACAAGTTGCCAAAAGATGGAGACTTTGCTCCACATTGGCAACATAGACTTCAACAATGCATTTCATCAGGGACACAATTTTTAAGGTCCTTTAAGTGTTCAGTTTATCTAAGGTCGAAAGAACTTTAGATATCATAAAGTTCAATGCCCTTATTTTCTGGATGAGGAAACCTGATATAAAACTTATCTTTATTTTTTTTCTAGGATCAAACACTTTATTATCAAAATGTGGTTATAAATAAACAAATTTTTATAATACTTAGAAATTTCCAAAACACTTTTCTCATGACAACTCTACAATATAGATATCTTCTCTGTTTTACAAATTAGGAAGGTGACCTCCTAAGAAATTAAATGATTTGCCCGTGATTACGTAGCTCACAAGATTCTGAGATGAGAAATAATACCAGGTATATCCAAGGCCAATGTGCCCATGTCATTTTGCCACTAGTGGTTTTTTCTTTTAAACTATTCCTATTATTGGCATCTTTTTTGCAGTTTATAGTCTTACAGAGTTTCCTTTATCACAGACAGGTGTATATTACTTGCCCAGGGTCACACAGTCAATTTTATGTGAGAGGCAAGACTTGAATCTAGAAGATGCATTACCATCAGTTTTGCCATTGCCTCTAAAGACCATAGGAACTTTTCATTTGATTTACAGTTGAACCCTCCTATATGCATTGTCTCTCCCTTATCAGAATATGAGCTCACTTGTGGTGACCAAGAACTGGAAATTGAGGGGATGCCCATCAACTGAGGAATGGCTGAAAAAGTTGTGATATATGAATGTAATGGAATACTATTGTACTACAAGAAATGATGAACAGGTGGACTTCAGAAAAACCTGGAAAGATTTATATGAACTGATGCTGAGAAAGTGAGCAGAACAGGAAAACATCGTACACAGTAACAGCCACAGTCTGCAATGATTGATTTTGATAGACTTAACCCTTCTCAGCAATGCAAGGACCTAAAAAAATTCCAAAGGACTCATGATGGAAAATGCCATCCACATCTAGAGAAAGAACTATGGAGTCTGAATGCAGAGCAAAGCAGACTATTTTCCTTTTGTTTGTTCAGTTTTTGTTTTGTTTTGTTTTTTCTTCCTCATGGTTTCTCTCATTCATCATAATTCTTCTAACCGACATGACTAATGTGTAAATGTTTAATGGGAATGTATAAGTAGAGCCTATATCAGATTGCATGCCATCTGGGGGAGGAAGGAAGGGGAAAAATTTAAAACTTACAGAAGCGAATGTTGAAAACTAAAAATAAATAAACTAATAAAAAAAAGAATATGAGCTCTTTGACAGTAGAGACTGTCTAGACTTTCTGTTCTTATTTCCAGAGCTTAACAGAGTACTTAGCACATATTAATATATAGAAGTGGTTAATAAGTGCTATTTCACTTAGTCACTGCCCAGGATTAGGGTTCACCACAACCATTTAGTACCTCTACCATCTGGTCCCATATTTGAATTTCTCTTTTGCCTTATTGTCTACACTTTCTCCTTCTTCCCACTTGGCTCCCAGCTTCTTCTATCCACAAGTCCCTTTACCCAAAGGGAAGGGAAAGAGGTGCCAAATTTAGTCATCTTTAGATCAGCCCATTTTGGTCACCCACTATGGGTACTTACCTACCCTCAAGTCTTCCAAATCACTGCCCCTTTTTTAAAGGCTAGTTACATATTTGTATCTTCGAGCTTAATAGGTGTTTGTTGAATTTTTAGAACTAATTATCTTTCCTGTGAAAATGTGTCAGATTAAATAGAGGAGAATATTTTCTATTCTTTGATTAACTACAGTGTACTCTTTTGGGGGTAAGGCATATGGTATAATATGTGTGCATAAATACATATATATGTGTATATATGTGTGTGTGTGTTTATATAACTTGGGGCTCAAGATGACCGTATTTGTATAAGATTATCCTCATTAGTGAAGAGAATGATCACTTGATATTTTGTGCCTCCGTGAGGTGGGGGAGTTGGTGAGAGCTCAGGAGAGAAGAACTTTCTATTCTGGCTTCGAGATTTGAGACACGTGTGGTCTTCAGAAAGGCTTTGGAGAGAAGCAGATATATCAAAAACCTAGAGCCTGATTTCCAGCTTGCCCCATGAGAAACATCTAGAAAATTCCCTTTGGGTGGTTGGGGCTATCTCGTGGTTGAGATTAGTTTGCTCCCAGTTGGAGAGTTCATTCCTTACTATATTGTCTGGTATATTGTAATCTACATAATTTCTCTGATTTCTCTTTATTATCAGCTTGGATAAATGGATTTATTCATTATTCATTAGTTGTGATAATGCTTCCAAAGCAGAATTTGGTTAAGCCTTTAAATACAGCTTGGAGTATTCCTTTCCCATTAAGACTTAGTAGCCAGGAAAGAAGCTTGAATCTATAAGTCATTTCCCCTAGACTAGCTATACTTAAGGGGGTAGAGAGAGATATTTCTAGTCTGGTGTCCCTTTTCTGAAGCAAGCAAAGCAGGTAAGCTTTGTGACCTCAATCTCCTGCCCCTCTCCCCTCCCCCTGCCTCCAGCAAGGAACCAAAGTTTTCCTTGGGAAGAGATGGTAAGATTTCAGAGATATCTATTTTATCTCCTTATGAACTTCATTTTGGCAAACTCATGTGAACATACATATATACATATATAACATACACGGGCAACACACATATACTACAGATGTATATGGATACATGTGTGTATAATATATCTCTAACTATGGCACTGGGGGAATCCTTGCCAGCAGTGTCTAATACTGTCCCTCTTTTGCCTATGAAACCTGGACAGTATACCAGTGCCATGGCAGGAAACTGAATCTCTTCCATTTGAATTGTCTTAGGAAGATTCTGAAGATCACCTGGCAGGATAAGGTACCAGACACTGAGGTCGTTGCTCGAACTAAATTGCCAAGCATTCAAACTCTTCTTCAGAGAGCACGACTCTGATGTGCTGGCCAGGTTGTTCCAATGTAAAATGTACACTTGCCAAAAAGACTATTTTATGGAGAACTCATGCAGGGTAAGTGCTCACATGGTGGTCAGAAGAAACGATACAAGGACACCCTCAAGGTCTCTCTTAAGGACTTTGGAATTGATTGTGTGATGTGAGAGACACTGGCACAAGATAACTCAGAATGGCATGCCCTCATCAGAGAAGGCGCTGTGCTTTATAAGCAAAGCAGAATTAAAGTAGCTCAAAAGAAATGTGAGATGCGCAAATTTAGAGAGTCCACTCCAAATGTTCACATGGACTATTTGTGTCATCCCAAGCTTGTATTGGTCTGATCAGGACTGTAAGAACTAGAGCATTTATGGCCCAAGGAAGACAATTGTTCTCTGTCGTACCTGCTGGCGTTAAAGGGCAGAGATAAAATTATAAATGTGAATCATTTAATTAGGTACTGGAAGTTACTTAGCCATCCCAACAGATTGGATATTCATTCATTAGAAGACTTTTCCATGAATAGAAAATGAAAAATTCACCCTAGGGTGAATGCTTTGTCAGGTCTCCATGTGAGTGGATTTTAAGGCAAAGGGAGTTTGTTGCCTGGCTTAATGAGGATAAAATGGCCTTGGGGATGTCTACTCCGAGTATAATAATTTTATTTGCTTTATTCATTTCTATTAGTCTGATTAAAGTTTCTGTATAATTTATTTTATAAGTGGATTTAATGGAGTACATAACCAGTGACATTTGTGAAGTTGATCTTTTAAAACAAGTTGAAGATTTTTTTACAATTATGCCTATTAAATTTCATATTATTTGATATTTCCCCATGTGCAAGTGTATCAAGATTTTTTTTTGCATCCTTGCACATTTATCACATCCAAAGTGATAAGTATTCCTCCTAGTTTTGCAGATTTTTAAAAAGATTAGTGGGGGCAAGTCCCAAACCTTAACTATACAGTTTAATTTTTAATTAATTAATTAATTTTTAGTTTTCAATGTTCACTTTTATAAGATTTTGAGTTCTAAATTTTCCTCCATCCCTCTCCTTTCCCACCTCAAGAGAGAATGCTATCTGATAGCCATTCAGTTTAAATAGCAGCACAAGCACTTTAAAATAAGAAAGATGATTTTCTTAGCATCCCAGGTAACCAACTTTTGGCACAGTTGAAACTGAAATAAAACAAATGGGCATTAATAGTACATGCAGTAGATATGGTGCTATACACATTGAACTGCTAATTAATTTATGGAATAAGAGGATAGGACCACAAGAAGATCCCTGTGGACCAAGTTGGAGGCAGGCCCAACTGGTACTTTGGATACTCTCCGAGAAAGATCACGATGGCAAGGAGGAATAATGCTTGAAAAAAACATTCATATTGACCACACAGAACCACAGCCTGAGGCTGTGGGTGTCCTTGAGGTTGGTAAGGAGCAGTTGCAAACTTTTGATACCTGCCAAGGCCAATATTTCTCTGATCAGCTTGCTATCCAAGTCTCTACTTTGGTCAGAGTGGAATCTGGCATAAAAACCATACACTGAAAAAACTTTTTTCTCCATAATACTTTAGCAAGAGTTAGATACTTTTTGGTTTCTTTAGAAGCTGCCCCCTCCCTCCCTTTCCAGTCTTCCTTCATTTTATGCACCTCTGCATAATGTCATCCATTGGCACTGACCTCCTTGCTGTTCCTGTCACGTGACACTGCATCACTGGACTTGGGTTTTCACTGACTGTTCTCTATGCCTGGAATGCTCTCCCTTCTCATCCATGCCTCCTGGCTTCTTTCAAGCCTCAGCTAAAGGTGAACTTTCTGTCAGAAATTTTTCCCAGTCCTCCTTAAACTAAGCACCTTCCCTTTGGGATTATCTCCAATTTATTTTATATGTATATATGTATATATATACATCTTGTCTGTACATAGTTGTTTTCACATTATTTTCCCCACTAGGTTGAGAGCGCCTTGACAACAGGACTGTTTTTGTCTCTTTTTTGTATCTCTAGTGCTTAAGCACAGTGCCTGACACATAGTGGCCATTTAATAAATACTAGAGAATTGGCTGGCTGGCTGACTGTAGTGGAAGACTTCTGGTTCTTTTAAATGATCCATGTCCTTTCTTTCCTCATTAGAAGACAAGAATGTCTCTTTTCCCCTTCATGCATAGCCTTAATGTCGTTCATGCCAATTCTCATTTATAGAAAACATCAGACTAAAATATAGATTTTGTTTCCTGCCAATTCTCTTCTTTTTTTCTTCTTTTTCCTTTAATGATACTTGAAGATAGGGTGTACATGTTTTAGTTTTTAATTTAGGATGTTTCTCCCTATGTCTTAAAGTTTGATCAGAGAGAAGAAGAAAATGTAAGAAACCATGCCAGGAAATGATCGCAGAAGAGGTCACAGAAGTGGGATGAACATTTTAAAAAAAAAAGAAGGAAAGTTTGCTTTTATTGGAAGCAGAAAGAAAAGAAAACTAGGCTACATCATAATTCATTCTTAACTCTTGATTCTCAATCTAAATAATGTCGTGAATTCTGCCTACATAATAAATAGGAGGAATGTTGTTAATATATTTGTGTAAAGAACTACTACAGACAGCCAATATTCTTATAAAGTATTTAATTTTAGTAAATTTTAACATAAAGATTTTTTTAAATTCTGGCTTTATGAGACCTAGGCAAACAATAAAATAAAGTGAAATGTTACCTACTCAGACCATTCAATCTTATATTAGGCTTTCTTCTTCCAAAAAATCAAAATCAAACCAGTCAGCTTTGAAAAGAGTATTGGAAATTACCCTGAGAAGGCCTAGTGTCCTAATTAAATAATTGATTACTGTCTTCACTGTCAAATGGTGTTAATCTCCTCAAACTAATTGAGAACTAATTACCACTTCCACCTTGAAAATATTCAGTGGATTCATCACTATCACTGTCACTTGAGTCACTGGAAGACGAATCACTGCTATCATTCCTTTTAGAGGATTTAAACTTCTTACGGGAATGGGCATTTATCAGACCCCAGAATCTTTTCTGTCCAGGGGTAGAGCTGAACTTTCTATGTGCTGCATAATGGTTTTTTCTGCTATTACTAGGGAATTGTGTGATACTTCTCTCTTTACTGTAGCCATAGTGAATTTTTTTTACCTTATCATTTTTGGTCTTTTGGTCTCTCTTAGAACTTTCTACACCTGCCTTAGAATTATCTTTGCCATGTTTAGAAATTTCTTTGCCTTCAATTATATCATTACTCCCTTTCTTAACATGTTGGCCAATAATGCTTTGCTTTTTCAAGGATCCTTGAGAGTGACGAATTCCTACACTCTCTTGATATGCATCTCCTGTGTTGGCATCAAAACCATCGCCTTCATTTCCAGGAAGTTCCTTGTAATTTGTACTGCCTCTTATAATTTGATTATCAATGATGTTTTTCTCTTTTCTTGGTGTTTTACTAACATCAGTTCCAACAATATCTCCAGTTCCACCATTGGAATTCAAGTCATATTCCTCTCTTTCTGGAACTTTGTTATCGCCTTCCTTTCCTATGAGAAGTTTAGATTTACTGCTAATGACATTAGCTTTGTCTGGGTCTGGAACACTTGTGTAACCATCTGTGATTTCTGTGTCAGGAGCAACCTTTTCTCTACTGGAAGGAGAAAAGTCATTGTCCTCTTTCCCTTGACCACTGCCTTCAAAATTGTATGGAAACTTGATGTGTTTTAGAGACAGTTCTGAGTAATCAGTGGAATATTGGACATGACTAATGGCTCTGTGGTCTCCTGGAATATTTTGATTTTGAACATCTCTTTGGTTGTTAGCAATGTCTTCATTTCCTTTGCCTTGTGCTTTAGGATGCTTAACTCTCTCAAGTTTATTGTATATGGAATTCACAATTTTAATCTCTTCTCCATCTTCCTCCATTACCCAGAATTTTGGAGCACTTGCATATTTTCTACCATGTTGGCCGTTTTTGTTAATGAGAATGACATCGTGTGCTTCTTGGTCAGGTAGATCCTTGCTAACACTCTTACCATGGCCAACTTTTGCCTTTCCAGTGAACCCAGTGTAAATGGTATCCTTAAAGTCATGGTGAGAAGTCTTGCTACTACCAGTGCCTTGGTCTTTAATCAGCTTTTGTGTGCCACCAGAAATATCTTGGGATTTGTCACTTTCCTGAATAACATTTCCTTTAGAAGATATCTCTTGCTTATTTCCCTTGTCAAAGTGGTGAACTGGAACATGGTCTTTGTTATCTTCTTTTTGCTAAATTGTGTTTGCAAAAACAAGAAATTATTCTTCATTAATTTTGGAAATATGACCAATATTAGGCAATATAAAATTAGTTAGCAAATTAATAATAAAGTCAATTATTTAATTAAACAAATGTTTATTAAAGGTCTATTATGTGCATAATACTGAGGTATATGCCAGAGTGGTGGGGAGGACAAGAAGCAAATATAAAACACAAAGCCTCTTCTTTAGAACTGAAGGCTTATAATCTAGTTGAGTAGATAAGACTTGTATTACCTATGAAAAGTAAACAATATGGTATTAAACAGGCATCACAATTATATGATTAAGTGCTAAATGTATAAAAAGTTTATTGCTATAGGACTTCAGAGAAGGAAAAGATTGCTAAGAACTAGGATGGTCAAGGAAAACTTCATGAAGAGGGTATGGACTAGAAGCTAGATGTTGAAGTATGAGCAAGATTTAAATAAACAAATAAAATTTCATATACTTAGAGCTGGAACCATATTCAGAGGTTATCTAGTTTAATCCCCTGATTTTACAAATAAAGAAATCAAAATCCAAGGTCAGATTATTGTAATAGCCTTCTAACTGATTTCCCTGCCTCTGATACATTCTCCACTAAGCGGTCAAAGTGATTTTTTTGTAAAGTGTAAGTCTGTCTACATGTCATTCCTCTACTCAATAAACTTTTATTGTTCAGTCATTTCAGTTGTGTCTGATTCTTAGTCACCTTATTTGGGGTTCTCTTGGCAAAGATACTGGAGTGGTTTGTCATTTCCTTTTCCTGTTCATTTTACAAATGAGGAAACTGAGGCAAACAGGGTTAAGTGACTTTCCCAGGGTCACAGCTAGTAAATGTTTGAAGTCAGATTTGAACTCAGGTCTTCCTGACTCCAGGCCCAGCACTTTATCCACCTAACTGCCCCAATAAACTCTACTGGTTCCCTATTACTTCTACCATTATGTATAAAGTTGTCTGGCATTTAAAGTTCTTCACAGCCTGGTCCTTTCTTAACTTTCTAGTCTTTATTCTCTTCCATGGATTCTGCAATCCAGTCTCACTGACCAACTTGCTGTTCCTAACATGGCATTTCGTCTCCTGATCTGGATGCATGGAATGTTCTCTCACCTCATGTCCAATTCAAGAAGCCTAGACATCACATTTCAAATAAGTATAAAGGAAAACTGCCCTGATATCTTATATCCAGAGGGCAAAACAGAAATTGAAAGAATCTACCAATCACCTCCTGAAAAAGATCCCAAAATATGCCCATCAAAAATGAGAAATGCTGGAGAGGATAAGGGACAAATAGGTACACTGTTGGTGAAAGTATGAACTATTTCAATCATTCTATAAAGCAATATGGAGCGAGTGACAAAGGGCTATAAAACTGTGCATACCCCAGCAATACTGCTATTAGGTCTGTGTCCCAAAGAAATCAAAGACGAAAAGGACGTGTATACACAAAAATACTTATAACAGTTCTCTTTTGTGATGGAAATCAAGGGGATGCACATCAATTGGGAAATGGCTGAACAAGTTGTGGCATATGATTGTGATGAAGTATGATAGTGCTATAAGAAAGAGGGGTGGTTTCAGAAAAACATGGCAAGACCTATACGAATTGATGCAAAGTGAGGTGAGAAGAACTGGGAAATCCTTGTGCACAGTAATAGCAATGTTGTAATGATGATCAACTGTGAAAGACTTGATTTCTCTGATCAATACAATGATCCAAGACTCAAGGTCTTAGTGAAAGGCTCAAGATGAAAAAAAATGCTATCCAACTCCAGATAGAGAATAGATGAACTCCGAGTAAAAACTGAAGTATAATTTTCTCACTTTATTTTTATTTTTCTTGCTTTTTTTTTGAACTGTGGCCAATATGGAAATATGTTTGTTTTATATGATGTCACATATGTACTTGATACTATATTGCTTGCCCTCTCTGTGTGTGGGGAAATGGGTAGGAGGGAGGCAGAGAATTTGGAACTCAAAATTTAAAAAGAAAAGAATGTTAAAAAATAATATTTTTTTAAAGTTTAAATAGCGCAGTCCAAAATGGAATGGGCTGCTTCAAAGGGTAGTAGATCTCTTGTAATTGAAGTGTGGGTACATGACAGAGATGATTCTGGAGGGGTGAGGATCAGGGCACAGTAAGGGTTAGACAAGATGACCAACATGCAATGACTGACTGAAAGAGAAGTGAAGGAAAAGAGAGAGTCAGTCAAAGGCTCAATTTTTACTGAGTAACTTGAGAAAATTATGGCTCAACTAACAAAAATAGGGAAGTCAGGAAGAGAAGCTGGTTTGGGAAGAGAAGATAAAAATTTTACCTTGAGACAGGTTGAATTTAATGGGAGATGGAACAATCAAATAGAAATACAGAACAGTCATCTGGAAATCCTGTGATTTAGATTTAAAAGATATTTTACAGATCATCTAATCCAGCTTTCCCATTTCATAGATGAAGAAAGAGAAGACTAGTGAGGCTATCACACTCACTGTGATAGAACTGTAGACTAAGGTACTTTGATTTGAATCCACATTCTCTGACTCCAAGTCCAGTGCTCGTTACACCACACCGTGCTAACTATCAAATAGAATTGGAGCTCAGGAGAGAGGTCAGAAACTTCATATGATTAATTGCTGAATCATGAATATTAAGAGTCAAAAGAAGAATTAGGAAAAGACACAAAAAAGGAAGAATCGATGGGGCAGATGACCTGGGATGGCACAGCATTACGTATCTTTTTATGAAACAGAAATCATACCTAGAATCATGATCTATATATGAAAAATGCTATTTCCATCTATTTTCATAGTGTTCATTCAAATCAGCAAAAATGTATTGTGATTTATATTTTCAAAGCACTGTGCTAGGTACTGGAAGTAAAAAGAAGAAAAACAATTTAATCCCTGCCTGCAAGAAGCTTATAATCATTAAATTGTAAGGGATAAACATGCATGCATGTAAAATGTCATAAGGGAAAATGTGGTAAGAAACAGGTATATCCAGACAAATCAGTGAGGGCTTCACGTAAGAAATGTCAACTGAGAAGAATTTATGACCAAACAAGAGAGATAGAGAACATTAAGGGATTTAAAATAGATAATTTTGATTATATAAAATTAAAAAGGTTTTGCACAAACAAAACAAATGCAGGCAAGATTAGAAAGAAAGCAGAAAATGGGGGGTATAGCAAATTTCTCTGATAAAGACTTCATTTCTCAAATATATAGATAATTAAGTCAAATTTTTAAGACTATGAGTCATCTCCCAATTGATAAATGGTCAAAGGATTGTCCCGTGCTCTCGCTGGCCACGCCTCCTGAACCCTCCTCGGTGAGCAACCGTCTCCCTACCCGGGCCAAGGGGCAATAACCAGACAGCGACCACGACTGAATATGCAAGGTTGCTTTATTGGAGTCTACAAAGATGTCTCTCTTCCTTCCTCCTCTCCACACCTTATCTAGGGAAAACAGAGGACCTCCCCAGCGCCTCCTTCGGGGGCGGAGGGACAACCTTTGAAGCCACTCCCACCATAGGCGGTGACTCCAGGCGTTCTCCTTTCCTCCCAGGAAGCCCGGTTCTAGACCCCTGACAAAGGATATAAACAGGAGGTTTTCAGAAGAAGAAATCAATGCTATATATATAGTAATGTGAAAAAAAATACTCTAAATCATCATTGATAAGAGAAATGCAAATTAAAACAATTCTGAAACACCTCATGCCTATCAGATTGGCTTGTATGACAGAAAAGAAAAGTACAAATGTTGGAGGGGATGTGGGGAAACTGGGACACTAATTCACTGTTGATGAAATTGTGAACCGATCTAACCTTCTGGAGAGCAATTTGGAACTATGCCCAAAAGGCTATAAAATTGTTCATACCCTTTGTCTGAGAAATAGTACTTCTAAGTCTGTGCCCCTAAGACATTAAAAACCAAAAGGAAAATTATTTATGTATACAAAAATATTGATAGCAGCTTTTTCGTGGTGGCAAAGAATTAGAAATTGAGAGGATGCCCACCAATTGAGAAATGGCCGAATAAGTCGAGATAAATGATTGTGATGGAATACTATTGTGCTGTAAGAAATAATGAGAAGGATGCCTTTGGAAAAACCTGAAAAAATTTACATGAACTGATGCAAAGTGAAGTGGACAGAATCAAGAGAACATTGTACACATTAACAGCAATATCAAATGATGATCTACTATGAATAATTTAGCTATTCTCAGTAATACAAAGATCTAAGATGACTCCAAAGGATTTGTGATGAAAAATGCTATTCACCTCCAGAGAAAGAACTGAAACAGATCAAAGCATACTATTTTTATTTAATTTTTTCACTTTTTTGTCTGTTTTTTTTAAAGACATGACTAATATGGAACTGTGTTTTGCATGACTTCACACTATGACCTCTATGAAATTGCTTTCCAATTTAGGCAAGGGGGAGATTAGGAGGGAGGGAGAAAATTTGGAACTCAAAATTTTAAAAAATGAATGTTAACAATTGTTTTTACATAAAATTGGAAAAAATTAAAATATTTTTTTAAATAAGTGTCACCTGAGTGTCACCTTTCTTACAAAAAAGAGAAGCATTTCAACAGGCAAAGATATGCAAGGAATGTAGTAGCAGAATTTCCATCAGAAAGAACCAAGGACAACACAAATTACTTAGGGTTTTCTAAGCTGACCATATATGTTTTCCTGAGATTGATTTATCCCTTAATACTCCTATGGCAGCATGGCTTTTTTGGAGACAGAGCTGGCCTGAAATGGATTCAAATCCAATGATATTGCCATGTGTTACCATGGGCAAGTCACTTAACCTCTCAGTGTCCCAGGCAATTCTCTAACTTTCCAACTTTCAGAGCAGGTTTAGTTAAGCACTGGCAAGGGGAATTTCCTCCCCTGGCATTCCCTATACTAATGAATCATAGGCCAGAGTTAAAAAATAATAGTGCTCTGACACCAAATATGTGACCTGGAAAATCAGTGAGGTGGAGGGCAGGAAACAGGAGGAAGAAGAGACAAAGAGACATAAGACAGATACAGAGAGACAGAGATAGAGACAGATTTCTTTTGTAATGTCCTTGTTTCTTCTTGAACAGAAATTTTCCCTATTCTTTCATATTACTTTGGAGGGAATAGAGTTTTATGACCTAAACTGCATTTTTTCACAAGATGCATGTGTAGGGATCTAGGTTGGGACAACCAAATAAACAAAGGCGAACAGGTAGAAGAAGAATGTGGTGTTGTCAGGACAACATCCAGAAGCAGCCATTTGCCGAGGGCATTACAGTATTGCCTATCACCAACTATATTGCCAAGAAACAATAAAAACAGGCTCTGACATTCTTCAATACTTCAATCAGCATGTTGCTACTGTTGGCGGGAGAAATGCTTTTAAGAAGTCCGAAGCCTGGGGGGCGGAGCCAAGATGGCGACTGGAAAGCAGTAACTGGTGTGAGCTCCCCACCAAGTCCCTCCAAAAACCTATAAAAAAAATGGCTCTGAACCAATTCTAGAACTACAGAACCCACAAAGTGGCAGAGGGAAGCAGGGCTCCAGCCCAGGACAGCCTGGAGGGTCTCTGGGTAAGGTCTGTCCCGAACGGAACTCCCAGCCCCCAGCTGAGGGGAGCGGAGCTGAGCCAAGCAGAGCCCAGCGCGCGAGGCGCAGCGCGGCAGACCGCGGATCTACGAGACCAGGAGTGGAGCAGAGAGTGCCCTAGCATGCTGAATTACTGAGCTGTGGCATGTGCCAGACCTCACAACCCACAAACAGCAAAGACAACAGAGAAGGTTAGTGGGAAAAGCTGTGGGACTGGACGGAGTTTGCGGTTCGACTACCACCCCTGAGGCAACGGAAGCGGGGCAGCTTTAGAAATTCAGCTGCAGTTGCTTCTGGCCCCAAGCCCACCTGGTGGGCGGAATTAA
>CM053623.1:299716006-299791561 GCA_028646595.1 Phalanger gymnotis
GGAAATGGGGAGAAAATCTGTAATTCAAACGCATGTGAAAATCAATGCTGAAAACTAAACATATTAAAAATAAATTAAAAAAAAAAGAAGTCTGAAGCCTGCTGCCATTGCTTCTCTACAGTTTATTATGAGTTTTAGAGAGATGCCTGGGACAAGGAGAGATTAGGCCAGCTTTGTATCAACTATTTCCCATGGTCTATCTCTTTCAAGGGAAAGATTAATTGTAAGATGATCCTGACCACAGGAAGTGAGGAATAAAAAAGAAATCTAAAAGAAACAACATTAAGAATTATTCAGCCATTGCTAATTTTCATTCATTTATTGCTATTATTTAAATTTATTAACTTATCAAGTACCTGCTCTTTGCATTTCTAACTCTTAGTAGATCTTTAGCCAATAGAACTGCAGAGAAGGGTGAAATGAATACAGTAATTGTAATTTTGATGATGACGCCTTTTTCTTCAGGCAACATGTCAAATTTTACACATGGGCAAAAGAGGCAGCTACCTGCATTGCTTCATTTGAGGGCTGCCGAAATGCTTTTCTGACTCTCCCCCATCTTCCCGAAAGGGGAAAGGAAAAAGGGAACAAGTATTTGTTTAACACCTACTATATATCAGAAACTATGTTGTGTTTCATAAACATCTCATTTGAGGTAATTTTTAAAAAAATCTTCAATTTACCGCTACTAAAAATCTATACAATTATATTTGGGTTAAAGTATTCTATCTAAAAAAGGTCACTCTTCTAACTCCCATGTTATCAGGGAAAGAGAATACAAAAGGACCCATTCTCATCACAATCCCAAAGATGAGCTTTGATGGAATTGGACATAGGACAATAGATAAGTGTTGATGACTGCAGAAAGCCTGGAGCATACTCTCACAGGAGACTGGAGAGTACAGTGCAGAGTAAAGATTCTGAAACCCTAGATAATATTCCCATGGGAGCAACAAAGTCCTAAATTAGGGAAGGCACATACTATAAACTGCTGACCTCTGCAGTTTTGTCTTGGGCTGACCCTGAGGTTTGAACTCATAAAATAGAAAATGAATTTGGTGATTCCTTTTGCTTTTACATACGTTCGACTTTCCCTCCCAATAGATGGAAAGATGCACTCAGAGAAAGCACATCTAATAGTAAGGTTGACTAAGCTCCTGCTAAGTAACAATATTACAATTCTGGCTTTGTTAAGTGATGGTAGCAGATGTGACCACCAGAGGGAGGATGCTAACAAGGTCCATGGATTTTCCTGTTTCTGCCAGCACAGACTACCAAAACTTGTTTTCCACATTGAGTTTATATATAGGTTTAGAAGACGTCTATGTGGCCCGTTTGCCCCACCTACGTACCTAAGTGTGCCAATGTCATAAATCTCTATGAAAACAGTTCCAAAACTATTGGAAAGAGAGGGAAGGTGCTATGAGAACAAGTTTTATTTCCTTAAGATTGTAGGAATAAGTTTTTCAATTTAGCTTAACTAATGTCATTTTCTTTTAAACCACTATTTTGTGGTTGAGTTGTCTTAAGTTATTTTTCTATAAATTGTTTTTCAATACTAAGATAAGTGAGTGTGTAGTTTAATGTAGTAAACGTTTGCATTATTAAGCAACTGATAAACATATGTGGATTCTCTGCTGAGAAAGATCACCAATGAAAAAGTTTGATAGGCAATTTTGTCACTAATTTATGTAATAAACTGCCATTTAGACTTCATTTCTTTCACACAGTTCTGCTTAGTTCTGCTATCCAAGGACTGAAACAATTGAAAGAGGGAAAAAATTAAATAGTAGCAAAGGGATTAATCTTTTCAAACAGCTGACACAATGATTTGAAAAGAAAAAGCATCAAAATATTTTATAAGATACTGTATCGTCATACTTCACTCAGAGAGCATCTCCTTTCTTAATGTCAGTTAAGTAGATAGATTTTTTTTTTCACAAGTGATGAGCCCATTTTAAAAGGCACCAAACAAAAAACAACTCAGGTATCACTGCAAGATAACTGTAATGTATAAATAATATAATATGTATGTATATATAAACACACATATGTACATATACATATATACATACACATACATATACATACACATGTGTGTATATATATATAGTTACCTAAGTATCTACATATGGATGTGTCTATCTATCTATCTATCTATCTATCTATCTATCTATCTATCTATCTATCTATCTATCTGCCTGGTCATGCTGCCCTTTAGAACTGTTAAATGCAAAAAAATGTGACAACATTTAATTCAGTATCAGAAGAAAACTTTTTGGTATATGATTAATTACGTACTCAAGGTCTCAGAAAATGTATTTGCAATCATTTGATGTTAATTAACTTGATTTTGAATGTTCCGATTTCACCAATGCTCTGTCTATTGCACATGAAATTGCCTTAATGACTAGCTTCTTTGGTTGGGTTCAAAGATGGACGTTTACATTGAATTCCATCATCTTGAAAATAGGTTTCCAGGTTTGCAAGGTTTCCAGTATAAGAGAGTAATTTGGTAATAGGGAAAATTATAGATAGTATGGATGCTAATTATAAGTCTTTTTAAAGTTGAGGAAACTGAAACTGTGCCATTTAGCCAAGCTCACACAGTTAATTAGTGTTAAAGACAAGACCAGAGTTTAGGTATCCTTATTTCCAAGAGGGACAATTTCCCCTATACCACACTCCCTTCTATATTGTTTCTGGAATTGATACTTTCTAATTAAAGAATTTTATAGTATAATCTTTTGAATTTAGTTATTGAATAGTGTTTTGCATCTGAAATTGGAAAAATAGAGTATATATTACTTATATCAAATTAATTATATTGAAATACTTGGAACTTTACCTTATCATTTTTTGACTTGTATTAGTGTCTGCGCTGACCATTTTCATGATCCTGTACTACAATGGGAAAAAAATCACCATCAATTCTCTTCATCCCAGTGAATATAGAGGCATTTCTGGGGGTGGGAATAACTTGTAGGTTCCAGGTAAAAAGAACTAAGACTCAGAGATAGCAGATTACTGCTCTCTTTTAGTTCTGCCACTTTTTGAGATCTCATCATTTGTCTTTTAATCTAAAGGTGTGGCTTAAGTGGACTGATTCAATTAGTCTCATGGTTTTGATGCCCCCATGGACTGGAAAATCTCTTCCCTCTCCTCTTTACTAATGTGTTTCGATAGTCAATTGCATAAGCATGGTATATATGGTTTTATTTGTAACCATGGAAGAAAAAGAATAAAATCAAAGGAATGACTTCCAGAATAAGCTGCTCAAATGCTTTCAAAGACGTGTAAAAAAACAAAAACAAACCTTAGAAAAACTTTTTTTTTTTTTTTGCTTTATTTCTGGCCTTCTGCTTCCTACTGACCCCCTTGGACTCAATGAAATTGATGAGTAATTACCCTGAGGGTCAACTTCAAATTTTATTCCACCATCATATTATTGTCTTTTCATGAGGAAACAGCTGCAGGGCCTGAAGCAGGCTCTATCTATGCCAATGGCCAATTTTTCTCATACTCTATTTGTCCTTAGGGCAGTTTGACTTGTGCCTATATAAGAATGCCCTCCGCTAGCAAGGCGTTGCGCACACTTTGCGCTAAGGCTCTTATTGTCACAGTGAGAAAACTCAAACTCTAGTATTCTAGAAAAGGTGGCCAGAAGGAAATGGGGGGGAAGGATGTTGGGAGGAGATGACTCTTCCTGCCCTCCCACCCGTTATCTATTTAGCTATGAACACAGACTTCCTGAATCCTTGCTAACGGTGTAGTAACTCCCAGTGGTCTGGGGCAAGGATTTCGAGAAGGTGGAGAATGACTCAGGTGTGATTGAGGAAAGGCTCCAAGGAGGATGAAAAGAGATGAACAGGATGTCTCAGATTGTAAGACTGGCTCATTGATCCACCCAAGCTAATTCTAGGTGATCCCGTTCCTTTTTCTACTTCAGCCCTGGGGCTTGACTAGTCTGGTGCTTTCTCACCCTGCTAATTCCATGCTCCTTTCTCTCCTTCCCCCAGATCACTCAGGAAGAAAAGGCGGCTGAACAGATTCCCTTGTACTCTCCTGTCGCTGGAAAAGGAACATAACCCCTTGAAGTTTTCTGACAAATTTTACCTTTAGCAACAGGTTAACAAAAAGTAATTGTTAAAAAGTGCCTTCTAAGCCTTACTTATTCTTTTCTTTTTTAAAAAATCCAAAACCAAAACTTCACATGGTTGCTAATGGTGTATTTTGGGATAAACAAAGGCATATTTGCATTTTAGAACATAGTCTGGGTAGTCTTCTAAGGAGATCCAGAACTAGTCATTTTGGTACCCTGACAAGAGGTGAGGGGTGGGGGGTTGGGGCAGGCAGCATGAAACAAGATCTCAAATCATTTTTGTAATTCATGGTGTAGAAAGATTATAAGAAATAATCAGGGAAATTCAGGAGGGGTAAGTAGTTGCTGAAGTGGCTAACAGATATTGTTAACAATATATTAATTATTAATTAATCTAGTTAATAGTAATTCATTATCTATATTAGTTATATTAATAGTAGACATTATTAATAATAACATCATCAGGTACCTTTCAATTTTAACTTATTTTGCTAAATACATCCTAACCTCAGTGTTTGCTAAGCTACTGAAAGAGTGTATGTGTTGGAAAAATTTAACGAATTAGTTGTATAATATTCTGAAAAGTTTTTTTTTCATATCTGTACTCTCTAAAATGTGGCCTCCTAAGGTAATGCCTTAGTTCCATCTCTGAAACTAGAGATTTCACTGCAAGAGGGGAAGAGGTCTGATGAGCCATTTGGAAAAGGGAGGCAAGAGTAGCTGTGCAGATTTATTCTTTCTTTTCTTATCATCAGGCTCTGCCACTATGGACCAGGGGTAGGGAAACCATGGCCTTGAGGCCACAAACAAGGGGTTTGTTCTGTGAAGTTAGGATTCAGTCAAAGGGCCATACTTGAGGACTTAGAGGGCCACACGTGACCTTAAGGCTGTGGGTTCCCCATCCCTGGTATAGACCAAGGATTGGCCTTGGGTCAAAGTGGGAAGTGTGCCCAGGATGGAGACATGCGTTAAGGCCTGTAGCAGCAATTAGAGGGAAGAAAAAGGGAAGAGGAGAAGGAAATCCTCGCAATAACAACTAGGAAGGAAGAGGGATTTCTATGGCCACTTAAAGCTAACAGCTGTTCTGCCAAAGGTCATTTGAATGTTAGCAACATGGGTGGTTGGGACATAATGCTGGGAACTGCTTGCAATAAGTACATGGAATTCACCCACACCTGTTTCATGTAATCAAACACAGTAACTGCTTCAAGAACTCATGATTTCATCTAGGCAGATCCTCCCTCTACCCAGACACTTTAGTGATGATTACATTAGTCACTGTGTTGAAGAAAATCCATTGCTAGGTGTCTACCCCGCCCCCAACCCCCAGTGATGACCTCTGATCTTAACCCAAATGTTCTCCACCACTCTCACCAGCCCACTCTGGTTCCTGGATTTTCTCATACATCAATAAACCAACTCTCTTTGACCTCTTTTGACCATATGCCTAGTAGTTGAATCTTTTATTCAAAACATATGGGCATTTTAATGGGTAGAGTACTGTAGTGGGAGAACCTTGGACCATCAGGTTCCGAGTTCCAGTCCTTTCTCTGACACACACAGGCTGTGTGACCCTGCAATTGACCTCTCAGAGCTTTAGACAACTATGTAGGGCCAAAAGCTGCAGAGGTGCCATGTCCTGTGGTGTTAGGAGGTATAGCTACTCTTTATGGTATCTAGCTTGATGGATAAATCTAGGCAGTTCCCTTCTTTCCAGCCCTTTTTTAATTTTAAAATCACTTTGATTAGATTTACAAGACACCAGGCAACTACATTCTTACTAGAACTAGTTAAGCGCACTCCATCCCTACCTACTAGTCTGTCACCTTCAGATTTTAAGCCGTCCACTCTAGAAACCCCAATCCCATTCTTGACAGCACCTTCTTAGACAGCCTACTGTTTGCTTCCAAAATCAATTTTTCTCTTCTGCACCCCATGTCTTCAATGGTCAGAAGTAAGGAATCTGTGTCCCTGTACCCTTTGGTTTCTTACCCAAGCATTGGTAACCTTTGGCAACACTCTCTAAGGTCCTCTTGGTAGCATGGTCTATGCTTATTGGCATCACCAGTAATTAGTACAGTAGATTCTGTTACATCTTAGATACATGATTCAGAAAGACAATAGATTTCTCTTTTGCCATCTGTTCAAAAACTAGTAGACTCAGCCTGCCTGAGAGGCAGACTCTGCCTGAGCAGAGAGTTTTCCTCTTGACCCTTAGTAGTGATTTCTCATCCAATAGTTTCTGTGGCTCGACTCCTTGGAGAACAAGCAGCTGCTTCCTCCACAGAACATCCAGCTCCCTCATTTTCAGAAAGAGCCTAAAATTTATTTGCTTTTAAGAATCCCTTCCCTTTCCTCCTCCCTAATCCCCTTGGTTCTAGGCTGGGTCAGCAGGTTGTGGTCTGACCATGACTGCAGTTTGATGAGGCACTGGTGGAATTGATTCTTTCTGATTGATCTTGACCCTCCCCACCCCATAACTGCCTGGGGATACAGTTTGAGCCGTAAGGAATATATTTCTCGAAACTTATACCATGTTGACTGGATGTCATGACAATTCTCTGTGGTACCAAGAAGTGTTACTCCCCTAAATGCTATATTTAGGTGCCTGTGGTAAGGGAATGGTGACTCTCTCTTAGCTGCCTAATTGAGCTGTCAACGCTCCTTCAGACATTGCCTAATTCGTTCTATGTCTACAATGCAGAAAATAATGTATGTGACAGCAGGCTTCAGAGTAATTTGATCACATCCTGACCGTGCACTGGGATGATTCAGAGAGAAGTGTGAAGGATGAAAATGGAAGCTACATAAAGGAAACCTAAATTCCTTCTCATCTAGTAAAAGTGATCTCAATCAAAAATCAAGGTATGTAGTTTGACAAAGTTAATTCCTTTTTTTGAACAGAATTTTTTTTATATCTTTTTTAAATACTTTGAGAAGTATGATTTCCCCTCCTCTGCCTCCTGTGAAGTTGGTACTATGTCAGAAAATCTGAAATATAGACACATATGTTAATCTAGGCTGCTTCTAGGCACAGGCAAAATTACTTAGAAGGATAAGAAAGGTTCCAATGTGATGCCAGTATTGACAGCACACTGTAGACAACAAACAAATGGCATTGATGCAATTTCTTCTCTTCATCTTATATTTGAATATACCTTTGTAAATTATGTAATTTTCAAAGACTTGGAAGATTAAAATTAAAATCTAGACTTTTAGTAAATACTAAGAAGCTACTGTTGCTCCTGCCTTTTATTCATGAGGTGGAAAAAAAGGAGTCTTTGGGGACAAAGACTGGTTTCAGAGTTGTTTTGTTTATGTCTTTAGCATTTAACGTGGCCACTTAATAAAAGTTTGAAAAATGGAATTTCCTTTGAGATAGTCTTATGACTTCTAGGAACTGTTGTTAGCCACTGGAATTTTAAAGATGACTTAAAGTATATTGCTCTGGAATTGGCTTCTTCAGGGCTTCTGTGCACTTAAAAAGTCAACTTGGTGACATGTTTTAGTCATGTGAGCTAGTAACCTGGTTAGTGCTACTAACATAGTTCTTAAACAAAGATAACAACATAGTCATTGTTATATATTTATAATCAATCAACCAATAAGCATTTATTAAGTACCTACTAGGTGCCAGGGAGGGTAGCTAGGTAGCCCAGTGGTTAGAGTGGCAGGCTTGGAGTCAGGAAGACTGAGTTCAAATCTGGTCTCAGACACTCAGTAGCTGTATGACCCTGACATGTCACTCATCCTATTTGCCTCAATTTTTTCATTTGTAAAATGAACTGGAGAAGGAAATGACAAACCACTCCATTATCTTTGCCAAAAAAACTCCCAAATGGGGTCATGAAGAGTTGGACATGACTGAAATGACAACAACAACAAATGCACCAGGAAACATGCTAAGCCCTAGGGATACAAATATATGCAAACCCTGCTTTCAAAAGACTCCCTCTTTAGTCAAGGAGTAACATATACATATGTAAGCATATGTCTACAAAGTTGTTGGGTGGGGTAGCGGCAGTTAGGGGAAATTAGGTGAGAGAAATGATAATTAATAATTAGTGATTTGGGGAGATTCAGAGTTCCACCTTTTCTACTTTCAAGACCTCAGTCTTTGAAGGTCCAGTTAAACTTCTCCTCTATGGACCCAACCCAACCTAAAAGGAATCTCTAATTGCAAGTGAATTCCATTCAGTCAAGCTTGGGTGGAGACAGATCCTTTTGTTTAGATGTCCCAAGGCTGGGGTTGGTCTAGTATAGAGATAGTTTTTCTGTCCAAGGATGACAAGATGTTACTCTCGGCCCTTCATTTTAATATAGCTCACCTTCCAGGGAATTATCCAATCAGAATTGATTGCCACCCCTGAGGAAGGGTAGAACTGCAAACCTGCCACCATGATTATCTTTGGTCTAAGAGAGAGGGCCAAATGACCATCTTTTTATCAATAACATTCAGGCTTTATTAATAAAATGATTAGATTACCCAGAAACTATGTCTCTGGAACCTTTTTAATTGTCACACAGGAAAGGCTTCATGTAGAGGTGAAACGTGAGCTGAATACCAAAGAAAACTAGATATTATAAGAGATGGAAGTGAGGAAAGAAAGCTTTCCAGGCATGGGGCACCCTGTGGGAAATGAAATATTAATTTGTTAAAGCTTGAAAAGTAAATTGGGGTCAGGTTGTGATGGGCTAAAAATGACAACCGGAGGGGTTTGTTTTGGATTCTAGAGGGAATCAGAAGTTGCTGAAGTTTCTTAGAGGGTACTTACTAGTGCTGTCCCGACGACACTTAGAAAACACAGGCCCAAAAGGATCACTTGCATCTTTGAAGATTTCTAGTAAAAGACAGCAATCATTCACTTTGTTAACAATTAGTCACAATAACCAGATTCTTTTCAAGTTAAAAGTACAAATTATAATGTCCTCTTTCAGATATCATGGCTTTCTTTTTCCATTATTAACCACTAAATCTCATCAGTTTGTTAATATTCCCTATGATCATAATGAGTTTTGGCCATTTGGGATAATTACCAAAAAAAGAAAGAAAGAAGTGAAGGAAGGAAGGAAGGAAGGAAGGAAGGAAGGAAGGAAGGAAGGAAGGAAGGAAGGAAGGAAGGAAAGGAAGGAACGAAGGAAGAAGGAAAAAAAAGGAAGGAAGGAAAAAATAAGGAAGGAAGGAAGAAAAAAAGAAAGGAAGGAAAAAGAAAGAAAAGAAGGAAGGAAGGGAGAGAGAAAGAAGGAAAAAAGAAAGAAAAAGGAAAGAAGGAAGGAAGGATGGAAGGAAACACAAAAAAGTAATTTCATTTCTATCACTCAGATGATAACAGTGATTCACAGTGTCATCTATCTAATACCAATGGTTTCTTTCCTGTTTTTCACACAAATTGCCTATCTCTATGCTTTTGCACAGACTGTTGCCCTGATATCTGCAATGTGTTTCCTCCTCACTTTAGCCTCATGGAACCCCTGGCTTCATTCAAAAATCTAGTGCAATCATCATACTCCAACTCTTTCCTCTCTTCCCACCTATATTTTGTATAGATTTTCTACCTACTTTTATATGTCTACATGGTTTCTCCTGATAAAATGCAAATTCATTGAGAATTGGAGAATCTCTCTGTTTCATTTTTGTCTTTGTACAGTGCTAGCACATAGTAGATGCTTAATAAATGCTTTCTGATTGATTATTAAACACATTTTTTTGATACCAGACCTTGGGACATCCAGAGAAAGTGAAGTATAGAAGGAATCAAAAGTTCATTTGACAGGTCTATAATTTATTTTGTTGAGATGTCACCCCATAATTACTTTTCCCGATACTACTACAAAACTTGAAATGTCTAGAAATGGAAATGCCATGAAGAAATTCTCATATTTATAGTCTTGTGAAGGTAAGAATCATTTCATTAGTCCAGTTTCTAGAATAAGAAGCAGGAGATCTTGACATTTTTGAGCCTCTAATTCCAGTTTGACCAACACCCTATCCTTCCTCGGCATCCTCAGTACTATTCCAGGTACTTTGTTTCCTATTGCCAATCCAGTGTCTGTAGACATTCATCTTGGTAGGCTGGACCCACAAAAGGGATCCTGTAAGCTGTGGCCTTCCCAGCTGTCCCTGCTGTATATTAGTAAGCATCCCTCCCACCTCACCTTGAAAATCGCTCATTCCGACGTAAGACCTGGGAATGCTAACCACACCTTGTTCTATGAAGTTTGCATCCCACCCCTGATAAAGGCAAAACAGATTGAAAATAACTACTAGATTGATTCACCTCAAGCAGAGATGGGTGCAAAGTCACCAGAGCAGATATGACCTTGGCCAATTCACTTAACTTTTCTTGGCTTTAGTTTCTTGATTTTAAAGAGATAAAGGGATTCCAAAATTAAGAAATCCCTTAAGAAATGAAGGGATTGAACTAGATACCCTTTACTTAAACCTCTTTCTATGATCTTAAAACAAAATTTTCTGTGCCACTTCCTCATTGTAGAAAGACTTTATATTTAGCTATATTTAGTGTGTTCAATGAGTTTGTTTTGTTTACGTATACAACATATAAGAAGCTATTTAGTATGCAGGGTGTCTGGACACATAGGCAATGTGGAGTTATTGCATCGAGTTCATGTGAATCTTGCAAAGTGCATCAACCTTTACATCACAAGTGAATCAAAGATGTTATTAATATCCTGATTAAGTAAAATGATGTTGAAAATTTCATCCATTTCATTTCTTGAAAATACCCATTTTCGCCTACATGTCCAGACTTTAGAAACCCTGTAGTGAGCCAGTCCCAGAGGAGGGAAGAACTGAGTTTGTGTCTGTCCTCTGACATATTGCAGCCTTAGACAAGTCATTTGATTCAGCGATTCAGTATTATGGTGATTCTCCAAGGCTCTAGCAGCTTAGTTGTCCTTTACACAGGTGGAAAGCTTCCTTCTTGAGAATTTCCTACACTAATGAACTCGCAGGTCTGGATGAAGGTTGTCTCTAACAAAGCAAACTCATAAAATGACTAAATGAGACTCTGGGAAAAGCACAATTTATCATTGGTAGCACGGTGTAACACAGTTGATAAAAAGCTGTCTTTGGATTCATGTGCTTGTGACACATCATAGCTGTGTGACCTTGGGTTAAGTGCTTAACTTCTCTGTGTTCCAGGCAATTCTCTAAGATTCCAAGTTACAAATGAATCATAGTTGAACATTGACTAAGGAAGTTTCCACACTGTTATAATCATAAGTCCTTAAAAAAAAACATTCAAACATTTTTATGTTAATAGCCCCTAATGAGGTAAGCTTTGTTAGTGTTTCTGAAATTTTTCACATAAGTATAACATGTTATTTGTTGATTATTAATAGGCTATATGAGATCATTAGCTATGGCATCAATACCAGTACATCGAGATAATAATAAAATTGTAAATCCATTAAAATATTTAAAGTCATTATTAAATTATCATTATTTCATTATTAAATGCAAAAATACTCTCTATTATTGAAAATTCTAATCAAAATATTTTGTGTAATATTTAAATATTATAAAGGATCCATTCATTGGAGAGAAATTAAGATCATTTTTAAAGTCTAAGCTTCAAAATAGTCCATTCTTCTGAATTCATAGATTTCTTTGAGCTCCTATTCAGTAATTTGATCAGTTAACTAATCTGTGTTAAATTAGTTAAACTTAACTAACCAATTAAATTATTCTCCCACAACTTAACCTTCCCGGAACTTTATAGATGGAAATAATGGAAACTATGATAACACATGTCCAGTATCAAATTACTAAATGCTATTTGGTAAAACTTTAAGAGAGGAAATCTGATTATCAAAATAACCAAATTATTTGTTATATATCTGATTAGAGGGATACAACATAGATAACTGATATTTATTTCAATTATGTTATACTATTGTTGATTCTGAGAGAGAATAATTTACCCCATTAGTAAGTCAAAGGAACATAAATTTAGCGTTAGAAGGAACCTTAGAAATCATCTACCCTTCATTTTACAGATAAAGAAAATGAGAGCCAGTATGGTTAAGAGACCTGCCCAAGATCTCATAGACAGTGGTAGTAGATTACCGACTCAAAAGTAATATATCTTAATGTGATCCATTTCCCTTCTTTATGACAAAGCATTATGTAAAATATATAATAGCAAACTCGCACTGCCCCACACCTAAAGATTCAATAAGAATGTTGCCCTATCCTCCTTCTACACAGAGAAAAACTTAATTTATAGTCCTTTTCAGATCTCCTAAAGGTCCTTTAGTAAGAGAGGGTCTGATGTGTGTAACCATATCTTTTGACAACTCAATCATCCAGGTTTTATCAACCCAAAGTGAATCATGACTTGTATAAAAGAAGAGCCCACAGCCATCAGAGATACTCTGTATCCACACTGAATAAGTATCTTCCCCAAAGATCCTATAAATGTCAATCTCTCGGTACCAGGAGGACCAGCTAATACCACCCTAATGCAAGCCACTTTCTTTTAGGTCATTCCTCTTGTTTTTTTTTTTTCATTTTAGATTAATTTCAATACGCATTTGCTTTCAAAATTAACACATATCTTTCAGATGCAAATGACATTAGTATAGAAATAAGATAGCTACAATAAACAGAATTATTTGTTATTGAGGACATAATTTTACAAAATTACCTGGTATCTTCAGTATGGATTCTTCAGAAGGTTTTGCAAGCTTTGGGCATTTTGCTGAAATTTAAAGTTTGCTCTGGTTCTGAATGACCAATCAGCTTTAGTTGGCTTGGCACCAGCATGGGGAGAGCTTATGGGGTAGAGGAGAGTGGGTAAAGTAATTTTCATCTAAAAATGTGTTTTTGTGGTAGGAAGCAGTTATCAAGTGTTCCAGCAAGTTGGATAAATAGAAAGTATATAAATACTCCAGTTGAGAAGTCATATTGCCAGATAATTGGAATGGAGTTTAGGGCTTGGGGTGTTGTTTATTATATTAGTTAGATATTTACATTAGGCAATTTTTGCAAAGGGAAAATATTCAATGCAACACCTAGTTATTAAGCACCTACTATGTACAGAGTGGTTTAGGGAATGGAGAGCTGGCTTCATAGTAAAAAAGATCTGGGTTCAAATTCTATCTTGGACTCATCTTGGCTGCATAACCTTTGCTTCTCACTGTCTAAGCAACTGTCTAAGGTTATAAGCTGCTAAGCAGGTGCTGATGCATTGATAGAGGGATTTCTTCTAAAAATTGTAGAAGACATTGTGCTAGGCTCTGGAAAGAGAAAGATGGAAAACAACATAGTCTGTGCCTTTGAGGAATTAAATAGGGAAGGAAAGTCACATGTGATACAAAGGAATAAGTAAAAAGGATAAGCCAAAAGGAGAGTTATAAGAGTGAGGGCTATTCATAAGTGCCAAGTGCTACAGAGAGGTCAAGCAGACTGAAATGGAAAATGGTACTAAATTTTAATATAAAGGTTGTCACTAGTGACCTTTGAGTTATAGAAGAGTTTCGATTCAGGGCCACATTAAAAAATCAGGTTGCAATGGGTTGTGGAAAGAGTGGGTTATAAATATAGGCATGAGGTATAGACTATTCCAGTGGCCTCAAGGCTGCATGTGGCCTCCTAGGTCCTCAGGTAGAGCCTTTTGACTGAGTCCAAGTTTTACAGAACAAATCCTTTTATTAAGGGGATTTGTTCTGTGAGGTTTGGATTCAGTCAAAAGATGGCACTTGAGGACCTAGAGGACCACATGTGGCCTTGAGGCTGCAGGTTTCCCACCCCAAGATTCTGTCTAGAAATGTGCAAATAGAAAGGAGTTACACAGGATGATAGCCTTAGGGGATGGGCAGGTCAAAGATACTTTTAGGATAGTTGAAACATAAGTGCATTTGTAGATTGAGGGGAAGAAGCAGTAGTGGGATTCAGCGGTTCACACCAGTTCTGTAGAACCTGTGCCTAATTTTAGGTTTGGTTCTGAGAAACAAAGATTACCAGGGGTGGGGCCTGGCCTGCACTGGGGAGCGGCGGCGGGGGTGGGGTGGGGGTGGGGATTTGGAAGGGCAGAGGGCGGGAGTGGGAGGAGGGGCAGGACGGCATCTCAGCTTATCCCACCACTGGGAAGAAGCCACTATAAAAGGAAGGAATGAAGAGAGAGAGGGCTAGTGGTTGACAGAGCAAGAGCATATGAGAGACAGTGTGGGATGGCAGAACGAGCACTACATTGGGAGTTAAAAGAGCCAGGTTGACATGCTAGCTCTGCCACTAATTACCTTTATATAACCTTTGGCAAACCTCAGTTTCCTTATTTGTAAAATTATATAGTTCCATATGTTCTCAAAGTAAGTGATACCACCTTCTGGGGAGTGCTGGAACAATCCAGAAGGTCAGTAGTAGCCTTGGGTGCAGTTAGGGGGTGTTGAATAAAAATAAGGAGATGGTAGAAGCATAAGGAAAGAAGAGAAGAATATTTTGAAAAACCATTCGTGCATGTTTCATCTGTTGTGTAACAGAGTTAAAGTCATAGAAATTACATTATTTTCCAAATAAACACACAAAATGCAAGTTATAACCCATCAGTGGTCATCTGCCGACAGGTCTTAACAAGCAAGTGTTGTGCATTGCTGTGAAGTCCAGCATGCATTGGCAGAAATATGTGCATGGAATGACTTGTTTACAATATGATACTATACAGTGACATGATGTAATATTTCATCATTAGAATTTCAATACTGGAAGAAAACCCACAAATTTATAATAAATTATTAAATTTAAGAAGTGTCATTTTTAAAGAATTATTTTTTTAAATGACGCAAATTTTTTAAAAATTGAAGGGCTAAAGAAAGTAGATTTACAGGGGGACTCTGAGTAATTTTTTTAAAAAGAGGGCCAAATAAGTTTGGGAACTCTGAGTTAGACTAAATTACCCTTAACGTTCCTTCCAATTCTATGTTTGTAATGTTATAAGAATGAATCAAATAGGGGCAGCTAAGTGGCTCAGTGGAGAAAGCACAGCTCTGGAGTCAAGAGGACCTGAGTTCAAATCTGACTTCAGACACTTATTAGCTGTGTGACCCTGGGCAAGTCACTTAACCCACTGCCTCCCCACACAAAAATCAGATGTCCATAAGGAAGGGTAAGCTTTGGCAGGGAGAAGAGAGAACTCTCTAAGACTAAAGGGTAGGATACTTTATAGAATTAGAAAAAATAATAACAAAATTCATTCAGAGGTTAATAATATCAAATATTATAATGGAAAAAGGGTGACTTAATGAAACAAAATTTCAAACTATATTACAAAGTGGTAATTACCAGAACTATCTGATTCTCATGGAAAGATGGATGTGGGAGTAGTTAGATAAGAAAGGCTTAGAAATAAATAGCACAAGATTGAAGAGACAGGAACTCACCTGAACTCTCCTAATATTCCCCTCTAAACAACTTTGAAATAACGCCTCGAATCAAATTTTGGAGCAATAGAGCCAATGAAGGTTGAAGTTAAACAGTTTTCCAGCCCAAAACAACTTAAGAGGTTGGCAGAAAAGGTCTATCACACAGAAGTGGTGGTCGACCCAGAGCACAGCACAGGCTGCATAGTAGCAGGGCCAGCAGTGGGCCTTGGAGGTAGCCACAACAGTGGCAGCAGCAGCTTCAGAAGCTATCACAGATGGTAAGGGACTAAAGCAACTGGTCAGAAAAAGATTACAGGGGACTTACAGTTGGTGCTGGGGTCTCAACCCTGTTGCATTACTCACATGCAGTTGCAGGTCACAGTTCCAGGAGTGCTAAAGCTTGCAGCAATAGCGATGCTGGGGCCCCATCACAGTTGTAGGGCAGAGAAGAGTGCTTATGTTCACTCACAAGGGAGTAGGGGCCTTGTACTCAGTTTCAAGGATAAAAAGGAGTACTAACACTTGTGGCTACAGGAGAGCAGGGAGCCTGGTCACATTTCCAGGGCCAAGAAGAGCACTAGCACTTGTGGCTACAAGGGAATGAGCTCCCTTTATGGGTAAAGAGCAGAACACAGGCCAGAAGACCAGAACTAGACCTTTCCTTAGATTATACCAGCTTGGACCCTAATGCCTATTCACCGAATTGGCATTACTTCACTCTAAGTGAGTACATGAAAGGGCCTGAGCCTAAAAGGGCCAGGGGCTCTTATTGCATCCTGGGTCATCTCCAATCATCCTGATGAATGTCAGGTCACTGGATTCAGATGGCTCTGGAGGAGAAAGTGAGGCTAGTGACCTTGCACAGCCCTCCCTCACTCAAATCAAAGTCAACTGCAAGTCATGTCATTATTTCCCTGATGTCACGGTTCTCTTCGAAAATGAAGGACAAACACAACAACCAGCTTGGAAACATGAAAAACTTCAAGTCCCATAGAACTAGCTCTGAAAACAACACAAAAAATCCTGAAGTTTGGGACAGTGCTTCCCTCCACATCTAGAGCAGAGCCCAACTTTAACACAAAGTTAAAAATCAAGAAATAGGCTGGAAAAATAAACAAACAACAACAAAAAGAACCTGGCAGTAAAAAGTTACCTTGGTGATTGGGAAGATCAAGACACAAATCCAGATAAAGACAGTGATGTCAAAACATCTACAAGCAAAGTTTCAAAGGGGAAAAATGTGAATTGGACACAAGCCCAACAAGAATTCCTGCAAGATCTTTAAAAGGATTTTAAAAATCAAATAAGGGAGGTAGAGGAAAAATTGGGAAAAATGAGAGTGATGCAAGAAAATTTTGAAAAGAAAGTCAACAGCTTGGTAAAAGAGGCACAAAAAATTTAGAAAATAACATCTTAAAAATTGAATTCTCCTAATGAACAAAGAAGTACAAAAACTTACTGAAGGAAAGAACTCCTATAAAGTAGAATTGGCCAAATGGAAAAAAAGTTACAAAATCTCACTGAAGAAAATAATTCCTTAAAAATTAGAATCAGGCAAGTAGAAGTTAACGATTCCACAAGACATTAAGAAACAATGAAACAAAGTTTTTAAAAAATGAAACAAAATAGAAGAAAATGTGAAATATATTACTGGAAAACAACTGATCTGGAAAATAGATCAAGGAGTGATCATGTAAGAATTATTAGACTACCAGAAAGACATGATCACCAAAAGAGCTTATGAATCATATTTTGAGATTTAGAAAGGAAAACTGCCCTGACATCCTAGAACCAGAGGGTAAAGTAGGAATTGAAAGAATCTCCAGAAAGAGATCCCAAAATGAAAATTCCAAGTAATATTATAGCCAAATTCCAGAGCTGCTTGGTCAAGGAGAAAATGTTGCAAGCAGCTGGAGCCACAGTCAGGATCACACAAGATCTAGCAGTTTTCACATTAAAGGATCAGAGGACTTAGAATGTGATATTCCAGAGGGCAAAGGAATTAGGATTATAACTAAGAATAACCTACCCAGGAAAACCAAGTATAATCCTTCAGGAGGAAGAATGGATATTTAATGAAATAGATTTCTTTCAAGTATGCTTGATGAAAAGACCAGAGCTGGAAAAAAAATTACTTTCAAATATCAGACAAAAGAGAAGCATAAAAAGGTAACCATGAAAAAGAAATCATAAGAGATTCAATAAGGTTAAATTGTTCATATTCCTATATGGGAAAATAACTGTAACTCTCAAGAACTTTATCTTTCTTGGAACAGTTAGAAAGTGTATACTTAGACAGAGGGCACAGGTATGAGTTGATTATGATGGAATGATTTAAAAAAATGAAATGAATGGGTGAGAAAGAGGAATACACCAATAGAAGTGGGAAAGGAAAGGAAGAATGGAGGAAACTGTTACAAAAAAGAGGAGCATGAGAAAGAGGGGAAAATGGTCAGGGCGGGTAATACTTGGACCTTACTTTCATCAGAATTGGCTTCAAATGAGAATAACATACACACTCAATTGGGCATAGAAATCTATTTTCAAAGGAGTATCCCACAGGGAAGCTATGGGGAAGCAAGAGGGGAAGGGATTAAGAGGAAGGGAAGGAGATGATAGAAGGAAGTTTAAGGGAAGCAGTGGTCAGAAGCAAAACATATTTTTGAGGAGGGTCAGAGGAGAGAGAGAGAAAGAGAGAGAGAGAAATATGGAAAAATAGGATGTAGGGAAATACACAATTAGGAATCATAGCTGTGAATGTGAATGGGATGACCTCACTTATAAAATGAAAGCAAACAGCAGAATGGAATAGCAGAATCCAACAGTATATTATTTGTTGGCACTTAGAGAAAATGACAATGAGACAACATGCCAACATTCATTGGATACTCTTTTGAAAATTGCCTGTTCATGTCTTTTAACCATTTATCTATTGAGGAAGGACTCTTAATCTTATAAATCTGAATGAATTTTAATATAGGTTGAAAATGAGACTTTTATTAGAAACACTCATTGCAAAATTATTTCCCAGGTATATGCTTCCCTCTTAATGTTTGTTACATTTTTGTTTGTACAAAACCTTTTTAAATTTTATGTAATTCAAATTGTCCATTTATCTTATGTAATTTTTTCTGTCACTTCTTTAGTCAAGATATATCCATTTCCTGAGATCCAAATGGGAAAAGCTTCTTGCAGAAGGTGGAATTTTGGGACTGGAAAGAAGCCAGAGGAGCCAGAAGGCAGAGAAGAGGAAAGAGAACATTTGGTCCATGGGGTACAGGCCAGTAGAAAGTTATGGAGTCAGGTCACAGAGCATCTTATGCAAGGAAGAGAAAAATCTCTAACCTCTTTGTCAGGAGTAAATAGAATGTTTCATTAAAATTCCTCTGGAATCATGAATTGTTTTTGTATTGGTCATAGCTTACAGCTTTCAAAGTTTTTTGCTTTTACAATTTTGTCATGTAAATTGTTCTCCTGGTTCTGCTTATTTCATTATTGGTTTATAAAGATCCTTGAAAGTTTATTTTTATGGTAATATTATAATATTCATTGTTCTTCTGTTTCAGTTCACTTCATTCTGTATCAGTTCCTATAAGTCTTTCTGTGTCTCTTTGAAAGCGTCTATTTCCTTATTTATTATAGCACAATAATATTCCATTGCATTCATATGCCACAACTTTTTCAGCCATTCTTTTCTTTATGCACATCCTTATAGCTTTCAGTTTCACCCCCCACCCCAAGCTGCTATTACTATTTTTTATGGTTAAGACCCTTTTCTCTTTCAAGTGTAGATCTAGTAGTGGTGTAGCTGGCTCAAAGGGTAGGCGTCATTTTTAGTGGCTTTTTTGTATAATTCTAATCTTTGCAAAATAGTTTTGCTCCTTCACATATCCACCAAAGGTGTACCAATTTCCCTGTTTCCCCACAACTCCAACATTTATCATTTTATTTTTTTCTCATATTTATTAATTTGATGGGTATGAAGTGGAATCTCAGAATGACTTTAGTTTTCATTTCTCTAATTAGTAGTGACTTGGAGAATTTTTTTTTTTTCATATTGATGTTGCCTGGGTTTCTTCCATTGAGAATTCCCTTTCCAGATCTTTGGACTATTTATGAAACAGCTCTTAATCTTATAAATTTAAAAGTTACTTATCTATCTTGGAATTGAGAACTTTATTAGAGAAACATTGCAAAAAATTTTCATCGGTTGTTTCCTTTTTAATCTTATTTTTATTGAATTTATTTGTGCAAATATTTTAAATTTGATGTAAACAAAATTATCCATTTTATTGTCTGTGATCTCCTGTATCTCTTGTTTGGTCATGATTTCAAGTCTCAGCTAAAATTCTGTCTTCTACAGTGTTTGCTGATCACCATTAATGCTAATGCCTTTCCTTAATTGATTATCTCCAATTTATCATATCTATATCTTGTTTGTACATAGTTATTTTCATATTGACTCCTCCATTGGACTGTGAGCTCCTGGGGGAGGGGGAGGGAACTGTCTTTTGCCTTCTTTTTTGTCCCATATTTAGTACAGTGTCTGGCACATAGGTAGTACTTAATAAATCCTTTTTGACTGACTTAATATTTCAATGTGATGCTGTATTGATTTATCTATGTTCCCTTTAAGTATATTGTTGTCTCAATTTATATCCCTTAATCATGTTTATTTTTGTTGTAGCCTTGTCTGAAGATAATAGGTAACCATCAAAACAAAACAAACCCCTATGCCCTCTGCATTGCTTAGTTAACTTTCTCTCTGACACTTGAAGACATTAGAGTTGTGATAGCATGATTGTTTCTTCTCCCTTTATTAGCAATAAACCATTCATTCTCACATAGTCCATTCCAGATGTCATATTTTTATATCTATTTTTCTCTTGCCTCCTGAATTTCCATTTCAAAGTGTCTACTCAGTTGTGGCCTTTTCTTTTAAATCAGGAATACTTGAAAATCCTCTGTTTCATTAAAAGTCCATTTTCTTCTGAAGGATTATACTTGATTTTGCCATATAAATTATTCTTGGTTCTAAATTTATGTATTTAGCCTTTTAAAATATTATATCTCCAGCTTCCCTTTCTTTTGAATGGCAACTACCAAGTCTTTTGTGGTCTGTGTTTCTGTGGTATCTAAAAGTTTTGTTTTTGGCTGCTTGTAGCATTTTTTTCCTCTGACTTAGAAGCTCTGGATATTTGCTCTGCTGTTTAAAAGATATTTCATTTTTTAGTTTCTTCTAGAAGGTGATCAATTAATTCTTTGTCTCTTCATTTTGGCCTTTTGTTCTAAGAGATTTGGTATTTATGGTTTCTTAAAATATGGTTTCCATGATTTTCAAGTCATCTAATAATTCTTAGATGATCTCTTCTTGACCTTTTGTCCAGAGCAGCCATTTTTATTCTGATTTTAATCTTTTAATTTTGTTCTACTATTTCTCATTGTCTTGTGGAGTAATTTTCTGTTTGTCCCATTCTAATTTTCTGGGAGTTCAGTTCTTATTTTTTGTTTTGTTTTGTTTTTACATGGGTGGGGGAAGGCAGGGCAATTGGGGTTAAGTGACTTGCCCAAGGTCACACAGCTAGTAAGTGTGTCAAGTTTCTGAGGTCAGATTTGAACTCAGGTCCTCCTGACTCCAGGGCCAGTGCTCTACTTACTGCTGCCTCAAGGGGAGTTCAGTTCTTGAAAAAGATTTAAGACCATTTGTTCTAAGGGATTAGTTCTCTTTTCTGTTTATTTCCCCCAATTATCCCATTTTGTATCTTGTTTAATTTCTTCTAGGATTTTTTGTAGTCTTTGTGGGCAGGAGATTGTTTGTTCTGAGGCTCTACTTGGACCTCTGGAGTTAACTCTTTTCTTCTTTGTTTAGTTCTTGGACTTTTCTCAATCCAAGCTATTTCTTCATTGTGTTTTGGTGTTTTCTTCTGTTGACTCATGTCTTTAATCTCAGTTACTGGATTGGAATATTTAAGCACTCTTTCTATCTTTTATTTTAATCAAACCTTCCTGTTCCCTTCTCTGACATTGAAATTTGTTTTGCTTATGACTACCCCATCATCCATCTTGTTTTTCCTCTTATATATCCCTTTCTCAGAGCCTATGTATTTCTTTTTTGAATTTCATGTATTTCTATGTCAGCTCTTTGTGCTTGTGGGTTTGAGTGTGTGGGTGTTCTACTTGTATACTGCACAATGGTATAAGTTTGTTATGTTTGACCCTGAATTTGGTGGCCGAGACTAGGCCCCATCTTTTGAAATAATTGTTTGCTCTTGTCTCCTGCTATGGTTTGGGTCCAGTCTGCCAGAATGCTGGGTCAAGCACGTGTTGCATCAATGCTAGCTTGACCCTATCTCCTGCCCCTGGGTCACCTTGGTCTAAGCACTGGTCTGACCCTGCCTTCTGCTGTCACCAGGCCATTTCATGCTTCAGTTTTCATCCACCCTAGCTTGTCTCTATTCCATGCTTCTTCAGGATTCCTTCTGTGTAGCCCTTGACTGGATAGAAGAACTTTAAAATTGTTTTCTTTAGTTTTCTTTGTCATTGTCCATTCTGGTTCATTTGTAGAGCTCCCGTCATACAGCACTACTTACTAGTCATTCCCCAAACTCAAAATCTCCCACCTCTGTGCATTTGCATAAGCCACCACCTATGGCTGTAACATCCTCCCTTCTCTTCTCTGACCACCTATAGCTGGAATGCCCTCTGTTCTCTTCTCTGTCAGTATCTTTTTCCTCCTTCAAGCCTCAATCAACTTGCCACGACTTCATTCAAGGCTTGTCTCATTTTCCCAGATGTTAATACCCCCTCTTTCCTCCTATATCCCCAAAGAAGTTTGAGGGATTTTTCTTCACTTCCTTCTTCCCTTTCTCTGTCCTATTCAATCCTCTCATGGCAAAGAAAGGACACACAAGTAAGGACAAATGCTTTTGTTTTTGCCTTTGTATTTCTAGTGCCAAGTACCCTGTAAATATTTTTAAAAATTCAATCCAATTCAGCAACATTTATTAAGTACTTAATACATGACATGCACTTTATTAGATCTAGAGAATACAAATGAAACAATTAAAATGACAATCAAATAGATTACATGCTATAAAGGAAGGTAATACATACATATATAAATAAAGACAAAATATATGTATATACAACATACACAAGAAATATATATTACAAAGGAATACTTTTAGAGGCAAGGCACTATCATCTAGCAAGATCAGGAAAGGCTTCATTTAGAAGTTGGCTTTGCAACTAAGCTTTGGAGGAAGTAGAGATTTTAATAGAAATGGATAGGGAATGGATGCTAGGCATGGGGACAGCCTGGGTAATAACATGAAGACCGAAAATGGTGCGTTGTGTAAGAAGCATAGAATGCATAAAAGGGAATGATGCATAATAACCCTGGAAAGGTAGATTGAAAAAAGGTCATGAAAGGCTTTAAATGCTAAATAGAAAAGTTTGTATTTGGAGTTAGAGATAATTGGAAACCACTGGAGTTTATTGAGTAGGTGAAATCTGCTTTAGAAACGCAGCTTTGGCCACAGTTTGAAAGATGAGGGGAGAGACTAAAGACTGGAGGATTAATTAAGAGTCTGTTGTAGGAGAGGATTCTGGGAAGATTGCAGAATAAGGCAGGAAATTACCTGGCTCTCCCAAATTCCTCTACAAACAATTTTAAATAATGCTTCAAAGTGGCCTTTGAGTAGCAGAAACAATTAAAAATTGGGCTGAAGCAGTTGTCTGCCTAAGACCACTTGAGAAGATATTTGGAATGACCTGACCTCTGAGGGAAGTGGTCTGGCCTAACTGAAGTGCAGATATCTCCAGGCAGATATCACTGAGTCAACAAACAACAAGCCCTGGGGGCAGCAGTGTCAGAAGCAGCCTCAGCTTCAGGAACTTTTACCCCACAGACAGTGTAGGGATCAGATTTCTGCTCAGGGGAAAACTGCTGGGCCTTCTGCTGGTGCCGGATGTGGGACTCAGATGTACTGACCAGATGCAGTGCTGGGCTGCAGCTGTGGGTGAGGAGGAGCCAGCACATGCTGGTGAGTACAATCGAAGGAGTTTGGGCCCTACTGGCTGTGGGCATTCATAGGACAGCAGAGTTCCTGCTTTTGATTCCAGGGCAGAGAAGTGAGCTGAAGCTTGCAGCCACAGGAGGTACTGCAGGGCGTGAGAGCATTTGTGCTAACAGTGTTCCTGGGAGTCCTGCTTGTGGCTTAGGGGTAGAGAGGAGTAACTGAGATCTGTCCCCCAGATAGAGATCAGTAAACAATAACATAGAAAACTTGAAGCCAGAAACATTATCCCCTACACCTCAGAACTAGAGCCCAGCTCTGACAAAGTTAACAACCAAGAAATAAGCCACTGGAAAAAAAAATGAGTAAGCAAAAGAGGAAGAACTCGACTATGGTGATAGCAGAAAATCTGGGTTCTGAAGAAGATAGTGAAGTTAAAGCAGCTACTTCTACTTCAAAGAAAAAGTGCAATGGTCAAATCCAAAAGGGTTTCTGGCAGACCTCAAAAAAGACTTTAAAATAAAATAAAAGAGGTTGAGGAAAGACAGGAAAAAAATAAGAGTAATGCAAGAAAAATCAAGAAAATTATGGGAAAAAGTCAACCAATTGGAAAAAGAGATCCACAAACTTATAGAAGAAAATAATGCCTTAAAAATTAGAATTGAGTAGGGGGAAGCTAATGACTTTATAAGACACAAAACCCTACAATAAAATGAAATCAAAATAATGAAAATATAGGAGAGAATATGAAATATAAGAAAAACAACTGTTCTGGAAAACAGACTGAAGAGAGACTGAAAGTTATGATCAAAAAGAGTGTAGACACTCTACTTCAAGAAATTATTAAGGAAAATTGCCCTGGAGTTCTAGAACTATAAAGTAAAATACAAATTGAAAAAAAATCCACTTATCACCACCTGAAAGAGATCCCAAGATGAAAACTCCTAGGAACATTATAGCTAAGAGCTCCTAGGTCAAGGAGAAAATACTACAAGCACCTAGAAAAAAAATTTTGAAACCATGGACAGGGTAACACTAGATTTAGCAGTTTCTACATTAAAAGACTGAAGGGCACGGAACAGAATATTCCAAAGAGTAAAGGCACTGGATTTGCAACCAAGAATAACTTATCCAGCAAAGCTGACTATAATCCTGCATGAAAAAAAATGAATATTTAATGAATCAAAGGACTTTCAGTTATTTGTGAGGAAAAGACCCAAACCGAATGGAAAATTTGACCTGTAAGAATCAGGAGAAACAAAACAAGGGAAAGATTAAGAACCAATCATAACAAATTTAATAAGGTCAAACAGTTTACTTCTTATATGGGAAAACATTTTCTGTAAACTCTTAAGAATGTTATTATTACTTGCGTACTTTGAAAGAGCATACATAGATAGAAAGCTTGGGGTTGAGTTGAGTATAATGGGATGATGCTAAAAAAATAAAATTGGTACAGAGATGTAAAATGGAGCAATTATCTCATATAAACAAGGTGTAAATAGAAGAACTGTTACAGTGGAGGCAGGAAGGGGTGGAGAGTTGGTAATACTAGAACCTTTTTCTCACCAGAACTGGGTTAAAGAAGGAATAACATATACACCTAAAAGGGTATAAAATTCTTTTTAACTTATAAAGAAATAGGAGGATGAGGGATAGCATAAGAGAAGGACTATTAGAAGGGGTGTGGATTCAGGAGGCAGTGGTTAGAAGTAAATTAGAGTTTGAGGAGGGATAGGGTAAAAAGAGAGAGAGAAGAATAAACAGTGAGGAAAAATAGGATGGAGGGAAATGTACAACTAGTAATTATAACTGAGTATGAATGGGATGAACTCACCCATAAAAGGGAGGGAGGGAAGGAGATAGTTTGTTACTTGAAATGTAACAAAAAAAATTAAATTTTTAAAAAAATTTATAGCACAAAGACCAAAGAAAGATTAACTCAGTTTCCCATAACAAATAGGGTCATGTGAATCACAGAATTTTAGAGTTGGAGGGAACCCTAATACCATCTAATCTAATGGATGTCTGGAAAAGAATCTACATTAGAATATGGAGAAAATGTGGTCCTGTTGTCTCTACTTGAAGACCTCCAATGAAAGCGGTAACTTACTAACATTCGAGGTAGTCCATTGCCCTTATGAATAACTCAAATTGTCAGGAAGCTTTTTTAAAAATCAAGAATAAATTCGATTCTTTAAAAATGCACATATTAAAATTTTAAATAAAAGAGAAAAAGGCAGGTTAAGGAGTCTATACTAATAGTCCTAACAGGAAGTGATGAGGCCTGAACTTTTGGAGTGACTGTGTAAGTGGACAGAAGAGAAAGGTGTGAGAGATGTTTTGAAAGTCGAATCAATTACACTTAAGGTGGGAATGTGAAGAATTGTAGGTAGTGCAAATTACTGTAAATAATTAAGTAGATAATTTAAGAACTAACCCTTACTTTTTCTTCAGCAAGATTACTAGGATTCAAAGGCAAGTTTCAATGAGAATTATCCAGATGACTGCCTTAATCCACCAGTTCACTTAGCTTTTTAAAATAAACAGCCTTGGCTTTTCTTTGAGTCTTTTTTCTATTCACTGGTATTTACTGTATGAGTCTATGACTGAGAAGTGAGGAAGTTTTTATAGAACTGACAACAGTTCTTCCTGAGAACCTTGACATGTTCTTGTACATAAGGGAGTTATTTTAGTCATTGACAGCATTCCAGTTAGCCCTCAAATAATTACTTAAAATAAAAAGCTAGGAGACTTAACCTTTTTTGAGTCAGTCCAGTCTCCTACTGGTGATTCTGGTGATGATTTGTACAATTGTGAGGCTGGTGGGACCTCTAAAATTCAACTCTTATTCATTCCTTTGCTTGCAAGTGAAATGTTGCATTTAAAGGGGTTGCCAATTTTTGTTTCCACTTCATTAGTGACTAGCAATACACTAGCATGATAAAAGCCCAGGGTTTAAAATAACCCTTTCAGTTCCTTCACTGTCTGCTGAGCTTCAGCTTAGAGCTGTGAGGCAATGGTTTCTTTGAAAACTATTTTAATAGAAATGGGTAGAGTTGGAAGACCAAAAGTAAGTAAAACTATACTGACAATTCATAACCAAGAGATGAGGCTTATAGGGCACTAACTAGTAGAAATTAATCCACATGATGAATTTCTAATGGGCAATATCAATCCCATTGGTTCTCATGTCCTAAAATATTTCATTAGAACCACTTCATCACACCTTGTATCTTGCAAAGATGAGTACATTAAATGAGAGAAGTACCTAATCCTATGTGGTAGCAAAGGATTGTTTTTATTACTTCTCCATAAATTTTTAAATTGCTTTGGCTTAGTGGGGGAGTGACAGAAGAAAGGTCACATAGTAGCAAGAAAGAAGAACTGAATTCAAAATGGGGGCAACACCAAGGAAGCGTCGTGGCCACAGTTATCTTTCTGGGACCGAACATTGAGTCCACTCACCTGGCACCAGGAGGTAGATGATACCGGTAAGAAATACCCAGAGGTCATTGCAAGCAATAAGACAGCCAATACTAACAAAATCACCAATTATGGGAGCTTCCATGTTCACTGTTATTCTCTATTGTTTCTTGGGTAAAATACAAACTCTTCTTGCTGGCACTTAAAGTCCTTTACCACATGCCTTCAATCTATATTTCAAGGCTATTCATCCTTTTTATGAATTCTCTGCTCCAGGCAATCCACATTCTATCTCCTATCTTAATGCTATTTTATACATTTCTCCCTGTTTTTAGAATATTCTCCTTCCCCATTTCCTGTTCTTGGAACCCTTGCCTCTCTTCAAGACTGACCTTAAATGCCACCTTCCTCAACAGACTATTCCTCAGTCTCCCAATTGTTAGTTACTCTTGGCTAAATCACTGAATGTTCCTTTCCTACGTATCCTGTATTTGGTCATCTTTGAACATATTATACCATAGGAATAGAAAAGAAGCTCCCTGAACTCAGAAAACTTCCCCATTCTTCTATCTATATCTACATTCTAACTATATTCTATCTATATAGTAGATATTAGGTACCCAGTGAAATACTTTTTAATTGATTGATTCCTCTTAGAAGCTGGATTAATCTCATCAAACAGGCTCGTAAGCACAATAGAAGTTTAATTACTAAAAGTTAACCACATTTCTTTTAAATTCCAACATGCTTTATGAATTACATTTGACTTTAATAGAAACAATAGAATATAAACAAAGGTATACAATAAGATTCATAGCAATAATCCACCTGAACAGTGTTTGATAGGCAACATTATAAAAGTCTATATATCTGTTGTATAGTGTCCACAGTATCATGAGAGGGCATATTCTGAAATACCACGTTTTATAATTTCATAATAATGCCAGCCATTAAAACCTTTTTTTTTGTTTGTTTTTAAACAGGTATGGTGCAGCAGCCCCAAAACATTTTTCAGGCTTGTTATAATTCCCAAAGATCACTCCTGCTAGTTAAGAAGTGGTACTGATTTGCTAGGGCTTTCATTAGCATCCCCTAGATAAATACTAGGAATTCAGCTAATTTGAAAAGTTGACCTATTGGCCAAAGAAATTTTTAAAGCAGCAGCACCACTCCGTGATAGACTGTGGATTTCTTATATTGCATCTTCCTGAGTTCAACTTGTTAAAAAAAAAAAAAACAATGGCCATGTCAACCATTAGTAGGAATGACTTGATTCCATCTTCTGTCTTTACTGGTGATAGTAGTAATCTTGACCTCCATAGCCATTGTACGCATGCCCTTTGTAGTAGCTGTATTCATCCTCGTATGCTCTGTAATTGTCACCACGTGGTTCTGCATTCTCATTTTCATAGACTTCATAGCCATTATCATACTCATTAGTGATTGGTTCTTCATATCCACCATCATAGAGATTGCTGGTGCTTTCCTCATACGGAAGGGGAGTAACTCCATCATCCCCTTTTGAAAGGGTAGTAGACTCATACCTGCCATTCAGGAAGGTCGTCGCTTCGGTGCTGTTGCTGGCCTCTTCATTTTCTGTGGCTTCAGTGCCATTTTCTACTTCCTCTTCCTCTTCTCCATCCTCTGTCCCACTGTTCCCGTTTCCATTTTCTCCTTCAGCATTTTCATGGTTGGTGCCATTGCCTCCTTCATTATTTTGATCTACTTCAGCTTCACTTTCTTCATTCTCTTCCTCTTCTTCTTCCTCCTCTTCTTCTTCATCACTTTCTTCCTTTTTTGTAACGTTCTTATTTGTACTTTCTTCTTCCTATAATGAAAATTTTGAAAGTATTCAATTAAATATCTATTTTAAAACAACTAAGAACATTTCTGTTTTTTCAGTGCTCTTATCTGTGGGCTATGCCATTTCAAAGTTCATTTTGAACTAGTCAACTTTAGCTTTCATATGACTTGTGGATTTTTTCATAAAGATTCAGAACAAGTAGGAAAAAGAAATGTTCATCTAATTGGGCTTCTCTTTGGAAAGATCATTTTTAGACTAAGGAAATTTTTTTTTTGGTATTTAGGATCCTGAATTTTATAGGAGTCATAGTATACTGTCCATGTGTCAGGGAGCTCTATTTTACTTTTTAAAATAATCTTCTGAGTGTTAAATTGAAATCTTAGGAATGGAGACATAGCTTGGAAGGATGGAGTTTAATTTTTCTGTGATAGAGGTTGAGGAAAAGTTTTCCTTTTTCACAGTTAGATAGGTGAATTGATTTACTGTGGTTAAGGAAGTTGATATTTTAATCAGGATCTATCATTTCTTTAGTATAAGTAGCTCCTAATAAATTCACTCCACCAAAACTGTCTGTAACTTACTTTCTTACAGCTACTTGAGGGCACTGAGAGGTTACATGACTTACCGAAGATCACAGGATCAGATCTTGAATATAAATCTGCCTAACTCCAAAACCACCTTGCTATACCACTATGACACTCTGTTCTCTAAAATGATATTTATAGATTTTTGAATTAAGCAGCAATACCAGAGATTTTCAATCTTAGTGTTTTATCCACTAAGCTCCCATAATGATTTTTTGGCAAAGGCAGTTGGGGTTAAATGACTTGGCCAGGGTCACATGGCTAGTGTCTGAGGCCAGATTTGAACTCATATCTTCCTGACTCCAGGTCCACTGAAGCACCCAGCTGTTCCTTATAACCACACCCTGTTCAATGAGCTCCAACGGTTCCCTATTGCTTCTAAGATCAAAAATAAATTCTGCTGTTTTGTACTTGGAACTCTTCATAACTTTGCTCTTTCCTCATTTTCCAGTCTCCTTCATTGCCTCCATAATTCTCCCGCTATGATCTAGCTACACCAATTTCTTTGCAATTCTTCCAATCCCCCATGCCTGTCCGGAATTCTCTATGTCCTCATCTGGTCTAAATGATCACTAATACACCTTCTTGCTCTACCTCTATAATCTCATGTTTATAATTTTAGTATTGAATAATCAGTGGTAATCAGAATATTGTCCAATCAAATGAGAAAGGAAAATGAACTATATATCTGTACATATGTATACCACCATACTTCTGTGGTTTTCTTCAAAACTCAACTCAAGCTCCACCTACTGCATTCTCTAGCTTCCAGTATACTTAGTCATTTGCAAGTTATCCCCCTTGCACATTATAATGTAAGCTGCTTGAAGGAAAGGACTGTTTTTGCCTTTCTTTATATTCCCAGACCTAGCCCAGTGCCTGGCACACAGGAGGCACTTAATAAATGCTTATTTGCCAGCCCTGCCTGGCTACTGAAATATGTAGCCTATTTGAGAGTCAATAGGAGATCTGGCCTCAGAGTTAGGAAGACTGTTTCATACACACACACACACACACACACACACACACATACACACTAGCTGTGTAACTCTAGACAAGTCACAACTTTTCAGTGCTCCCAGCCATTCTTTAACATTATGAGTTGCTTGGCAGTTACCCTACACCCACTGGGAATTCCCTACATCAGTGGTTCTTAAAGTGTGCTCTTCAGACTTCCGGGTCTCCCTGCAACATTTTAAGGGTCTTCAAATCCAAAATGATACATTGCAACAGATCAAATGAAGAAACAGATGTGAGAATCCAGTTGTCTTCTATTAATAGACATTAAAGAAATATGGAAAAAAAAGGAAAACAATGCCAGTACTCTCATTAAAATGTTTTGGAAAATATGATTATTTTAAAATAAAAATGTTATTTATATTAACATGTAATATATTCATTATTATTTTTAAATGAATGAATATCTTTTTAACATTATCTCTTTTAATTTCTAATATGGTAAATATCAATTAGACATATGCCACATAAACAAAAGCACTTTGTAGTCTTCCGTAATTTTTAAGAGTGAAAAGGAATCTTGAGACTAAAAAGTTTGAGAAATGCTGCCCTAAATCAATGAAGTCGAAAGTTAGGATTATCTGTATCTATATCTACATCTATATGCATGTATATGTTCAGAAACATGTATATGCACACTCTCTCCATATATACATATATATGACATATACATATATATATGTATATATACACATATATATGGCAAATCCTTAGCTTTTTTTTCCTGTATTCTACTTGAAGGAGAAAGAAACCTGAAAGAAACAAACTGCTATTATGGATTTTGAAAAATAAAAAACAACTTCCAGAAAAATTATCTGCTATGATCTGCTTATTATTTCCTGTTATGTCTTCTCCTCAGTCTCTACCATTCAATAGTACCCTTCAAAATCCAGTTTAAATGTTACCTTATTCATGAAGGCTTCCACAGTCCCCAAAGCCAGAAATAATCATAGAAATCATATAATGTCCCTAATTTCAAAGATAAGGAAACTGAGGCCAAGAGCTGTTAAGAAGTAGAACTAGTATTCAAACCCAGGGCCTTTGCCTTGTAATACATTTATGTGCCCTTTTAATCTTATTAGATTATGATGTCCTCAAGAGCAGGGATTGTGTTTTATTTATCTTTTTATTTCTTAATGTGTGTGTGTGTGTATCTCCTAAAGGAATAGAGTAATAAAATGCTAAACTAAATAATAATTAAATTTTAAAAAATAAATTTTTGAAAATAAATAAATTTAAAGTCAGGACACCTGGGTTCAAATGTGACATTGGGCAAATCACTTAGCCTTCTTCTGACTTAATGTCCTCATCTGGTGTAAATGATCACTAATACACCTTCTTGCTCTACCTCTATAATCTCATGTTTATAACTTTAGTACTGAATAGTCAGTGGTAATCAGAATATTGTCCAATCAAATGAGAAAGGAAAATGAACTATGTATCTGTATATCTGTATACATATATATATATATATATACACATATATATGTAGGAAAGAGTTCGAATAAAGAGGGTTTTATGGTTAAAGCTTATTAGTTAATTATAATTTATAGGTCGTGGAAAAGTATCACATGGGATGGGGAAAGTATAGAGGATACTGTTGCAGTTAGTGCCCCCAATGATGATACCACAAATCCAACCTACTATTTAGTTAACACGAACCATCAATCACCTAGTTATCCAAGCATTCTAGCTAACCGAGGTTTTAGGATATACACTTATTTCAAAGCATACATTAGAAGTGCTCATGTATCTTTTACATGACAATAGAAGAAATGCAATATTTCATGGAAGAGGGACAGCAAGATCATTGTTAACTTAGAGTGAAATGCAGTTATCACCTTCTTTGGAATTTGAAGTGCTGCTAAACCCACATCCCCACTTGCAGTGGTATTGTCCTCTCCATATCCAGGTGTAATAGCAGATACAGTGGTAGATTCTTCACTTCCATTAGACTCTGCTTCTTCTTCTTCTTCTTCATTTGAAGTTTCCTTGTAGGAAAGTCCACAACAAACATTTTGCTTTAGCCCATAAATAGTAAACTGTGCTTCAAATTTTGTCACAAACTAGAAGAGAGCTGAGCTTTATATCTTTCTTCTTTTACTCATATTGTCTCCCAACTTGGAGTACCCTTCTCTCTCCCTTAGCTATACTGAGCCCCTCTCCTTTTATAAACTTAACTCAAAACCTGTTTCTTTCCAGAAAATACCTATATTTTATACATCTAGTAACTGAGGATCCAATTCACTCTTGCTGCAATGTTTAAATGATTTCTATTGTATCTCTTCAATCAATGTATTTATTTTCTTCTTGCTTGTTGAAAATTGCATAAAATATCACGGAACCCATGGACTCTAGATTAGTATTTGCTATTGATAAGGAAGTTCTTTTATGTAGATGGCTTTGTGATTTAGATATAGATGAACTAACTATATCACATTTAGGGGGGGTTAGGTGATTTTTAACTTAAATAAGTCCCCAGAAAACATAGCTTACACTTTTCTAAGACATTAAGTTTTTGAAAACACTTATCTCACAGGTACAGAGTAACATGGCCAGGTCTTTATCATAAAAGAATTATGGAATATATGGAATTATGTAATTATACAACTAGGAAGAATTTAAATGTAGAATAAAATTCACAACAAAAACTACAGATTTGAGTGGATGGCATTTTTCCTGCTATTCAATATTTTTTATCTAGGTAATTTGGAGGTAATTATAGTACTGAAGATACCAACCTTGAGGTAGAACCAAAGATCACAATAATTGTGGCTTTTACAATTATCGCAGCACTTTTTATATGAAAGCAAATGCTTAGCCATATTTTTTAGTGATCAATAGTCTATAAAGAATACTTAAATATACATGACTTTGTTCCTGAAGAAAATATTCATGATGTATATCACGAGGCTTTTGTGTATTCTATAAAATTTTAACATCCATCAATTCTTATTTCTGATTCATATTTTCTAATTAAAAAATAATCCTTACTCATTCCCAGTTTTGTTTTCGTAAGGTACACTGTCTTTTTAAGGCTGTTTGAAAAAAGAAGCACCTAATAATGAAAAGGTCAAAAAAGTATTTTGTATAAAGATTTATACTTATTGTCAGAGGGTCAATGAATATTTTGATTCTTAATATGAATAGTTCATTTATATAAACTTTTAAAGTATGTGCATGTGGAAATATAGCTTTTAAATGGGATTTAGGACATTTTTGGAGAGAAAATGATCTGCAGTATAGTTTTGAGAATTCAGATCTCTTTAACAACAAGGTGCAGTAATGTCTCTCACCTGTGGGGACAATTTAGCATTGTAGAAACGCAGGAGAAATCTTTTTTTTTAACACAAGAGAAATGTGAATGTGAAGAAACACAGTTTCAAGGGTACCAAAGACTCCTGTGTGAAGACTTCAGAGCTTCAAAATATGGTGGTGTGATGGCTAATTTGCATATATGTATTTATGACTATAGAGGATAACATTAAGAAAATGGTAAATCATATAAATACTTGAAAATTGGCAAATGGTTAAAAGGGATTATAGATTTCATAGGAGAAATTTAGGTTCTTTTACATTAAAAGGTAAGTCACGAAGAGTCAGGAGACTTTCATTTGCCTATTGAACATGATAGAAGTCCCAGGGGCTTCATAACGGGAGAGGAGGAGGAACCTAAGAGGAGTTGATGGGAAGGGAGGAGGGTGAAAAGTTGCTCTATTGGAGTTAGAGCAATCAGAAACAGTCAGCAGAGAGGAAGCAGTTATTGATTGGTCAGAGAGAACTAATTTCATTGGCGGAGAGTTCGGGTCCAGTTATTACCCTTCAGTGTCACCTGCAGTTAAAGGTAATGCCTTTCATAAGGGTTTGTTGCTCTTTGCTGCCCTCTCTGGAGCGAGAAAGAAATGCAGAAGGGGTTTTTACAAATGCTGGCTTAAAGAATAAACCCTAGTTCTGTAGCTGGGAGCTCCATTCTGATTGGACAGCGTAGCATCTGAGTAAGTGCACAACTATCTGGTCTACTCTGTAGAGAGCAAACACCACCAGTTTGATGATACTGTTCTTTGGTGTAAAGAGAGCTGTGGTTCACATTTTGATCTAACATTTTTCTAAATGCCCCTTCGAGAGTGCTGATTAATTGATAAAAACCTATAAAAGTATTTTCCCAGTTGAAAAGTGGTTAGGATCAACATTCAGGCTTGGGACTTAATTGAACCACATGAGTTTTCTTCTTTTATTTGTTTCCCTGCCAAGTTCCCATACATATATGTACATTCTTCACTATAGCTTTTATATGTATCTTGTGATGTATTTGGTTTAATGTATTAGTATCTATAACATCATTAAATAAATTAAATAATTTATTAATTATTAATGGTAAATAATTAAATAATTGCCTTCTTAAATAAATGATTTTTTTAAATCTAAAAGTGCCATTATTTTGAATAATTGGTTGTATAAACATTACTCAAAATGTGGATACATTGCCTTGTGAGTGGTTGAATGTGTGTGAGAAAACATAAAGGTTGAAGCCTCAAGAGCTAAAGTGATAAATAGGGGAAATATATCTTTTCTCAAAACAGTTAACCCTAGGACCCAGAGAGAGTATGAACCACTTGGGGGTGATCTATCTCTGGGATTAAATCTGCTAATGTGAAAACAATTTGGTGGAGTGAACTCAACCCAGGGTGTCTTACAAATCAAACTGAGAGGTGTCAGGCCCTAAGTGTGACACTGTAGCAGACTGTAGTAGTATTTATAACCAATTTTGTGACTAGATGCGCCCCCCCACCTGTAGTACCACATTTAAGGTATCATGTTATGATGATATTGGAAGAAGAATTAGTGGTATTATACTTTGAAGTCACTGAGAATTAAACATTTATTGGTTGACTTGGAGGATCTTATTAAATAAGACCTTCCAATATTGTAGATATCAATAGATAGGCTACATTTATTTTCATAATGATCTTTTTGAAGATGCCATAAGCAGTACAATACAAGATGACCCCCCCCCCCCGACACACACATACGTTTTTCCTTTGGCTACATAGTAAAACAAACTCCATCAACTCTCTTTTTTGCCTTCTGTAAATCTGTGAATCAACCTTCAGTTTAGCTGTCCCATCATTCTGTCTTTGAGTTTTATTTATGGCATGTATGTAAAGATTGATATGATTTCTTTCCTCTGGATCTATGCCCCTCTCTGATCGTTTGGCAAATATCTCACATTTTGAGTACCAACGACAAAGTTAATGTTAGAGAAGACGTTGTGATTCTTAGCATCCTTTGGTTCATTTATAGCCAATCTAGAGGACTGAGGGCCATTTGTATTTTTTCTTTAAGGGGTGTCCATTGCTAAAGAATTTATCATCAAATTCCTAGCCTATTGGTGATGAACTTGTCTATATTTAGCTAAGACGACCCTTAGAAAAATGTCTCAGTCTTCCTCTCGGAAGGGTACTCAATTTTCCCACACCATTATAATAACCTCCCAGAGCTTGAAGTCTGTGGGCGTAGCCTTCTAGCATAGGACGGTGGCCAGCACACTGGTTTGGAGTCAGAGAGTCTGGGTTAAATTTCCTCCCTAAAATGAGAGAGTTGGACAAGATAGCATTTGAAGCCTCTTCCAGTTCTAGATATCTGATATTCTGAGATCTCATATCCCAATCATGGGTGGAGAATTTTTTGGAATCTTAAAGTTTAATCATCTTATATTTACCACTCCAACAATACTGGGATTATCATTTACTCAACCTCTATCATCATGTCCTAGTTATCTAAATATAGGCTTTCAGTTCCTTTTTCATCATTCTTTTAACCCTACCTCAAAAGTAGAAATACTTCTGAGCTTGTATAAAAATCCCAGGTAACTTTAACTGGAAAGTTATGGCAATGTCTGGGAAATTGTTTCAATTTTTAGCTGAATTGGAATTAAGTTACCTAACATCACTGCTCCCCAAAATAGAAAGCAGTAGGCAGTAAGGCATGGCCATTTGGTGTGTATGGCATCTCTAGTTTCTTGTTCATTTTCGTGCTGTTCTGTTTGTTTTGACATTGACCGCAGAAATTACCCACCTCTTCCTCTTCCTCTTCCTCCTCTTCTGAGCTTTCACCATCACCTTCCTCAGATGAATCACCATTGTGCTAAAATATATGAAAAGATAATCAGAATTCTCTGCAGCTGGTCATAAATAACACCCAACACATAGAAATATCATGCTACGTAGTTATATATAAGTTAGATTGTATCTAAAGTCAATGTAATGGTAAACCAAAATTAGAATATACCATTATAGAGTTTTAACATCAAATCCAACTCCCTCATTTTACAGATAAGAGAATTGAGTCTCAGAAATATAGTAACTTTCCTGTGGCCGACTTGGAATTAGAACTTAGAGTTAGTCCTATTTTAATGTGCCTTTTAAAAAAATCAACATGAAGTGAGTTGCTTGGAATATAAAATCTTTTTTTCACAATTCAAAAGGAATCATTATCTTAGCAAACATTTATAAAGTACCTCTTGTGTACAAAGCACTCTAATAAATGATTGCAAAGATACAAATTTTAGGTAAGATATCATTTTTCCATTCATGGAGTCAAGTAGGGGAATAAGATAGCAACATAATTAACTATAATTACAGGGTTGTTTTAAGTAATGATCATATTTAAAGCATTTAAAATAGAACTTGATTCAATTTGCATGTCACTTAATCTTTCTATGTCTATTTCAACATCTATGAGTTTCTTCCTTCAACTATGGCATTTTATAATTCTATAACCCTTTGACTTCTTGTTAAAAGGGAAATACACAAGCATATGGTAGAGAAACAAATTTATTAGCTTTGTATGTGTTTTTTCTTTTTAAAGAATCTCTCCATATACACAGAGAATGGCAATCAAAATAAAAGTTTTAAATTCAGTGCTATAACCATAGAACATTGTAGGATATAAGGGAATCCCAAATATTACCATATTCACTTGGAAAACTAAAATCATTCAAGGAAATTTTAGTTTTTATGTAATCCAAGAAAAAGTTTAACTTGGGGGAGGAGAGCTTGTTGACATTGGTTTAAAAAGCATAAATGATTATAATTTTCACTAATGGATAATTTTGTAGTGATTATTATATTAAGTACTACAAATTCTTACTTTTCCTTATTAATGGATGTTATAGATAATTAAAATGTTATTCACAAACTTCATCTTAGCCATTAATTTCAACTTCCTCCCATCAAATTTTTTACTAGAAGCATTATCAAAATATAGAATATGCTACAATATTTTCTATGTTCTCTCTAATCTTTTCTATTAATGGTAAGCATGTAAAAGGGCATTTGAAGACAGACAACAGGAGAAAATAGAAGAAAAACCTTGAATATAATATATAAATTGGGGTAACTGTTTCCTGAGTAATGAAGAATTTCCTGGTTAATGATGACATTGTGAGTTTGTAGTCAGTTACCATATATTATCTTTAGCATATTTTAAAATTTTCATTTGATTGAAAAACATTACCATTACCCTTTAAAAATAGTAACAATAATTTTAATTATCAGAGACTTAATATTTCCTGTTTTCCCAAAAAATAGATCAAAATGGATTTTCCTTCTCTTCCTGGTACTGTCAAAAGAGGTATTGAGTGAAAGAAAAGTTGCAAGAATTGAGATCCTATAAATAAGTAGCAAATATAAGCTTTGGTTATAATGATTTAGTTTTGAGCTAGCTCTTTTAAAATGTAACCATAGAAGTATGATTCTCTTGCTGCTGGATCATGGAATGACAGAATTTTAGAGTTAGGAAGGAATTTAGTAGCCATCTACAAAAGGCCATATTTTTTTTAAAAAAAATGCTATTTTAACAAAGTTCAGTAATAATTGGGTTTCTGGTTTCCAGATGATTGCCAGTGAGGGAGAAATCCCTTACCTCCTGAGGTAACATTCCATTTTTGTACAGTTCTAATTGTTAGTAATAGTTTTTATTGATATCAAGCAATTGCCTCTTTGCAGTTTCCACATAGTACTGCCATTTCTGTATTCTGGGGTCAAAATGAACAAATCGAATCCATCTTCCACATAGCAGCCCTTCAAATACTTGAAAACAGCTGCCACGTCCCTCAGGAATCCCTCAGGAATCATCTCTTCTTCAGGCTAGATATGCCTCTTTCCTTCAACTAATCCTTATATGACATGAATGCAAGGTCTTCTATCATCCTAACTGACTTCCTCTCAACATTCTATTTTTGCCACATTCTTTTCTTTTTTCTTTCTTTCTTTTTTTTTTTGGAGACAATTGAGGTTAAGTAACTTGCCCAAAGTCACACAGCTAGTCAGTGTCTGATGCCGCAGGGTCCTCCTGACTCCAAGGCTGGTGCCCTAATCCACTGCACCACCTAGTTGGCCCACTATGGGGCTCAGAATTGAACATGATGACTTCTGACCCAGTTACTGGGTCATTTCTGACCCAGTAGAATAATCAAGTTTTTTTCTTGGAAGCTCGACTTCTGTAAATGGAGCCCAAGACCACATTGGCTTTTTTTGGGAGGAGGGGGCAGACATCTCACAATGCCAGCTCTCATTGAATTTACAATGCATAAAATCACCTAGAGCTTTTTCTTCCCCCAGAGAAACTACCCTCTGACCACCTCTCCCATCCCATACTTAAGAGGTTTGTTTTATTGAATGCAGGTGTAGGGCATCGATCACTGTTGAATTTCATCTTATTAGATTCAACCCAATAGTCTTACCTATCAAGGTTTTGAAAGTTAGGTTGACTTGGTGACACATGGTTCCCAGATCTGCCTGTCAATGTGTTGGGGGAAGGAGCTACCCAGTCTGCAGCTTTGTATTGCCTGATATTTGTCACTACTAAGTCACCCCCTACCTGTTCGTACCTAGAAATTGTCATGTACTTGCTAGTGATTCTTGCTCTATTTGCAGTGCAAAGATCATACTTCTTAGAAAACAGAAGCAAAATAAGAATTGGGTAGCTGCATATTCTCTGTCATAAAAAATCACCTTATCCATGCCCAAGATGTGCCCCCTTGACTTCTTATTTGCTCCCCCTTTTACTTTTTCTTTGAGATAATCGAGGTTAAGTGACTTGCCCACAGTCACACAGCTAGTAAGTGTCTGAAGCTAGATTTGAATACAGGTCCTCCTGACTTGAGGGCCAGTGCTCTATCCACTGGACCACCTAGCTTCCCCATACTTTAAACAATAACGACAATCTTTTGTTGTCCTTAACTTTCCTTACCCACCTCTACTTGTCTCCAAGCCTAGAATACACTTTTCTCTCTACTTTGCTATTCTTCAAGGCTCAGCTCCAGTTCTATCTCCTCCACTAAGTCTTCCTTAATTAGATCTTTCCCCCTATTAGTGGGACCACTGTTTTGGGGAGTCAGAGAGACTTGAATCTGAGTCATAGCTATAACACTTAGTAGCCATTTAACCTCGTGTAAGTCATTTAACAGTTTCTTCATCTGTGAAATGGGAATAGTAATACTTATAGTCTCCAACTCCTAGTGTGATTGTGATACAAGTGCTTTGTAAACTATTAAATTCTTTTTATATCTGGGTTAGTATTAAAGCACCTTTAAAATACATACCACTTATTCTAGGGCATTTTGTGTTGATTTTTTTCACGAATGTATGCCTAGTTGTCTTTTTTTCAATGAAAGTATAAAGAATTTGAGGCCAGGGATTGTATTCCTTGCTCCATGAATTTTCCCAAACCACCTACTTGCATATTAGGTGCACAAAGGGTAATTGACAAATACAATTGAATAGTACTTTTTCTGTTTAGCCATCTATTTCAAAGAACTGTGAATTGTACAAATAGTTTCTGAACTTGGCTTTCTTTTGTAAAATGTATGATCTCTGATATATAAGTATATTTTCCTTTACCAATAACTATAATTAACACTTTCTGAAACAAGAGCTTCTTGAATCAAACTTACATACTTATTATGCTTCTCTGGATGGAGACAGCCCAGGATCCTAAGCTCAAGGGCCCTAGGAAAAGCAGCATCCCCAGACCACCAACCCCCAAGCCATCATTCAGGAAATAAATTGTCATTTGCTTCATGTCACTTGCTTCAACATGAGCTGCAAACCCTGCCTTTCCAGCTGCCTTCATAGCTCCTGACAACTGGAAAAAGAAAGTTCTTACCACCCAAGTCTCTGGCACTGTTAAACATCTCACAATCAGAAATGGATGTGTTTTTATCAGTGGAAATGGCATTAGAAAAGATTCATTTCTTTCTGCTTTGCCACTGTACCCTAGGGATCATGGTGTTCTTCTATCTGACCTGCAGCTAAGATTTCCTATATGTGTTGCCTTCCTCTGTTAGAATGTGAGCAGACACTTTGTTGCTTTTCCATTGGAATCTTCAGTGCCTAGCACTATGCTTCATACTTACTAAAGATTTAGTAAGTCTTTTCTCCCCATAAATTCACTTTCTGTTCTAGTGAGAATTTAGTCTTTTTATATTTTCCATGTTGCTTTCCATTGCCAAAAACAACAAAAACCTCCACAAAGTGTAAAAACTCAAATGATTTTGTAGAAATAATATCAGATATCTTTATCACCTGTGATATTTTACAGACTCACAGAATTGGAATTAACCTCAGATTCCATCTAGTCTATCCCATAGATTCAAGAATCCCTTGAAAACACACTCAACACATGGCCTTTATTTGAAGAATAGCTCCTGAAAGGGAGTCACAGCCCAAGAGAAAACCAATCCTATTTCCAGATATCTCATTGTCAGAAAGTTTCCCTTTTGGCCACTTCCATTTATGCTGCTACTTGTTCTGTACTCTGGGGAAAGTAGAATAAAGCTAATCCCCCTTTCTACCTGACTTCAGTTCAGGTAGAAAGTTCAGACTTGAAGATAACTCTAGCACCTACTCCCCAACTTCACCTCCAAATCTTATCTTTTTTCAAGCTAAATGACCTCAGTTCCTTCAACTAATCTTCACTTGGATTTGAGTCATGAATACTGATCTCCATCTCTAGATCCTCTTCAGCTTATTAATGTCCTTCCAAATATTGGACATCTTCAGTTCTGTAGGAGTTCTTCCTTTATTCCATCCATCCTTCCATTCATTCTTCCTTCCTTCCTTCCTTCTAGTCTTTCTTTTTTCTTCTTTTTGTTCTTTCTTTTCTTTTTCTTTCCTTCTTTCCTTCTTCTTTCCTTTCTTTCTTTCTTTCTTTCTTTCTTTCTTTTTCTTCCTTCCTTCCTTTCTTCCTTCCTTCCTTTCTTCCTTCCTTTCTTTCTTTCTTTCTTTCTTTCTTTCTTTCTTTCTTTCTTTCTTTCTTTCTTTCTTTCTTTCTTTCTCTTTCTTTCTTCCTGCCTTCCTTCTTTCCTTCCTTCCTCCCTCCCTCTCCCTTCCTTCCTTTCCCCCCCCTTCTTTCTTTATTTCTGCAATGTACATTTTTATGGTAGAATATAACCCTAAGGACCCTTAGTTATCCATATTGTTTCTACTTATATCTCCATACTGTGAATTCTTAGAATTATTTACCCATTTATTCACACCATAAGGAGATTGCATTTATTAGAATAGAAAAAAGAAAACAGCCCTAAATAAAAAGAATGCTAAATAACACTACCAATATATTAAGATGCTTCTTTTCTAGCACCAAAAGAGTTACAAATTATTCAATACAAATGTACCAGAGAAATATATCAAGCCATCATGCCAAGACCATCATTATCAGAATGTTAACTGTGGCATATAATTGATGCCCTGAATGTAAATTAACTTATAATCTTTAAAAGTAGTTAAATCTCAGATTATTGCTTTTTTGTGGAGAAGGCAAGCACCTTTACAAAAATGTCTTTTTATCTTTCAAATTTTAAAAGACATATCCCTCCCCATAGAACAGAGGCAGTGTAGCATACTGGATAGGGCCTTCAAATCAAGAAGATGTGGGCTTAAATCCTGCCTCTGACATATCTGGTAGGGGGAAAAAACATATAACTCCCCAGACAACTCTCTAAGGCTACAGGTATAGGTAAGTTACTGGTTTGCATCAGTAAAGGAAGTTCTCACATAAGAAGTTCCACATATTGATGAATTCATAGGTTTGGACCAAAAAAAATTCCTTTCCATAGAAGAGATTTCTATGGAAAGATGGAAACTTATCTCCAATAATGATTTCCCATCCCTTCATAAGAGGTTCCTTTCTTCCCATTTCTTTTGTCAATATAGTACACTAAACAGTTACCCTATTGCCAATCTTCAATGTCAATTATACTTTAGTGAATAAATTAGGAAATGTAATTTGAAGTTCTCCAGGGCTGCCATGTTGTGTCTCTTTCTGAGGCTTCCTGGATCAGTCCTTGAGCATCAGGCTCCCTGGATCTTTCCATGGACTTGACAAGGTGTTGTCCACTGACTTTTCCCATTTTTCTCAATTCAATTCAATAAACTTTTACTAAGTGCTTCACACTTAGTGCTGTGTGTACTAGCCTACTATGTGCTAGGGTTGGGGAACCTGTGGCCTCAAGTACAGCCCTTTGACTGAATCCAAACTTCACAGAACTAATCCCTTTAATAAAGGGATTTGTTCTGTAAAGTTTGGACTCAGTCAAAAGGCTGAACCCAAAGACCTAGAAGCCACATGTGGCCTCAAGTCCACTGGTTCTGCACCTCTGTTGACTAGGTTCTGGGGATTCAAAGATAACATCCAAATTGTCTTCACTCTTAAGCGAATTTGGCTGAATTTTTGATACTAATTATGACATTGCTGAATCAGCTGGGATAGGACCTGCTAATTCGTCATATTGATCATTTTGTACATGCATAGTAAAAAGATCACTAGACTTGGAGGTAGAAGTCTCCTCACCTGTAAAATGGAAATAATGATATGTGCTCCACCTACCTCATAGGGCTGTTGTGAGGTTCAAATGAAATAAGGGATGTAGAATCCATAGTAATAGTAAAATATTATGCTAATGTAAACTATTCTTAATATTTACTGTATAGAATGGCTAATTTCTGGCAATTCATTAATTGGGCAATCAGTCAAAACAGTTGAATTTAACTTGTTGAAGATTGCTTTTAAATTCTAGACGTGGCATTGATGGTCTTGCTTTTAAAACGCAACCCCCATTTGTGCTTTAGTGAAACATTCAGAACACCAATGGTGGTTGGCACTTGCTTTGGTTTGTTTATAAAGAATAATAAATTCTCTATCACCATTTTCCCTGGGTTGAGACAGTGAAAGTTTTGTATATCAAAATAAACTGAGGCCATATTAGATGCTGCAAGTTTTCAGAATTTCTTTGAGTAGTAACCGGTAAGAAATAATTTTTGATCTATTCTTACAAACTGTCATCTAAGCATTTTGATCTTAAAATATCTGTAATGGGAGGAAAAAGTTAAATGAAGTAATTACCTGAACTGGAATTCGTTTTAGAGGTGGGTAAAGGTAAGAGTATTTGTAAATATAATATCGATGTCTATGATTGAAGACCTAAGGAAAAAATAAATGAAATTAAATGTTTATATTTCCTATACAAATGAATGAAATGGTCCCCAAATTAAATGGAAGAATGAAAGTAGGTTGGATTCCATTCTGGAAATAACAAAGCTTCTTTAAAGACTCCAAATTTTTACCCAAAAAAATTCCCATTTTTTCAATACTAATATTCCACCAATGTATGGTTATAAGTCATTTGGCACAGCAGCCTCTGAATAACCAAAAATATACATCCCTAGAAGGCAGTTGGAGGTGTGAGCAGGCTGCAGTACATAAGGAGGAAATCATGAAGAAGAATGCAGGTAAAAGACATCATCAAAGAAATGTATGCTCAAAATAGGAGATGGGCTGGTCAAGTGGTGGATGATAGTGTTCTACTGGCAGCCTCAATGTCAGAAGAAATTGAGAAAGGCTCCAGTATGTTGGATGGACCTCCCTGTGCCAGATTTGTAGGAGGACATAGACAAGAGTCCCTCATGATAGGTAGGCATGGCCAGATTGCTATAGATACTATTGGAGGGAATAACTGCATCAGTAAGATCACATTATAATAAGACTTGCCATTTGTGTAGCATATTAAAAAAAGAGAATATAAAAAATAATCAATTACCGCATTTTCTTCAGAATCCTCTAATTTGGCCCTTCGGTATAAGTTTTTTACCTGGAATGGAAAAATCAATATTAAATGTGCAGATCAATTTATCTACCTATTTATCTGTCTGTCTGTCTTTCTATCAGCAATGGATAAATTAAGAGAGTAAGAAAGGGACTTACTGAGAAAGCACAGGCTATTCCCAAAAGGCTGAGCAAAATTAGGGCAGTCTTCATTTTGCCGCTTTCTGAAATTAAACACGTTGCAAATGTATTATCATTGCAAAAAACAGTTTTTGTATTTTCTCCTATATCCAAGGAGGAATCTGTTTATTGTGTTTTCACTCTGTTTGACGTTTATGGGTTTTTTAATTAAATTTAATTTAATATATTTATATTGGCCTCAATCAATTGGGGAACGGCTAAATAAGTTGTGCTATATGATTGTGATGAATACCACTGTGCTATAAGAAATAACGAGCTCAATGATTTTAGAAAAACATTGAAAGATTGGCATAAAATAACAAAAAGCAAAATGAGCAGAACCAAGGTAATATTGTATACGGTAACGGAGATATTGTTTTAAGATGATGTTGAGTGACTATTTTGACTATTATAAATACACAAGCTAACTATAAAGGACACATGAAGAAAGATACTATCTGCATGCAGAGAAAGAACTGATAAATAGAAGTATGTATAGAATAATTTTATATACACACACGCATATACATATTATGTGTGTGTGTGTGCGTGCGTATGTGTGTAGACTGGTAACCATCTCTAAAGTGGGGAGAGGGGAGGGAAGAAAAAAAATTTATGTGATAATTTTGTTGTATATTTGAAATGAGTAGCAAGTTGTACATAGTAGATCTGTAGTTTCATATGCAATCATCCTTTTTTATGATACTATATTATGGAGATGCTTGTTTTATTCCATAAATTAAGAATAAAATAAAATAAAAACAAAGACTATTGGCTTATATGTTGGCCCATAAGAGGGCTAACACTGCATGTTTCTATGTTTAATCTTGCATTTTGTGTATGTCTCTTGTGGTAGTTACTGTGAATCTGCCATAGGATTGCACTAACAAGTGTAAAGCGTTTCATTTAAAAGACTTTCATGTGCACCCAAAGAAAAAAAAGTGAAGAAAAGAAGGATGGGGGACTCAAGGTTTAAGACCTTGCTAGGAGAGGCTTTTCATTTTCATTGAAGTACAACGTCCATTTAATCTCTGTGTGAGTAAGCAGTTCTTGGGGTCATGCTGAGAGGAGAAATTAACAAAATGAGATCCAATGAGATGGGGGCAAAAAACTGTAATAAGAATACCCATAATATCCATAGGAAGATCTAAAACCTGTAGATCAGATATGAATCCAGCCAGGAGGGCAGTGGGGAGGATATTCATTCCCTCAATACTTTTTGTGCCTGGATGAACTAAGAATGGCAAGCTTCAAGTTCCCTCTGGTGGCAGGTAATGATATAGCACGAAGGTCCTTCTAGTCCAGACTTTGAACCACAGAACCACAGAAAACCACAGAAAATGTGATCAATGATGGCCTCTTTTCTCACCTATATGAAAGTATAAGTGGGGAAAAGTTGGCGGTAACTCTAAGTTATTCATGGTTACTGGTAGGCATCAGTAGCTCCACATTGGGAGCTCCCCACCTTGATGAACTCACAGACCAAAAAATCTATACAAATACAAAAAACCCTAATATAATTCTCTCCCAAGCCAAAGGGGAACAAAAAAATAAAAAGGATTCTCCTCTCCCTCCACCCTCAACTTTCTTTTTCATTTAGACCTTATAGCAATAAAAAGGCAAAGGCCACAAGATAATAGTAGGAAGATACGGAATAGGAGCCAGGGACACTATAATAAACTTAGCTCTACTGGGACCTGGCTTATAGCCATGGCTGTCATTTCTGCTTGGCCATTCCTAGATGAGTGATATTTGTGTTTGTGTGAATTTATGATCAAAAAGTAGAAAAACCTAGTTTTCAGAAATAATATCATACTTGTGCTAGGTTTGAAATTTCAAGCAACAGAGGCACAGTACTATCTTAAACTAACTGTAGACTTTGTTGAATAATATACAGCCCTCATGGATGAACTCATTCATGTAGGAAGGACAGAAGGAGCACAGGGGCACATCTGTTTCCTTGCCAGCTGCTGAGTCCCTTTCTTTCTCTTGGTTCTGTGAAATGAAGTTGCCCATAAAACTTCTTCCAGGAAATCAGTTTTATCAAGACAATGGCTGAACAGCAGCTGGCCTACAGGGCTTAGGGAGATGTGGAGACTTCTGCTGAGGTAGACAAAGAAAGCTGAATGCTACAATCTAGGACTAGCAAACTCCAGCTACCTTTGAAATCTTTAATCCTATGTATATTAGATGAGGCTAGACATTTGGTTAAATAGATAAAATTTGTTTGGAGTCAGGGTCTGGAATCACGGATGATCTGTTATGCTAGCTATCTTTACCTATACGTCTACCTCCTCTGCTGGAAGAGGGGCCTGATTTAAATAGCCCATTTCAAGTAAACAACTTGGTTTTAATTGTGAATCTAAGAAAATAAAACTAAGTAATCAAAAAAATTTTATCAGTCTACTTTCCAACCTGATGTATAATTCATTCATAAGTAATTTTTTTTCTCCTTCAGGAACTTCTTGGTGCCAGTTCAGGATTTAAAGGTATTACTTTTAAATTGTTTTATTTAAAGTATTACTCATGTTAGTCAACAAGTCAGTCATACTTATTAAGCACCTACTATGTGCCAGGCATTATGCGTAGCTCTGAGGATATAAAGAAAGGTGAAAGACAGTCCCTGCTCTCAAGGAGCTCACAGCCTAATAGGGGATACAAGAAAAGAACCATGTACAAACAAGGTATATGTAAGATACATTTGAAATTACCCCAGAAAGAAGGTACTAGAATGAAAGGTGATGAGGAAAGTTTTCCTGTAGAAAATAGGATTTTAGCTCAACTTGAAAAAAGTCAGGACAGCCAAAAAATAGAGATGATGAGAGAGCAGCCAGCAAAAATGCTCAGAGTCAAAAGATGGTGTGTTCCAGCCTCAGACATTTACTAGCTGTGTGACCCTGGGCAAGTCACTTAATCCTGATTGCCTCCAAAAAAAAAGTTGGAGTATCTTGTGTGAGGAACAATAAAAAGGCCAGTGTCATTAGATTATAGTGTAGATGATGTGTGTGGGAATGGGAGGGGGTGACATAAGAGGTAAGAAGACTAGAAGGATAGAGGGGAATGGAGCTATGAAAAGCTTTTAATTTTTTATATTTCATATTTGATTTTGTATTTTATATTTGATCTTGGAGGTGGTAGGAAGCATTACTGAGTATAGAAGTAATATAATCAAACTTGGGGTTTATTTAGGAAGGTCACTTTGACAGCTGAGTAGATGATAGACTGGAGTGAGGATACCAAGCAGAAGGCCGCTGGAATAGTGCAGGCATATGATGGTAAGGGCCATATCAGGCCTTAGCAATAGATTGGATATAAGGGTGGGAGGGTCAGAGAGAGAGGAGTCAAGGGTGACGTCTATGTTGAAAGCCTGGGTGGCTAGGAGGATGGTAGTATTCTCAGCAGTAAAAAGAGAAATTATGGAGGGGGCAGGGAGGTAATGAGTTCAATTTCTGACATGTTGAATTTAAGATGTCTACGGGACATCCAGTTCAAAATGTGCAATAGGAAGTTGGAGGTATGAGACAGGAGGTCAGCAAAGAGTTTAGGTTAAATAGATATCAAAATCATTAGCATACAGATGGTAATTAAATTCAAGCAAACTGGAAATAGTATAGAGGGAGAAGAAAAGAGGGCCCTGGTCAGAGTCCTGACCTGGATGAAGTGGCAAAGGAGACTGAGAAGGAGCAGTCAGATAGTTAGGAGGAGACCCAGGAAATGGTAGTGTCATGAAAAGCTAGAGAGAAAAAAGTATCAAAGAGAAGAGATTGAACGACAGTATGAAAGGCTGCAGAGACTTCAAGAAGGATGAGAATTGATAAAAGTCCAGTATATCTGGCAATGAAAAGGCTGTTGGTAACTTTGGAGAGAGCAGTTTTGGTTGAACGATGAAGTCAGAAGCCACTGTAGACAATTAAGAAGAGAGTGACAGGAAGGAAGTACAATCACCTAATTGGAGATGGCCTCAAGGAGTTTGGGCACAAAAAAGAGGAGAGAAATGGGACACTAGCAAGTGAGGGTGGCTGGGTCAGGTGAGGGGTTTGGGAACATTGGGGCATTTTGTAGACGATAAGCAAATAGTAGAAAGGAAGAGACTGAAGTTAAGTGAGAGTCAGAATGATAGAGGGGGAAATCTACTGAAGGAGAGAGGATGAAATGGGGTCATTTGTGCAAGTAGAAGAGCCACCTCACTACATGAGGGATGAAGAAGGAGCTAGTGACAGAAGATATCTGGGTGATGAGAGATAAGAAAAAGGGAAGAAGAGGGTCATGCTTGACCCTTAGGATTGAAAAGAGTATTTTTACCAACCCAAATTATACATTTGGTAGTATATGTTATATCAGATGGACTTTTACAGCTATTTCCATGTACAATCTAGTCTCTCCTACATGGGGGAAGTGGGAGGGGGAAGGAAAGATGTGGAACTTTCTATTTCCTTTTTGTCCTTCAAGAAGTTTCATAGAGCTCTAAGAAGTTTGAATAGCACTCGCTTGGAAAAGCCAATTGAGTATTTTCTCTCTTGTATTAAAAAAAAAAAAAACATTAACAAAGTTGTAGTTTCCAATGCTTTAGAAATGGCAATGATCATTTCCTAGGAACTTTTAAATACTTTGAAGACCTGCAATTTCATTGGGGTTTGCACTTGCCCGGGGGCATCAAATTGTTTACCCCTCTGAAACTTTGTGGCAGTTCTTTGAACATTGATGTGTTCCCAGAATTCATCATCTTGAAGCCAACTTGGTGATTAGCCTTGAGAGAAATGATTATTTCTCTCTTATTTCAATAATCAATTATTAATTGAAATTAAGATTTTTTTCCTATTTCCTCATTTAGAAATAAACTTTTGTAGCCGGTCTTTGAGATACTGCTGACTTTGCCCCAAAATTTACCCTACCTACATCATCTTATCTAAGTGGAATTGTTACCCCACTCAGCTAGAAAACCTTACCAAAAAAATCTAATCTAGGGAAATTCTGCCTCATTGTCTTCTATTCAGGCAAGCCTGAAGGGGAGGGGGTGCTGTGTAGATCCTTTTGTCTAGATTGTGTGTGTGTGTGTGCGTGTGTGTGTGTGTCCCCAGCATCTCATTAGAATAGCTCCCCCTCTTATTATAACATTATTCTCTCATTAATTGTTAACCAATCAGAGTTGATTGCCATCTGTTGGGAACACCCGCTCTTCCAAGGGCATATGTGTTGAGAGGCCTTCAGGATTCATCTTTGGTTTATGAGAGAAGGATAAATGAGCATCCTTTTATTAATTATTCGCTAGCCACAATTAATAAAATTGTTAATTACCCAGAAATTATATCTCTTGAACTTTTCATTGGTCACAGCCTTTTCGAACTTAAATAGACTGCTATTTAAACAGATACAGTCCATCACCAGGCCCATACTCAAAGACAGACATATTTGTACAGCACAAAGAAGCCTCTGAGTAAAGCTGGAGATTCCCAGCAAAATACGACCCCAGTAACTACATTTTACAAAGCATATTGAAACCTGTAAATTTGATGTTCTTTTCAAAATGTCTCTTGATGTGTCATCACAAACCAACATTCATTGCAAAGCTGGGGGTTTTTTTGAAAGATAGGGCATATCTGTAACTTTCTCAGTGAACTGAATGCCCAGTGGGTTTCTGCCAATGCACCCGGGTGTCTACTTCATAGCATTGCTTCTTGGAGAGTTACCTGGGGCACTGAGAGGTCAAGTGACTTGCCCAGATTCACATAGCCAATATGTGTTAGAGTTAGGACTTAGACCCAGGACTTCCTGACTCAAAGGTTAGCTCTTTATCTTTAAAAGTATTTTTTTTTGCTTCTCTATCGGAAACTGCATGCTACCTTTCTTTAATGAAGCCATTGCTACTGCGGAAAACCGAAAGGAAGACTTCTGACCTTGATTGTTATGTTTTGTCCATAGGCATCATGTTTTTTCCATGTAGGCACCATACAATGCATTCATCTTCAGACCCTGATGCCCGTGTACTATGCTTCAGAATACTCTGATACCAAAAGTTTCAAATGGCACTGGTAGTGAAAAGAGAAGAGGGAAGAAGGGAGGAGAAGGCAAATAAGAAGAGAGGAAGGAAAGGAAAAGAAGGAAAAGGAAGGGGAGGCGAGGAAGACTTAATTCTTAGGAGTTACATACTTGCTATCTAATTATTTACTGCTAAAGTGGTACTTGGGGTAATGGTTGCCATATTAGCAAACACAAGCAATTTTCCCATTATGTTTTTACAAATTAAGAAGCACCTATTAAGAGCCTACTATGTGCCAGGTATTCTTGCAGGGCCTGGAAATACAAAGATTAAAAAGAAATAGTTGTTATTTTCATGGAATTTATCTGATATTAAAGGACATAAGATGTACACATATAAATGTAGGGGAACTGATCACTGACCAAACCCCTCCCAACCGGAAAAGCCAAAATGTAATCACATGGTTTTAACAGAACCCCAGGTATCAATGGTGCTGATGCACCCAATGGTGTACCCAGGAGGAGCTAAGTAATGACTTTACACAAAGAGAAAAAGAACTTCCAATCCTGCAGTATCAGGATTTATGAGTTGTTTTTGCCATACATTTAACATTTGATGGGTTATCCAGCGTGCACTTGGCCTGGTGCCTGGCGCATAGTAGGCACTTCATAAATGTTTATTGACTGACTGAGATACACTTTACTACAGCTGTTCTCTAATTTGACCTTGCTCTTCCCATGGATGCTGTAAGTATTTATGGGACGATGCACCTCAGGCTATAGGGGAATTCACTTTTGATGATGTCATCTTAGTCAATGCCTTTGTTAAACGCTATGTGTGCCTATTGTTTGAGCCTTAATTGGAAACATACTGATATTGTCTCAAGAGCTACAGTTTTAGAAATATAGACTCAGAATCTCAGCTAGCAGCTGCCCTTTGGGGACCCAATCCCTGAATGCAAATGCAGATTTGAGAAGTAGCCCACAGGTCATTTGTCATAAAATATATGCGAAATAAATACACATATTGAAGGTAATTTATTTTATTTTTATTTACTTTTGTGAAGATTCTAGTAGCTTTGGGGATTAGGACAAACTTCATACAGAAAAGTAGGAAAACATATATGGTACTTTCTAGGGTATATACCAATAAACTAGAACGTGTCTTCAAAAGAATTTGCTCTGTCCCTTTCTTGTATTATATAGTGGAGATACCCCATTCCTTTATCTTCATTTAGAAGTTCCACCAGCACCCCAAACTTAACAACCTCCAACAGCACCCGCAAACCTAGGCCTCCTCCAAACTGGGCTCCAAACATCAGAATCATCCTTGGTCTTTCCATCTCTCCCTTATTTCCGATCTAAATAAACTTCAAGTTCTGTCCATTTTCTCTCTAGAGCCTCTCTTTCATCTCTCACTTTCTTTCTACTTGCATAATCATGACCTTAATTCAGGTGCTTCATATCTAACTTGGACTGATGTAAGAGCTTCCTCACTGGTCTCCCCAACTCCAAGGAAGATGCTCAAATTGTCTTCTTGATGTACGGGACTGATCTGTGCATCAGGCACTCCCTTTTTCAAAAACTTTGCAGTGACAGAGTGTCTACAAGATAAAGTACAAACTTGTTCACATGACATTTAAATCCCTTCATAATTTGGCACTAACCTAGCTTTTGAGCCTTCAGGGAGCTCTACTCCCCTTACAACCAAACTGGAATACTAGCTATTTCCCAAATTGTGTGCATTCATTCAGTCCATTAATGTGTGCCCTCCTCATCTCACCCTGTCAGAATCCTATTTTTCATCCAAGGGTTAACTCAGGTCATCTCCCCTGTACTTTTTTCTCTCAAGCTATTAGTTTGCTCTCTTTCTAAATCACATTATCTGATTTCTTTTAGACTCTACCTTGTATTATATTTATCTGTGAAAAATGTATTTCCCAGTAAACTCTAAGTGCATCTAGATCTAGGCATGGTCTGCTCTATTTCCAATCTCTCCATCACTGTTACTTAGCACAATCCCTTATACTAAGTACTTTATGCTAAGTAAGTGTTTGTTGACTAGAATGGAATTGATTTAAATTAAAGAAGTCTTCAGGTCACAGAAACAAGAGAAAAAAACAAGGCTTATATCGATAAAAAACAAAGTCTTAGGGGCAACAGTCAACCTACTACTAAGGTAATAGGAATGTGGTTTGGAATTTCATTTTATTTTTCTTCTCCATCCAAAATCAAGATCCAGAATGATCTATTCTAATTATAATATGATACAAAACTAACCCTAACCATATCATTTTGGGTATGTAAGTTTCCATTGAGAAGATGAGTATATAAGACCAAATTCCTCATTTCATCATGTACTATATATTTTCCTGATTGCAAAGAAAGTCTTAGAATTTTATTTCTATATATGTATATGTGTGTATGTATGTATATATACAGACAAAATTTGCATAGGCATATATAACATATCGAAAAGATGCTATATAGTGTTTAATCAAATAAGCTCCTTAAGAAAAGAAATTTTAATTCTTTATATTTGTATCCCCACTGCTTAACACAGTGCTTACAATATAATTTAAAAAAATTTTGAATGCATATCAGGTTGAAATCTAGGGTATTATGAGATACAGTATTATACAGGTTATAATGAAACACAAAGACAGCTTTCTTTCCTTGCAAAGCCTTTTGCATCAGATTAGCAAACTATCTTTTGTTCATCAGGAATGGTTTGTAGGGGAAGAGAAAGGAAAGAGCACAAATGAGTATAAGAATAAGGGCAATGATTCCAAGTTAATTCCCAAAGTATTAAGGAGTTCGAGCTTTAGACTGAAGAGTACATCCTTTTGGACAGAATCTAAAAATTGAAAAAATACAATAAAAAACCTCAAATTATATCACTATTCTAGACAGGAGAAATATTTTAGAATTTGAAATTAAGAAACCAAAGGCAAAGCCTCCCTCCCATCCCAAGTCAGTGGATTAAAACTTACCCTTTTGTGGAGCTGAGATGAGTAGGGAAGCTAGCAGAAGTGAATGAGTGGACAGAGATTTAATTTTTCCTCTGCTCACTCATTTGTTCCTGCTGGATATAAACTATTTTCTGTTCTCTAGCAGCCAATCACAAGCATGGCCAATATGATGTCAGAAAGTGGGTTCTCATAAAAAAAAAAAACAAACTTCATCACTTTTTCTAGTTTCAGGTTTAGTTTATAAATATGAAACGCTTTTCTAGTGCCAGGAGGTTTGCATTGTGGAATGTAATTGAAGGTTTAAGTGCAGATGAATGGTTTGAGTTTTGAATGTTCATAATAATGTTCAGGATTGAATTAAGATAAATATCCAGGGCATCAGACTATTTTCGAAAATGATTTTTTTAAAAATGATTCCTTTCCACTAAAGTCTGTGTTAGAAGGAAAAGAAAGCTGTGGCTCCTTTTGCAAATTCAAGACAGTGTAAACAAAATAAAATTGCATGGAAATCTCAGTAGAGAACACACTGGCCTAGCAGTTTACATTCCAAGATAATTTCTGTGCTTCCATATTTCTTTATGATAATGCTCAAGGGAAAAAGCCAATTGATGCGATTTTACCATTTTTTTAGTTGATAAAACATACCTCTCAAAATATTAGGCTACAGTACTTACTTCAGCAGTGTTGGAATTGGAATCAGAATTGGTGGGATCCAGAGGAGATCATCAAGGCCCTTCCTCAATCGAGGATGGGCATTCACATGCAAAGGTATGAAGTGGTCCATTTTTTTAGAATGCTCCAAAACACTAATAATAATGAAATTGCAAATCAAAATGATCTTGAAGCTTCTCACTTCCCATGCAAAATTTGTCAAAGATGACAAAAAGAAGTAGTCACTTTTGGAAGTGTTTTGGAAAGATAGGCATTGTTGACAGCTGTGAATTAGGATAGTTACTCTGGAAAGCAATTTGTAATTTTTAAATAAAGTGACTGAAATGTCTGAATACTTTGACCCAAGGAGTCCATTAATAAAATAAAACATTCCATATTTACACTAAAATATTGATAGCAGCACTTTTACGAGGGGGTAATAGCTAAAAACAAAGTAGATGCCCATCAGCTGGGGAATGGCTAAACAAATCACGGTACATAAATGTAACAGGATACCAATGTTCCATAATGAATGATGTTTATGGTGAATACAGAAAAGTATGGAAAGATTTTCACAAACTCAAGCAGAGTGAAGTAGGACAAGCCAAGAAAACAATATAAACCTACAATAATCTAAGTGTAAAGAATAACAACCTCAAAAAATTGAAAATGAAAGTTGAAAGTTAGCAAAGAATAAGCTAGTCCCCAAAGAAAAGATATGAAGAATACTTCTCCCAACTCTTTTGTCAAGCTACCCATGTGGAACACAACATATATTGTCATATTGTTTCAGTGTACTGATTGGTTTTGCTGATTTTTTTTCTTTTCTTTGTTTTTTAGTTTATAAAAAAATTGTTGTTTTTTAAAAAGATATTTATTATAAGGAGTTGAGAAGATATATGTGGGGAATGGAGGCAATATAAAAACAAAATATGTCAACAAAAATTTATTTTAAAAATATATTGTGGGTTTACATACAACTGGGGTGTAGAAATGGGGTATAGAAATCTATCTTTCCCTACAAGAAAGTAAGGGGGAAGGGGATAAGGAAGGGGTAGGTGATAGAAGGGAGGGCAGACTGGGGTAAGGAATAATCAGAATGTACACCGTCTTGGGGTGGGGCAGGAGAGAGATGGGGAGAAAAATTGTAATTCAAAATCTTGTGGAAATTAATGTTGAAAACTAAAAATAAATGAATGAATAAATAAACAAGTGAATAAATAAATAGATAGATAATGTGGCATAGCTAGGTGGAGCAGTGGATTGAGTGCCAGCTCTGGAATCAAGAGGATCTAAGTTTAAATCCAACCTTAGACACTTTACTAGCTGTATGACCCTGGGTGAGTCACTTAAGACTCATTGCCTCCAAAAAGAAAAAATATATATATACATATATACATGTATATGTGTGTGTATTATATTGCTAGATCTAAATATACAATAACAATTTAGGCTGGAGTTTGAGAACAAAAGGGCTCAGGAGTACCTTTCATCATGTAACATGTACAAGTCTGGACATTGCATGTAGCAATGAACTAAACTGCCAATGAGGTTACCTGATATTCATTTTCCATGTGTGTATGTTCCTCTACTCTTTTTCACCAGCCAGTCTTGTAGTAAGTTTCCTTTTCTTATGCTTATGGTAAAGAAATCAGCAAATATAACTGGGCAGATCAATCAATCAATCAAAAAAGCATTTATTAAACACGTTTTATGTACCCGGCACTATGCCAAGCACTGAGCATACAAAGAAAGACAAAAACAGCCCCTGACCTCAAGGACCTCACATTCTAGCAGGGAGAGACAATGTGTAAATAACTAGGTACATCCAGGATGTGTAGAGTTGGTGGCAGTCAATCCCAGTTGGGAAGGTACTAGCAGCAAGTGAGTCAGGGAAAGGCCTCCCTCAGAAGGTGGCAGTTGAACTGAATGTAGTAAAAAAGAGTAAAAAGGAGGGAAAAGGTCAGATATAAAGAGCATTAATTGCCAACATAGGACTTCATATTTGAGCCTAAAGATGATGTGGGGGGTGGAGGAGAGCAAGGAGAGAGTGGGGAGAGGATAGGGGAGAAGAGAATGACATGGTCAGAGCTACTCTTTAGGAAAATTATATTAGCAGTTGAGTAGGAGATAGATTAGATTAGATTAGGAAGAGATTTGACTGAGAGAACAAAGGCAAGGCCATTGCAATGCAAAGAGAAGACAAGACTTTTTAACTATACTGAGTAAAAAAAGAGCGTAAAAGAAGGAATAAGAGCAGGGTTATGCTGGTGAGTGTTTAACCATCTCAGGAGGGAAAATGTCTACATAACATATTTTAAATTAAATCTACGTTATTATCATTTTTCCATCACTTTGTTAAGTATAGACAATCAAGAGATAATGGGGCCCCACACAAAGATGTCAGCTATATGACAAGAGAGAAGATGACTTATGGGAAAGATGTTGTGAAAGTAGAAATAAGACTTGGCAAGAGCAATGTATGGAGTGATTGGGAGAGAAGAGTCGAAGGACTCTGAGGTCATGACCTTGGATGACTGGGCAGATTGTGGTAGTCTTGGCAGTAATAAGGAAGTTCAGAACAGGGGACAATTTTAGCTAAAAGATAATGAGTTCCTTTTGTACATATTGAGTTTGAAATGTCTACAAAATACTGTATTTGAGATGGACAAAAGGCTCAGTAGAGAGATGGAAGCTGAAGATACAGATTCATCAGCATATAGTTGATAATTAAACCTATAGAAGTTGATGAAATCACCAAGTAAGACAGTATAGAAAGAGAAAAAAAAGGCACAAGAAATAGCTTTTGGAAGACACCCATAGTGAATGGGCATGATGTGGAAGAAGACATAGCAGAAGAAACTGAGAAGGAATGGTCAAAAGGGTAGGAAGATAAAAAAGGCTTAGGAACACCTAGAGAGGACAGAGTATCCAAGAAGAGAAAGTAATCAACAGTGAAATGCTACAGTGAGGTCATGAAGGATTGGGATTGAGAAAAGGTCATTAGATCTGGCCATTGGTGAATTTGAAGGCATCTACTATAAAGAAAGATGGCTTCCTCAAAGAGTTTAGCTGAGAAGGGGTGGCAGGGAAGACACATGTGGTGATAATCTAGCCAGGACAGTAAAAATAAGCAGGGCGGGGGGGGCACTGTTTATTTGTTCATAAGTGGTGGAGATGATATATTTCTAGTTAGTAGGGAGGGAGCCAGTAGATGGGGGGAGAGAGAAGATTAGAGGATGACAGTGGAGAAAATCTATTAGAAAAGACAGGAGGGCATGGGATCAAGGGTGTATGTATAGTGACCTACATTTGCAAGAAGTGCTGATTGTATCAGAAAGTAGATTGTAGGAGATATTGGGGAATTTTGTGAGACTGAAGTAAATTGTGAGTAGAAGTGAAGTTAAAGGAAGCTGAGAATGAATATAAAAGATGATACAGTTCTACAAAAATAATGTCAGAAGAGCTCAAGGTTAGGATTATCTACGGACAATGATAATTGCTAAGAGAAGACCAGACTCTTTTAGGGGGAGAGCAATTGGGGTTAAGTGACTTGCCCAAGGTTACACAGCTAGTAAGTGTCTGAGGCCATATTTGAACTCAAGTCCTCCTGACTTTAGGGCCAGTTGCTCTATCCACTGGATCACCTAGCTACTCCAAGACTCTCTTTATCAATAAGATTTCTGTATAACACCAACAAAACTCAGTAGCATGAGTTAAAAGAGAAATCCATTTAAAATAAAAAGATGTTGCATTAAATTCCTGGGAATATAACAAACAAGAATTATATAATTAAAATGACAAAACATAAATATTAATATCCCATGGAGAGATCAAGCAAATGTAATGAAATTGATAAAACTACCTAAATTAATTTACCTATTCCATGCAATACCACCCAAATTACCAAATGGCTATATAGTTAGAAAAATTAATATTGAAATTCATCTGGAAGAACAAAAGGGGACAAATATCATGGGAAATGATAAAAAAATGGTAAAAAATAATAGCAATAAAAGGGCAATCAACAGGACCAGATCTCAAATTATACTGCAAAAGCAACAATTTAAAAAAGCACAAAATTATTTAGTATGGGTTTAAATTGAATTTTAATTTAGGTAGTATTATTCATAAATGTGATCATGTTATGTATAAATATGATGTGGATTTATTATACATCCTGCAACTTTTTAGAAAATCCTCTGAAAAAGAGATGACTTGCCAAATGATAAGTTTAAAGGAATTACATAAAATAATAATAAAGGAATTAAAGAATCTCATCTTCCCATTTTTTTGGTAAACAGTTTATGTTACATTGGATTCCATCTGAGTGTTCGATTGAATTAGCTTTTAAACGTCATGTGTGTTCTACCTTGCTTCGACCAGTTCAGGTGAAGCCACTATTTACACGCCTTCCACTTTGAATAATATTCTACTTGAAAAACCAGTTATAGGAGATAGTAACTTCTCTCATCTTTCCTATTTCTTCCCTAGAATATCTCTTGAATGAATTTCTTTCATTCAGATCATCAACATATGACAAAATCATTCTTTGATTCTCTGTCTTATTTAATTCCATCTATGACTTATGATGATATCAGGGGTTCTGAAGAACACTCTTCTTTCTTCTTCACTTATTAGAATACAAACATTTCATTCTGTTAAAGTGCCTTCTGAATAGTCACAAGCTATCATAAGGATGTCAGTCAAGTCCTACATTGAATAAATGGAAAAATGTGTGGGTGTATACACATATATATATATTATATGTATAAAACATGTATATATATAATTATACAAACACATATATAGGTGTATATATAGCCTCTTTTTTAGCATCTGCTAAAGTGACATAAAGGAATGAAGACATCTTTTGGTCTTGTGGTTTTAGAACTAGGGTTGGGGGAGGGGAGATCTAGGATTTTGCCTACAATTTCCAGCTAGTCCAAAACCAGATCCAGGTCTTCCTTGTAATTATGTTTTACTGTAATAGCTCCAACGGCACCAATTCTACTTTGAAGTTCATAGTTCATTAAGGTGAACACCTTTCCTCAAAATTTGGATATTTCATGAAGTATAATACATTCTATTAAGTACCCCAGATAACTCACAATCTATCTCTGAGATAGGAGGTGTGGCAAAGGAAGATAGATCTTACTAGGTAAGGTCAGAAAGGACTTTTCCAATATTTTCACCACTGGGTAATTGCCTAGAGAAATCAAAAGGTCCATAAGCTTAAACTTTTCACATCTCTCTTCTGCAGCACTATAAGAAGAAATTTTGCTTCACTCTGACTACCAAAACAAAACTTTTATAATAAAACAGTGCCTACTTCACATAATCTAGACATGTGTGCAAATATTTGAAGAGAAATTACAATTTTCCCAACTCCAGTGATGCTAAATCATTAACTCCAAACATTCTTTTCATTCACTTGGTCAACAAGCATTTATTAAACATTTACTATTTGTTGAGTACTGAGTCAAATTCTGGGAATACAAAGAAAAACAAATACACCCTCTTTCTTCAAAGAGCTTGTATCCTATTGGAAGAGGCAGAATATTTTACCAATGGTGTACATACAAAGTATATAAAAAGTAGATGGAAATTAATCTCAGAGGGAAGGTATTAATGGTGAGGAGTGGAGGCAGGAAAGGACCCTTGCATAGGTGCAGGTACCAAAGGTACCTTTGTCTGCCCATCACATATGACCTCTACGAGTCTTTATGGTTTTACTTCTGCTCTACATTCTTTCTTAAATTGTTTTAATATTATTTGCTTTCTCTTCTCATCTTCCTACTTATTCATTATCTGTGATACCCACAATAAAATAATTATTCTTGAAGGAACAATTTTTCCTTCAAGTTGCTTTTTTGTCATTGTTTTGTTCGCTTGTCTGTTTATTAGTCATACCAAATTTTGTTAGTTTTTCTAGATTTACACAAATTTCTCAAAAACTCAGAAATTTTAGAAGTCTGAAAAACTCTTTTTATTAGTCAAATATAGTCTTAATAGCCAAACCAGATAAGAAAAAGGCAGAGAATGAAAATTATGTAGAAATACCATTAATATTAATTCTAATCAGAATTAATTAATTCTAATTAATTAATATTAATCATTAATTAATATAAATTTTAAAAATAAAATCCTGTCCAAAAAAAAAGACTAGAGCAGCATTTAAAAAATTATTCACTGTGATCAAGTTGGATTTATATTAGTGATTCAAAGGTAGCTCAACAGAGAAAACTAGGGAGCAAGGAGGCTTCCAAAACCCATATTCCAGAGGGAAAGAGAATTCTCCTCATTCTTCTAATAGCAGAGATAAAGAATGTGTGTTGGTGCAGGAGCCTTAGTGTTAATTGAGGACCTAGATGTTTGATGGCAATTGGAGGGCAGCAGTGACAGAGTAGTTTCAGCCTTCACACAGGACAATGGGTTTGGTCCAGTAGGTTCTGAGAAAAGGAAGCCTACAGAAACAGTCTCTGAGTGGCACTGGAACAGAAGCTTCGTATTCTTGGATCCAGTAATGCAGAGTACAAAGAGGAGTAAGTCCTGAGGCAGGAGTCCTATAGGTCCATGCCTTTCTGGGAACTCAGTGATAATAGGGCTGTAGGGCAGTTACTCATTTCACAGTAGCAGTAGACTCCAGGTAATATGGTTGAGAGAAGGAAAAAGTTGAAATTGAGGTACCTATGGGACACATACATGGATATATCCAACAGGTCATTGAAGAATGGATGAGGTCATTGAGAGATGGTATAGACAGAGGAGGGAAGAGGTTTTGCACAGAGTTTTGGGGAAAATCCACATTTTAGAGTATAGGACATAGATAATGATCCAGCAAATGAAAATGAGTAGTCAAGCAGGTAAGAAAAGAGCCGGATGAGCAGCATCATGACACCCAAGGGAGGAAAAATTCTATAAGAGAAAGTGGTAAACAGTTTCAAAAGCTTCAAAGAGGTCAAGAAGCATCATAATTTAAAAGCCATCAGATTGATCAAATGTAATATTGTTGGTCATTTTGGGGAGAGGAGTTTTAAGAGAGTGGGAGATCAGAAGCCAGATTACAAGGGATTGAGAAGTAAATGGTCGGTAAGGAAGTAGAAACAAGTGTGTTGCTGTTCTTCAGTTGTGTTTGATTTGTTGTGACCTCATAGACTTGTCCATGGGGGTTTTCTTGGCAATGATACTGCAGTGGCTTGCCATTTCTTTCTCCAGCATGTGCTTATTTTACAGATGAGGAACTGAGGCAAATAGGAATTAAGTGTCCTGCTCAGGATCATACAGCTAGTAAGTGTTGGAGGCTAGATTTGAACTCAGATCTTCAGACCCAATGCACTGTCCACTATCCCTCCTAGATACCTTAGAAATGTGTAGAAGGCTGGATTTGGAGTCAGAGGAGCTGGGTTCTCTGGGCTCCAGTTTCCTCAGTTTCCCATCTTTTAGAGAAAAAAAAGGTGTCTAAACATGTTGCTTCTACCTTTTCACCTTTAATTACTTCTAAACCTCTTGAGATCAGGTTTTTCAACCCACATTTTCGACGGAAATGTATCTCTCCTGATTCTTTACCTATCTGACTGCTTCTTCTCAGTCTCTTTCATGGGATCATCAACCATGTTCCATCTCATATTTGTGAATATGCTGTCTTGGACACCCTTTTGTTTTCTCTCTATAGTCTCTCAGTGATATAATCAACTTCCGCGGTTGTTTCCAACTGGATATCCCATGGGCATATCAAACAGAACTCATCATTCCTCCTAAGTTTATCATCTTAATTGCTCCATTTCTCTTAAATGAATCAATGAGTGAAAAAGCGTTTGTTAAAATATTTGCTATGTGCCAAACATTTTGCTAAGTGCCAGGGATATAAATAAAGGCAAAAGACACTCTGCCTCTAGGAGCTCAGGTCTAATGGGGAGACAATGTGCAAACAGCTATGTACAAACAAGCTAATACAGAATAAATAAGAAATCATCAACAAAGGGAAGGCACTTGATTTAAGAAGGGCTGGGAAGGCTTCCTGTAGAAGGTGGGATTTTTAGCTAGGACTTGAAGAATGCCACAGAAGCTAGGAAGCAGAGTTGAATAGGGAGAGAATTCTAGGCATGGGGGACAGATGTAGAAGATGTCTGGAGCTGAGAGATGGAGCATCTTTTTGAGGGAGCAAGGTTGTCAGTGTCAATGGATTGAAGAGTGTGTGGGGAGAAGAGGAAGTGTAGGGTATAAGAAGACTAGAAAGGTAGAAACAGGGCTATGCTGTAAAGAGTTTTGAAGGCCAAACAGAGGATTTTATAGCTTGAAAAGGTCAAGGTACCCCCCTCCATTCTGGGCCATCTCCAGTTGTCCTGATCTATATCTTGCCACCTGACCCAGAGGGCTCCGGAGTGAGGCCAGTGACTTTGCACAACTTTTTTGTGTGCTTGTTTCTTCTCTCTTCCTGATTCTCTGTGTTATTAAGCAAAATTGTCTCCTTAGCATGGCTTTTGTTTCTTTTGAGTGGAAGTACTTTCAGCTGTTAAGTGCTAAGCCCCAGGTCCAGGGCCCTGTCAGGTGTGAAACCTGTGTGGGTGTGGATTGGTGACTTAGGAGGGGCCAGCTTGGGAACCAATGGTCTTTGGTCGTGGAGGCAGGGCTTGAGAACACCAGAAGCTCAGCTGCGAGGAAAAGTGAGCCAAGAGACAGTTTCAGCGGAAGCAGAAGCTGCTGCGGAAGCCAGAAGTTGTGGAGGCAGGAAGCTGCGGAAGCAGGGCTTACCCATGTGTAGACCCAGGAGTGCGAGCAGGAACGTGAGGCCAGTAAAAATGATTTGGCTAAATACTATCTTGTTTTTCTGTGGCCTCCTGGTTACTCTTGTGAGGTGGGCTTTCTGGGCCTGGAGTCTTTTTGTCAAGATGTTGGAATGGGGAGGCTGGTTCACGGTTCTGCTGTGGTGGGGCCTAAATAAATTTCTTGTTGTTTTCTCCTTAGAGAATCTCTCACACCTCGCGATTTCGAACCATTCAAACATACATGATTATATTTGAGATTATAAATTTGGCCTTCCTACTACATTCTCCTGTAGAATGTAATTTCCTTAAGTCCCAAGACTTTATCATTTTTAATTTGTTTCCCCAGTTCATGCTTAAAGAATTGCATTGCCTGAAATTTAATTCAGAAGCATTGTGGCATGAAGCTCTAGATTTGGAGTTAGGAAAGTCTGGGATTTGAATCTCGTCTGAGATACTTCCTTCCATCTCTGAGCCTTAAGTATGATGAGAGGACCCTACCCTATAGAGTTTTTGTGAAATCAAATGAGATTATGAGTAAGTTAATGTATGAATGAAAAAAACATTTATTCCGAGCTGATGTAAAGAGGTTTATCAGGGCACACTCAGATAACCTAACATGGAGGCCTCTGCGTTCCCTCTCACAGGGGCAGGAGTAGCCCTTGGCTGCATAGACAGAGAATCTTCGTCTTTAAAAGCAGCCAGACCGAGGCAGTCCCTCACTTTCTGTATCTGAGTAATTCCTGTTCTCTTTCTGGCTGTCTCCAATTCACTCACAGCACAGGCTCCATTCACCAAATCAGTAAGAAAGGAAAACTTCCTTCTCCTTCCCTCCCTCCCTCTCTTTTACCTTGGCTCGGAGAAATGTGCCTGGGAATGTTTGTGTTTGTTTTGTGTTGTTTGGTCTCTCGGTTTCAAGTGCAGAGAGTGGTTTGAGTCAGGTTGACCTTGGACCCAAGAATTCCAGGCCAGAAGTTGCATCTAGCCAGCAGAGCAGTCCTAAAAATCCAGGGTGCCTGGGAATCAAACCCAAAGAGGTTTTTGTACTCGGAGCTGGGACTTTGTTATGTAGGAACTGAGCTAAACTGTGAAACTAGCACTCTTCCCCTCCCCAGAGGGTACAACAGGAAAGGAAGATTAAACCCAATGTGTTGGGGCAGTAAGTTTTTTATATTTGTGATTACTCTTTTTTAAGCTAATATTTATTCCTTTGTAGACCTAATCTGACTGTTAAATGGATAATGCACTGAGATGCAGAGAGTCCCCCCACACTCAGGGAGAACATCATCAGTGGGCCTAGAACCAATGACAGAGAGCAGAAACATCCCAAATGCCCTTAAGGGTCCTGGAGATCCCTGGGAGAGTAATGAAATCTAATGCACCTTAGTCTTCCAGGCAGTGAGAGCCAGGGTAGAGAGTGCCAATGTGCCAATCACCCTGCTAAGTGCTAAGGATATAAATGGAGCAGAGAACAAGTTTTCTTCTCAAGGAGTTCATATGCTAATTCTGAAAGACAATTAACACAGAAAGATGGAAAGGCCTGGGGGGCCTTAGGACTCAGTAACAGAGTGGATGACCTTGCTTGGAGGACTGGAGGGTCCAAGTAGCAGGGTTGGAAGGGCTATAGTTGGTTATTCACTGCTCATCAAGGAGGTATAAACGACCATCTCTAACCTATAACCAAGGAGGAAGACGGATCTGGGATCTGGGAAGGAATCAGGAAGAGTCCTCATGGCCTGGTCTGCTCTACATACAACACTCTGCAAATCTTAAAGAATTGTATAAATGCCAGACATCATTATTGACTTTGTATTATTTTTTATAAACTGTTTATGACCTCAGAACAAGTAAGACATGTGAATTACACATTCTGGCTATAAAATTCAGCTCCATCTTTCTTTGAAATGTCTTGCTAAGTCAAATTGTTATTTTAAAATTTAAAATTTTGAGAAATGATCCCTAAACCCAAAACATTGTTAACATTTATGTTTGTTTAGTCTTTTATGTTTTGAGCTAAAGTTAGAAGCTAAAACGGCCCACATGTGACTTCACTACTGTAAAAAAGAGCAAGCCCCAAACTATCTCTGGCCTTCAGGCACGTCCCAAATGACCCTTCAGAGACATTATTCCTATTCTTACTCAACATTGAAGTGATTTCTCTGCTTTCAGTCAATCAGTCAGTAAGCATTAATTGCCTATTATAAATTGCTTTCCAGAATGGTTACACCTATTCACAACTCCACAAACAATGCATCAGTTTAATGATTCTTTCTGAAACATCTTCCCTATCAACGTTTATCATTTTCTTTCTTTTTTTTTGGTTAGGTTTGCCAATCTGATGGGTGTGAGGTGGAATCTCAGATTTTCCTTAATTTTCATTTCTCTAATTATTAGTGGAGTATTTTTTAATAAAGCAATAGATAGTCTGGGTTGCTTTCCTTGAGAATTGCCTGTTCATATAAAAAAAAACTCAATAATCAAAGCCTCTAAGGAAAAAAAAAGCAATTGGCCCCAAAGATGAACTGGAATTCACCATCTTCATACAGGTAAGATATTATCCCCATTTTTCAGAGGAGGCAACTAAGATATGGAGAGATTTCTAAAAGATCACACAACTAGAGAGAGAAGATGGCCTTCACGTAGAGTGTCATACCACCTTCTTAAGCCCTGTGTAGTTGTTGTGGTTGATCTTGTTTGTCTTTCAGTCTCAAAGACGACCATGACATCAGGAAGCCGATGCCATGACTTACAAGTGAAGTGGATTTAAGTGAGGCAGAGCTGTGCAAAGTGACCAGCCTCACTATCTCCTCCAGAGCCATATGGGCCCGGTGGTCAGATATAGATCAGAATGACTGACGATGCCCCACCCCAACCCTGCATAACATGGCATGGAAGCCACAGTTTTAACATATATACAGCATGAAAAATACATATCTGGTCATGAATGTGTAGTAATGTTTATGAACATGTTAACACTCTCAAAAGCAGCATCACATATGCAGGAAAACACCATTTCTTCAATCCATGAGGTCTTTATTTTTAATTTGATTTTGTGAACATATTGTACACCAGAAGACCAGTTTAGGCTTTTTTAGTTTGTTTTGGGTTTTTTGGGTAAGCACTGATCTTCCCACCCCAAATTATATCTTTCTTAGACCAGTTGTTCTGTGCTTTTATTCGTATATGGCTAGTATTACACAATATGGCCACTTGCTGAAATGTGTTTCTAATAGTCACAGACATGCTGGGGTCTACAACTTTCCCAGTGGAATAGAATATTATCTCCTTGCACTTCCTATTTAGATTGCAAACAGAGCTCAGCCTTAAAGAATTTTGCTTTCTGAGTACTTAGCTATAGTTTAAAATTAAGCAACAATGTGGTTAGTACACTGGAATCTAAACCTTAACTGGAAAACTACTTTCCTAGATGGATGAAGTGCTGGACTTGAAGTCATGAAGACTCATCTTCCTGAGCTCAAATCTGGTCTCAGACATTTGCTAGCTATGTGACCCTGGGCAAGTCACTTAACCCTGTTTGCCTCGGTTTCCTCAACTGTAAAATCAGCTAGAGAAGGATATAGCAAACCACTCTAGTATCTTTGCCAGAAAACCCAAAATAGGGGTCACTAAGAGACAGATTCAACTAAACAATGAGATAAAAAAATAAGACCTGAGGTAGTGACTGGGAGGGAAATAATGATGCTTCATCACAACGTGATGGAGTTCCACCACCAGGACAAAACATGAAAGTGGATGGATAACTTCTCAGAGTGTTGTCACACTTCCTTGCCTACAGCCCTCCAGCTCTTCACTCCCTTTGGGTAGCGATAGTGAGAGGGAAATTGACAATGGAGCATCTCCACTGGCTACCTGCTCTTTGGCGGTCACTAGGAGATAATTAGAAAAAGGAATTTTAGAAGATTCTGTCTTTAGTGTCTCACCAAATGGCAGATTCCTGGCCCAGACTGTGCATTCCAGCTGAATAAAAAATCCTGTCAGTACAAAAGGGAACCCACAGGAGCAATACGCCTCATGCAGGGTAGAAATGCCCACACATTAGCTGACCTCAGAGGTCACAGGCTTTGCTTTGTAGATACTTCATCCTCCTCTGATCACGTTAACATCTGTGTCCCCTATGGTTTTATCCTCTTCACTCTTCTCTTTCCTCTCTGGAGGTTTCATCTGTTCTTGAGGCTTTCGTGATCAGCCCTATGATCCCAAATTATAATCAGTTCAATTTAACAAATCTTCCCCAAATCTATATTTCAACTTGTCATCTCTCTCCAGAACTCTTGTCCTTTATTAAAAGAACTCTTGTCCTTGATTGGAAAATTATCTGCTCGAGAGAGTCACCTGGAAATCTGGTCAGGACCTCAAATTCAACAGGTCCAAAACTGGTGTCATCATTTTCCCTTAAAAATCCAATTCAATTAAAGAAATTTCTGTCCCTCTTTTTTTTCTGTTAGTTGATAGTACCACCATCCTCCCACTCATCTGTGATCATCATCACCACCACTGTCTGCTACCACCACCATCGATGACATAAAAGATAACATTTTAATTTTTGCTAATGCTTGCCTCAGGCATATTTGAGTCTTCTGACCTTTCCTTTACCATATGGTGCCACATCTATTGATGTCCCTTACACACAAACTTGGTTAGTTTTCCCCTAAAAGGTAATGAGCCATTGACATAACATCCTGATTGCCTAAATACAAATTCTTTCCATTCTAAAGCTCCTTTTGTTGAATTGTATATTGCCCACAAGTCTTATTTTGTTTTAAACCCAAGCTTGAACCACAGAACTGGCATGAGTCAGGTCTAGCCCAGGACATCCCAACATATCCCTGATGCAATTCGGTGGGAGGTAAGCTTAAGAGGGACATCAACAATTTTTGCAAACTGAAAGCAGTAAGTTTACATTTCACTTTGAGCACAATTTAATAAAACCCCAGGAAGGATCTTCTTTCCAGTGACCTCTTTCTCTGATGGGAATTCCATCCTTGCTGCCAGTCTTCCCTCATTGCTGCTGTAACCACAGTTTCTTTGGCCATTGCCGTCATCATTCCCATTTTCCTGTCCTTGGTCCAGCCACTGCTGACACTGCATTCCTGCTAAAAAGAGAGGAAACACAGAAAGGAAGACAAAGGAAGCTAGGAGCTCTGGCCCAGGCTCACTTGATGCCATCAGTGATAAGTAGGCGACATCTCCATGGCCCTGGGATTGGAAGGAGACCCTGTATTTTCTCATCCCTCAGTAGCAGTCACACCTTGTTGTCTGGGAAAGAATCTCACCATCTTTTATCTCACATAGCACTCTGGCATCTTGCTGCTGTCTCAGGGTCCATTATGTCATGCTAAAGTATTAAAAAGTCCTTTCAGCACTGGACTCCAACAGGATTGTTTTCACTTCCTGTGCAGTCAGAAAGTCCATCATACCTGAAGATTCAAACAATGAGTCACTTTGTCCTCAGTTTCCAGAAGTTTCCAGGGGAAACTCTTAGTGATGCTCCCTGGCATGATCTGCTATGTTACACAACATCTCCAGCTTGTCGATCACTAGGTGACCAGTAGATTGGCCATGATGACCCAGGAGACGGATAATATAAAATAGTCCTGGATCTTCTGTTTCCACAGTGAATGGGAAAGGGCAGAAAAGAGAGAAGGTGTGACCATTGTCCAGTGATGAGTGAGTGGGTTCACTACTGGAAGAACTGAACATTCTTGCCATAAATAAAATCAGAAGACAGACAGAAGGTGCTGCAAAATTGAAGGAGTGTCTACAGTTTCTTCTTAAAGAAGGAAGTGAGTTAGTTGACTGGTTTCATGACCAGAGACAAAAAGACACATTAGAGGAAGAGAGGTATAGTAGATGGGGTGCTGGATTTAGAATCAGTAACATCATCTCGGGCCGGGGGCGGGGAGGGGGGCGGGGGAAGGAGAGCCTAAAAGGGACAGCATAGTCTTTGCAGAGTTGTCCTGAATTCAAATCCTCCATTAGCAGTTATGGCTGATTAACCTTAGGGCCAGTCACTTAATGTCTCTGAGCCTCAATTCCTTCATCAGTAAAATGATGATGATAATAATGCACATAGTACCTTTCACATGCTTTCTTTGAGTATTAAATGAGATAATGCACATAAAATGCTACAAACTTTAAAGCCTTAATGGTCAGCTATTGTTATTTTCTTTTTTGGCAAGGCAATCGGGGTTAAGTGACTTGCCCAGGGTCACACTGCTACTAAGCATCATGAGTCCGAGGTCACATTTGAACTCAGGTCCTCCTGACTCCAGGGCCGGTGCTCAACTCACTGTGCCACCTAGCTTCCCCAAGAAATTTTCTTAATAAAAGGATTTATTCCATAAAAGTGCTGCTATTAATATTTTGCTGTGTATGTTGCCTTGGTATACCTTCTCATGTAAATGTTTTAATGGCAATGGCCTATATGCTTATCAAAAGAATCCTTGTTAAATATATGACAAAAGAGATAATATTTGTAGAGCACTTAGTGCTCGGCACATAGTAGGTGCTATAAAATGCTGGATACGACGATTATCATTGTTGTCATTACCATCATTGTTGTCATCACCACCACCACCACCATCATCATTATCGTATGAGAAAGGAACAACCAGATGATTCTTTACAGTTAGTCTCACAACTGAGAGGTTTTGAGTTGAAGGGATTGAGATCTTAAGAGATTGCAAGAACATATCCTTGATGCATGAAACCATAGAGATCACTCACTAATCCTCTGGTTATCAATATCAAGCAAGAAATAAAACAGGAATGCTCCTCAAAGGTGAAAATCTAAAACCATATAGGACATCTCTAAATGGAGAAAGGATTAAGGATATTTATGAGCATGGTGTCATGACTGGAGATCAGGTCTTGGAGCCAAGAAGAGTTGAGTACAAGTCCAGCCTCTGAAACAGTGTGAGTGCAAGTCTCTTAGTCTCTCACTGCATAGAAAACACTATAAGTAGCAGAGTAGGTGCTATCTTGCTTTGATAGAGGGAGTTTCCTCATCTTGGAATTCTCTACACCAGTGAAATCACAGGTATCGTCCCTATCCCTCTCCCTTTCTCTAAACCTTAGAGCACTCTAGGTCCTTGTCTGTGAAATCCATGGCTACTCAAAGAAATTTGCCTAACACACATTGCCAAAAATGGAAATATTAGAACTAATTGTATTCATCTTTCTTATTTCTCCTGCAAGACTTTAACTTAAGCCTTCCTGACTATAGCCTTTTACATAACTTTGAAGTTCCCATACATGCCTCCCCTTTAACCTGGAAATGTCCACACCTTGGAAAAGTGTTCATAGATATATATGTGCCAAAGTTTATTGGTATGGGACTCTCTCCTCATTGGTGGAGATCAATGACCCAAGCCTACATGAGGGGCAGGGCAGAGTTGGCAACAACCAGAGAGGAAGGAGATTTGGAGTTCTTCCAGCTTCAAGAGAAATGTGCAATGTACAATGCCAACTTCTCTTTAGGTACTTGAGAGGAGGCCAACATAAAAGAAGCTGGCAGTTTCTATCTGGTCCCTATCTTTAGCTTGCTAAACTAGCGGCTTCTTCAAATTTTCCCCTTGGGTGAGATCTGGGAATCTCCCTTGGTTGAGCTGAAATAGCTCGCTCACATTGGAAGGGCTCCTTCCATCTGTATTGTCTGGTATATATTCTCATATATATATTCTTTCTGATTTTTGGTTTGCTATTCACTTGGACAAATGAATTTCTTTGTTATTTGCTATATATGCTTGATGTGGAACTGTTATTTGGTAGGAAGAAAGTCAATCCTTGGATATAAAATTTGGGGTCCCTCTTTCTTCATTAATCAATAGTGATTAGGAGTTTAGCTTGAATCTAAAAATTACAGCCCCTAGACTAATAATACTTAAGGGAGCAGACAGATATAATTCTAGCCTGGTACCCCCTTCTGTCGGAGAAAAGAAGAATGGCCAGCCTCTGGCATCAACCTCTTGCTTTCTGTATTGGTGGGAATTAAATTGTCCCTTGGAGAAGGGTGGAGGGAAGAGATGCTAAAGATGTCTATTCTGGCCTCCTGGCATGCCACGTCAAGATAACCACATTACATGTGGGGTCTTGCCTGAGATAAAATTGGGCCCTTTGCTTTAGAAGGGACCTTTGGAGAGATTCTCTGCCTGGGAATTTTTTTTGAATTTTTGAGATACCTTAAACTATAAGATCCTAGAGAAATTTGGCAAGAAAAAAAATTGAGTGGCAAATGCACCATTGATTTTTTTTCTGTTGTGTGTTAACTCACAATTTAGTTCTACTGATTTAATTTTGTAAACTTTACACTTGTTGATTGCCTGTTTAAATTTGGATACTTTTGTATTATTGAAATCTCTATAAGTATTGTTATACTGATATGCTGATTTTTTAACCATTGGCCTGTTTATTATAGAAACCTCCAGTATTCCAGTGTTGAGGCCAGCCAAAAGTTGAGGGAATCTACCCCAGACTGTCATTCATCCCTCCCTACCTCTCCACCCCTCACCTCCACAAAAAAAGAAAACTCATCTCTCCCTCCCCTGGGGACACAGGGCATGCACAACATATGGGAGAAAGGGTCAAAAACATAACTTTGTGCATATGGACAAGATGAACTAAAGGGGGTGGAAGGCCTCCCTAGATTGTTCATTCTTCTTGGAGGAAAACAGAAATGAGGAATAAGTGGGTTTTATACATTCATTATTGCCACCACTGGAACAATGAGAAGTCTTTATCCTGGTGGGGGGAAGAAAAGGGGAACTACTTTTGCTCTGCCCCTTACAATGAAGGTCAGGGTGGTGGGACATGGTGGCTGCAACTGCAGCTGTGGCGGGGGGAGGGGCTGCTCCTCCCCCTTTATAATAGATTGAAAAGAGGAGATAAGAGGTTTTACCATCATTCCCCTGCCCCAATATCTTCACAGTCAATATACAAGGGACTTATGATGGCTGCTGGGCCTTCTGCCCCTAGCACCTAAGATAACACCAGCAGAAAAAAGATGGAGGAAATCCAAGTGGATGCAGGTGGAAAAGAGAAGAGAGATATGATCCAAACATAGAGCAACAGTTCCTCTTGCTCAGGCTTACCTTGTAGAGAAATTCTCCATTTCTGAAGAAGCCAGCTCCCCCCCCCCCCCCCCCCCCCGCCCTGCTCCCAAACCACTGGATCTGAGCCTGGTACTTGCTTCCATCTAGATACTTGCAGACAGGGGGTTCTGTGAAGTTGAGGGAGTGAAGATATCACCCACATGGATGCCATTCTGCATTGCTGGGTTCTGTTTAAGTATTGATTAAGTTGAATACGAGAAATCTGGAATCAGTAGATTGCCGCTCTAGTAGAAATATTCATATTGTTCTTTTTCATTGAAATAGGTCCAGACTGCCTTTCTGGAAACAAAACTCCCTACAGCCTCATTCGGTGATGTGCCTGTGCCTAAAATCTGCAAGTAGCTCGTATTCGTGTCTCTTTCTCTAACTGAGGCTGCTGATCTTGTCCTGATGGGTGATTCCATTTTCAATTCTTTTTGGTAGATCCTGGCTGCAGTGAAGAGCCATGGGGGAATTTGGGGTGCTCAAATAAAGCATAAAGGACCTGAGGAAATTGCCTTTTAAGGGATTGCCTAGACCAGGGGTGAGGAACCCGTGGTCTTGAGGTCACATGTGGCCTTCTAGGTCGTTGGATGCAGCCCTTTGACTGAATCCAAGTTGTACCGAACAAAGCCTTCTATTAAGGGAATTTGTTCTGTGAAGTTTGGATTCAGTCACAGGGCCACACCCATTAGTATAGGCCCTATACTGAAGGAATCCAGAACCCCTCCAGAAGTTTGGTGTGCTCTGTATAGAAAGGGTTATTTATTGCACAGACCCCATTTGGATGGCCTTATGCAATGAGAAATCATGTGGATTCTGAGTGATCCTGTGTGATTCCAAGGAATCATTAGGACCCAAGTCGGTGTTGTCATTTGAGAAAGGGGTGGTATCTAGACAACTCCATGTCCCAAATCCCTATAGGAACAGTTCTATGTAGTTTGGAAAACTCAGTGTCCAGTGGACTTCTATTTGAAGATGGAAGACAGTTTTCTCTATCTTTGCTTTTTCTTTTGCTTGTGGGTTGAGAAAAGCCCTGTGAAGTGAAGGCTAAGTGAGCAGAGATACTTGGCAAACTTTATCAAATGTGTCTTATTTCATTGAATCTGCAAAACTTTGTATTTGGGGATAATTATGGTTTTCATCTATACATGTGGGATTGTATATGATCATACAACATTGACTGTTTCGAGGAGTGGCACTGAGGAAGCAAGTTAAAGAGCATTGCTTAGGCCCCAGAGACTACAGACAACTATTTTGAATTTGGGACAAGGGCCTGAATTTGGGATGAAGATTATGTTAAAAAAATGTATCCCCACTTATTGACAGGGATATCAAATTTCATTGGATGGGGGGAAGGTGTAAAGGGTCTTTGGAGCATCCCCAGAACTTGCTTGGGCATGCCGAGATCATTCAACATGGTGTCAGGCTACTTCCCCTGCCATGCGTGTGTAGTTTCCTTTAATTGAGTGTGTAGCCAGGATAGGCTGAACAGTGTGTCTTTAGAATAAGCCAGATTTAGACCCCTGATCTCTTTCTGTTTCTCTCGTTCTAGTTCATTCTCTTTCCTGTTGCTCTCTTCTAGAGAGTGAAGATCACAATTCACGCAAAGGCCAGGCATCAAAAACTGAACCAAGATGGGGAAATCTCCTCCCTTTTACTTTTGCTCCAAGAAACTAGGGTCTCTATTCTGTGTTGTTATCCTCAGTTCCTGGTCCTCCAGACCAAGAGTTCAAGCCATGGCAACCTTGGAGCCAGAATTCCAAATAGCATGTTTGTTGCTGGCTGGAGGTCAAGCCCCGGGGGGAGGGGCTGGACCTGAAACCGGGACTATACTCCACTATGACCCTAATTCCCCTTCCCCTCCCCAGAGCCTAAGATGGTAAGAGGGGAGGATGAAGCCCACATAGTGGGGGCTAAGTTTGTATGTTTGTGTTTATACTCTTGAAGCAAATCTTTCTTTCTAAAAGCTAAACTATTTGTGGCTTAATGAAACTGGAGGGCAGGGAACTATCCCTACCCTTGAAGGAATACCATTTGTGGGAGCTAAAGTACTCTGCAGAGAGCCTAGACACCACCAAACCTTCCCTAATGCTACTGGAGACCCCTAAGGAATGGGTGAAATGAAGCATATCTGGCCTTCCAGGCAGTGGGGGTCAGTGTAGACAGTGTTACATAGTTTCCTGGATTTCACATTGGATGAGTAAGAGGAAAATACTGACATATGTATATATGTATACACATACATGCATATATGAATATATATATGCAAAATATAACATGCAACTCCTGTATTTAAACAATTCTTTCCTCTACTGTTTTATTATATCTATAAATATGTTGTCTTTTTTGCTGATTAAACATTTTGGTGAGAAAATTAGGGAGGAAAGAGAAAAAAATCAGCCACCATCCCTAGAGGCATATCATTCACATAACCTAAAATGGAAGAACATGCACATTTGTGGATGACCATTGTATGAAACCAACTATAAGCAAATTAGTGCCTTCAGAGGACCAAGGGTGAATTTGGTGGTATTTGGGGTTGCTGAGGGGTGGGGGTGAGGGTGAGGAGTTGGGATTACAATCAAATGTTCCCACCCTTTCCCAAGGGCAAACAGAATATCCCAGAACTCAATATTTTCCCTAGTACTAGCTGGTCACCTCACAGACTTTGGTGCTTTGTTCTTAAAAGGTATTTAACATTTTAATTATGCCTGTAAGTGGGTGCCACGATTTCTTAAAACCATACACTTAGCAAATTGAAGGCATGGTTGCATGGGACTTTAATTTCAGGTGCCAAATTTTTTTGGGTCAGAGTTGAATAAATTCTTGGCATTCTCCAGCAGTATTATATGTAGAGTTTTTTTTTCTGTCTCTCTTCTACCCCTGAGATTTTTTTAATAGCTTAGTAAAATAAAAATAAGCTTTTAGCTTCGCCACTTCTTGATGCCAAGGTTAGGTGTGCTAGCCTCAGTTCACTGGTATGGTGCTGCCCTAGAGAAACCACAATTCCAGAAATAAGTAAAGAAAGAAGACACATGTCATGCATTTTCTTAATTTTTTTTATTATTTAATATATTTAGTTTTCGGCGTTGATTTTCACAGGAGTTTGAATTACAAATTTTCTCCCCATTTCTACCTCCCCCCCACTCCAAGATGGCGTATATTCTGGTTGTCTTGTTCCCCAGTCAGCCCTCCCTTCTGTCACCCCACTCCCCTGCCATCCCCTTTTCCCTTTCTTTCTGGTAGGGCAAGATAAATTTCTATGCCGTATTGCCTGTGTATCTTATTCTCTAGTTGCATGCAAAAACTTTTTTGTTTTTGTTTTTGAACATCTGTTTTTTAGAACTTTGAGTTTCAAATTCTCTCCCCTCTTCCCTTCCCACCCACCCACCCTCCCTAAGAAGTCAAGCAATTCAACATGGGCCACATGCGTATCATTATGTATAACCCTTCCACAATACT
>CM053623.1:299792061-299878225 GCA_028646595.1 Phalanger gymnotis
TTTCACACCTGATAGGGCTTTGGGCCTGGGGCTTAGCATTTAACAGGTGAAAGTACTTTCACAGTAAACAAAAGCCAAACTCCTCAAGGGCACCCATAAACTAAGCCCATTTTGCCTTACTGGCACAGTCCAGTGACCTGATATTCATCAGGATGACTGGAGATGACCCAGGATGCAATGGGAGACCCTGGCCCTTTTAGGCTGAGGCCTTTTCATCTCCTCACTTAGAGTGAGGTGACACCGGTTCAGTGAATTAGTCTCTTTAAGAAGTGAGTCAAGGGATGGCCCCTTTAATTAGAAAAAAAAATCAAGCTGGGAGGGTTAGACCCTTAGGGTTGCTGTTCCAAAGACAGACTTTCACTCTGAGCCAGGAAGGCCCACAATAAAGCCATTAAGTGGAGCTAGGTAAGTTCCATACCTAGGTTTGGGTCTGAGCAATGCACCTGTGGGTGTATCCCTGGTTGGAAGTTCCAGTGGGTTGTAGCTGGGTTCAACTGCTCAACCAGCTGGGAAGTTCTGCAGCTTCATAATGACAGAATTGCAAGTTATTCTTTCATCCAGTAGTCCTGCTTTGGACCTCTTCCCAAATTGCCCCCCACGCCCCCTTAACTTGCCTATTACTGTGGAAAGTATTACCATCCCCCAGCCCCAATCTTCCAGGCTAACATCACTGACTCCTCACTTTTTTTCATGACCAGCACCCTCCCCTCCCACACACACACACATCAAATCATTTGTCAGGTCTTGTCATTTCTACTTTTGTAACATCTCTTGTATATGATGGAGAGAAAGGTCTCCTTTGACACAGCAACTATGCTGGTGTAAGCCTTAATCATCTCACACCTAGATTGCTGCAATGGTGTGCTGTTGGTCTCCCTATCTCAAGTCTTTCCCCACTCCAATTCTTCCTCCACTCAGCTGACAAACTAAAGTGCAGGTCTGATCATATCATACAACCCACCCAACCCTTCCTGTTACCTCCAGAAACAAATACAAAATCCTCTATTTAGCATTCAAAATGCTTCATAACCTATACTTTCCTACCTTTCCAGTCTTCTTACACCATACTCCTCTTAATAGTACTCTGCAAATCAATGACATTGGTTTCATTGCTGGTCTTTGCACAGGACACTTCATCTCATTACTCCAGGCATCTTAATGGACTGTTCTTCCTTCCTGCAATGCTGGCCCTCCTTATCTCTACCTCTTGGCTTCCCTAGCTTCCTTCAAGTATCAGCTAAAAGTTCCTTTTTCTGCAAGAAGCCTTTCTTGGTCCTTCTTAATCCTAATACCTTCTTTCTGACACTACCTTGAACATATCCACCTACTATCTTGTTTGTACATATTTGTTTGCCTGTTATCTTCCCCCAAAGACTGTGAGCTACTTGAGAGTAGGGACTGTCTTTTGATTTTTATTTATATCCCTCAATACTAGTTAAGTTAACCATAACTATTTTCATTTTTCTTTTGTCTGAGATCATGATATTCACTCCAACTTTTTTGGATATTCTGATGCATAATAGATTTTACTCCAGCCATTCATTTTTTCTAGTATGTGTAGGTTTCTTGTAAATAGCATTTTGTTAGAGTCTCCTTTTTAACTGCTGAACCCCACCCTTTTATGAATAAATTAGTCCTTTCCACATTTTTTAAATTCTTTATTTTTATTCTGAACACACCAAATAAAAACAGACACTTCCATATTCATGGTAGAACAGAAAAATAGGACTGCACTTCAAACTGCAGATCTTTTTTTATGTACAATTTTTTCTTTTTTAAGTATGTCATAAATTCAACCTGTAGTTTTCAAAGCTAAATTTCTTGTCTAAGCTTCGTTTTGGCCTTCCCTCTATTATCTTCTCTATTTTGAAACAACGAGAAAAAACTAAAATATACCTCAATTACCTTGTTTTATTTATTTTTGGTTTTGCTACCATATATTCCTATCCCTAATCATCTTTACACACACACACCTCCATTTAAAAAAAGGGAAGGAAAGAAAAAGCCCTTTTAATAAATACATTAAGTAAAATAAAGTTCCACATTATGTGTGAAAATCCATGTCTATTCTACATCACGAATCTATTACTTCTCTATCGAGAGACTGATAGCATGCTTCATCGTCAGTCCTCTAGAATCGTGGTTGGTCTTGCAACAATCAGAGTTCTTGTGTGTTTCAGAGTTTTCTTTATAATGTTGTTATTTCTATGTAAATAGTTCTCCTGGTTCTACTCACTTGACTTTACATAAATTCATACAGGCAAATTTCCAGGTTTTTCTGATGCTTTTAATTTCATCATTGCTTATTGTGCAATATTATTTCACTAAATTTATATACTATTACTTGTTCAGCCATTCCCCACTTAATAGGCACCCTACCCCCAGTTTCTAATTTTTTGCTATTGAAAAGATTCCTATAAATATTTTTGAACATATGGATCCTTTTCCTCTTTCTTTGATCTGTGGTATGGACCTAGCAGTGGTACTGTTGTGTCAAAGGTTATGCATAATGTAATAACTTTTTGAACATAGGTCTAAATATTTTTGCAGAATGACTGGACCAATTCACAAATCCATCAGTAGTATACCTGTTTTCCCTTCACCCCTTCTAGCATTTGTCATTTTCCTTTTTTGTAAACTTTGCCAATCTGGCGGATATAACATAGAACTTGAGAGTTATTATAATTTTAATCTCTCTAAACATTAGTGATTGAAGCATTTTTATATAACCATTGATACGTTGGATATCTTCTTCTAAAACTACCTATTCATATTCATTGACTATGAGTTAGAGAGTGGCTCTCATTCTTATAATTTGAATCAGATTGAATAGATCTGAAATAGAAAACTTTAGAGAAACTTGCTGTAATAATTTTTTTTTAACATTTTAACTGCATTGGATTTGTGCAAGACTTTTTGAATTTTATGTAATCAGAATTGTCCATTTTATGATCTGTAATAGTCTTTGCTCTCTCTTTGAACCTTCTTTTCTCATAGGCTTTTCTCCTATAGCTGAATCTGAAAGTTAATTTCTTCATTCTAGTTTGTTTATGATGTGACTCTTTTCTTATTTGATTCAAGAGTGGAGAGGGGATAAGGGATAGAATTGTTACTGTTTTATTTTTGACTTATTTTCTGTGGTTGTGTTTCAAAGATTGCACCGAGGTTTGGTTTTCTCATCAGGAATGTTTTGAAATCCATCTATTCTGTTAGAAATCCTTTTTCACCCAATAAAATAATACTCAATTTTGTAGGATAAGTTATTGTTGGTTCTAAAGTTTTTGGTTTTTGCCTCTTGCTAGATCATATTCCAAATTTTCCTTTCTTTCAATTTATTTGTTTCATGATCTTGTGTAATCCTGACTGGTGTCTTGTTCTTTGCTCTTTATTCCTGGATATTTCTAATATTGTTTCTTTCATGTGAAAGCTTTGGAGTTTGGCTGTGACATTTCTGGGTGTGTTTAATTAGCCTATTTTCCAGGTTAATCGTACTGATATTTTACATGTTCTGCTTATTTTTCAGTCTTTTGGCTTTGTTCTAATAGATCAATCTAATTAATTACTGAGTTTTGTTAGCTCCATTCTGTTTCTCAGAGAATTGACTCTGGTTTTTTATCTTCTGTTCTATTCTTATTCTCTTTCCAAGTATTCAAATTTCTTTCTTTATATGTTTCATTTCTTTCTTCATAATTTTTGCATCCCTTCATTTCTGGGTTCTCTTGCTTATTATGAATTTTCTTCTTATGAGATTTTACATTGGAATTCTTTCAGCCCATTGTATTTCTTTATTTTATTGGGAGTCTTCTTCTATTTGAAGTATATCTTCAACCTTAATTTTTGGATTACATTTTCTGCCAGGGCCAGGCTCTGCCCCTTCCTCCATGTTTGGATGAGATAGGTAAGGACAGGTCTCATCTCCCATTGCAGCCCTTGAGTGGGACACCAAAATACTGAGGTTTGTCTTACTTTCATTGCTGTGTAGATGCTGTTACTCTGCCACAATCTTGGATGAGGTGGTTCAGTCCTGGTCCATTTTAAAATATAGTTCCTACCTGGGATGCTATCTGGATGATTCTTAAATATGCTTTTCTAGTCTCTCAACTTGCTTCTCCAACTGCCTACTGGACATGTGAAACTGGAAGTTCTGCAGACATCTTAAATTCAACATGTTTAAAACTGAACTAATCATTTTCTTCCCACATTCCCCTCCTTCCAAATTTCTCTACTATTGCCCAGGGCATCATCATCTTCCCAGTCACCTAGGCTCACAACATAGGTGGTATCTATGACTCCCCCACTCTCTCACCCCAACCCATAGCCAATCTGTTGCCAAGGCCTATTGAGTTTGCGTTTGTAACTTTTCTTGAACATGCCCCCTACTCTTCTCTGACACTGCCATATCCCTGGTCTATTGCAAAGTCCTTTTGGTTGTTCTGCCTGTCACAAGTCTTTCTGTACTCCAGTCCATCTTCTACTTATTTGCCAATATGATTTTCCTAAAGGTGACCATGTCACCATCCCAGCTACTCAAATTCTTGTGACTACCCATCATCTCTAGGATCAAAGACAAAATTGTCTCATTGGTATTCAAAGCCTTTCATAACCTGCACCCTCCAACTTTCCAGATAAAAAGAGTTAATAAATGTTAAGCACTTTGATTCATCATTTCAATTGACTATGATTTCAATTCCCCCATATAGCCAGAGATAAGGAAATGAGTTATGTGATAACTTTAACTTATCCCCTCTTTACCTTGTATCCTGACAGCCTTATGTCCTTTCCTAATTCATTCATTCTTGAATTCTTTGGGCAGTGCAATAACGATCAAGAATGAAAGCAGCTGGTGGCCCATACAGAAATAATTGAATTTAAATGCTGGTCTAAGAGTGTCCTATATTGGTGTCCTGAAAAAATAAGGCAACCCTATCTTCTTTGATGTTAATTATATCCTTGGCTTATGTCTTCCTGGAAGAAGGGCCAAGAATGAAACTACTGGCTCACTCCCTCTGGGTGGTCTACTCAGAACAAAATTAAAGAATATTTCCAGGTCTGTGTGGGAGCAGTTTGCGTTGCCAATTGCCTATTCTGTTCCTGATTCATGATGAACCAGTAATGGAAATCTTTTGGCCTAGAAATGAGAATCAATAGAAAAATCACTTTACAAAAATTAGGTGAAGACAAGGTAGACAATGAGGGGGAAGGAGAGAGGGAGTCTCTTGGCATTATTGCCTCTTTGGTCTGGCAACCTTGAAATATTCCTCCACCAGGCTTGTCTCCTTTTTTCAATTGATGAATTCCTCTTGGAGCTTCAATTCTGTTGAAGGCCTGGGCCAGACTTTATTCTCCTTCCAGCTCTGTTACTGACTATCTAAACTTCAAATCCATGTCCCATCCCCACATATCCAATTTATTAATACTCTCCTTTTCTATTTTGTTAATGTTTTCAATGGCATAATTTTCCCTTTAATGTCAACTTGACTGTATCCCAGAAATTCTGGCATGTTGTTTTATCATTATCATTTTATTTCACATAATTATTATTTCTGTGATTTGTTCTTTGGCCCACTCACTTTTTAGGATTTTAGTGTTAAGTTTCTACTTGGGTCTCTGTCTTTTGTTTGTGTTCCCTGACCTGGTCAATATTTCACTGAAAACAATGTGTTTACTATGTCTGCTATTTATACCCATACTACAAATGCCCATTATTAGCAATATCCCTGTCCCCTAAAACATGCTCAGTTCTTATAGAAGTTCTATGTGGTGGTAAGAAATGTATGTATTCCTTAGCAGTATCATCTAGAAGATGCCGTTGGTCTTTTAGCTCTGGTTTCTTGAACAATTTGTTCAATTCTGCTCTTGTTTATCTTTCCATTTGATTTGTGCAAAACAGAGAGGGACTGTCTCTTCTACCACCATCCACTACTCTCCGTATCTTCTTGTAAGCCACTTCAGTCTTCATGAATTTATGTGCTAAGACAGTAGGAGGATATAAGTTTAATAGTGATGCTGGTTTATTGTCTAGGGTTAGTTTCCTTGTTTACTTCTTTTATGTTGTTAATTTTAGTTTTTGTTTTGTTTTAATAATATTATTGCCTGCTCTTTTGGATTCACAAAAAGAAAATTTTCTTCCAACCCTTCATTTTTGTTCTGTGTATACCTTGCTTTTCAGTGTTTGTTGTTCAGTGTTGTTCTGTGTATACCTTGCTTGTAAGCAACAGATTGTGAGGTCTTGTTTTCTTATCCAATCTGTCATTCTTTTTTCATTTTATTGGACTATTTAATCCAGCAATTCGCAAACTTTTTTTAATCTCAGGATCATTTTATACTCCTAGAATGTATTAAATACCCCCAAGAGCTTTTATTTATGTAAACTGTATCCATCGATACTTAATTAGAAATGAAAACATTCTAGTATTATTATTATTAAAATAGTATTGACCTCATGGAACCACTGAATTGCAGAGTTCTTGAGGAGTCTTCATACTACACTTTGAGAGCCATTTTTTAGAAATTTTTTAGAAAATTTTAGAAATTTTAGAAATTTTAGTCAACTTACAATTAAAGTTATGAGAGTCAGCTTTATATTTTCCTCCACTTGTCTGTAATATAACTTATTTCTGGGTCAGATTTTCCTCCTCTTCCTTTATAAAAATAGTATTTTGTTTCTTTGTTTATTTTAGCTTAATCTGCTTTAAGGCAGCTCTATTCATAGCAACTTTCTTGAACACCTGAGGGACCATCTCCAATCATCCTGATCTATATCTTGCCACTGGACCCAGATGGCTCTGGAGGAGAAAGTGAGGCTGTTGACTTTACACAGCCTTCCCTCACTTAAATCCAATTCATTTGCATGTTATGGCATCACTTCCCTGATGTCATGGTCCTCTTGGAGAACAAAGGACAAACAACAATAACAACACAAGAACAACTTTCAACACCCTCACCCTCCATTTGTCACTCCTTTCCCTAGTTTTGGGATTTTGCTTAAATTATTCATTCTCTCTATCTAGTTTCCTAAGTTTTCCTCTCTTTTTCTCTAACTAGTAATAAAGCAAAATTCCTCTATATCTCTTCCCCTTCAATTTGTTAGTTTTTGTGTTACTTTCTGCATCTTTATTTTCCTGGAGTTAGGAAGATTCATTTTCCAACTTCAGACACTTACTGGCTATGTGACCCTGGGCAGGTCACTTCATCCTATTTGCCTCAGTTTCCTCATCTGTAAAATGAGCTGGAGAAAGAAGTGACAAACCGCTCCAATATCTTTGCCAAGAAAACCCCGATTGAGGTTACAAGGAGTTGAACACAACTGAAACAAGTAAACAACTACAACAAAATTCCTCATGGCATTAAAATTCCTAAGGTACCCATTTTTAGCTCTCTGCTCTAAATAATTTTCTGTGGTATTGCTGTGTAAATCTTGCCCCTTTCCCTGATTGTTCTTTTGTGCCTCATTCTTGCTCAGTCCAAGATGTTACAAGTCTGTTTCTCCACTATGACTTCTTTTTGACTTCCATTTTCACCTTTTTCTCTTTCTGTATTTTAAAAAAGAAATCTATTAATGGTGTTTCTTGGAGAGTTGTTATTGTTGTGCTGGTTAGCTCTCTTTTTAGTTTTTTCCCCTTAGAGTAATTATTTTTTTTTTATCTGTACCTTTTCAATTGCTATATTTGTTTACCTTGCTTGTATTTCTTTCTCTGGGGCATTTACAAATCCATAATATGTTCAGGTCTGGTTTTTTTGTAGGAATTTTTAGAATGCCTATTTTCCATTGAATGTTCATCTACCACCATCATTCAATAACATCTCCTCCTTTGAGGTTCTCTCAATCCATATATACTCCCCAACCAAAATTCTGATAGCTATTGACTACCAGCCTCCAGGATTTTCTTTCCTGAATGACATGAGCTTCCAGTTGGTGCCTGTCCCCATTGTAATACTTGGTACGGGTCTGGTGATAGCCTGTTATGGATCTGGGACCTCCTATGCCCTGGTGCACAGCTGCTCCCTGGGTGTGCTCCTGACCCTATTAGTCTTCTGTGTCTGAAGACTGATCTCTGTCCTTCTGCATAGAGCAGGACTAGACAAATAACTCACTATGAGTTATTTTGGATTCTCCATCGGAATTTGTTCTGGTACATTTTTAGATCTGTTTGGAGTTTTGTGGAGGGGAGCTCAGCTCTACCCTACATCCCTAAAATCTTGTCTCCATTTCTTCTGTGTGGCCTTTTGGAGTAAACCAGTTCAACTCTATGTTGTCCTTTTTTCTCCTAAGTCCACTGCCCATGGATCATATGGCCAATCTCACCCTACTAGGTTTAGCCTTCAATCACTCCCACCACCCACTGCCTGAACTCCTACTCACGTGCTGCAAGAAGAAGCTGGAGAAAAGCGTGAAACTGAGTTGACTTGATCCATTACTGATTAAGTTACATAATTTCAAGGCAGTCCTTTGCCTTGCTTTATCCACCTCGCACGAAGAGATGTTCCTCCTTGCAAAAAACAAACAAAAACAACCAAACCAAAACCAAAAAACCCTTCTAGATAATAACAATAATAGTTAACATTTATATAGTACTTACTATGTGCCAAGCACTATGCTAAGCACTTTACAATTAGTATCCCATTTGATCCCCACAATAATCCTAGGAGGAAAATATTATTATCCCCACTTACAGATAAGAAAACTGAGGTAAACAAGGGTAACTCACCCAAGGTCACATAATAAGTGTCTGAGGTTGGATTTGAACTCAGGTCTTCCTGACTCCAAGTTTGGTGCCCCCATGTGTAGGTAACCCCGTTCCATCCTGTCTTCTCCAACAGATTGCCTCCACTATCATCTTCACTCTCTTCTCTTCAATCTCTGCTTGTCAATTGGCTGCTTCCCTATTGCCTACACACATGCCCATGTCTGCCCCATCTTCAAAAAAAAACCTTACTTGATCCCTGATAACTATCATCCCAATCTCTCCTGCCCTTTGTGACTAACTCCCTTGAGGAGGCCATCTAAAATAGATACCTCTACTTCCTCTCATTCTCTTCATTCAATTGAAACTGCTCTCTCCAATGATACTCTTTCCAACTAATGATCTGCCAAATTTAATGGCCTTTTCTCAGTCTTCATCCTTCTTGACATCTCTGCCAGATTTTGACACTTGCTATTCAACCTCTCCTTGATACTCTCTTCTCTCTAAGTTTTCAAGACACTCCTCTCTACTTGCTATCCTCTGACCTATCTGAAAACTCCCTCTCAATCTCTTTTGTTTCATCCAGGTTGTATCCACTAGCCATGAATATTGCACTCTCCTGGGCTCTCCTGGGCCCTCTTATCTTCTCCTTTCCTACAAATGTGTTTGCTGATCTTGTTAGCTCACAGGAATCCAGTTATGATCTTTATGCTAATAATTCTCTAATCTACTTATCCTTCCCTAAACTCTCTGCAGACCTCCAGTTTGGCATCTCTAACTTCCTATTGGACGGTTTAAACTCAATGTCCAATAAACATCTTAAATTCAACATGTCCAAAATTGAACTTATCTTTTCCCCAAAACCCTCACCACTTACTAACTTCCTTCTTACTTTTAAGAGTACCACCATTGTCCCAAGACACCAGGCTCACAATCTAGGTGTCACCCTCGATTCTTTAAACACTACCCCCACATCCAATCTGTTGCCAAAGCTTGTCAATTTTACCCCTTCTCTCTTCTGACAGTACTGCTACCCTAGTGAGGTCCTTATCACCTCATGCTTGGACTACTGCAATGCCCTTCTGGTTGGTCTCTCTGCCTCAAATGTCTCTCCAGTCCAGTCCATCCTCCACTCAGCTATCAAAGTAATCTCCCTGGGCGGTGGAGCCCAGATGGTGACTGGAAAGCAGGGACTTGCTTAAGTTGTCCCCCAAATCCCTCCAAACACCTGTAAAACATGGCTCTGAACAAATTCTAGAGCTGCAGAACCCACGAAAAAGCAGAGGGAAGCAGGGCTCCAGCCCAAGACAGCCTGGATGGTCGCTGGGAAGGGTCTATCACACCGTGCAGCCCAGCATGGGCCATACCAGGACCAACCAGACAGGGAGTTGAGTGGAGCAGGGCCATGAATCACTGAGTTTGGGCAGTTACAAGACTTCTCAACCCACAAACACCAAAGGCAACAGAGCAGGTTAGTGGGAAAACTGCTGGATTGGGGAGAGAAGTGTGCCGTCTGGTCCTAGCACCAGGGCGGCAGAGGTGGCGCAGGTACGGTAGCAGCAGGAAGCTCCTGTGGCTGCTTCCAGAGCTCCAGCTGTAGTTGGTTCCAACCCCAGGCCCATGCAGTGGGAAGAATCAAGCAACAGATCAGAGGGGGAGTGCAGGGAGCCCTTTGCTGGCACAGAGGCAGAGTTCTCTTGTTTTGCCCTGCTTGGATCTGGGTCTCAGTCATGGTTGGCTGTTCTTGGGGGAGGAGGAGCTCTGGTTTGGCAGAACTTGCAGTGACAGTGGAGTAGAAGTAGCTCTGAAAACAGCAACACAGCCCCTAAAGCTTGGGACAAAGTACTCTCTAATCTACAAGCAGTCATACCCTGACAAAAAGTTCAAAGGTCAAGTAGTTGGCTGGGAACATGGCCAGGCAGTGAAAATGGACTCAGAGTATAGAATCTTTTTTTCGTTACAAGGAAGATCAAAACATACAACCAGAAGAAGTCAACAAAATCAAAGAGCCTGCATCAAAAGCCTCCAAGAAAAATATGAATTGGTCTCACGCCATGGAAAAGCTCAAAAAGGATTTGGAAAAGCAAGTAAGAGAAGTAGAGGAAAAATTGAGAAGAGAAATGAGAGTGATGAGAGAAAACCATGAAAAACAAGTCAATGACTTGCTAAAGGAGAACCAAAAAAATACTGAAGAAAATACCACCTTAAAAATAGACTAATCCAAATGTCAAAAGAGCTCCAAAAAGCCAATGAGGAAAAGAATGCCTTGAAAGGCAGAATTAGCCAAATGGAAAAGGAGGTCCAAAAGACCACTGAAGAAAATACCACCTTAAAAATTAGATTGGAACAAGTGGAAGCTAGTGGTTTCATGAGAAATCAAGAAATTCTAAAACAGAACCAAAGGAATGAAAAGTGGAAGACAATGTGAAATATCTTATTGGAAAAACCACTGACCTGGAGAATAGATCCAGGAGAGATAATTTAAAAATTATTGGACTACCTGAAAGCCATGATCAAAAAAAGAGCCTAGACATTGTCTGTCAAGAAATTCTCAAGGAAAACTGCCCTGATATTCTAGAACCAGAGGGTAAAATAGAAATTGAAATAATCCACTGATAGCCTCCTCAAAAAGATCCCCAAAAGAAAACTCCTAGAAATATTGTTGCCAAATTCCAGAGCTCCCAGATCAAGGAGAAAATACTGCAAGGAACCAGAAAGAAACAATTCAAGTATTGTGGAAACACAATCAGGATAACACAAGATCTGGCAGCTTCTACCTTAAGGGATCAAAGGGCTTGGAATATGATATTCTGGAGGTCAAAGGAGCTAGGATTAAAACCAAGAATCACCTACCCAGCAAAACTGAGTATCATGCTCCAATGCAAAATACAGATTTTCAGTAAAATAGAGGACTTTAAAGCTTTCTCAATGAAAAGACCAAAGCTGAATAGAAAATTTGACTTTCGAATATAAGAATAAAGAGAAGCATGAAAACGTAAACAAGAAAGAGAAATCATAAAGGATTTACTAAAGTTGAACTATTTTGTTTACATTCCTACATGGAAAGATGATGTGTGTAATTCATGAGACCTTTCTCATTATTAGGGTAGTTGAAGAGAATATGCATATATATATAGACAGAGGGCACAGGGTGAGTTCAATATGAAGGGATGATATCTAAAAAATAAAATTAAATTAAAGAATGAGAGAGGATTATATTGGGAGAAGAAAGGGAGAGATAGAATGGGGCAAATTACCTCACATAAAAGTGGCAAGAAAAAGGAGTTCATTGGAAGGGAAGAGAGGGCAGGTGAGGGGGAATGAATGCTCTCATCAGGTTTGACTTGAGGAGGGAATAACATACACACTCAATTGGGTATCTTACTCCACAGGAATGTAAGGGGAAGGGGATAAGAAAAGGGGGATGATAAAAGGGAAGGCAGATCAGGGGAGGATGTAATCAAAAGCAAACACTTTTGAAAAGGCGCAGGATCAAAGGAGAAAACTGAATAAAGGGGGACAGGATACGATAGAGGGAAATATAGTTAGTCTTTCACAACATGATTACTGTGGAGTTGTTTTGCATAATGATACACATGTGGCCTATGTTGAATTGCTTGCCTTCTTAGGGAGGGTGGTTGGGGAGGGAAGAGTGGAGAGAATTTGGAACTCAAAGTTCTAAAACCGAATGCTAAAAAAAGAAAGTTATTCTTGCACGCAACTGGGAAAGTAAATATACAGGCAATGGGATATATAAATCTATCTTGCCCTGCAAGAAAGTAAGGGGAAAGGGGATGGGGAGAGTGGGGTGACAGAGATGGGGCTGACTGGGGAACGGGGCAATATGCTATCTTGGAGTGGGGGGGGAGGGTAGAAATGGAGAGAAAATTTGTAACTCAAAATCTTGTGGAAATTAATGTTGAAAACTAAAAATATTAAATAATAACAGAGCCATGAAAGAATAATAATTGTGTTTAAAAACAAAAGTGATCTTCTTAAAGTTCAGACCTGACCATGTCCTCCCCCTATTCAATAAATTCCAGCTGCTCTCTATAACCTCCAGGATAAAATAGAGGATCTTCTATTTGCCATACAAAGCCCTTTACACTTTATAACCTTCCCCCTACCTTTCCAATTTTCTCACACCTTACACCTTTCCCCCTGACATACTTTGACATACTTTGTATCCAATGATACTGGCTTCCTTGCTGTTCATCCAATAAGACAACCCATCTCCCAACACCAGGCCTTTTCACTGACTGTCCCCAGCACCTGCCCTCCTTCCTCATCTCTGCTTCCTGGACTTCCTTCAGATCCCATCTAAAAATCCCTCCTTCTAAAGAAAGACTTTCCCAATTTCTCTTAATTTGAGTGCCTTGTGTTTCTTACTTATTTCCAATTTATCCTGTATATATCTTCTTTGCACATATTCATGTTTTCTCCTCCAAGGACTGTGAACTCCTTGAGAACGGTTACTGTCTTTTGTCTTTCTTCATATTCCCAGGATTGCTATTGTGCTTAGCACAACATCTAACACATAGTAGGCACTTCACAAATGTTTATTGACTGATTTTTTTCATAAATTGTTAGGCTCAGGTTCAAAGGATATGTCATCTTGGGCTGCATCTTGCACCTCTTTCTTCATAACACAATACTCTTCTCCCTCTTGAAGTTTCTGATGGGTACATAATAGTCTTGTTTTATTCAACTTTCCTTTATATTTGAAGATCTTTTTCCTTGTTACTTTCAGAATTTGTTGTCTAACATTGGAATTGTTAAATTTAATCACTGTATGTCTTGGAATTTGCCACATTTTTATTTGTTTTGCATTTTCCTAGAGGTAATGATCTATATATTTTTTTTAACTTTACTCTTTGTTTTCTGTGTTCAGAAGTTCTGGGCAATTTTCTTGCATTATTTCTTGTATTGTGATCTTCAGGGTTTTGTCTTGTTTTCTTCTGGGAGATCTATAATCCTCAGACTCTCTCTCTGCAACCTGCCTTCAAGATCAATATGTTTTATTGACATGGAAATCACATTCCTTTTAATATTATTGATTTTTGCTTCTCTTCTTCCATATATTCCTTTGCTTCTGTGTATCTCATTACCAATTCATTGTTCTCTCTTGTTTCTTTGGTGAGGTTTTCTACCATGGATTCAAGTTATTTTATTCTGCCAATTATTTCTACTGAGCAAGCTACACTTTCTACTCTGACAATTCTAATTTCTCCTTTAAATCAGTCAGTAAAATTATGGTTCCATGTTCTCTTGGGAATCCAGCAGGTGTTCTGCCTCATAAGATGTCAATCCATTTTCCTTTGTCTTATAATATTTACTCACATATATCTGAACTCTTCTATGATCTGGAAGCCATATTCTCTTCTGTTATTGTTTATCTTCCCTGTTGGTTTATCTGCTTATGTTCAATATTTTTAACTGAGTTTTCTTCCTCCTGAGATATTTAGTCATTTTAATATTTTTTCCTTATAATTAATGGCAGTCACACTGGGGGACTTCAGATTGGGATTTATTTCCAATAGATTTGTCTTTTTCAGATGGGATCTGAAGAAGCCCAGGAAGCCAGGAAGCTGAGATGAGGAAGGGGGGCATTCCAGGTGCTGGGGACAGCCAGTGAAAAGGGCTGGTGTGAGGAGATGGAGTGTCTTATTGGAGGAACAGTATTGTCTCAACCTTTCCCCACATTTCCTCACATTTCCCCAACCACAGTCTCTGTCCCAAGGGATTTCTTTTTTTTTAAAAAAAAATTCATTTTATTTTTTTGTTTATGGAATAAAACAAGCATTTCCATAATATGGTATTATTTTTAAAAATCATTTCTAAGAGAATAGAACTGGCTCCAACTGAGTGCCAGTTCTCTTTTATTCAGGTCCAGTACAATGCCCCTCACACACTGGCATCCTGCATCATTTTCTTCTGTTCTTCATTTCTCCGGCTGCGTACTGTTACAGTATAGAGAATTGCCAAAATACAGTCTATTCAGAGCAAGCTTCTGTCTTTTGGTTTTCTGTAGTACAGGAAGGAGATAAATTAGAATAGAGTTCTGTTACAAGCCCATAGTTCTGCTTGTGCAGTTCTGCATCAAATGAGGGATTAGATATTGGCCTTCTCTGCTGTTAGCTTATCAGTTTGTTTCTTTATTAGGGTTCTTGGTGTCTTAGACCATGAAGACAGCTAAGATCACATTTCCAGTGAATATAGAAATAACAGAGATGAACCTATTGTGGATAGGCTTATAGGCCATGAGGATTGGAGAAAAACCTTCATCTTTTTGGTTGGATGACCCAGACGTCTCGTGCCCTATTCTTGGTCAAGCTGTACCAGCTCTTTCTTTTGGATGTGTTATTGTGCCTATGGAAATCACCAGCAAAGGATAGTATTCACCTTTTCGTAAGTCTTAGAAAACTTTCTATAACAGTATGGATACATGTCCCAGTAACTCACTAGATCTCTCAATTGTTATTCTCAAGTTGACAGAACAGTTGCCTCAAACGATGGGGTAGTCACTAACAGGTAGGTGGTGCAGTGGATAGAGCTCTGAGCCTGGAGTCAGTAAGAGCTGAGTTCAAATCTGGCCTCAGATGATTACTAGCTTTGCAACCTTCAGCAAGTCATTCAACCTCTCAAGTCACTTAACTGCCTCAGTTCCTCATCCATAAAACAGGGATAATAATAGTACCTACCTTCCAAAGCTGTGAGGATCAAATTAGATGATAATTGTAAAGTACTGGCATACAAATGTTAGTTGTAAATATTATTCTCTTCCTTTTCTTACTGTCCTTTATTGATCCCTCTCCTCACAACATCTGTAAATCTACTTTATCATTCCTTGGAAGACAAGCAGTTGTTTTTTCCTCATAACATCCAATCCTGCCTCTTCAGGAACTGGAAATAGACTGGATGAGGCGATTCCTTCTACCAATGCAGGTAACTTTTCTGCAATGTTGAGTCTTAAAGAGTTGCCCAGAGTACAAAGGGGTTAGGTGACTTTCCAAAGGCCACATGACCAGTATGTTTACAACCAGTCCCATTGGAGATGGAGCTTGAGCCCACATCTTCCTGACTCTGAGGCCATTACAACATGCTCCCTCTCTTCAGGAGGATACTCAGATTTATTTCTAAGCTCCAAGTTCAGTTATTCTTCTTTCTTTTTTCCTCTTGATGGCATTCCTTCACCTTCCCAACCTGCTGTCATGGTTCAAGATTCATCTCTGTGACTTCACATCCCTTTTTCTTCCCCATCACTTTCTTCTGTTTCAAAGAGTATGTTTTCCTATTTTCTCCTTTTCCTCTCTTGGATCTCTCAGTCTCTTTTTTTTACCTTGTATGTACACCCAATTCTGTATAGTTATCTCAAGAAATTCTCTTTTTTTTCCCTCCTCCGCATAAGTCCATTTGTAGCACCAAACTACACCCAATCAAAGCCAAGAAGTGCTAACATGGTGATAGTCATCCACATGCATTAAGGAAAAAGAGAGCCTTAGCTCAGTACATATGAAATGATTTACTTGTGTGATATAGGAAAGTCAAGCTGCTAATAATTTATTTGTAATTTTTTCCTTCATGTCTACACTATATATCAAAGGATACATGTAGTGTTCCATCTGAAGAATTACTTGTCATCACAAACAAAACAAATGCTGAGTTAAAATCATTTAACCTTGCTAATGACTGCTAGAAATGTTTTCAGCTGAAATACCCAACTTTAGGTTATATAACTCATAATAAATCTATAAGAAATGTGTGTAAGGAATTCAGACTAAATTCTTAAGACATGATAAAGTCTGATTCAGCCCTTGAAAAAAATTTACAAGAATTTGTCTTTCAAACGTTTAAGAGATTGTACGAATTATATGAATTAAGAAATGTGCTGGGATTAATAGAACATTACTAAACTCTACAACACCTTTATCTTCCACATCTCCATGTAATTTACTATAAATTCCTGTTATACAAGGTGGATAAAACTGAATATATTGTCTCATCTTGGGAAATTATCCATTTTCCTTTGTGAGCAAGAGAAATATTATAAGTATCAAGCTGAAGGACACAGGGCTAAAAAAATCATTCATTGTACTTAACACATAGTATACTAAGCTCCTCTTAGCAGTCACTTATTATACTGAAAAATAATGTGTTTCTGGAAATTTGGCCGGGGGATAGATAGCATGTGGCGTAAAAGGACAGACTGCTGAGCTCCTTTATTACTCCAAAAAAAAAAACCCTGGAATTTGTATCAGACCAAACAATGATCAAGAAATCTAATGCAAAACTACTGGTTCATAAATGAAGTTTCATGAATGAAAATTTCCCAGATCTGTTTGCAGCAGAGGACAAAGTTAAGATAGAAAGAATCCATCAATCAACTCCTAAAAGAAACCTTAAAAAGTTAAAGTCGCAGAAATATAATCAATAAAATCCAGAGCTCCCAAATCTCAAGATGCAGTGGTCCTGGTGTGGAAGTCAGAATATCCTTTGCTCCGCACCGCTATTTCCTGGCCAGCCCTACCCCTAGTCTCTCTCTTGAGAGAGTTCACCATCACCAACTGCCTAATGGACATTTGAAATTGGAGATCCCATAGGCACCTCCAATTCAATATGTTCAAAACAGAATTCATTATCATCCTTCCCCATCAACACACCTGTCTTCTGAACTTACCTTACTGTTGATGGAATTGCCACCCTCCCAGCAAGTTCGTAACCTCAATGCCACCCTCAAACTCCTCACTCTTCCTCATCCTGTACATCCAAGCTGTTGCCAAAACTTGTCATTCGGCCCTCCCAATATCACTCATGTACATCCTCCTCTCTCTACTCACACAGCCACCACCATAGTTCAGGACCTCATCATCCCTTGTCTAGAGTCAAGGGGAGGGGAATCTGCAGCCTCAAGGATACAGGTGGCTCTCTAAGTCCTCAAGTGCAGCCTTTTGACTGAATCGACTTCACAGAACAAATCCTCGTAACAGAAGATTTGTTCCGTAAAACTTGGACTCAGAAGGCCTCCCCCAAGGACCTAGAAGGCCACATGTGGCCTCGAGGTGGCAGGTTCCTCACCCCAGATTGCAATTGATTTTTTAAGTGTCTCTCCACTCCAATTTGTTCTTCATACCACTACAAAAGTGATTTTCCATCATCTGACTATGTAACTACCACCCCTCAGTAACCCCACCCCAGTGACTGCCCAATACCTCAAGTATATACTATAGAGTACTTTAGCATTTTAAGCACTCCATAACATGGGTGCTTCCTACCTTGCCATTCTTCTTACTCATTACTGCCCTCCATATGCTCTACAGCTGAGCCACATCACCTTATTTGCTGTTGGTAGCATAGGACCCTGCATCTCCAACTCTCTGCCCTTACACTTAGTGTCTGCCATGCCTGGAACCTTTGCCTCTTAGAATCCTTAGCTTCCTTTAAGATTTAGCTCAAACACAGGAAGGAGCCTCTCCTGGTTCCTCAGGTCACTACTACCTTCTCCTCAAAGGTTACCCACTCTGTACGTAGCTCATGCACCCCTTATTTATATACATGTTGTCTCACCCACTAGAATGTTAGCTATTTGAGGGCAGGGAATTTTTTTAAACTTTCTTCGTATTCCCAATGCTTAGCATAGTGCCTGGAATACAACAAGCATTTAAAAATGCTGATTGATTAATTATCCTGGACTCTCCCTCTCCCTCACATTTAATGAGTTGACAAGTCTTGCAGCTTCTACCTCCACAAAATCTCTCATGTTGAGAACCTTCTTTTTACTCACACCATCACCACATTAGCTCAGACCTTCATCATCTCTCTCCTAGATCATGGCAATGGCTTCCTAATTAGTCCTCCTGCTGTAAATGGACCAGCCCATTCATTCTCCACACATCAGTCAAAACTATATCCTCCAATCCCAGATGACTTTGCCTTTCTTTTTCTAAAGGGAATCTCAACTGAAAAGAAACATCCATGCTTCCTGCCTACTTCCACCAAATAATGACAACAGAAAAGCAAAGTTGGAATGGTGTAGGGGATAGTTCTGTTCAACAACCTAGGTACTTCCTATATTCAGATTCCTAAAAGGAAATGAGATTTCCTTTCTGAGTGTTAGCAAAATGTTATTGAAATGGGATGTACCCACAGTGTTAAGCCTCGTTAGCTAACCTTGTCTAAATCAGAGTGTACCATTAGAGATCCTTTTTTGTTACATATATTTTATTGGCTATTGCAAGCATATTTTTGTGTGATCACAAGTGCCTAGCACAGTGCCTGGCACATAGTATGTACTTAATAAAAATTTAGCTACTCATTATATTGCCTGGCTTCTCAATGGGTGGGGAAGGGGCTGGAGTGAGAGGGAGAATTTGGAATTCAGATTTTTTTTAAAAAATGTAAAACATAAGCATAAAGTATTTTGAAATAAGTATTTAGTGATTGATTAATTGATTGAACCAAGTTTTTGTCCTCCATTTGTGCTATGCCAGTAGAGAATTGTCAGCAGGGAACCAGACTTCATGATTCATCTGGTTCAATTGTTCCATTTTATAGATGAACCAACTGAATGAGGTCCAGAGAAAATCTCCTAGTTCCTAGCTCAAAACTCATTCTATAAAGCCCTGAAATTTTCCTGAGAATTACCATTTTGACACTATAGTAATAAATGCAGAGAAAATGTGGCATTTTTGAAGATGAAGGTTAAAAAAATAATAGTTTTCTTGTTTTTGCTATTCTTAACCCCCCTCAAAACCACGTAGAGCAAACCACTTCTAGACCAAGGCCATCCGGGAAGAGCAGTTTTAGAAAGTGGGAAGATGCTATGGACAGTGCTGTATACAAGTAAAAAAAAAATAGAAGGTCTGTGGGAAGCTGACTCATTGCAAAACTGGCTCTCCCTGCATTGAGGAAGGGGCCTAAAAAGTTTTTAATTACTTGAGCATATATTGCAAAAAATTTCTCCTGAGATTCTACTGTTCCGTGGCACTGTGAAACACAGGCCTCCATTGCTTTTTGGGCAAAGAAGTCCAATGTTACTGTTTGTGAACATCTTTTTGCTTAATTACACTTATAAAAAAAGCAAACCAAACAGTTTTTAAGCACAGAAAGCTCTGTGTACAGACAACTCCCTCTTGCCACAAGTAGCAAGGATGGAGGGCCCCATGAAAAGGAGCAAAAATAGGGACAAGATTTTTTAAAATAAACATTTGAAATTCCACTGAAAAAAATAGTTATTCGCAACCAATGTAACCTGCTAAATCCTGCTGTCAAATAATGTGGATACAAACACCAAACCAGCCTTCCCATGATGCAACACTAACCTTTAGGAAGGAGAGTGGTATGTTTATAAATAAATGGTCCATGGTCCATCTCTATCTTAAGTATTAAAATTTTAGGTGAGAAAACACGTTGCTTTTTCTGGAATATTTTACAACGGGTATACACAAAAAAACAGCGAGAAAGAATACAGTCTAATAAAAGATAATTTTTTTCCTCTGGGGAAGAGAAATATGTATCTATGTCACTTCCTACCTCCATTGTTTCTCCTGGGTTGTAGGTCTTTCCTCTCAAAATCTCAAGATTCAGACATAGACTCCAAAAACTAATGCCACGGTGGCAGAATTGTGCACTGGATTTAGCACATATTTGGACATCAAAAGATTAACCAAACCACCTCCACTCATCTCACAGAGAAATGTGGGAAAGTCAGTCCCAAGATCACAGAGGCCATGCTCTCACCCCCAAACAAACTAACTGTGTGGGAAACTAAACCAAACCATCTGTTTTATTCAACCTGTCATTCTGAGCTTTGCGGCAACTAAAGGAGGGTAGGGGGACAGCCCTGTGAGGGAAAAAAGGTTCTTTCAGACATGGTATACTTGTTGGGTAATGTGTATTTTGTCTAATGTGGCACCCAACTCCTTTTTTCTCTTTTTGGGTTGGTACTCTTGCACTAACCTGTATTTTACACTATCAATTTGAGTACTCAGTGAAGTGGGGGGCCCAGACATGGCCATGGCAGTTGTGTCCAGGCCTCCTTCTCAGGTCCCAGAAGTAACCTGGAGTGGGGGAAATATATGTCTACACTCACCGTTATAGCTCCAGAGCCCCCACCAGTGTGTTTTCCATTTATACAAAGTAGTTAAAATAACACATTAACTTACAAAATCAATAATAATCATAATACAATTCTAAATAGAGGGCAAAACCAGGAATAATTGAAATATCACAATCTACCCAAAACCTTGGATCACACTTCTCACCAAAGCATATAGTATCTGAGGGAGGTGAGAGAATTTACAGAAACTATGATACAGGGTGACATATACAGGCAACTGGCTTAGATCTCCATGATCTCCTTAATCTCTTCCAAGCTTTTCTGTTTCCCTGTTGGACAAAGCTTCATTTCTGCTACTCTTGGGCCTCTGAAGTAAGGTCAAGTTCTTTTAGGTAACAGCAGCCAAGAGGGCTTCCTATGACTGTTCCCTTCACTAGGCACTAAGGCACCATAGCAATTGCTCCACTAAAAAGCAATTCCCTTTAAGCTTGAGATCAGCAAATCTCTTCACCACCAGCTCTAAAGGGCTACATAGGTATACTTTGAAGGTGTTCTGGGCCTGACTCAGGCCAGTCCCCTGGTAGCTTTGGTTTAATATTGGAATAAAATGAACTATATGAAAATCATTCCTCAGATAACAAAAGATTTACTTAGCAGTAGGAGGCAGGAGCAGGATATTCAACAAGAACAAGCACTGAGGAAATTTGAATTAATTCAGGGGAACAAAACTGGGGTATTCACCTTTTCTACCCAGCCAAACATCTAAAAGAGTTCTGGGAACTTCTCATGGCTACTTTGTATATAGATGGCAAGGAAGTGACATCGACAGCCCAAGCCTTGAATCCTCTGAGCCAATCAAGTCTTGAGGATAGTTTCAATACCTTTTAAGGAAACACAAGGCTACCTTTCATGGTGGGTGGGGAGGGGCAGTGACGATGAGGGCTTAGTCTATTTCTCCTCCCATGAAAGGGGTATTATTTCTCTTAAGCCATGAATGGCCCAAGAGAACCAGTAAGCTTATCCCAGCCAACTCTCATTACACTTTGGGATGCTCTTTCCTCCAACCAGTTCTGAGCATCAGCATTTTCAGATGAACTCCCTCCATGTTCACTGTAGAATCTGTATCCCTAGTCAACTATTTTCAGCTCCTGTCAGCCTCTCAGCCTCATTGACTTCTGTCCCCTTTGTAAGCTTCTCTTTTCCAGGCTTCTCAGAGGGACAAGCTTCTATGTTCTCTAAACAGCTCCTCTTGTTGGCTGAATTTTCTCATTGTCTCTCCTTCCTAAGATCAGGGCCTTCTTGTGTGTTCTATCTCTGTCTTAGACTGAGAAACCACAAATCCATACTTCTATCATGCACAATACAAATAGATAATATAAAATGTTTCAGGGTATTTGATTCAGAGTTTCCGAGCAACATATTCCAAAGTCCTGAAAGCAGCCATATTCATGAAAGTAGCCATGTTAGCTAATCTGTTCTCACACCAGAGGTTCTAGTCCTGCCTGAACACCTCATACACCCCTGGTATGAGGGTTTGCTGTACCCTTCTCAGGGCTGCTCATCCACTTTTGGTGTTCACCTTCACCTACCTCTCACCTGTGCCTCCAAGAAATTGTAGCATGCACAGTGACCACACCCAAATTAAACTGTCAGCAGATGGGCTGAACTGGGTTGAGTATAACTGACTCAAACCCACTAGTGAGTTGGGGGATGTCTACCCCAAGCATGTGAAGACTTCCCCTGGTGGAAGGGGTAGATGAGGACAATTTATTCCAATGGCCATGAAGGTGTCTGAAGCAGGCACTGTGGAGTGCTTAGGGCTTGGTCAGACACCAAAGACACCAAGGTCATCTGCTGCATCCTGGGCCATGGGCAGTCATCTTGATTTCAGTCTTATCACTGGATTTTGATGACTCTGGAAGAGAGAGTGAGGCTGATGACTTTGTGCACCTCGGCCTCACTTAAATCCATTTCACACATATGTCAAGATATCATGATGAAGTCATTGGTCCTCTTGAAAAATGAAGGACAAACAGCCACAACTGGAAAGCAATGCACTGCAGCCAGCTCCAACCTCAGTTAGTAGTACTTTTGCCTCTGAGCTGCTTTTATTTAGATCTTCTCAGTGTTTTTATATGAGGTTCTATTTTCTTCCATGTCTTCAGAACTCTGTTTCTCCTCAGATTATTTTTTTCTGTGTTTTCACATGAATGTCATTTTTGGTCCCTTTAGGTAATTAAATGTCCACATGAGAAAGGGACTCCATCTATCTATCTATCTATCTATCTATCTATCTATCTATCTATCTATCTATCTATCTACCTATCTATCTATTTATCGATCGATCTATCTACATATATCATAAGTACTATACAATATTTATACAATTATCAAACCATAAGTATTCCATCCCTACCTCATGCCTGTTATTGCACTAGGCACTGGGAATACAAAAATTGTCTCAGAAAGCTGATATTCTGCTTGGGAATAATCAAAATAAGGGTAACAATCATTGTCCCCCTCATGTAGCAGGGGAGTGTCATCGTAGAATAAACATCTCTAACCTCTTCTCCCCACCTTCCTTCCCCCCTTCTCCAAAGGACATTTTAATTTCTGCTGAGAGGAGAAGCAAAAGGTTGAGACCAAACACTTACTTGGCCACTCTGCTTTCCTCAAAGATAGAGGGTATTAGGCTAGAACAATCTACTCCCTTTATTATTATCAGTCAAAGGGATGTGGTTCCCAGGTTTGAGCTAATCTCTCATTGCTGTTTCATTAATTGTAGGAGCAGGACTCCAAGCTTCATATCCAAGGTTTAACTCTCTTGGTCCCAAATACCAGTTCCACAATGAACCTACAGAAAGTAGCAATTATCAAAGAAACCTATTTATCCAAGTTGAATATCAAAAATATGGAAATGAGAGGAAGTCTACATAGAAAAATATATACCAGACATTACAGATTGAAGCAGCTGTCTATTGGGTATTGAGTAACTTAGTCCAACCAAGACACAGAGTTCTAGAACTCACCCAAGAAGAAATTCCCCAAAGCATCTTATGTAGCAAGCTGGGATGTAGGGACACGATGCAGACTGCCAACTTCTGCAGCTTCTTCCCAGAGTCTTCTCCTTCAGCCACCTGAAATAGTACCATTCATCTTCTTTCTTGAAACTAGAAGACAGAAGGAACCAAAGAGGCTTCAGAGCCTAGAGAGGCTGAAAAGACCTAAAGAGAATCAAAATTGGTTCAAAGACTTGAAGAACCTGAAGAAATCAACCTTCTCTCTTTCAGTCTCTCCAACTCCACCTTGCCCTTCATGCAGGAGTGGAGCATTGATCTCCACCAATCAAGAAAGAGCCCCATATTAATGAGCTTTGGGATTCGGGTTACATAAATACACAAAAGCATAAGTACACTAAACATAAAGTAATTTCAGAGAAGGACACTTCTCTGTATACAGAAAAAAAATTATTTACTAAGTTTCCTGTTTAGAGACCATTTTGTATTTTCTAATTTAAACTGATTTTCCTTGAATTGGCCCATTTGAAACTCTCTGGCATTTGATTTCTTTTTCCATAAAGTTCTTCCCAATTTCAGTAATGCATTTATCTGTGGAATGATTTGTCTTCCTTGATAAAAAAAAAATTCCTTATAATTTCCCTGGAACTTCATAGTTTGAGGAAATTTCCTCTCACACACTGGTTGAAGAAATCCATAATGAAAAGTGTTAGGGAGATTAGGAAAAAAGGACACAGAGTTATTGTAAAGAAATTGTTTCATTTACCTTAATGTATTATGTAAATGTGAAGTATTATTAAGAAAATCAGACTTTCAGGTTGCGTGTATGTTTCTAACTTTAAATTTTATTCCTATTTAAAAGCAGATGAAATGAAGTGGACTAGTGAATGGGAAATGGATGAATTTATTAGTGAAGATATGGGATAATTCCTAATAATGCAATATCCCAAATATGCCATTTTAAGGTACAGTGATTCTGAGACCAAATGAGTTAACTTACCATTTATTCCTATGTTTTTAATTAAAAAAAAACAAACAGAAATGGGTATTGCATTTTGTCAGAAGATTTTTCTGTATCTATTGATATAATCATATCAATTTTGTTGTTCATGTCTGAACCAAAGGGCACTAGCCTACTTACCCCAAAGTCACCAAGTCTGATACCAAAGTCACCAAGTCTAATCCCAAAGTCTGAAGCCAAAGTTACCAAGTCTGAGTCTAGGAGGTCACAAAGTCCAGTGATTCCAAGGCTGCTAAGCCTATTGACCTCCTGCCTGCTGAGCCTACCAGATTCTGGGTCTAAGGCTACTTGTCCCAAGTCTTCAGAATAAATGCTTTAATGCTTCAAGACAGGAAGACTTATTTAAACTTTAAACCAATATTTTTTCTCAGCCAGGGTATAATTATTCAATCTTTTGTACAAATAGAGGAAATACTGAGTCACAAAATTTAACTGTCAGTTAACCACAATTAATTGCCAGGAGAATGAATAACTAAAAAATTGGTAGTGTACAGAACAAATCACAGAAACAAAAGATAACTTCATTCAAGGTAATGACAACAATCAATAGTCTGTTATCATTTTTGAGATCCAGCCAAAGCAGTACTTAAGGTAATATTTATATCTCTAAACACTCTCACCCATAAAATAAAAAAATAAATAGATTAAGAATGAATTAGAAAAAAGCTGAGAAACAAAAAAATTTAAACATTAAATATGAAAAGAGAAATCTCAAAATCAAAGAAGAGATTAACAAAATTGAAACAAAAAACATAGGATTAATGAGTAAAACTAAGAGCTATTTTTTAAATAGAGAAAATCTTTAGCTAATTTGATTGAAAAGAAGGAAAAAAACAAAATAAAATTAACAGTGTGTAACTGAAAAAAGGAGAATTAAATGGAAAAAAAAATATCATGCAATAGAAAGAGCACTTACCAAATTCCTTCTGTGATATAAATATGGTCTTGATACCTAAAATATGGAGAGTCCAAATAGAGAAAGAAAATAATAAACCAATTCCCTTAATGAATATTAATGTAAAAATGTTTAAATGAAATATTAGCAAAGAGGCTACAGCAATCTATCACAAAGGTTTAACACTAGCACCACAATGGATTTATACTACAAATGCAGGGATAAACATAATCGATATTAATTACACCAACATAGCACATAGTGTATGTACATTACTATATAGGCAAGAGCCAGCATTATATTAAATGTGGAAAACCTTTCCACATTTCCAATGAGATCCTTTCCAATAGATTCCTTTCCAATTCCAAGATTCCTTTCCAATAAGATCAAGCACAAAGAAAAGATGTTGGTGGAGCAAAATGACAGAATAGAGGCAGGAACCCATCTGAACTCTTCCAATATTCCCCTCCAAACAACTTTAGTGCATCACATCAAATTTTGGAGTGGCATGGACAACAAAAGATTGGGGTGAGATATTTTTCCATCTCAAGACAATGTAGGAGATTGGCAGTAGAGGTCATGACACTGGGGCATAGGCAAGTGTGGAGCACATACAGAGGCAACACCAGTGGTAGGTTTTGGAGGCAGTGGTAGCAGCAACAGCAGCAGCTCTGGGATCTCAGCCCAGAGATAGTAAACAGATTGGACAGCTGGTCAGAAAGAGATTATAGGAACCCTGAGCTGACACTGAGCACAGAGGCAGGTGCTGTTTGGCAATTCCATTGCCCATGTGAAGCTCTGGGTCACAGTTCCAAGGTGGAGAAGGGCACATGTGGTCAGTCACAAGAGAGCACGATCCCTAGTCCCAGTTCCAGGGCAGAAAGGAGCATTGGTACTTGTGGCTACAGAAGAGCAGGGGTCTTTCCTAGATAAAGACCGCAGACCAGGAAAGCAGTGACCATACATGTCCCAGGATAATGCCACCTTAGAAGCACCAAAAACATGCAGAACCCCAGAACTAGCCCTGAAAACAGCAGCACGAAAAATGCTATCCATTTCCACGAAGAGAACAGATGAATTCTAAGCATAAATTAAAGTATAATTTTTTACTTTATTTTCCTTCCTTTTTTTCAACATGGCTAAGATGGACATATGTTTTGCATGACTTCACATATATAACTGATATCTTATTACTTGCCTTCTTAAGGAGGGGAGAAGACTGGAGGGAGGAAGAGAATCTGGAGCTTAAAAAAAGAATATTAAAAATAAATAAAATATTGAAAACAAAAAAAAATTTAAAGCTGTCCATTTATTAAATAATGCTAGAAATGTTAGCTATAACAATGACAAAAATAAAAGTAATAAGCATGGTCAAAGAAGAAACAAATGACAAATCCCTTTTGACAGATCGGTTAAAATGACAGAAAAGGAAAATGACAAGTGCTGGAGGGGATGTGGGAAAAAGATGGACACTAATTTACTATTGGTAAAGTTGTGAACTGGTCCAAATATGATATACTAGAAAACCCTAGAGAGTCAACTAAATAATTGAGACAATAATTTCATCAAAGTTGAAGGATATAACATAAATCCACATAATTATCAGTATTTCTATACTAAACATAGCAGAAAAAAAAGAAAATTCCATGTAAAATAACTACAAAATGTATAAAATATTTGGGAGTACACTAATGAGAGCCAACAAGAATTACTTGAATACAACTACAGAATACTAAGAAAATAAAGACACCCCTACATAATTGGAGAACTGTTAGTTGCTCATATGTTGGCTGAGTCAATATAACAAAAGTGACAATGCTACCTAAATTAATTTACTCATTCAGTACTAAACCAATTAAAGCACTAAAAGGTTTCTTTATAGACTAAAAAAATAACAACAAAAATTCCCTAGAGGAGAAAAGGCCAAAAATCTCACGCAAATAGTTTTAAAAGTGAGGAGGAAAGGGAGCATGACAGTATCAGACCTCAAGCTATCCTACATAATGGTAATCATCGAAAGTATTTGGCATTGGTTTAAAAAAAAAAAGATGGAATGGTCTAGCAGTGTACAATTTAGCTATACAATATACTGAAGCAAAAAAAAAAGAAGCAGATTAATATACAAGAAACCCAAAGACCCCATCTTCTGGTTAAGGACTAACTGTTTGATAAAATCTGCTGGGAAAACAGGATAGAAGTCTGGAAGAAATTAAATTTAGACCAACACCTGACGTAAGAAGGCCGAATTTATAATCTCAAATATAATCATGTATATGTTTGAATGGTTTGAAATCGCAAGGTATGAGAGATTCTCTAAGTAGAACGCAATAAAACATTTATTTAGGTTCCACAGAAACGGATTCATGAATCAGCCTCCCCATTTCGACACTTCGATCACAAGCTTCCAGGCCCAATAACTCTGCCTCACAAGAGTAACCAGGAGGCCACAGAAAAACAAGATAGTATTTAGCCAAATCATATTTGCTGGCCTCAAGTCCTTGCTCACACTCCTGGGTCTACACACTGGTCAGCTCTACTTTCGGGTCAGCTCTGCTTCCACAGCTCCTGCTTCAGCTTCAGGTGTAGCTGTCTCTGCCGCTGTCACCGCCGCTTCCGCCACACTCTCCAAGCTGTATTCCAGCTAGCTGACAGCTTCCTCTCTTCTTCAGCTCTTAACTCCTGTCACCAACAACCTCTCCAACTGCCTCCCCACTGCTTCTCCAACTGCCTCCAACTGCCTCTAACTGCCTCTTAGCTCTGCCCCAACCGTTCCACAAGCTCCTCCCACCACAGGCTTCTATTGGCTCCAGTGCTAGCCACTCCCCCTAGGGTCCTGGGAGGCTCACATCCCCATAGGTTCCACACCCAACAGGGCTCTGGGCCTGGGGCTTAACATTTAGCAAGGCTCAAGGAAATACACTGAATTACTCAAAGAAAACAAAGACTATTTTGCTTGTCAACACAACACCTCACACCACAGTCCACTGAGATAAGCTTCAAATGAATATATGACCTCAACATAAAGAGTACCATCAGGTACAAATCAAAGGAACGAAGGAAAAAATTATCTTTCAGATCTATGCCAGGGAAAGAGTTCCCGTTCAAAGGAGATAGAGAATCACAGAAGATAAAATGGATAATTATGATTATATAAAATTAAAAAGGTTTTGAACAAACAGACCCATTACAGCTAAGATTAGAAGAGAAATAGTTAACGGGGGGGGGGGGGAGTCTTTGCAGTGAGCTTCTTTGATAGAGTGCCCATTTCTAAGATACATAAAGAACTTCAAATTTATAAGAATACACATTACTCAGCAAATGACAAATCGTCAAAAGATATGGACAGCGAATTCTTAATGGAAAAAAATCCAAGCTATCTGTAGTCATATTATAAAAAAATTATTCAAATCACTAATAATTAAGGGAATGTAAATTAAGCCAACGCTGAAGTTTTGTTTCATGCTTATCAGATTAGCAAAATTGTGAAAAGCCAAAAATTGCAAATATTAGAGGATGTGTGAAAATGGACACATTGATGTCCTCTTGGTGTAACTGTGAATTGGTCCAGACATTCTAGAAAGCCCAAAATGTTACATTATGTGTATTTCATTTGACACAGCAAATTCTCTACTAATTTAAGCTGCAAAAAGATTAAAGAGAAAATGGTTTTACATGTACAAAAATATTTATAGCTGTTCTTTTTGAAGTGGCAAAGAACTGGAAATGGAGTCTTTCTCAATTAGGGAAGACTAAATAAATTGTGCTATATGAATGTAATGGAATACTATTGTGCTTTACCCCCCTGGATCACTGCCTTGTCATGGTGGTGGGGAGGGGGATTGCATAGCTTGATGAAATCATGAACTATGCCATGCAGGGTTCCCTAAGGTGAACAGGCCATGGTGAAGAGTTCTGACAAAAAGTCTGATAAACTCCATGGACAGTATTGAAATTATAAAAGATATGATACTGGGAGATATGTTCCTCAGGTCAGAAGGTGTCCAATATGCTACTGGGAAAGAGTGCAGAACAAGAAGTAACTCCAGTACTAATGTAGCAGCTGAACCAGAGCCAAAAGGAAGCTCAGCTGTGGACGTGTCTAGAGATGAACAGAAAATCTGAGGGTGTAAAGATCAATATTGCACAGGAACCTGGAATGTAAGATCTATGAACCAAGGTAAGCTGGATGTGGTCAAACAGGAGATGGAAAGATTAAATATCAACATCTTGGGTATTAGTGAACTTTAATGGACAGAAATGGGTGAATTTAATTCAGGTGATCCTTGCATACATTACTGTGGGCAAGTAAATTTCTTAAAAGAAATGTAGTAGAAGAAAGAAAAGTAGCCCTCATAGTCAATAAAAAGGTGAGAAAAGCAGTGCTGGGGCATAATCTTGAAAATTACAGAATGGCATCTGTTCAAATCCAAGGCAAACTAATGAACATCACAGTAATACAAATCTATGATCCAACCATAGAGGCCAAAGAGGCCTTCACTGATCTTCGAAGGGATCAACCCATCAACATGTTGCTACCTTGATGAACTTCTAATAAATTCCTTTTAATTCTCTTTGTCCTGAGTTTTGCCTCGTTGATCAGGGTAAAAGCCCAAATAAAGAATTTTCCTTTCAACATATTAATTGCTCATTCTGGAAAGCATTTGGAGTTACACCAAAAATTTGCTAAGCTGTGCATGCTTTTTGACTTAATAATACCTCCAAGAACCTATACTCCAAAAAGATCAAAGTTAGAGGGAAAAGACAAATATTTACAAAAATAATTTTTAGAGCAAAGAACTGGAGGATTTCCAAACATATTGGGGAATGGATGAACAAATTATGGTACGCATATGTAATGAAATATTATTATGCCAGGAGAAATGATGAAGGGAATGATTTAAGAGAAAACTGGGGAGACTTGTATGAACTGATGCAAAGTGAAGTGAGCAGAACCAGTAGTATAATTTGCATAGTAACGACAATATTGTAAAGACAAACAACTTTATAACTAGGAAAAAAATATTTGTAGCTTATCTGTTGCCAAGTCATGTCTTTCCTAGTTTTACAACATCTTTCATATGCATATCCTTTTCTCCACTCACACAGATATCTCTCTGGTACAGGCCTTCATCACCTCAGATTTGTACTATTGCAATAGCTGTCTGGTTTGTCTGAGCATTCTAGATATGGGGGACAAAGCGAACCTGAACAGAGTTAGGAGAAAGTGTGTCCTGTGCGAGGAACATCACCATCAAAAATGCCAGTGTCACTAGCTTGAAGAGTACCTGAGAGGAGTAAAGTATAAGCAAACTGGAAACTAGTACAGACTGATAGGAAAGGGCCAGGCTGTGAAGGCTTTTAAAAGCCAAATAGAGGATTTTATATTTGAATCTGTACATAATAGGGAGCTACTGGAGTTTACCGAGTAGGGGGATTGATCAGACTTATGCTTAGAAGAAGGAAGGAAGGAAGGAAGGAAGGAAGGAAGGAAGGAAGGAAGGAAGGAGAAAAGAGGGTCATTGAAGCATTTTTTAAATGTATAGAAAAAAATACCTGAGTCACAGACAAGCAGGATACCATTTATATAGCACTTTAAGGTTTGCAAAGCACTTTCCATATTATCTCATATGATGCTGATAACAGCTCTGTGAAGTAAGTGATTTTATCATCCTCCCTCAACTCAACTTACATATGAGAAAACAGAGGCTGAAAGAGGTTAAATGACTTGGCCAGGATCACACAGTTTGTAAGTGGACTGGAGCAGGATTTGAACCCCAGTCTTTCTGATTCCAAGTCCAACACTCCGTCCACTGAATCAGCTAGGTATTGAATTTATTATACATATTTTAATGCAAAAAGAAGCTATGCATAATAAATATTCATAGTTTCTTCTACAATCCTCTTTTTCTATTCTACTATATATGGAAATGTCCACTTCATTTGGTTTTTGTTAAGTTTAGATTTTTTAAAAAAACAAATTTTAAAAGCCAAAAGAAGGAAGCAATGCTGATAAAAAGCCAGTATCACCTCATCAAGAACAGGTTGACTAGACCGATGTAATTTCCATTTTTCACATGAAAATAGGCTGTTGAATTATTGTGCAACTGTAGATATAATATGTCAATATCCTACTGAAGCATTTAACCAAGTTGTTCGTGCTATTTGGGGGAAATGATAGAAATATGTAGACTAGTAGAATTACTACACAAATTCTGAACTCAATTACGGCAAGATATTAATAATAGCCGTGAATCTTTCCAAATTAACTTGGAATGAATTCTCCAGTGAATTGTCCTAGACATCTGCACAGCACCCTGTGCAGTTCGTCATTTTTATCAGTGGTTTCCATAAATTCACGCTTATCCTATTTGCAAATGTCACCAAGCTGAGAGAGGTTGCTAATCAAGTGGGTGAGTATTCTAAATATCTTGGCAGTTTACAACAACGGACCAACACCAAAAGATGAAATCTAGCAGGAATAAATCTAAGGTTTTATATCTGCTTTTTTTAAAAAATCAATTTCACTAATATATGATGAAAAAGCAAGATTAAACCGAAATTTAATTGAAAACGGTTGGGCGGAGATTGTTGATTCAAACGTGGTATAGAAGCCAAGAAAACGTTTGCAATCTCAGGTGGCAGGAGTGAGGAAGGATCACTGGCGCCCCCTGGCGGGACTCGGCGGCCGCCGCTGTCTCAAGGAGGGGTTGGGGCTGGCGGAGGGGATGGCTTGGTCCTCCAGGGGGCTGGACCGCGAACAGCTCAGGGCTGCTCTTAGGGATGCGCAGCCTTCATTTAGAAGTAAAAGTGAGGCGGAGTTCTCAGTCTGTCCTTCCCGGGGCTTGGCTGGGCAGGAGGGCGACAAGAAGAGCTCCCTAAAGGCCGGAGCGAGGGTGGGAGGGGGCTGGAGACCCCCGCGCCCTCCTTTGTCTTAAAGGGCATCGAAACCGTCTTCAAGATGTGAAAGCTCAAGGGCTCAGATCACTGAAGGGCTGCGGGAGGGAAGGAGGGAGGGAAGAAGGAAGGAAGGAAGGAGGGAAGAAGGGAGGGAAGAAGGAAGGAAGGAAGGAAGGAAGGAAGGAAGGAAGGAAGGAAGGAAGGAAGGAAGGAAGGAAGGAAGGAAGGAAGGAAGGAAGGAAGGAAGGAAGGAAGGAAGGAAGGAAAAGGAAAAGAAGGAGGGAGGAATGAGGAAGGAAGGAAAGGAAAGAAAGGAAGGAAGGAAGGATCTGGATCTGAAAATGGGCTATAATGCTTCATAGCTGTGTGAACCCTCTAAACTTCAGGTTCCTCACCTGTAAAAATGGATAAAATAATACTTGCTTTTTCAAATGTTGTTATGAAGAAAGTGCACTGTGAATTTTGATGCATTGTCTAAATGTGAATTATCATTATACACTTCACAAGGGCAAGGATTACGTCTTATTAAAGTTTATAGCTTCATCAGAGGGAAGACTAAAGGCAAGAAGACCAAGTAAGAAATTACTCTAACAGTCCAGACAAAAAGAGATGAGTACTTGAACTGAGATACAATAGGGGTAGGAAAGAAATAATTCAGGGACAGCACTGAAAGGACCTGGTAAATTGAGATGTGGAAAGTAGTGGAGCAGGAAATATGGCCTCCAAGATTTCAAGCATGGATAACTGGGAATACAGTGTCATCGACAAAACGAGAGACAGGTAGAAGGACAAGACTTTTCAGGGAAGAGGGTAGATAAAGAATTCAGTTTGGGGTATGTTGAGTTTAGAGTGTCAGGAATGCAGCATATATTTGGAAATAGAGAACTGGAGTTCTGGTATAGAGTGTTGGATATGTATATGTGTGCATACACACAATACATGGGTACATATATATGTGTGTCTATGCACATATGTATACATATTTATTAAATATACCTATATGTATACATAATGTGCATGTATGCTACAGGCGTACAATAATATTATACATGCATGTGTACATATGTGCATATTTATATTCCTATATAAATATTTATAAATTAATAGTTATATTCCAATACTAATGCACATTACATATGTACATACGTATATATTTAAGAGGTACATGGAGGTGATGAGAGGCAGTATGGTGTAGTAGCTAGAAAGTTAAGTTCAGCATTAACATCAAAGACCTGAATTTGAATCCTGCCTCTGGAATCCACCAGATGTGTGAACTTGAACAAGCTACTGAACTTCTTAGACTGAATACCCAGGAATTCTCCAACCTGATAATTTAGAACAGTTTCCGGTTTCCTTATCAGGCATTCCCTATACCAACGAAATCACAGCTCTTGACCCTCCTCCCCTGCTCCAACTGCATAATTAATATTAAAATTCTTATGTTAATAACAATATGTTACAGAGAAATTCCTTTTGCATCTTTAAGTTAACATAAAAATACATATAAAATACCAAGTAATTCCTGTGTTTATTGAACAGTGTTTATCATCAGGGTAAGTCAAGAGACTGTTAACTGCTCTGATATGGACATACAGGGAGAGCACGGAACCAGAAATGAAAGGGTCTTTCCTGCCTTGGGATCAGATGTTCTAAAGTACTAAAGGGAATTGATACTCTCAAACATTTGTGGGAGCAGATGAGATCATCAGTAATAATCATCGATAGTTATATAGTGCTTTAAAATGTGTGAAGCACCTTATATACATGATCTCACCTTAGTTTCATGGCAACTCTGTAGTGTACATGTTACAGGCATTCTTCCCATTTTACAGATGAGTCAGTTTAGGCTCAAAGTTAACTGACTCACTTATAATCGCTTAGCTAGTAAGTATTCAAGACGTAACTGTAACAGAAGTCTTTCTTATTTCAAGTCTAACACTGCCCACTATCCCACTCTGCCTAAGGGAGAGAGTGCAGAGAAAAAAAAAGATTGAGGGACAGAACCCTAAGAAACGAGTCACATTTAACAGATGAGAGGAGAAATCAAAAAGAGAGAAATTTTTCTCCTTCCTTTTACACTCTGAAATGAATTTGTTCACTGTAACCTTTTGGTTTTAGGGAATGGTAGTAGAAAAACTTAGACTTTGAAATGTCATGATGTTTTGCTTCTAAACTAGCTCTTTTCTTCTATTTGATTTAAGTTATTTTAACCTTTCAATTCTGATCATGCTTTGGGAAAGTAATCCTTCCTATTAAGAGAATGTAGTCAGAGTGATGTAACAAATTACTAAATCTGGGCTTCCCTAAGATTTTAGATTCTGAGTCATGAGCTATAATGATAATGATGGTGCTCATGAAAATAAGTTTTGGGTGTTGTTTTTTAAGGTGAAATGATTACCTCCAAAGAGATAAAAAGTAAAGGTTTTGGTTCAGAGATCCAATACAGATGAAGTCCTGGAAGAAAATGTCAGGAAATGTGAGTTGGAAATCTATCCTTATATCAACCTATATGCTCTGGTATAAAATAAGTTAACATTTTATTTTATTCTACTCAATGATAACAATAGAGTAGAAGTTATTTAAAAATTGGTGGAAAGGCACAATTGTTTGTGAAACATAAACAGTAAATTATTTCCTGATTTTTTGTGTGAGAACAATAAAAATTAGTAATAATTTATTATTAACAATTAGTAACTATTGTTTGAAAATGGAGTAAAACAAAGTGTTTCATTAAATTAAAAATATATGTGTATAATCCACAGTGCTTAAAAAAGGTACAGAACACACCTTTTCTGGATATTATTACCTTTATTACAAAACATTAAATATATCCTGTGTTGAGGTAACATTCCAAAGTGTACATAACAAGTTCAATTGGAGTCTATATACACAGCTTGTATTTGCTATGAGCAAAAGTCACAGCTGGTCACAGAATTTCAATTCTGGCATTGTACATAATCCAAATTAAGGAACAGAAGCTCAAATTATGTTAAACACATAATTTAACAAATAAAAAGGAATCTTAGCAACTCTCATGACCCATTCCCACACACCAGTGGTCCAGAATAACTCCTGTTAACATTGGTGTTTTACAGAGAATCCATTGAAAAGGATGAAATGGTTGACAGAAAGAAGTCTTGTTCATTAAACCAAAACACAGCTATCTTACAATTTTTTAATGTTTTCTCCAACCAAATATTTAATCACTTAAAACTCACTTATGAAAGAATCCTCATCTTATGGCATTTCTTCAAAACCCAAGTTATAAAGCTATAACACAAAATCCTTTCTTGTTTGCACTATCATGCATAGTGTGCACTTGTGTCATTTCACATCCTGTGAACTTCTTTGGAAGAGTAATTCCCTATAGATGATTATGGTGTCCCATTAATTATCTTCCAAAAGAAATAAATCCAGGTCATCCTAAGCTTGATAGGATGAATAAATCAAAGCACCCCCATTTTCTTCTCCCACTCCCTCCTTTTTACAAAAACATACTTCTGAGCTAATGCTAATAGCCATCTTGGCAGTCATTGTCATCACGGTCTCCGGTGGGTCGGTTATGATAACTGTCAACTACCAGCTTTCTACTTTCTACCTCGATGCTTCTTGATAGGCTTTCTTCATTGCTAACTGATGGACTTTCATTGGAATTCGCATTTTCTTTAGGCTTACTGTTTTCCTGAAATGCTCTGGCATCTTCTTCAAATTGATCATTTCCCTCTCCTTGCAGCTGTTCAGAACTGCTTTCCCCACTGTCCTCCCTGGAGACACTTTGGCTCTCTGTGGATGAGCTCTGAGACTGGAAGCCTTCCTGGCTGGAACTGTCTTGATCCTCAGTTGACTCTCTGCTTTCCTCTGAGGTGTTCACACTCTCATTCGATTCACTGTTACTTTGTTCCTCTCTAGACTCACTATCTGATTTGGAGGACGTGGTTAGAGTGCTCTCTTCAGAGGAATTGCTACTATCTTCCTTATTGACTTCAGATAGGCCAACACTCTTTCTATCAGAGTCAGGGTTATCACCCCGTGAAACATTTTCATTCTCTTCCTGGGATTTATTTGGTTTTTCATGAGAATCATCATCTTCATGTGATGTGGACTCACTGCTGAGATCCCGCACATTTTGGCTGTCTTCCTGAGACTGACTGTTGCTGTCTTCCTGGGATTTGCTTTTGCTGTTTTCATGGGATTGACTGTTTTCATCGGATTGGCTCTTTTCTGTGGAGTCACTTGTGGCTTCTTCCATCGTGTTGCTATCATTGGTTTCACCCCAGTCATCCTCCTTTGAGATGCGTGCCTTTTGGAAGGATTTCCTGCCAAGATGCCCCATCTGTTGGCTCACATGGGATGAATCTTGTCTGTTCCCATCCTGACCTCTTGTCCTGTGAATCTTTTTCTTTGAGTGGACACTGTAACGAATCATTCTGGAATTGCTAGTCTTGCTCCCGATGGTGTCTGCATCATCACCTTGCATCTCTTTGTCGTCAAATGAAGAATCATCTCTAGAGTTGCTATAACTCTGTTGACTTCCTACTTCCACAGCGTATTCATCACTGTCGCTGTCATGGACTCCCTCCTTATGACTTTCATTCTCCTCTTCGAGGCTTCTGCTCTCACTGTGACTGTTTTCATCACTGGCGGCATGGTGACTGACATCTTCCCCATCAGCAGCATTATTTTCATTGTGTAGAGCGCTGTCAGAATCATCATCACTTTCAGGCTGGGTGTTTCCACCTTCTAGTTGATGCCTTTCAATGGACCCCTGGCCATTGTCTATATCAACAAAAGTGTCATCTCCACTGTCATCTTCATCGTCATTCTTATCATCGTCTTTTATTCTGCTCTTAAAGGAGCTGTCAGATAGTCTATAAACAGTCTCTTGATCATTAGGGCCCAATTCTTCCTCTGATTCAGTACTATCACTGTAGTCCATCTTGTTCTCATTTCTCTACATGTAGAAATTAAGAGATACGGTTAGATTACAATAATTCAGAGGCCAATCATCTAACTCATGGATTTTCTAGACCCACTACTCTTCTTTCTGCCTTCTTCCTTATATTTACTTATGGCCATATCACTATTCTTTGGCATTTCCACCAGATGCTTATGAGAGAATAGGAGAAACTCAGATCCACCTCCATTTTGTCACTTTTTTTAATATGCAAGCTCCTGAAAAAGCTGTGTGGAAATTAAATGTCTATTATTTCTATCCTAGTTTCATAGATTTAGAGTTGAAAGGGACCTTTAAGGACATTAATCCAACCCTCTTATTTCACAGATGGGGAAACTGAAGCACAGAAAGTTGGAGTGACTGCCCAGAGACACATGTCTAAGAAGGACAAGAAGCAGATTCGGGATTTGAATCCAGGTCACATGACTCCAGATGAAGCACTTTTTTTCCACACACTACACTATAGTTACATTAGCGAAACTTATTCTTTAGAGAAACTTTTCTGTTAATCATTTCGGAAGCAAAAAAAAATCTTTTTATAAGGAAAAAGAATTCTATCTCTGTATCTTTATGTAGGCTGTGCTTCTTGTAGTAATGTGCTTCCTTACCACCTCCTCCTCTTAGTGGCTCTAGCTTCCTTCAAGAGCTCCCCTCTGAGTCATTTCCTGATTCCCATCCCCCATGCCAGTGCCAACACCTCATTACCTGTTTATTTGGCATACACATTTTGTATATGTGTACCTGTTGTCTCAATAGAATGCAAGTTCCTCGAGGGCAAGAACTCTTTCATTTTTGTCTTTACATTCTCATCACTTAGCATAAGGCTGAAAACATAGCGGGTGCATTTGTACTTGGAAGTAGCCATAGAGCTTTGGGCGGAGGAGGACACTGAAACTACTGCCTATTAAATAAAAGCATTGGTACGGTTCTCATACAATAACGCTTTCAAATAGTACATTACAAAGCATTTTCTCCATGAAAATTTTGTGAAGTAAACGTGTTTAATTATTATTATCCCAGGTTTACAAAAAAAGGAAATTGGGACTCAGGAAATTAAGTGACAAAGGTTTATGCATATATGTTTATATATAGCATATATATTTATATGCGGCATGTGTGTGAATAAACATATACGTCACTTGATTTCATGAGTACATATATATACACACACACATGCGCATGTGTTTGACATAGTCAAACAACTAGTAAGTGCCAAAGTCAGGTTTTGAACCCAGGTCTCCAAGATCCAGGTCAAAGGCAATTACTCTTTGCACTATACTCCACTGCCTGTCATGTGGTCATTAGTACTGATAGCTACTGCTTATAGAAATAAGCTTCAGCAGATCATATTTTTCAGTCATGAAATATGCAATGTGGGACTGTGATCTCTCATATCATCAGATGGGCAATGTCAGATACCATTTCATGCCAAGTTTTCACAGAGCTGGCCATCAAGGGGTCAAATAAACATTTCAAGAAACTAAAGCAAGGTGGACCACTCAGAACTCGTTTGGTTCTGAAAAGCCTTTTCCTGGCTTCTCCACTGATCAGTAAATTGCTAAGTCTCTGGTATAGAGGAATATGTCTTCTTTATTGGAGCCCTGGTTTCCAGCATCCTCACACCTAGGCTATGTTCATTGGCCTCATATCTTAGGGTTGTAGCTCTAAAATCAGAAGGAACCTTAGAGACCAGCTAATTCATCCCTCCTCATTCACCTCACAGATGAGAAAACTGATGACTTGGGAAGCTAAAGTTATGTGGTAGACAGAGGCAAGTATTGAAGTTGAGTCTTAGGACTCCAAACTCTACAATGTTTCAATAATGCCCTTTGATTAACAAAAGTCTCTCTTTTAAACATGACCCTCATATGATGAATTTGAAAGTCTTTGATAAATTAGGAAGTGAAGATATCCTTCCATTTGTGCTTTCTGAAATATTTTGGGAGCATTTCTAAAGTTTTAGTTATTTTATAATGGGGCAAAAGACAATAATTCTCTACCATTAGTGGAATTCTCTGTGTCCCAAGTAGTAGGGTAATTTACAGAATGTTGATACAGAAAATCTAGTCTAACCTCCATATTTTACATATGAGAATATTGAGAGCCATGAAGTAGAAGGTACTGCTTTTCTAGGCTCCCTCTTCATAAACTCCAAAATTTAGCTGAACTTGTCATATTACTGTTCTTCACATACATATCATTTCCCATTTCTGTGCTTTTGCATCCCCTCCTGGATCACTGCCTTGTCATGGCAGAGGGGCTTGCATAGCTCAGTGAAACTATGAGCTATACCATGTGGGGTTACCCAAGATGGATAGGTCATACTGGAGAGTTCTAACAAAAAGTGGTCCACTGGAGAAGGAAATGGCCAACCACTCCAGTATCTTTGCCAAGAAAACCACATGGACAGCGTGGTCCACAGAGTCACAAAGACTCAGACATGACTGAACAACTAAATAGCAACAAGAATGACAATGTCCCTGTGTGGGCTGTCCCTATGTTTAGAAGATGTTCCCTTCTTCCCTCCACCTCTTAGCATCCAAAATGTCTTTCAAAGCTCAGCCCAAGTGTCACCATGAAGCCTTTCTTAAACCCCCTGACTGTGAGTACCTCACATATATAATTAAATCTATTTCTCCTGATAAGAAATAAAATATAAGTCCCTGAGAACAGGCACTATTTCATTTTTGCCTTTCTGTAGAGTGCCTAGAACTCTCATTCTTAGAGAACTCATTATTATTTACTTCTTTAGTCATATATCCACCATCTTGCTGCACACACCAGAGACCACTCTCTGGCAGGTTTCTTCTAAAGAAAATTCTGCCCTGGCAGTACACCACTGTCCTGATGAGTGACTGCCTGTCCTGGAGGAAGGCTGAAGCCTTGAATCACTTCTACTCTCAGGTGATTTCCTTTATAGCCTCGCCAATTGCTGAATGCCATTTTCTTTCTTTCATTTTCCTAGTCCCCTCTTTCCTCCTCGAATATGGTTGCCATTGGCTCCTCTCTCAGAAGCCATTCCACTTTGACCAGGAAAGCTCTCCTTACTTGATCCATCCTGATTCTGATTATAAAGTAAACAATTTTAGGATGATCCAATGTTCCATCACTTTTCTGAGCACATCTATCATGTTGCCATGATGGATTAGTAGCCATTAGTTTTTTTTTAAAAAAGTATTTTTAATTAGAAGAAACTTCCGGCTGTCAAAATCTATAGGTTGCTTCCCCCATCCTCAACCCAACATTCAAAATAAAATACCAAAATGTGTTAGAATGACAGAAATGGCTTGTTTTTCCCTTTTTGGTACTCAGAATTATTGACTTTTCATGGTTTAAAAATATATATTTAGAACTGTTTCCATATAATTTAAGTCATCACCATTTCCCTCAATGCATAAATAACTTAAATGTTAGGAAAGATTTAATTACCTGTTCTTTTGAGCTATCTTTACTTTCTTCTGATGACTCACTACTCTCCTGAAAGAAGGGAAATACAATTCCAAGTTACTTTTTTTTTTCCTCTTAGCAGTTATAGGAAAAAGAAAAAGGGCCTCATCTCCATTGCTTAAGGTTCAGGTGTATTATATTTCCCAGTGCCATGAGATGGTTCAAGGTATGCCAAAGATTGCTTGGGGGAAACATGAGTCAATATAACAGGAAGGAGATAATTACCAAGGATGGAACTGCTGTTGGTGCCAAATGATCCTGAATAAAGAGGAAGAAAAAAGCAAGTTACTTTTATACAAAGATTTTATGTCACTATACTTAGAATAATTTTAGATGACTTGCCACTTCCTTGATGTATAACTTACATATCATATAAATAATCTGGAAATATTGTGATGGCATGGTTTTAAAACAAAGACTCCCTAAGGGATGGAATAAACAGTGGAGGATAAAAATCAAAGATAATTCCATCTAAGTAATGTAATCTTAAAAGCAGCCATTTTCAACATGAAATCTAATAGTGCACTATTGAATTCAGAGCATCACCAAATTTGTTTGGGGCTCTGGCAGAAAGATGAATTCCCAAGGAATCCAATGAGGATACTTAAGCATCCTCTTAGTCCTAAATTAAATTCAACAGTTCATTATTAAGCACATTCTGTCTGCAAGACGTGTTCAACATGCCACTGTCTGACATTGTGTGACCAAAGAAAGGAGGTTGTGTTCCAGTCATGTATTAAAGCATGGCAGAAGCAACCACTCTCTAAATGTAGCCTGCTTCCTTGTATGACACCCCCAAGACTGGACTACTTGGAAGACCTTATCTTAAAAAGGCCAAGGTCTCCCACTACATCCTGGGCCATCTCCAGTTGTCCTGATCTGTATCTTGCCACTGGAAGAAGATGGCTCTGGAGGAGAAAGTGAGGCTGGTTGTTTTACACAGCTCTCCCTCACTCAACTCAAATTCAATTGCAAGTAATGGCATCATCTTCCTGATATCATGGTCCTCTCCAAGAATGAAGGACAAACCACACAACAATACAATGTGTCTAAAGGAAAGGTAATGACCAGCTTAAGTTGTGCCTTGTTACACTGAGAGTATGAACCAACTAGCAGAACATGATTCCAAGCAATTGTACTATGGAACTGACGGGAAAACAGTGAGGTGGAGAGGGCAGATGTCAAAGAGAGAATAAAGAGAATCATGTATTTATTTATGACTGGAGTTATTCTGCACTTAATGTTATTTTTGAATGGCAATGGTAGGAAGGATTCAGCAATTTTCTGCACATATGTAAACATTCATCTACAGATTTGGTTTAATTCAGGCCCTCCTCATCTCTCATTCAGACAATAACCTCTTCATTGATCTCCCTGCCTCATCTCTCTCCTTTCTAATCAATCCTCCATACAGTGGCCAAAGCTATTTTCCTAGAGTGAAGGTCTGAGCATATCGCCTACACAACTCAGCAAACTCTTTTGGCTTCCTTTTACCTCTAGGATGAAATATAAACTCTGTTTGACATTTAAATCTTTTTTACAACCTACCCCAACTTACCTTTCCGACCTTATTATATGCTACTGCCCTTCATGCAATCCGGCCTTTTTGCTATTCTTCCTAACAAAGCATTTTCTCACCTATCTCCAGGCCTTTGAATTAGCTCTTCTCCACATCTGGAATGCTCTCTCTCCCTAGTTCTTTAAAAATTCAGCTGAAGCATCACCTCCTCCGTAAAAGCTTTCCCACAAAGAATCACCTTGGATTTATATATATTTCTGTTGCTTCACTTGGCTCTCCCACGGAGATTATAGATACTGTTACTTTGTAGGTTTGGGCAGCCAGGTGGCACAGTGGATAGAGTGCCAGGCCTACAGTCAGGAAAATTCATCTTCCTGAGCTCAAATCTGGCCTTGGACACTTACTAGCTATGTGACCCTAGGCAAGTCACTTAACCCTGTTTGCCTTGGTTTCCTCTTTGTAAAACAGCAGGAGAAGGAAATGGCAAATCACTCCAGTATCTTTGCCAAGACAGCTCCAAATGGGATCATGAAGCGTTGGACATGGCCGAACAACAAAAATTTTGTAGGTTATCCCCCTCAATAAAATGTTGAGCTCCTTGAAGCCAAGAACTATTCCATTTTTGCCACAATGTTGGGAACACACTAGGTGCATATTAATAAATACTTGTTGGTTGATTGATTCTATGACCTTTGTATTGATTTTTAATGGATCATAGGACCATAGATTTGGAGCTAGAAGGAATTTTAAGGTCATCTAGTCCAACCCTTTCATTTTACATATGGAGAAACTGAGGCCCAGAGGGGTTAAGTGACTGCCTAAGGTCATACATGGAAGAATTGGAATGTGAACCAAAGTCCTCTAAATCCAAATTCAGCTCTCCTTCCCTGGTGCCATATGTTGTATCCCCCAATAGAATACAAGCTGCTTGAGGGGGGGAATTATTTCATTGCCTCATCTTTGTGTTCTCAGTAACTAGCACATAGCACTTTGGGAGTTGGAGGTTTGGATCACTGATTTCATTGGTATAGGAAAGATGTCTCCAAATTATGTTGATTACACACCTACATCCATTAAAAATTTTTTGGTTATGTACTTCAATGTGGTTATTTTTTCTGATGAATTATCTTTATAGAGAAAAGGGCTTCATAGTACAAAAAAAGTAATAGCAGCTCTTTTGTGGTGGCTAAGAATTGGATATCGAGAGGACGCCCATTAATTGGGGAATGGCAAAACAAGCTGTGGTATACGATTGTCATGGAATATTATTGTGCTATAAAAAATGACAGGTAGGATGATTTCTAAAAAACCTGGAAAGACTTATATGAACTGATGCTCAGTGAAGTTAGCAGAACCAGGAGATTGTTGTATACAGTAACAGCAATATTGTATGATGAATTGTGAATGACTTAGCTATTCTCAGCTCTACAATGATCCAAGATAATCTGAAGACTCATGATGAAGCATGCTATCCACCTCCTGAGAAAGAAGTGATGCTGTCAGAACACAGACTGAAAGATGCTATTTTTAAATTCCTTTTTCTTTTTTTCTTCCTTCCTTTCCTCCTTTCTTTATGTCTGTCTGTCAGTCTCCTGTCTTTCCTTCTTTCTTTTTTATTTTAGTCTTCTTGTACAAAATGACTAATATGGAACTGTTTTACATGATTGCACATGTATAAACTATAGTGGATTGCTTACCATCTCAGGGACAGGGAGGGAAGGGACAGAGGGAGGGATAGAATTTGGAACTTAAAAATTTATTTAAAAAGTTTAAAAAATCGTTTTAACATGTAATTGGGGGAAAATAAAATATTACATAATAAATAAATGATCATTATAAATTTAATTATAAATTATTTAATTAGTACTGCATAAATGATAACTATAAACATTATAAAATTTACACAAAAGATAAATGTTTAAAAGATGAGATAAAGAAAAAAATAATATTTGACCCTATAGTCCATAGGGAGACACTAGATTTTGCTGAATAAGGGGGCAAAATAACATGGTCAGACCTACACTTTAAGAAAAATCATTTGGGTATCTGTGTAGAGAGGTTGGACTTGAGGAAGAGAGACTAATTAGGAAGCTATTGCAATTGTCCAGGCTAAAGGGAAAGAGAGCCTGAAACAGGATTGTGGCTGTGTAAGTAGAGAGAAGGAGATAAATGCAAGGGATGCTGTAGGGGTGGAAACAAAAGAATTTGTCAACTGATTGGATATGCGGGGTGAGTGAGAATGAAGAGCTGAAGATGACATCAATTTTTTAACCAGAAGGAGGTGGTGTCCCCAACAGAAATATGAAAGTTTGAAAGAGGGTTGAGTTTGGGGGAAAAGATAATATAATTAAATCTGAGATGAACCCATCTATGCCTGTTTATCCTGTGAGACTCCTGTGAGACGTACCACCCCAAATGAAAATGAGGAATGCAATTCTCACTTACTGGCCATTATGGCTCCAATCATAAACTTTATCTCCAAAGGGTACCTGCAAAAGCTACCAGGTGATCTGGGGAGCAGAGATGAGTATGCTAGGGGAAAGGGAGTAATGATTTCCCCTATGGCACTTGCCTAATTAGTGCTGTGGGTTCCTGGTTAGGATGTAAGGTCCTCAAAGGGCCTACACTCAATTCAGAAACGGGGAGAAGGGAGTTTGTATAGTGGAAGAACAGAGCAGTAGTGGGGGCTTTGGGAGGCTAGAAAGGTGAATTTCACTGGAGATGCATCCTATGATTGTCTATCACTGAGAAGGTGAAAGGAGATTCATCTTCCTTTTCTTTGATTGGTTGATTATGCATTTCTTGGGGTTAAAGTATTTTCCTTTTGGGGGTCATGCCATGGCCACTCAGGGCTTCCTGGGATCTACTTTGAAGACCACAGGTATGAAGGATTTTTGTTAAGAAAGCTCACTCTAAAAATAAATATCAGCATCTTCACTGACACTGAAAGGTTGACTTGCCCATATGGTCATTATATGTCAAAGGCATTACTTGAATCCAGATCTTCTGACTTCAAGACTGACTCTTGATGTACCAAGCCATTTTGCTTCTCCTACTATACTTTATGGTTACTGAACCATCAATTTGGTCGCCATCTAAGAAATAGTTTTCTGCCAGTTATAACATTCAAATGTCTCAAAGACTTGCTAATTGTGTGACCTTGGGGAAGTCACAACCTGTTTGCCTCAGTTTCCTCTTCTGTAAAAGTAGAGATAATAATAGCACCTATCCTTCAAGGTTGTTGTGAGGAGCAAATGAAATAATATTTGTAAAGCACTTAGCACTGTGCCTAGCACATAGTAGGCACTATAAAAATGCTAATCATTGTTGTTATTATTTAGAAACATACCCTGCTCAACTTACCTTCAATTCTTCAGAACTCTCAGAATCTGTGTTTAGATATTTGGCTACCTAGATCAATGGAAAACACACAGTTAAACATTCAGAACAGTTTTCAAGGAGGCAGTTACTTACATACAGCAAGTCCAAACCACCCAACATGAAGGCACACTATTTTCCTGCATTCTCCTACCAAATGGGGATGAGTAAGCCTCCTTCCATTGGCTGTGTAATTGGAAGATGCTACTTCTTAAAAACTGCCAGATTGGGACAGTCTTGCTTTCTTTCCTGTGTGCTCTTTCCTAATATGTCCAAAAGGTAATGATCACACAGAGTTCACCTACAGCAAGGGAGTCATGAACTAAACTGGGAAGGAGGCAAACCCTCATGCCCTTCTTTCCTTTTACTTCATGGCTCAGAGAAATGGCCCTGGAATCTTTCTGTTTCTGTTCTGTTTCATTAATCCTTCTCATTTCCAAGTGCAAGTGGTTATACCCACCAGAACTGAGTTTGAGCCATGGTGAGTGATTTGGGGGCCAGGAATCCAGTTGGGAAATTACATCCAGGCCGGTAGAGAAGCCCTGAGAAGCCAGGGTGCCTAAGAAGGCTTTGGACTTGGAATTTAGGACTGTGCACTATAGGAAGTGAACTACACTAAGAACCTAATCCCTTCCTCCTCCCCAGAGACTGAGGTGGTGGAGAAAGGGAATTAAGCTCCGGGTACCAGGGAGTGATTCCATATCTTTATGATCATAACTTTGAAGTAAGTATTCCTTTGTAAAAGACACAAAGGAAGCTATTTGACTGTTAGTGGGTAAATGGAATTGGTATATAAGGGATTCATCCCCTACAATTGAGAGAACACCACAGGTAGAGGCTGGAGCCAATGGCAGAGAGCCTAAACCCCTTTAAGGAGACTGAAAAACCGTAGAGAAAAGGATGAAACGTAATATATCTGGCCTTCACCAGTAGAGCCTGGATAGACAATGCTACACGTGCACACAGGCAACTGTGTATATATGCACATGTATGTACTTGCACGGTACTTTAAATATATTACATATAATTTACATATATGATATATACATTTAATGTAATACTTTATACATATAGTTACCGGATCCATGATTTTATTGGAATGGGAACACTCAGTGAGGGAACATCTACCAATGTAAATTAGGTCTGTGACTTATCTTGGAGACTTGCCCAGAATTAGTCAGCCAGAATCTATCAGAGGCAGGACCGAATCCAGTTTTTTTTTGTTTGTTTTTTTGTTTGTTTTTTTTTTTTTTTGGTGATTCCAAAGCCAGCTCTCATTTTACTAAACCACAGATGCCATATATGACACTGGCTCCTAAAAATCAGAAAGCATTACACATGGAAGCTTTTCATTAAGCATCTTTGATTTTACCGAAATGGAACAAATTTGATGGTCTATGTTCAGACTGATGAAAATTTGGGGGTTGGATGTTTGGAAGGTTTTATTCAGAAATTGCCAGGAAATCTGTACTTACAGGAAGAGCACAGGAGAACCCCCAGAAGAAAATTAGCAGGAGAGTGGTCTTCATAGTTGATAATTAAGACACTTTCAACCTATAAGGAAGAATGTACATGAAATATACTAAGATAAGATAAATCGTCATGTAAAGCCACTAACATTATGAAAATTTCATCTTTTGAAAGTCTCGTTTGTGACAAATTCTGTAAGTTTCAAAGTCTGAAAACTTTGAAATAGGAGCCACCACTTCCCGTTTTCATTTTCTTTCAAATAAATAAATGGGAAGTGAGAAATCCAAGATTCTTCACTTGCATAAGGATTATGCAACATAGGAAAACTATACCAAGTTCTTAACAAATTCATTCTAGCCCCACTAATATAATCTAAGCATATGCTCATGAACATTATTCTTCACATAAAAGCCACTAATACTCCAGACTCCAATTTTAGAACCACATAGATAATTTACAGACAAAAGTGGGTGGGTTTCTAATTTTATGTGGAAGCAGATGTTCCATGTACTTTGTTACTACAAACTATATGTTATTAAAATTTATATAAGTCTTCTAAGTAGACATATATAAAGTATTCCAGCTCTAGCAAGTTTTAATGTCCCTTTTGGTATGCAAGTTATACTATGCTAATTACCTGCAAATGTCTTCCAGATTATTAAAAAATCTAAGAATCATTATTTGTTTCCCATGTATTGGAAATACATATCAGCCAAATATAACCTTTTTCCCCCCTCAAGACAACTTCACTAACAATTCAAGATATTGAGGGACATGAAAAATAAGTTCATGGTCTAAAATTTGCTTGTTCAAAATAAATTAAGATAAAAATATTAATAAAATAATGTAAATAGCTGCTATAGAAATTTGGAAGTCATCTGCATTGGTATGCTCATTCAATTCAGGGGAGTTGAATTATGGGAAAGGAGGGAAAGGGAAGGAAATGGAAGGGAAGGGGGGAGGAGGGAAGGGGAGGAAAGGAGAAAGGAAGGAGAAAGGGAAAGGAAAGGAGGGGAGGGGAAGGAGAAGGGGAAGAGAAGGGTAAGGAAGAGAGGGCGGGGAGGAGAAAGGAAGGGAGCAGAAGGGAGGGGAGACAAGGGAGAAGGGGAGAGGGGAAAGAAAGGAAGGGGAGGGGGAGGGAGAATGGGAGAGAAAGGAAGGGGAGAAAACTGAGGGAAGATGATGATGAGTCAGTAGACCTTTAGAAGGAAAGATATCTTATAATTTAGTCTCTTCCTTTGTGTTTCATATGGCAGTTTTATGGTATGTCTCAGCTATGCCCATGACAAAGGTAAAGGGATCATCTGTGCTCTCTGTTCACATCAGACCAATGTTACCAAGTAGAGGATAGATTCAACTTGATGAGCTGGTGCCTAGACTCCAGGCTGTGTTTAACTTTGTTAATTTTCCTGAGTAGATGACCAAACAGTAGCCGCAAGGTGGAAAAGTCCAGGCTTGGAAGTGACCTAATTAGTTCAAGAGGCCCATAGATCCTAGGTCCAATGAATGGATCTGGATGTTGCCAGGAAAAGTTTCTGCAACAAAAAGGTAGGTCCAAGTCTGGCTGTTTTATCAACAGACATGTTGGTTTGCAGAGGGGTTTAGACATTCAGGGTCAAGATGAAATGTAAAATGCCAGATGGGCAGTCCTGCATACTGCTTCTTGTTCTGATAAGGGTTAAGAATCAGTCTTCTAAAAGAGTATTAACTGTAATTATAAGTTAAGATGTTGAATCCTGTTGTAATAAGCCTTCCCTTTCACTTATGAGAGTTATTTGTGTTTTACCATTTCTATGGGGTGAATGAATACCTGATTCTTGTTATACATTTCTACTTTCCCTTTTGAAGAAAACCTAGCCATGAGGCTAAAGCTAAGTCTTAAGCCATTTGTCTTGGAGATTTAACAAGCCAAATTACATCACAAAAAGAAACCTAGCCTCCACGTCCTTAGAGATCAGGCTTCTTTAGTACAATCTCAGTCCAGAAAGCCTGCCTGACTCCAGAGCAGAGGCGCCATTTAGGGAGAGGAAATGGGTGGAATCGCAGCCCCTGGGGGCTCCCCAGCAGCTCCTCCATGTTATATAGTAGGATCATTAACTAAGAGCTGGAAACAACCTTAGAGACCATCTAGTCTAACCCTTTCTTTTTTAAAGATGAGGAAACCAAGACCCAGGAAATTAAAATGTTAGCCCAACGTTCACATATGCACATGGAAATTCCCTATAGCCACGTTATGGTTTAGCTATGTCTGGAGAACAAAAAGAATGATAAAAATTTAGAGGAAAGTTTCTGAAAATTTCAAATGCAAATGGCTTCTACTCAAGAGTTTAAATGGGGCTCAGGTAACTCTTCATGTGAACTTTTAAAGGAAGAAGAGAGATCATTGGTGAAATTATATTAGTGAAACTGGAAACCAGTTACTGTTATAGTACAAACCCAAAGATCACCAAAAATGTGGGTTTCATCTTGCCTTCATTCTCCACTTCCTTGTCCATAAAGAAAAGGGGACATTGTTGATTACATTTGAAGTGGGGGCGGCGGTGGGTGAGAAATGACATGGTCTCCAAAAGTTATATTTTACTCCTTTAGGAGCTATTTTTTGGCCACTTCAAGACTATTCATTTACTCCCTTTAACCACTGGGGATATTTAATATACTAAAGCAATACTTTGCTAAGAGTGTGGTAACCTTGGCAAGCATTAGTGGGACCACCACAGGTTATGTTTTAACATCAGTGTTTTTGATGGAAGAATTTGACTCTTCTAGTGTTACAGATTTCTAAATGAAAAACAAGAGTAAACACTAACTATCATAATGAAATAGATTCTAATCAGGTAAAGGACTTTATTCTGTATCTGGGCACCAATCACAGAGACTGGTAAAGTCACTGACACACAAAGGGGAGACCTGCCTTCCAGATCTTTGCCATCCGCAGATGATAGTCCCATTTTAGAGTGACGTCAAAGAAAAAATATTTCTTGAAAGCATGCTAGATAGACATGTGTAAAGTAATATCTAATAGGTAAAATTGCATTTTTGAAATACTTTACAGAACTTTAAAAAATTGTAAGAGGTTCTGGGCAAGAAAAGCATTTCAAATGGTAAAACATCTTCAGATTCTATTTTGGGCTAAATTTGTGATTTAGTATCTATGGGGAAATTCCCTTGAGGAAACTTTCTGGGCTTTTATTTATCTGCTCTGCCACTTATAGATAGCCTTAGAGGGTTACTTGGAACTGAAAGGTTAAGTGACTTGCCCAGTATATGACAGGGGTGGGACTTGAACCCAGGTCTTCCTCACTCCAAGGCTTGTTCTCTATCCACTTTGTCCTGCTATCTTATCTCAGATGCTTAGGTGTCCAGATTTGTACCAGAAACTGTAAAATCAAGATTCACTTGCAAGATGATAGCATGTGGCATTTATATAGTTTTGCATACAACATGACTTACTCTCGTTATCACATTTGATCTTCATAATGAAGATAATTATCATTCCGTTTTTACAGATAAGGAAACTGGCTCAGTGAAGTTAAGAATTGCTCAGAGGGGAGAAGTCTGGGGGAAGAGTCAAACCAAGGTCTTTCTGTCTCTAGTTACATGTCTACCATACAATGTTCCTCCCATGTTTATTTATAAGGGAAGAAACAACCCAAAAGGAGAAAATAAAAGGGAAAAGTTCTTTTTGTTCCTTAAAAAAGGTTGGTTTAAATTCAATATGTAATTTTATATGCAAATTTAGTATCTGGAGGGACACTTGAACAGAAGTGGTTTTTAATATCCTCCAATCTGCATTCAAGTTCTAAGCCATGAACCTGGGCTGTGCAAGCTCTGGCAGATGCTACCAGGTTGGAAGGTCCTGAGTAATCGGTCTGCAGGTACATTGGCCAGGAAGCAGCCTAGTCATATTCAGAGAGACTTTTCATCAGATTAGCTGCTGCTGCTGAATTGTTTAACCGCATCCAGTTCTTAAAGACCAGCACATAGTAGATAATACTTAAATGTTTATTGAATTGAATTGAAAAGGCCATGTACTAAGCCATAGAGGAGGTTGACTCTGTATCACTGGGCAAGCACTCACACTCATGTAATCATGGTTCTTTGATTTAAAAAAAAAAGATAAAAATAAAACCTACATTTGGAAGAACACAGGAAACTGGTAGACTCTAAGGTACTCAGAGTAGGTTTCTGCTCTCTAGTCGGAGCAATAAGTTACAATAATACAAATTAATATTAAGCATTTATTCTAAATCAAACACAATTGCTAGGTTTGACCCAAGACCCATAAAAATCAACCCAGTCTCCTGTACTTTCTACATCTAAACGTACGCTGTGTTTGGACTGATGACCTCTGAGGTGCTGTAGATTCAGTTGTGTTCAGCATTTAGCAGGAGATATACTGAATATTTTTACTAAACTTTTTAACAGTTATAAAGGTTGATGAAAGGGGTTTCTAGTTATCCCTCACTTAATAAGAAAATCCAGTTAACCAGAATATAAAATTCCACGAGAATTCAGGCTTTTCTACATTGTGCCTCTTACACATGTGCCATTGAATAATCCCTGGAAGGCAGGATTTATGAAAACATGATACTGACATAGATGTATTTGGATGAGCCACCACCTCTCTGGGCTTTTATTACATCATCTAGGTTATCTCTAAGTCTGCTTTCAGCTCTAAATCTTATGAATTATTACAGGACATTTGGGAGAAAAATGGAAGCGTGGATATTCTGGACCTGTGATTTCATCAGTTGTATGGAATTTCACTGACACAGATTGGCAATTCGTTTATAATTTAAGGCCTTAGCAATTTGCCTAGGATGCTGAGAGGTCAAGGGTCTTGCTCACGATCACTTAGTGTGTGTCAGAGGTGGGATTTGAAATAATGTCTCCTTTACATCCCATAGCACACTGCCTTTTCCCTCTTAACTCCCTTTCTCCTTTTCCTGAAAGACAGGAACAAATATTTTTAAACCAAAACATAACTGGAAAACAAAGCATTTCTCTACTTGTCAGTGGACAAGTATTTTTTTTCTTCTAATATTCAGCTAAACAACAACAACTTTATTAATCTTTCTCTTTTTTCCTCAGTATTACTCATTCTATAATGAATAGTTACTGAATGTCCTTTGGATGTATAACATCTAATCAAAGAACATTCTTTGAAGGTCAAGTCATCCTTATTCATTTTAGTACAAGATTTTCAATATGTGACAGGTAATATTCATTATCCAAGAGTGTAAAACCTGAATTTGAAGTTTCCTTTGCTGAGTTAATTCAAATCAAATCACAATCTTAGCTCCTATGGCCTCATTTTCAGTAGGCCTTACCTCTAAATACCAAACAACTTAGTTAGAAGGCACTGACTGCTTGAACGTGATGGACTCCATATTCTGTAGAGATTAGATAATTGTATCAGAGGAGGAAACACATGCATCTATCCCCAGATTTGCTCTTGTTGAATTCATATTTCCAGAGCAAGAGCAACAGAGGTGATATAGGGACATGTTTTCACAGAAAAGTAACTCCATCAATCATTACATCTTCACTTTTTCTTTTCTGCCTGTCATCAGTTGTTTGTCACAAAGCACAGATTAAATAGTTTCAATGTACAAGTACATTCATTTTATTTCAGCAGATTTGAAATAAATTTTAAAAGAATATACAAATTCCCTACCTTTGTCCCTTCTTCAGCTCAAAAATTCTTTCTCCAGAAAATTCACCATCTATTGGGTTGTAGATCTCACCAGAGAAATGTGGGGCCAATGAAGATGTGTTTTAGCTGATTTTTGAAAATTACACTAATGGCACAAGAATTTAAACCCTGCTCCAGCTCCTTGGTAGCCAATCAACCTTCCCCTTGGGATATCTGATGTCACAAAGTGTCACCGGGACTCCAGTACACCCACACTTCCTCTATCCTGCAGGGGCAGATTTTCCCTAAAAAGCTCTTGTGGTTCCCAAATGACTAGACTAGTTTCCATTAAATTGAATATCTTCCCCAAGCTTTGTTTTGATTTCTAAATATATGTCATTCACATCCAAGAAGTCTTGGGAGCATTATGAGCAATGACAGTGTCACCCACACACTGACAGATCCTGTCAGACATGAGGGAAGGTAGGAGGGTAGGTTTCCTGTTAATGTACATTTCCAGGTTGTACATGAAGGAAGCTCTATGTTTGGGCTTTGAAAATAGTAGACATTTTTCAACTATCAGTGCCGAGAACGCCTGGCTATTATTTATTCTTCCTTACGCCAAACGCTTGGAAGCAACTGAAGATTTCATGCATGATTCACTCCCCATGGTCTCTTAATAGCCTCTAATAGTTACAATACCTACCCATCACCACCATCCACTCAATTTAATTACTATCAGAAAGAATTTGTCTGACATGGCATCATCCCCAAAACTAAGGTTATGGCCTAAGAAATTCATAGAATAAGAATAGATCAGATGTCTAATAACATATTGCAGTTATAAGTTTTATCTGCTTAATAACATTTAATCTACATAATACTATGAGATAGAAGAATATTATTATTCCATTTTTACAGATATAGAAACTGAGACTCCAAAAGGTTAAGTATCTTGCCTATGATCACATACTCAAACCCATGTAATAGGGCTCAAAATTAAGTTGAATATTCTTGTCTCTGTCTTGATGTTGTCTCCCTAAGGCCCCAAAGAACTTTTGGGAACATAAATTGGTTTTCCATGAACTGATGCAGAGTGGTTGGTAGAGCAAGCAAAGAATATATATACCATTATTACAACAATGGAAATGGAAATGACAACCACCACAAAACAAGGGAAAATGAATATTGCAAAATTACAAAGAATTAGCCTCCAAGAAAACTTCCCTCACACTCATTGTGGAAAGGGTTGACAGATGTAGAACACTTCATATAGTATTAGATTATTTTGCCATGTTATTGACCAGTTTGGCTGGATTTTTTTGTATTCTTTTGCTTTTTTTCTTTTAAAAAATTATTTGTTATAAGACATAGCTCTCTGGGAGAGAGAAAGATATGGAGAAAAATCTAGGAAAGCAGAGGATACCAATCCAATCTATTGCATAACAAAATACCAAGCTTCGAAAACCTGTCCAGTAGGGACTTCTGGAATATCTTCATTATGGAGGTAGTGATATGGAGTCAAGTGAAGGAAGGCTACAAGAATTACTTAAGACTGACACAACCAAGAAAACAATGGGAAAAAGAAGTGAGAGGAGGGGGAAATCTATCTAGAATCAAGTTGGTCTGGAACAATGAGATTCTGGGGCTCCTATTGAAGGATTGTAATCTACACAGAGAGTTTAAAATAGATCCACCTGAGATATTCAAGAGTTACCCATACCCATCCAGATCCAAACCCACAATCCAGGAACCATCCCACTGAGCATGCATTGAATTAGGTTTATGCTCTGACTCCTTAATTAAAAATACATATGACCTATAGGCTCCCGATTGACCTGGATGTATCCTCTGATGGGGAGTATATTGAAAATGCTTAGCAACTGAGCAAAAGGAGTCACCTACTCAGTAGAGTATAAGAGCTGTGGAAAACATATAATTCTGTTTCCTGGAATATGGAGATTAGGGCAAGACTTCAAAATCCAAATTTCTGATATCAAAGAAAAATACCGTGGGTCCCCACGGTAGCATTCCAAGTACATAAGAACCAGTCAGGAACATACTTGTCAGCTCCTACAAAAGATCTTGGAATACTTGCATTCCAAGAAGCAATATATGCTTACAATGAGAAATAACTTATCCTGAAAAGGTGGATATAATCCTGCTGGGGGAGGGAGGGAAATGGATTGTTAATGGAATAGAGAACTTTTAGACATCTCTGATTAAATGAGCAGAGCTGAGTAGGGACTTTGAAATATACATGCAAAAGCACATTCCTGGAGGAAAAAAAAGTGCTGGAAAGGAAACAATGAAAGAGATTATTTCAGAGACCATGGTAGTATGAAATGGTGCAGAGGGAAGAGAGTAGAACCAAGAGAATAATTTATTCAAGAATAGCTTTAAAAAGAAAATCAATTTTGAAAGACTTAAGAACTTTGATCAATGCAGTGAATCATAATGCTTCCAAAGGACAAACAATGAAGCATCTTACCTCCTGTGATAGTTACAAGGTACAGAGACATTTTTTTGGATTGGTTTGAATTTCTTTTCTTGACTCTGCTTAATTGTTACAAGGGGTTCCCCCCCACTTTCTTTAGGTTTTTAGTAAGGAGGTAGCAGAGTCAGTGTTGGTGGAAGAGGTATTAGCAATAATATTCCTCCAAAAAAAGGATGCTATTGGAACATTTTTTAAACACACTGAAGAAAGTTCAGATGGAAAGCCAAATCAGTGGGATAATTTTCAAAGTGATCTGTAAAATTCTGTATTTTTTAAAATAAAAAACAAGTGACATGAAATGGAGCTTCATAGTTTTGTATGGAATTCTCTTTTGTGTTCTGCTATGCACATGGCAATGATCTTTTTGTGGTGTTTAAATTCAGAATAAAAATAGTGTTTTTAAAAGAGATTTTCAAATTTATTTTTAAAAAGAGATTTCCGCCCCCCCCCCAGAACTCTAGAATAAGGGCATAATGAGCAAGATATTATTGGAAAATTCTGATTCTGCTTTTGGGAATCAGGTTTCTCCAGGACTGAACCTTGGGTCTAAGCCCAGGGGAAGAACTTTTTTTGTGGGAAAGGCTCCTCATAGCCAGACCGTGGGTGACAGCTACATTCTTTAGGAAACTACATGCCATGGGGGCAACTTGTATCTTGGTGGTACTGACATATACCATGTACATTACAGCTATGAGGCACTCAGAAAGATGATATGGAAATATTAGAATGTTATAGCATCTATAAAATCTTGTCCTTTGCTTAGACATTCTCAAGGATCAATGTGAAATCTGAACTATATATGTCTGCACCGAAATATGACTATATATAAAGATTAAAGTCACACAAATTGATAAATCTACTGACTGATTGGTATCCTTAGGATCATTCTAATCATAGACTTCAATTCTCTGGGGTTTTTTTGGCAGGGCAATTGGAGTTAAGTGACTTGCCCAAGGTCACACAGCTAGTACATGTGTCAAGTGTCTGAGGCCAGATTTGAACTCAGGTCCTCCTGTCTCAAGGGCCAGTGCTCTACTCACTGTGCCACCTAGCTGCCCCTAACTTCAGTTCTCTGATATGGTTGCTCCCTCCAATGATGCAGATCCTAGTCAATCCATGTTGGACTCTGACTGCCCTCCTATAAGTATTTCACAGAAGGTCTATCTACTTCACATGCTCAAGGCCTGCTACCTCTAGAGCTCTTGACAATGTGTGGATACTAATGAATTCATCAGGTGCTCCATTCTTCCCCCTCCTACTACACATCACAGAATCACTGAACTTGAGAGTTGTATAAGACTTGAGCAGTAGGAGCCAATCCCTATGCTGTGTGAAGATGTCCACAATGGGAGGACTCACCATTTCTCTAGACAGCACAGTCCACTTTTGGAAGCTTTAATTGTTAGGAATATATATATCAAGCCTGAACTAGTCTCATTGCAACTTTTCCCCATAGTTCCTGATTCTGTCCACTGGAGCCAAAGAGAAATCTAGTCCTTCCTCTGTATCACAAGGGTTTAGAAGTTGAGGACAGCTCCCCACATTCCCCATCCCTTTAAGACTTAACATGGCAAGTTACTTCATCTAAGACTCACCATCCTGTAGGACCTCTTATAGACATTCAACAGCTTATGAATATCCTTCTTCTTAAACTAGAAGTGTCCAGAACTGAACACAGTACTCCAGATAAGGTATGACAAAGGCAGAGTACAGTGGCACTGTCACCTACTTATTTCTAGAAGCAATGCTTACACTTATTTTAATTCAGCACAAGATTGCCTTCATTTTTTGGAGACCACATCACACTTTTTGAGCCTATGGTCAACTAAAACTCCCAAATCTTTTTCAGAACAACCATGGTCCAACCAGGCCTCTCCATCTTAAACTTGGGATTTTTTTGGTCAATGTGAGACTTTACATTTACCTTTATTGAATTTCATTTTATTTGATATGTCTTGACCTATCAAGATTTTTTTGGGCTCCATGACTGTTATTCAGAGTGTTAGATATCCCTCCTAGTTTTGTAGTGTCTGAATATTTGATGAGTATTATATCTGCATCATTATCTAAATAACCTATAAAAATGTTAAATAACAGAGTGTTAGCTATTATTATAATAATATGTACTCTTTGACTTCAATTATTCTACTAGTTCTAAATCCAAATAATTGAATTGCATCCCTCTCCATTTCCTCTGCAATCTAGTTGGTTTTTATTGTCATAGAATTAAAACTGTAAATTCATTCAGTTAGCAATGGTATTTTTATTATATTGGTACAACCCATCCATGAGCAATAAAAAACTTTCCAGCCATGTAAGTAATTTTATTTAAGGAACATTTTGTAATTCTATATATGAAGGTCTTGAGTATACTCTGGTAGATTGATTCATGTATTTTATTACGTTATAGTTATTTTGAATGGTACTTCCTTTGATAGTATGCCCTTTTATATTTTTTAATTACATATAGAATTGCTATTTTTTATTGGTTTATTCTGTTTCCTTCTACTTTACTGAAGCTATTATTTCAACTGGTTTCTTTGCTGATTCTCTAGGATTTCCTAAGCAAACTATCATGTTTTGTCTCATCTTTGCTCTCCAATTTAGAGAACAATTTGTTGGGTATAGATAATTATTTTTTAAATTTTTTTATATAATTGTCCTATATATCCATTTGGATCAGGGGATTTAGTTTGGGGTTTAATAGTAATTCATATTCAAGTAGTTCAATGGGCATTTCTGAAATTATTTGAGCTCTTTACTTGGTGCTTTGTTAATCTGAGAATTTTATATTTTTGTAGATGATCTTCTATTCCTTTTGAATTCCCAATTTTGTTGGTGTATAGTAGGTGTGTTTTAAATTCAGATTATGTTCTGATTAATTCTTTTCATTTTATCTGTTATTTCACTGTATTCTAAAATTTTTACTGATTTAATTACACTCCCTCTTCTTTTAAGTCAGGCTGACTAAAGGCTTGTTTCATTTATTAATCTTTTCAAAGAATCAACTTTTAGTTTTTAAAAAAAATCATTTCATAGATCTCTTGTTTTCCAACTTACTTTCCTCTAATTTTCAAGATTTCCTCTTTTGTTTTTATTCTGGATTTATTTGTTTTTTTTCTAAATTATAATTGCATAGTTGTTTAATTTTCTCCTTTTTTTATTTATGTTGGTGTATGTCAGCAGGGATATAATTTTTCCTCTGAGGGCAACTTTAGCTGCATTCAAGACACATGGGTAAATTTCACAATATTAAACAACAAATTTTGAAAATGACTATGGAAAGGATTTTCAAGTATAAAGGACAAGATACTTGAATAACAAGAGATTTTTCCACAACCATGAAAAATCTGAAAAGGAAATTGGATGGTATGTTAAAAAAAAGCAACCCAAAGGAATTCAAACTGAAACTCCAAATGCATACCCTAAAAAGCTCACCCTAATCTATGAAAATATGTACATTCAAAAAAAGAGAAGCATAATAGCAAGAGACTTTAATCTTCCTCTCACAGACATGAATAAATATATCAGAAAGATTAACAAAAAGGAAACTATAGAAATAGAAGTAAACAAACAGTTGGGAAACTGTACAGTTTGACAGAATTTTCTGAATGGAAATATTAAGGAACATATATGTATATATGTGCATATATATATTACATACATATATTTCTCAGCACCACATGACACTTTTAAAAATAGACACAGAAAATAGGGCACATAAAAATTATATGGCACAAATAGAGCATAGAGAAATTATAAATTTATGTCAAAAAGCAAAAATATTAGTCATATCTTTTAAAGACCATAATGCAATAAAAATATTAATTAATACAGGGAGCATAAGCAAAAGATACAAATCTGAATGGAGACTTACAGATGACCAAAAACAAATCAAAGAAACAATAACTACGTGAAAGACAATGATAATGATGAGATAACATATATATATGTATATATATATATACATATATATGTCTATCTATGGGTTTTACATGTGTTTCTTGTATATATCAGTTTATTGGGGGGGGGTTGTTTTCCATTAATCTATTCTCTTTTATTTTATAGGGAAATTTAATCCATTCTCCTTTAGGTATATAATTGTTAAGTTTATGCTTTTTTAATGAAATCAACAATTAGACCTTATAGTTTATATTACTTACAGTAATTTGATGGTTTTATCCTATTCTCATAATCTCTAACCCCATTTCCCCTGCTCAGGTTGCCCTGCTCAGTCCCTTATTCCTTGACTTTACTTTAATTAATGTCCTATCTCTCATTCTCTGTCAGATTGACTGCCTGAGGACTATAATGCTTCTTTTCCTATTAACCTAATACCACCTCTGCTTGGGTAAGGAAGCAGTCCCAAGAAACATTATTCCTTTTTGAAGAACAAGGCTTCCAGAAGCACCTCCCTCCAATCAAAACTAATTTCTTGGCTTATATTGAGCCCTTCTCTCAAAGAAGAGGCCATGTCCACTGAGCCATCCCAAGAGTGTTTTACACTCAAATCCTAGTTTATACTTGTTATTTTTTCTGCTTCGTCAAACCAGCAAGGACTTACATTCACTGGCATAGCCTTTGAGAAACTAGGATCACCTCCACACCACTTGAAGGCATCAGAGTAAGATGTTAAACAAGACAAAATTCATCTCTATGGTAGCCAGGCTTATCGGCAAGGGCAATGAATTTCAAAAGTCTGGTTCCAATGTGAGGTGTAATATTTATGACACTGTTGAAGAATTTCCCTTCTCTAAGCCTCAATTTCTTCATCTGTAAGATGGAGCTAAGAATATTTGCTTTGCACTTCCAAACCCCAACGCCTGTAACTAACAAGATGCCTTAAGACCACTTCTTTGATTTATAGAAACAACCAAGCAAAGGTACCAACAAGGTGTGAACAATTCCTAGACACCTCCATCCGAACAATAAATTAAAGGGATAAACTATACATACAATACAAGGGAGGCAGCATGGTAGAGTTGGTAGAGTACTGGAATTGAAGTCAGGAAGGCCTGGATTCATGTCTCACCTCTGACACAATTAGGTAATCATCAGCAAGTCTAATCTGGCAACTCTTTAAGTCTGTAATGAGTTGATGACCTGCATTAGTGAAAGGAGTTTCTACATTGGAAGTTCTCTACCCAGATGAAATCTCAAGTCCAAACCTAAAATAAAATAAAGGAGAAAGAAAGGAATTCTCCTCATATTTAATTTTGTAGAAATTAAATCTTTAAATATATCTGCCAGTTTATATCTCTTCTAAAATCCTATTTAGGCTTCAGTGTTTCTCCAATTGGATGGGTTTGGGGATACATCTTTGACTCTGAAAATTACTGGTACTCATGTAAAACCAATTAAAGGATCTTCTGAGACTTTGGTTGCAAACATGATCCAAGGAAGAAAAAAAAAGAAAATCTCCAGGTAATTATTAAGCTGCTACCAGCTTAAAGACCATGTCTAGACCAAGGAAATTTCTAAAAAGTTAATGCAATTTTTGTGTGAGGTTTAGTCCTAAAAAGATAAATTTATCCTAAATCAGCCCATGTTTATACACACAACTAGTTTTATCATTATGACAATCAAGTCCGTAATATAGTGTGGCCTGTTGCAAAAGTTATACATGAGACCACAGCACTACAACTAGAATGTGAGTCTCCCTGAGTCTAACCCAGCACTGAGCTACATGAGCAAGGCATCCTAGAAGATACTTGATCAAGTCTGCGTTAGGAACATTATACTAAATTCCTGGTGTCTTGCAATTACACTATTCTCTTTCAGTAGATTTTAAAACCATCACCGAAATGTTATTGTCCTTTAGTTTTTGTCAATATTTAGAATCAGAAGTACCTGTCAAAGTCATTCTCTTCAGGCAACAGTGAATATATTCTTTACAGAGATTAATCATTCCTCCACTCCTCTTCACATAAAGTAGGGCCTTATGTCAAATAATAACGTCAAAAGCAGAGCTAGATATCATCAAACAATCCTTCTTCCTTAACTCTGAGTGCAGCCACCCAGAAGTCATGCTTTCTGGAATGTGACAATGCCACACACTTTTTTGTAATTATTTGTTATTCCTTATGGGAAGCATTCTACAGAACTCTTTGGATCATTTAATTAATGAAGTTTAAGATGCTGTTTGACGAGCTAGACAAGATTCAGGCTTTTAGGTCAACCTAATGAGTATTTTCCCACTGTTGTTTCACATTTCACTTTGCATTTGAACTTAAGTTAAAGCACAAAGAAATTTCAATACATTTAAGCAATCTACATTTATGTAACATTTTCTCCTGCTAACTTAGAACACATACAGATCAAGCATTCAAAATATATCTGAGTTAGTTTTTCTTTGGCTCCAAATCTGACAGCTTGACAGTTTCTACAGTTGTATCTGAGGTGACTGCTGACTTTAATTTCATTCTCTCTCACTGGTTATACTTTTGTAGAAATTTTTACTTTTTAGAAATTACTTGGACTTTTCACGAGAGGAACTTTCTACTTTCTAGCCTTTGTTCTAATCATCACTTGTTAGGTGGTTACTATCACTGCCTTCGCTGACACTGTCACTATCACTATCACTGTCACTGTTGTTTCCATTGTTAGTATGGTTTTTAGTCTTGCCTTGATGGTTGCCTCCATTACTATTAGTATCACTGCTGTCACTGCTGTCACTGCTGTCACTGCTATCATCAGATTCGCTATCGCTATCACTACTGTCACTGCTGTCACTACTATCACTGCTGTCACTGCTGTCACTACTGTCACTACTGTCACTGTTATCACTGTCACTGCTATCGTCAGATTTGCTATCGCTGTCACTACTATCACTGTTGTCACTACTATCACTGCTGTCACTACTATCACTGCTATCACTACTATCACTGCTGTCACTGCTGTCGCTACTATCACTGCTGTCACTGCTATCATCAGATTTGCTATCACTATCACTACTATCACTGCTGTCACTGCTGTCGCTACTATCACTGATGTCACTGCTATCATCAGATTTGCTATCACTATCACTACTGTCACTGCTGTCACTGCTGTCACTGCTGTCACTGCTATCACTGCTATCACTACTATCACTGCTGTCACTGCTATCAGATTTGCCATCACTGTCACTACTGTCACTGCTATCACTGCTGTCATTGCCATTGGATTTGCTTTCACCATCACTACTGTCACTGCTATCACTGCCGTCATTGCCATTGGATTTGCTATCACTATCACTACTGTCACTGCTATCACTGCTGTTGTTGCTATCGGATTTGCTATCACTATCACTGCTGTCGTCACTGTCACTGCTATCACTGCTGTCACTGCTATCACTGCTGTCACTGCTATCACTACTGTCACTGCTGTCACTGCTATCGGATTTGCTATCACTATCACTATTGTCACTACTATCACTGCTGTCACTACTATCACTACTGTCACTGCTGTCACTGCTATCACTGCTATCAGATTTGCCATTGCTATCACTGCTGTCACTGCTATCACTACTGTCACTGCTGTCACTACTATCACTACTGTCACTGCTGTCACTGCTATCACTGCTATCAGATTTGCCATTGCTATCACTGCTGTCACTACTATCACTGCTGTCACTACTGTCACTGCTATCAGATTTACCATCGCTATCACTACTGTCACTGCTATTGCTACTGTCACTACTATCAGATTTGCTATCACTATCACTGCTGTCACTGCTGTCACTGCTGTCACTACTATCAGATTTGCTATCACTATCACTGCTATCACTGCTATCACTGCTGTCGCTGCTGTCACTGCTGTCACTGCTATCACTGCTGTCACTGCTATCACTGCTGTCACCACTATCACCGCTGTCACTACTGTCACTGCTGTCACTGCTGTCACTGCTATCACTGCTGTCACTGCTGTCACTGCTATCACTGCTGTCACTGCTATCACTGCTGTCACTACTGTCAGATTTGCTGTCACTATCACCACTATCACTATCAGATTTACTGTCACTGTCATTGCTGTCACTACTATCACTACTGCCATTTGCTACATTTCCATCACTGTTGTTGCCATTATCACTGCCATTATGAGAGCTGTCACTATCATCATCATTAGTGTCTGATACACTATCACTGTCCTCATCTCCTCCTTCTGGTGAGTCACTACCATTGCTACCACCATTTGATTCATCAGGTTCATTAGAATCATGGCCCTCACTATTACTGATATCCTCACTTTCCGATTTTGCATCATCATTACTGCTATTAGGGTCATCTCCCTGCATAGATTCGTTGTCAAAATCATAGCTCTCATCATATCCATCACTATTGCTTTCACTGCCAGTGTTGCTGGGTCCGGCTTTGCCAACAAGTTTTGTTTTCAGGTTGTTTCCAACAGGTTCATTGCCAACCTTCCCTGCCACATCACGGGATCCTTTATCAGAAATAATGTCATCTCCTTTACTTCTAAGAGCATCGTTTACTTTCTCAGCTTCTTTAGTAGTTTCCATACCATTGGTGTTGTTGGGTGAGTTGTTTTCTACCTGCTATGAAATGGCAAAGGAAAAAGAGTGTAAATAAAACAACACTACCATTAAATTGTGAAAATTGGACTGTATCAATTAATTTGTACAATGTTAACTTGCATTTTAAAGTATTACATTTATTTTTTGGTGACATTTTTACTTTGTTTGATCTTGAAAGATCTTCACTCTAGGGACTCCTCAACAGTCACCTCAAATTGTCTGCCCGAGAGGAATCTGAAGGACTTTGGCAGAATAGAAAGAGAGCCAGATTGTGATTAAGAGTAGGCAGAAGTGAATTCTAGGTCCACTACTCCCTACCTTGGTAATTGTGGGCAAGCCACTTACCTTCCCTTGCTCTCCATCTGCCTGTATTTCTTCATTTGTAAAAATCCAATGCTGTTGGACTAGATTATTCTAAGCTCCCTTCTATGAAATTCTGCAAGCAATGACTTAGTGAATTCATTGCTCAAAGCATAGTTTTAAAAAGATTTTCAGCAAACTTGTAGAAACCTTAATTCCCAAAGTTATACTGTGCCAATGCATCAAGAATTCCCTGTCTTTTTATTCAAGTAGTATAGAAGACTAATGTAGAAGAATGCAGTTTTTAAAATTTGTTTGAAGGAAAAAATTTGGAGAAAAAGTTGTTTCTGTTTAAGCTGACTAGACAAAAAATGATTCTAAAAGTTACCTTTTCTTGGTCTCTGCCAATGTCATTGGAACCTGATTCTTCATTTAATCCATTTTTACCACCTTTAAGGGATAAAGTCAGCTCCACGGTAGCTTCTACTACATTATCATGATCTTCATCACTCTTTGAAGCAGTTTCTCCATTGAGGAAATCATCTTTGTCTCCAGTGTCATCATCTTCATTGGCATTACTTGCTTTGCTTAAGCTATCATCACCGTCTTCTTCATCTCCATTTTCCTCAACCTCATTACTAGGAAAGCTTGAATCCTTATTATCAACAGTGCTTTCATTTTTGTCCTCTGCTTTTTCTCCCTCATCATCACCAGAACCATTGCCTTCGAAGGTATCAGCTCCATTGCCACTAGCACCGCCATCAATATCATTCCAGCTTTCATCAACTCCATTGCCGTTTGTTACTTCACTGTTTTCTGTTGGAGCCTCAGTTTGATTGCTCCCATTTCCATCTCCTCTGTAAGGAGTTTCTTCATCTAGACCACCCTCATTTTGATCAATGTTTCCATTCCTTTCATCTTCATTGCTTCTATTCTTGTTTACATTCTCTTGCTGAACAATGAGTGTTTCAGTTTGGTTTGTGTTGGTAACATTCCCTTCATTGACATTTCCACTAGTGGTTTCATTATTATTATTCATTACATTTCCTGCCTTATAAACAATGTCTTCAAATACATTTGCCGTGCTGTTTTCTCCATTCCTATCTCTTGCTAATGTTTCTGGATTCAGTATTTTCCCACGCCTATCTCCAATATCTCTCTCTCCTTTGGCTAATATAAGACTGGAATAAGACTCCTTTTCTCCTATCTTTGCATTCTCAACAGCATCCCCTTCTCCTTTGCTACTGCCATTTTGATATAGTTGTGCACCCTTCTCATCTTGATATGGGAGGTCTTCATTTGTTTTATTATTTTCTTTGACAATGCCATTGACAATTATCTGGGCCTAAAGGGGAGAAAAATAAATAAGAAAAATAATTTAATATCTTGGTCATAAACAATATATAGTTGAATAAAAGCTATGCCATCCTGCCTAGGTAGTAATTAATAATCCTAAATCTAATTTAAAAATATTTTTTGGTCAGTGATTCGTTTAAAAGAAAGGGGGCAGTATAGGGCATTGGAAAGAGGATTGATTTCAAAGTGAGAAGAGTCTTCATTCTAATCTTGGCTCTACCACTTAATACCAGTGTAACACTGGCAAATTACTTAATTTCTCTGGGCTCCAATTTCTTCATCTTTAAGTCAGTCAATGAATATTTTAAAGTACCTACTACATGCCAGGCACTATGCTAAGCAGTGAAGATACAAAAATAGGTAAAAGACAGTCCTTGCCCTCCAGGAGCTCACACTTTAATGAGGGAAAAAACAGTCAAACAAACATGTACAAACAAACTACATTCAGGATAAATAGGAAAAAAATTGAAAGAGGGAAGGCACTACAATTAAGAGGAGCTGAGAAAAGTCTCCTGTAGAGAATTGGATTTTATTTGAGACTTAAAAGAAATCAGAGAAGCCAATAGGCAGAGATGAGATGGGAGAGTGAGTATTCCAGGCATGGGAGACAGGAAGATAAAATGCCTGGGGCCAAAGAAATGGAGTGTCTTGTTCTTGGAACAGCCAGGAAGCCAGTGTCACTAGATCAAAGAGTACATGTTGGGGAATAAGGTATAAGAAAACTGGAAAGGAGGGAACTAGATTATAATGGTCCTTGAGGGCCAAACAGAGGATTTTGTATTTGACCCCAAAAGCTATAGGAACTACAAAATGAAAAGGTTGGACTGAATGACTTCTAAAGTCCCTCCTATAATCCTATGATCTTGGTCAAGTCACTTCTCTGCAGACATCATTTTCTTCATCTGTAAAATTTGAAATCTGGTTGGAATTATCTCTAAGGTTATAAGCTACATTCAATTTCTATTATTCTAAATCATCAGAAATATATAATGTGAACGCACTTCTCGAAGGAGCACTCAAAGCACTTGCCTTCTAATATGATAGAGGTAGCATGAGGAAAGGGGGTTATCATCCGTGTGTGTGAGTATGTGTGTGTGTGTGTGTGTGTGTGTGTGTGTGTGTACAGACACACATTTATATAAGTATGTGTGTATATACACACCCATATATACACATTTATAATTTTTTGTTTTTATAAATTTCATTTAAAATCAAAAGCCAACACTAAAGTTACAGAGAATCTTAAAATAGTTTTCGAAGTGGGCAAATCAGCTACTAAAAATGTAGAAGGGCGTATTTCTCAAAGGAATAAAAAAATTTCTTTTAAAAGATCATTCAAATGTGCCAATCAGAAAAGCAATTTTCTTACTGAATTACTACAAATAACATTTATGGTAACAAAATAATATAAATATATTGTCTATAGAATACATAATAACATTTAAAGAATGTTTCATGGATACAAAGTATTTATGGCAAATATACTTAGAATCTATATGTGCTTAAGAGATTTTACCTCTTTCTTTTTAGAAGACAGGTGCTTTGAATGCTCTTTTGGGAAGTGTGCTCATGCTGTTTCTGGTTATTTGGAATACAAGAAGTTTTGGCCATATTCCTAATTTTGTAGATGAGGAAAATGAGATCCAGAGAGAAGAAATGATTTGATCAGGGTCATAGGACTGTAGATCAAGAAGACACCTTAGAGCTCGTTAGCTCCAATCTCCTCGTTTTATAGATGATGAAAGTGAGAGGAGAAGTGAAGCCCACGGTCACACAGGTAGTTAGAGGCAGAGTCAAGATTCAAACTAAGAGTCCTCCTTATTTCGAATAACAATAACAATCTTGTGGATTTTTGGTAATTGAGTAAATGAACTGTTCTCACTTCAAAATGTATTCTAAGATTTTATGTAACTTTTCTATTAGCTTTTAAATTTTTATGAATAAAAATTTGTTTGTTCTTTACTGTTAAGCAAAGACAGGCTTCGAAGCTCAGCCAACCAGTTGCAAAAGATGTATTATATATCTATTATGTTAAGCACTATATTGGGGTAAGAAGCAGAATGTTACTATCCAAAAATCATACCCCAATGAAGCAAATTAGATATGGTTGATTACATTCATTTGCAAGCACACCTAATTTATGGGAAATGTTAATGATGTCAACTAAACCCTGTTTCCTTTCTTCTACTGAAGTTTAGATAGCAAGGGGGAAAGTGCCTCAATGTAGAACAGTTATTTTGAATACCTAGTAGCATAAGTTCAAAATACAGATGACAATTGGACCACAATTCAATTCAATTGAATTCAACTTTTATTAAGAGCCTATTAGATAAAAAGCACTGTACTCAGCTCTGGAGGTAAGGCAATGTCACAAATAAAAGTTATAATGAACAATAATACATGAGAGCCCAAAAGAAATACACAATAAAAGGTTACGTGAAGTCTAAGATGGAGGATTGCTTCCAATACAAAGAATCAGCAAGTCTTCCTGGAGCAGGTAGCCTATGAGCTGGGCTTTAAAGAAGGGCTGGATTTCAACAAAAAAGAAAACTTTCCAGGCACAGGGAATAGTATGAGCAAAGACAAAAAGGCAGGGATATACAGAGCAATATCAAATGCCATTGGCTCATGCCAGATTGTGGAGGGCCTTGATGAGACGAGATAGAGGAGCGTCGACATTTTGCTTGGGAAGCAGTAGAAAGTCACTACAGAAGAGTTGCATGACTACATTTATACAGGAGAAAGACTATTCTGGCAGTGATGTGAAGTATGCATTTGAAAGGGGGAGAGTTAAAGATGGGAATATCTGTTAAGAGGCTATTACAATAGTCTAGGTATTAGGGAGTACTTGTATAACAACTATAACTTGGCCAGATCCAATGGTGCTTTGCAACAAGGTGAAAAAAATTATAGGATGTCAACAGCTCTGTCCCATGATTCATTTCTTCCTTTGCTACTCCCACCTCCTCCAAGCACGTTCTTTTCAGCAGTTTAGAAACTTAATGGTTTCCCAAAGTGTACTTCCTCTCTCAAACTCACATGATTCTGTCCCCTTATGTGGAGACACACAGTTTCTATAGTACCGCTTGCCCCAGGGAAACAATTGTTCTGGCCTGTACTAGGGTGGGAGCAGTGGGAATAGAAAGTAGGAAAAGGATTGGAGAGGTTTTTTTCAAGAGGAATTTTCAAGTAAAGTAATAATTTTCAAGTGGGATATACATAGAACTAAAGAATAAAAAGAAAACACATTGTAATGTATGATACCTGTTTGGTCACTTCTGGTTTTCCTGGACAATTTAAATCCTTTGATCTATCAAAATCATATCTCTCTTGAGGTCTGATCTGAGAAACCTGTCAAATCAAAAACAGAATATTAAAGAAATTATGTTTGAAATATGCTTAATCTTCTCACAATGATTTTGTGCAAAACATAAAAAAGTCACACACATAGAAAACAAGCAAATTATTTTTTGTCTTAGATTAGAAAACATAACAAGTTTAAAGTAGGTATAAATGTTTAAAAATTTTTATACAGCTCCAAATTATATTTATATATTGATCCGCCTAAGTGAAATCCTTGTGTAGTGCATGCCTGTGACAAAAAGGGTCTGAGTTATTTCCTGAGGATTTATCTTTTCTTGGATAATGTCTCTACCACCCTCCCCCTCAAACACACACACACACACACACACACACACACACACACATACACTCAGTGGGAAATATCCTCTTCTGGTTATTCAAATTTGACAAATAATTTTAATAAAGAGTTTGAAAATATTTTATTGATACATTTTAATATAACTTCATTTCTGAATATATCCCTACCCCTTTCCTACCCGGTGTCACCCTTTATTACAAAGAATTTTTTAAAAAGCGATTTACCAAGATCAAACAACTTATTAATCATGTCCATGTTATACACCACACTCATAGCTCCTTGCATTGCAAAGAAGGAAGTATTTTCAGTACTCATCTCCAGGGATAAGCAGAGTCATTCAATAATCTAAAACACAGTTGGTGGCAGTATTTGTAATACTCATGCTCCTAAGGTCACTCAGAGCCAAGAATCTATTATTAGCAGTATCTATCTCTATTTACTGGCACCTTCCCAATGGGCTATTTCCCCTCTAACATAACACTTCATCACAGCCCATAGTGAGCTCTGATTGTATTGCCTTCCTCTGATGTTCTCAGGTAAAGTGACATTCATTGCACAAGTTTCCTATTCATTTTTCACTGGTCTTTCCCTCCCTAAGCTTTCACTCATTGTCTTCTTATTATGATTTGCTATTTTCAAACCCACACACACCTTAGACTTGAAGAAGGCTACAGACAGAAGAAGCCCTATTTTGCTTTCCTTCAAAAATGCAAACACTGGGAGGATTCTGGGAAGATGGAAGAGTTGGTCAGAAAATTCCAGGCTCTCAAGATTTCCCCCCACAAATGAGATAAAATAGCACCTTAGGGTGAACAAAATGCAGGTAAAAATAAATAAGAATAGGGGCATAACAGGGATCTTCATGGGATAATTCAAGAATATCAGAAGAAAAATCCCAGATTTGGTCCCTGTGAAGTGTAAACACCTCTATGCTAGGGTCCGAGTTAACAAGCAGCAAGTCCTGGGAATAGCTAGGTTAGGAGACTGCCTCAGCCCCAGCCACAGGAACTTTTACCTCTGGGGACAATGAAATGAGTTGGGCATCTGAACTGGTGAAGATCAAGAGAACCTCTGCTGACAAGGAATGCCCAACCCAGCTGTGCTGGGAAGAGTAGTGGGGGCAAGAAGAAACCAGCACACTGTGGGTGAAGGTAGAAGCAGTGGGGCAGAATGTCTCTGACTCTGTGCACTTATAGGAGGCTGGAGATTTGGCTTTGATTCCAGGCTAGAGGGGAGAACTGAGATCTGGGGCAAGAGGCACCATCCCCCATACCCCAGGGTTAAAGGTGATTACAAAAATTAAGCTATTAATACAAAAAAAATGCACAGGCAAAGGAGAAAGACTCCAACAACAGAAAGTTATTACAGAATAGAGAAAATCAGGGTTTATGTTCAGAGGAGGATATTGAAGTAAAGAAACCCCCAAAGAGTAATGTCAAATAGCCACCTGCCCAAAAAGAATTTTAAAAGAGTTTTTAAATCAAATGAAGGAGAGGAGGAAAAACTAAAAAAGAAAAAGAATAATCCAAGAAAAACAAGATTATGAAAAGAAAGTCAATCAATTTGAAAATGAGATCCAGAATTTTAAGGAAGAAAATGACACCTTGAAAATTAGAATTAGGCGAGGTGAAGCCAATGAAATTACAAGAGATCAAGAAATAATTAAACAAAATATGAAGAATGAAAAATTAGAAGGGAAAGTGAGACATAAGAAAAATAACTGATCTGGAGAACAGATTAAGAAGAGAAAACATAAGAATAATTGTACTATCTGAAAGCTATGATCAAAAAAAGAATCTTGATACAGTAACACAAAAAATAATTAAAGAAAATTGTCTTGAAGCATTTGAACAAGAGAGAACATAAAAATAGAAAAAAAAATCCATCAATCACCACTTGAAAGAGATCCTATCAGGAAAACTCATAAGAAGATTATAGTCAAATTTTGAAACCCCCAGCTCAAGGATAAAATATTAAAACACTAAGGAAAAATTAATTTAATGGTGCCACAATTAGAATGACACAAGACCTAGCAGTGGAGACATTAAAGGACCACAGGTCTTGGGAACACTATATACCGAAGAGCAAAAGAACTGGGGCTCTGGCTGAAAGTATTATACCCAGCAAAGTTAAGCACAATTCTGAATGGAAAAAATGGACATTTGATCAGACTTTCAAGACATGGTTTAAAAAAAAACCTGAACTTAATAGAAGATTTGACGTACAAGACGAGAAAAATATAAGGTATGTACCAAAGACTGATTACGAGGGATTCAATAAGCACAGACCATTTACTTTTTATATGTGTAAAATGTACATATGTCTAGTATTGTCATTAGTAATTGATTAGTTCATAAGAAAGATAGACCTGAGTTTAATATGACTTTAGAAAGTAAAACCATTTAGGAATAGCTAAAAAAAAGTAATTATTTTATACAAATGAGGTGCTAGATGAAGAATCAATACAGAGGAATTAGATGGAGGAGGGCTAGTAGTTCTGGTAACCCACTTTTATTGGGAATAGGTTTAAGATGGAGCAATATATATAAATATATATATATACATATATATATGTATAAGAGTATAAAAATCTTCCAAATTCAGAAGAAATTAAATGGTATGGGGATAGGGAGGGGGAGAGGACAAGGGAGGGATCTGGAGGGGAGGGCAAGGTAGCGGGTAGAAATAAAGTAGGGGAGGCAGGAGGGATGGGAAACAAGAGACATGCACAAACGTAAAAACAAAGATCAGGAGTAGAATTTATTAGGGAAAGTATATGTCTATATATGTATGTATATATGTATGTGTGTATGTCTATATCTATAGCTGTAGCCTGGGGTGGGGTGAGGGGAGGAAGAGTGAAAAAAGAACAAAGTAAAAAGTGCACAGCAGAGAACAAAAGAAAACTTACAAGGAAGCAAAGAAAAATGGGTAGCTCTGAACACAATGCATAATATTTATTATGTAGGCTTTCTTGAAATGAAAATTTATCATTACATATTTTGAATCTTTTATGCTCTGCTATGCACATGACATGCATTATTTTTCCTTTCCTTTGGATCTAAATTCCAATATTTAATTTTACAACATTTTTCCCTCTATTCTGTATTTGTGTTCTGATGTTTGAGTCTAAAATAAAAGTTAAAAAAATGCAACTATCTCTTCTAAAGCTACTCTCTAGAGCAAAAGCATCAAATATTTGGTCTTCGGCCATGTGGCTCACGAGCTCCAGAGGGCTGCCCAAACCAGATTAAAATATATTTGGGAAATATTTAACAAAATAAGTAATTAGAACATAGATTTTAAAATCAAATCCCACAGGGGTCTTTATGTAGGGATTAGTGGCCCCTGTTTCTATTTGAGTTTGACACCACTGACATCACACGCTTGTCCTGATGGTAATCAAGGGTGGGAATGGGTAGTTGGGGAAAGAAATTCTTTGTATTATCTGTGCTCTCTAATGCTACTACTCCCTTTGTGACCTTCTTCATCTTCTTTAGAATCATCTCCAGTCTTAATAAAAGGTAACAATAAGAGTAGCTAGCATTTATGTAACACCTACTACACACCAGGCACTGTACTAAGTGCTCTGCAAATATCCTCATGACAATCCTGGAAGTTAGTTATTATTATCTCATTTTACAGTTGAAATTGAGGCAAACAGAGATTAAATGCTTGGCCCTAGATCCCTTGGTAAGTGTCTGAGGTCAGATTTGAACTTGGGTCTTCCTGACACCAAGCTACCCATTGCCTTTTACTACCAGTATTTAGTTTAGGATTTTTCACTGCATTGCTTTGGATGGATAGAATCTAAGAGAGATCCTTGAGTATATCCTGATGCCTCCAAGGGTATTTGATTGCTTTCAGATGGGCAGATCAACACAGTAAGAGAAGGATTAGCCAACTTCATGGTTTATACCACATCTAAACATGGACCCACATATGTCCCTATATTTTGGCAGGGACTGCCAGACCACACAAGATGGCCCTCATATCACTGCCTTAGGAATATTATGCAAATTTAGCATATCCACAAGAAACAAAAAGTCCTTCTGCCCAAAAACACTACAGGCTTCACAAGTGTCTTCATTGGGATTGAGTAGTTGAGTGGTAAATAAGCTATCATAAAGGGCCGAAGGAAGACTTTGGTTACCAACTGAGGTTCGTGATGTAATACAAAGACAAGGCATACTGACCCAAAAAGGTGTAGCCAGGGACAGAGTGAGATATGCATCCAAGACATGTTAGAATGCTATGGAATCCTAGGATCTGTGTTCAAATATTCAAATATCTGAAAATACGTCTCTGCCTCTTAGTTAGTTCCTGTGGGACCCTGACTGTCTCACTCTACCTTACTTCCGTTTTTTTCATCTGTAAAAGGTGGAAGTTGGTCTAGATGACCTCTGCGCCCCCTTTTAACTCAAAACCTATATTCTTATAATCCTCTGAGTCAACTTCTCCAAGATTCTCTGGGGTTTTTCCTCTTCAATAACTAGAACGATTGTTTTTTTTCCCTTTGTGAGAGATGGTGGGGAAAATGAAGTTGTCACTATTACCGTTTCCTGTGTTTGCCACAAATGTAAGTATCTTAATTGATTTTAAAATCAGAATTATAGAGCATAAAACAAAGGGTGGGCACAATAGTTAAACATAATTCTTGGGTAGCAAATGAATAGGAATGAATTATTTTGATAGACATTCTAAGAATGCAAAAAGTTACAAATGCAAGCAAAGGGCAAGAAAGAGAGGATCTAGTTTAAATTTAGGGGGACATCTAAAAGAAGTTTACCATTATCTCTTCATTAGAATGTGCAGTATTTATGGTTTTTGCCACAATTAAGTGTCAATTGGCTCAGAAAGCAGGCTGGTCTCCATGCTGAAAGAGAAGAGGCCTATAAAACACCTCTCTACTCCAGGTTATCAAGGAAAAATGATAATGAAATGTTCCTCAAAACACACACACACACACACACACACACACACACACACACACACACACACACACACACACTGGATCTGTTGAGAGAAAGGAGAATCCTGACCTGTGTCACGTGGCTGGCAAGTAGAAGGTGGAAAAAAAGGTAGTAAGAAGGACTATAGAACACTTCGAACTAAGAAATAAGAGGCTCTTTCCAAAGAAGAGGACATGAAACGCTAAAGAAATATCTATTTGACCTCCAAAAAGAAGATGAAGTAATTGCACAGAGGATTCCAGCTGAAAAGTCATCCAGTTAAAATCAGAGGAAGAAGAAACAAATAATGATATTGGTGACTCTCAGATGAGAGATGTTAAGACATTCTTTTGTTCATTGACAAAAATAAAGGGCAATTTTTCTCTTCTCAGAGCATTTATCTAAAGTGTGACAGAAAACTTTCCAAGACTTATCAAAATGGATAATTACTACTCACTTCTGATAATTCACGTAGGCACAAATGTTACTTCCAGAGAAAACTTAGACAGCATTTCCAATAATTTAACACATGTAATTGATAGCATACTGCTTTCCTTCCTAGTGGGGGGAGTAGGAGAAGGGTGAAGCATTCATTTTCAAAATACATGATACAGTATGCCCAAAGGGAGCTTGGCCCTTTGGCCAAGCAATACCACTACTAGGTCTATATCCCAAATTGATAAAAAGGAAAAAGACCTATGAGTACAAAAATATTTGTAGCAGCTGTTTTAGTGGTGGCAAAGAATTAGAAATTGAGGGGATGTCTATCAATTAGGGAATAGCTGAACAAACTGTCATATTTGATTGTAATGGAATACTATTGTGTTGAAAGAAATGATGAGCAGGATGCTCTCAGAAAAATCTAGAAAGACTTACATGAACTGATGCAAAGTGAAATGGGCTGAAGCAAGAGGACCTTGTACACAGTAATAGCAATATCACGTAATGATCTATTGTAAATAACTTAGCTGTTGTCAGCAATATGATTCAAGACAATTCTGAAGGACTTATAATAAAAAGTGCTATTTATCTCCAGAGAAAGAACTGGTGGAGTATGAATGCAGATCAAAGATGCTTTTTCTTTACTTTATTTTTCTTGGGGTTTTTTGGTCTGTGTTTTCTTTCATAGAATTACTTATATGGAAATGCTTTGCATGACTACACATGTACAATCTATGTCAAATTGCTTGCTTTCTCAATGCAGGGGGAGAGGAAGGAGGGAGAGACTATGGAAATTAAGTTTGAAAAAAGAATGTTTAAACTGTTTTTACATGTAATTGGGGAAAGTATTAAATTTTAAAATGAATGTTACGATTTGAAAGTATAATTTTTTAAAGAAATCACTCTCAACAATTGTTGTCTTGAGAAAGAAACCATAGATCTCGAGAGTATCAGTGTTATTTACACCACTCCTGCCCATCAAAAATTAGAGATTCGGAAGAAAAAATGCAGATTTGGATAATGAACAGTAGAAGAAGATGGCGCCTGAGAATGGCATCTCTGGACCATTTCTTAAAGTACAAACTACCTGCATATATCCTCTAAGCTATACATCACAGAGAATAAATACAACGGGTAGTAAAAATAGTAGGAGAGATCCACATAAGTTTGCAGAAGACAGATTATAAGAAGAGAACCCCTACTAACAACTGCAGCCGAGATTTCCATACACAAATGGCCCAAGTAAGGCTAAAGAGTAAAATTAACAGGAGTTCGTAACACAAGAGGATAAATTTGACAATCACTAAGATTTGATAGGATAGGACTGAATATGAATCTATTTTCTGAAAAGAAAAGGATAGTAAAATATAATCATGCCAGGGAATGGAGGAACTCAAGGAGGTCAGTGTATAGTTGGCATTTGGGTGAAGCTCAACGGAGGCAGAAACAAGCGATGCTGCCTTTTGGGCATTTTATAGATCACCTGTACAGAACGAGAAAATAGATGAGGAATTCAGGAAACAAATCACAATACTGGCCCAGAGACACGATATAATAGATATCTTAAAGTGGCTGTCCATTTGTAGAGGCCTTCTTTTCAGGTATAGCATCTGAGTTCTAAGATTCCATGATTCTGAATCCCCAAATATTAAAAAGATAGTAAGTTATTTTACAATATCTTGAATAGTAGTGATAATAACAAACATTTATGCAGCATTTGCTATATGCCAAGCACTGTGCTAAATGCTTTACAATTGTAAAGGTTTAGATTTTATTTTTTCCCCTGCAAAAGAAGTTGAATATCTTAAGAAAACATTTAACAAAAATTCTAAGGTAAAGAACATTATAAGGAAGCTTCCTGGTAGGGTTCAGGTTTGGGAGGGGCCAAAATGCTTACCGGAATGCCCTCTGCTGTTGCCAAGATGAAGAAAAATAACAAAGTCTTCATCTTCTTTAGTGGCAGTAATAGGCTATTTAAAAAAAAGATTACAGTACAATTTTAATTGTTAAGTAGAATAAACATTAATCATAATTTGGTGTCTTCACATATTTAAAAACGTGTCTTGTTTCTAAGCAGTGGGCACAAATCCAACTTCATGCTAATCTAGTTGCATGTTAAATATGGCAAGATGGTCAGAAAATCAAGGGAAGAGGGTGGCATATCCTCCACCAAACTTAGCACCAAAATACCCATCTGTTTGCTTCTACTAACAGATGAACAGTGGCCTTACTGAAATTTGTCGGATTTCCAGAAAAGTCTATACCCTAATGTGATTATGAAATATAATATGTATTTAACTATATGTTGGTTGATTAAAGATTATCTAATCTAGTCCTTTAATTTAAAAGATATGGAAATGGAGACTAAAGGAAACAATGGTTTTCCCGAGGTCACACCGAGGTGCTATTTGAACCCAGTTCCTTTGACATCCAGTTCCAGTCTGTCAGTGAGTCCACCAATAATCTTTATTAAAGACCTGTGCTAAGCACTGGGGATACCAAAAAAAAAAGCAAAAAATAATCCCTGCTTGCCCTCAAGGAGCTCACAATGTAATGAGGGCGAAAAAGATAGAATGGTCTTTGTACTATATTACCCTGCAGCACATTTCCAATGTGATATGTGGAGAACAAGGTCCCACAAATGGACAGAAGAAAGAAAAGAAGATTCTGAATTCCCTCATGCCTCACCTCCAAAATCATGAAATTCAATCACATCTTAGTCATGACTCCTCTATGAGTTTGGTTGTATCTAATACTGATAAAAATCAGTAAATTATATAGTTAAGCATTTATCTCATCCTTTTATTATTAATACTAAAAGGGCTTTAAACATTTGTTTCATATCACATACATTTTTAACTTTATTGAATTCTGAAATGTTAATCCCACGAAAGATACTAGATGCGATAGAAAATCTATTTGCCATACTAGCATTGACCTGCTACCTTAGCTTCATCTGCGTGAGAATACCAACCTAATGAACAGGGAAGGGTTTCTTTCTCAGATTTCTGGAAGCATCACATGGTAACAAACTGTCATATTTATTGATTTGTCCCAGATTCGTTTCTAACTATGCTTAGCCAAGATACCAGTGTTTTTTTAAGGTATCTGGATTAATTTAGCATTCATTCTCCCAGAGTTTGTCATAATTCCCCCCACCCCCAACCATTATGTTCTCTTGATTCGATAAGTTATAATGAGGGAAAGAACAATTCAAAGTTTAAAAGATGTCTAAACTTCAAGTTTGCCCTTTGACTGAAATTCAAATCATCTTTGAAACGCTATAGTTCAGTACCAGGAACATGTCTGGTCTTACCTTAACGGTCTTCAAAGGAACTTGGAAAATCCAGAATTGCTCCTTTTCTTTGAAGAAGAGTGGTAATGAGGTGTTGTACTGTAGTTTTGTATGACTGTTGTGTAGCTACTGAAATTTAAACTCGGTTTGACAATCATGTCCACCAATCACCATCTGGAAGCCCACCCGATATGGGGTTGTGAGGTGTGGCTGTGACCATGAAGCTCATATTAACTTCCCACATACTGCTATATGTTTGCTCCCTGAAACCCTTGGTTGCAAAGTGACTAGACTAACTTTTACTTAATTAAATAGCTCCTGCCAGGCTGGTTTAGTATCTTAAGTATAGAGAATTAGCATGGCCCAGCACCCAGAGCACCACTTAAGCTCTGTCACCCCGACATTTCTTTTCCTGTGAGGGTTGGCAATCTAAGAAAACTCTAGGTTTCCTAAGTAAATATGACTGTCTATTTAAGACCCCTATCATTCCTGAGGTGGATATTTAAGTTACTGTGCTATAATTCAATCAGTGGCACTGACTCTCCCTGAGGGACCTTTGAAAATCTATAAATAGTTATGTGGAGAAGCCTTTCTGTTCTAAAGGAACAATAAGGCATGAAACACAAAAATGATAGCCCCTCTCCCCAAAAACACTTAATTCAAACTGTCAGTGCTTATGGTCCTCACAAGAATAAAAAATGGGTGAACTTCAGAAATAACTTCAAAATATGAAGAATGTTTTTGTAGTGACAGCCAAATAATTAAACAAGGAAGCAAAATAGTACAAAGAACTTTGTTATCCATAGAAAAGTAATGTGTAGGGGCAGCTACGTGCCGCAGTGAGTAGAGAGAACTGGCCCTGGAATCAGGAGGGCCTGAGTTCAAATCTGACCTCAGACACTTGACACACTTACTAGCTGTCTTAACTTGGGCAAGTCACTTAACCCCAATTGCCCTGCCTCCCCCCTAAAAAAAAAAGAAAAGAAAAGCAACCTATAAAGAGACCATCATATATACTGTTCATGGGGCATCATTTTATGATTACATGAAAACTTATGCAATCACTTAGTTAAACAACTTAAACACAGTATTACATATATAGGAATGAATGGATAGGTCCCAAGTCCTATTGATATGGTGATGATGATAATTAGAAATGGTCATCCACTGCACAAGCAAGGATTTTTTTTTTTTTTGGCTTAAAGGTTTTGAAGTCAGCCATCCTTCTTTTATCCTCCAGGCTGAGCTTCTGACTCTATGGACTTTGCCACCATGACTTAGTTGTTCAATTACCTTGGAGCTTCCTTTGGTGCCTGGGACCTTCTCTTCCTACAATGTCCTTCTACCATACGGACTCCCTCCTCCCACTGGTGAGTTCTTTTGGGGACCTCCATTTTTGGGGTAAGCCCAGCTTGGCCATGTTTCATTCGCCTTCTGACTTTGCTTCTGACTTTGCCATCATTCTCCAGCACCCCACAGTTTCTCCATATTCTGCTTCCCCACTTTGATCTGGGAGTTGATAGAGAGACTCTGGAATTTACTGAGGAGGGGGTGTGATATGGCCATTTTCAGAAGACTGCTTTGACAGCTGAATGAAGAATGGGCTGGAGTAGGGAGAGATTTGTGACAAGGACACCAATCAGCAGGCCATTGCAACAGTCAAGGTATGACCTGGTAATGGCCTGCTCCAAGGTGTCAGAGGGGAGTTGTTGCCCCACTCATCTGTGACTCCAAGAAGCTGTAGCGTGTGCAGCAGCTACCCCCCCAGTAAAACCTTTTATGCAGATGGGCTAAGCCAGGTTGAGGGTAACCAACAGGCCTTAAACCCTTCAGTGAGTTAAGGGTATGTCTACCCCCTACAGCATGTAAAGACTTCCCCTGGTGGAACAGGTTAATGGGAACAATTTGTTTCAAAGACCACAAAGGCTGCTGAAACAGGCAATTGGAATGCGTAGAGTTTGGTCAGACATTAAAGATGGCGAGGTCATCCACTACATCCCAGACCATCACCAGTCATCCTGACTTTTGTCTTGCCACTGGACTTTCATGACTCCTAAAGAGAGAATGAGGCTGAAGACTGTGCAGCTCTGCCTCACAAATTCAATCCATGCACAAGACAAGACACTGATGTCATTGGTCCTCTTCAAAAATGAATGATGAGCAATAACATACAGGAGATTTTATGAAAGGAAAATTGATAGGCTTGGCATCAGATTGGATATGGCGGGAGTGGCGGGGAATGAGACAAAGTGAGGAGTCAAGAATGGCACTTCAGTTTGCAAGCCTGGGGCATGAGGATGTTGGTACCTTCAACGGTAACAAGGAAGTTTGAGGTAACAGAGTTGGAGGGAAAGATAATGAGTGCAATTTTGGACATGCTGAGTTTAATATGTCTACAAAACATCCAGTTTAATATGGCTAATAAGTAGTTAGAGATATAAAACTGGAGGTCAGCAAATAGTTTGGGCTTGATAAGGAGTTTTAAGAATCATCAGCATAGAAAGAATGATTGAATCCATGGGAGCTAATAAGATCAACACGTGAAAAAAGTGTAGAGACAGAAGAGAAGAGGGCCCACAAAAGAGCCCTGTGGATACCCATGATTAGTGTGTGTGGTATGGATGAAGATCTAGCAAACAGAACGAAAAAGAAGTTAGACAAGTTGGAGGAAAACCAGGAGAGAGAAATGTCTTGAAAACCTAGAAAGAAGAGACTATAAAAAAGAAGAGGGTTTAAAAAAAGTGTCAATAGCTTCAAAGAGGTCAAGAAGAATGAGAATTGAGAAAAGACTGTTAGATTTGGAAATTAGGAGACTTAGTAACTTTGGAGAGAGCAGATTGATGATGAGGTTGGAGGCCAGAGGATAGAGAGTTGAGAAGAAAGTTAGAAGATAGGAAGTATAGGCACCAATTGCAGATGGCCTTCTTAAAGAGTTTAGCCACAAAAGGGAGGAGAGATTTGGGATGATAGCTAGTGAGAAGAATGGATCAAGTGAAGGTTTTTTGAGGAAGAGAAAGATACAGGCACATTTGTAAGCAGTAGGGAAACAGACAATTGATAGGAAGAGATTGAAGGTAAGTGAGAGAATGAGGGACATAGAAGAAGCAATCTACTAGACAAGATGGCATGGAAGGACATCATTTGTGAATGTAGAGAGATTTGCCTTGGCAAGGAGAAGGGCCACCAATTCATACAAGACAAATGTTTTCATCTCAGTCTTCATCACCCTGTGCCTTCTGAAATCTCTATTCTATTAATAAACTGACCTATATAATAAATATAATAATAATAAACTGATATAATAACTGATATAATAATAATAAACTATATAATAAACTGATTAGATCTTTGCACTTTACCCAGAAATTACTTTGTATATAGTTTATATTTACTCATATAAAGGAGGGGATGGCTTGTGATTCACCTACCCGCATCAGTTGATTTAGTCATAGAATATGACATACAATGAAGTATGATTCCCTTTCTCTGGTACAAATCCAGAGAAGAGGCAAACCTTGGAGAGGAAAGGACCCTGGGAACCTGCTGACAAACCTGCTGAGAAGAGAAATTATGTCCAAGGGGAGCTAAGTAAGAAGAGAAAGATTTTCCAGGCCCTGCAGGACTAGGAGTTGTGAATTCTTTTCCATGCATGCATATGTGTTTAAGTATTCCTCACTACCATTATTCTTTAAGTATAAGCCCACTCTTCCCATTGTATTTGTGGGACAGTATACCCCAGATTTGTGTGGGGAATGTTTTGTAGCTACCAGTCTTGCTATACTATTTGAGAAAATGCTTTTCCTTAGAGCTAATTTAGTTTATGGTGTTAACAGGAAGCCCATCCATGGAGGCTGATGGTCTAGGTATACAGAATTACCCTAGGACCCAAGGGTGGTGGCCACTTGGAAATTAGAGCATGACATCCTATAAATACTGTTTTAGAAGGCTTCGTGTCAGCCCATAAAACACTATTTAGTCCATTATCTAGCTGAACACCAATGAAATCACAGATCTAATACGTAGCTTTATAGCTGCATTATTAAAAAAAACTATTACTAACCACCTTTTAAAACATTATTTGGGAATTGTAATCCGAGTTCTAAATTAGGATGGTAACATATCATTGTTTACCTCTGTTTCATAGACAAATCTATTCATCCTCTCTTGCACTAGTTCAGTTCACATGGGAAAATGCTGGAGAAGAGGAGACAGTGAATGTAAATAGCAATTGTTTCTATTTTGGCCAGACACCCTGAGGGTCTTCCCCTCTCAAATTGTTGTGTTTTTCTTTTCTTTTTTTTTTTTTTTGACTAGGTAAAAGAAGCCATTTTTTTGCCTCGTTTCTTGCCTAACCCAAAATCACTGAATGGGCAGTGCCTCAGACAAACTGAGACCTGGGAAAGATCATAGCTTAAAAATGCCAAGGTCTCCCACTGCATCCAGGGCTATCTCCAGTCATCTTGATCTATATCTCACCACTGGACCAAAAGGCTTCGGGGGAGAAAGTGAGGCTGGTGATTTTGCACAGCCCTCCCTCACTTACATCCAAATCACTTGCAAGTCATGGCATCATCTTCCCAATGTCATTGTTCCTCTTCAAGAATGAAGGACAAACAACAACAACAACAGAAAATATGACAAGAGAATGTTATACTGGTCTGCGCATATATTGTTCCTTCCATGTGGAATATGTTTAAACTCTTTGAGGACAGGGATAATTCAATTTTGTCTTTGCATCCCTAGTGCCTATAGTAGTGCTTGGTACATAGTAGGGTCTTAATAATTGCCTAATGAGCTGAATTGCATTTACACACCCTGGGTGATCTGCTTTCCTGTTTTCTTTAATTCTAGTTAACAGTAGCAGAATGGAACAATAAATCTATAGCAAAAGGAGTAGAATCCTGTAAACTAGGAGCTATGTCAAGAAGCTGATATTCTCCTGGGAGAACATAACTTTAAAAAGTTAATTTATATTCTTCCAAATCCCAAAGGTTGTTTTTTAAATAAAATTTAATGTCAGATTTTGTCAAAAGGTTTCCCAGCACCTATTGGTATAGTCATATGGATTTTTTGTTGTTTTGTCATTTTCCTTTTGACTTTTCTTTCTAGGACCCAGGACTCTATTTCACCTCCTTTGATTATGTTGATCAAATTTGTGACATTGAAGGAGTTTGGGAAGATGTCTAATTTTTCTATTTTTGCAAGCAATTTACGCATTATTGAATGTTTCACAGAATTCTCTCAAAAATCCCTTGAGACCTGGATTTCTTTTAACTCTTGAGAAATTATTTCTAGGTTGTTCAATTTTTTCCCCAAATTGAATTCTTTAAAGTATTTTATTTCTTTTTCAGTTAAAATGTCTATTTTATATTTTTTGAATATTCATCTATTTCATGTTATTGATTTTACTGGCACATAATTGAGGAAAATAATTTCTAACAACTTTTTCTTTCATAATTTCTCTTTGGATTTTCCTCTCTGTTAAAAAAAAATCTAATTTTAACTGTTTATCTTTAAAACAATAACAACAACAACAACCCTTAGTTCTATCTAGTGTTTCTATAATTGTTTTCACTTTAGTTTACCATCGCTTTGATTTTCAGAATTTTTCTTTTTGAGTTGATTTTGGATTATTGGATTTGTTGCTTTTCTACGTTTTTTAAATTGTGTGCCAACTCAATGATCTCTTGTTTCTCTCTTCTATTGATGGAAGCATTTAGAGATACAGAATGTCTTGAAGGGTGATGTCACATACCAAAAGTTTTAGGATATTTTGTTGTTATTATCATTTTCCCTGGTAAAACTATTATTTCTTTAGCTTTTTGACCAACTCATTCCTTAGGATTATATTCTTTAATTTCCATTTAAGTCTGAATCCTTTTTTTTTTCAATTTTCTTTGATGATTTAAAATTTTATTGTGTTATGATCAGCAAAGGCTTCATCTAACATTTCTATATGTCAGAAATTACAAGTTTTATGCCCTAGTCTGACAATGCTTGTACTCTGGTAGTATCCCAAAATCACCTCCATGCTACAATGAAACATTGTAACCTTTAGTAGAAACTTAAGCATATTTTAAAACCTGAGAAATTTAGGTGATAGGAGAATTTATATCAACTGATGCTATCTTATGGTAAAAAAAAAGTCACTCTCCATTAATAAACCAAAGCTGATGGTGGGTAGGGGGGTTTGGGACTTAAACCTCACCCTTATCTGAATTAGGTCAAAGAGAGAAAACAACACATACACCCACACCCACACACACCCACACATATATATGTATATATATGTGTGTGTGTGTATATATATTTATATATATATGTGTATATATATATATATATATGTATGTGTATATATATATATATATAATTCCAATTTGCCAAACAGGAAAAAAGGAGGGAAAGGGGCTAAAAGAAAGGAAGGAGTGATAAAAGAGGGAAGGTAGATTAAGAGAGGTAGTGATCAGTAACAAAACAGGTTTCTGAGGAGAGATGGAGAGAGAGAGAGAGAGAGAGAGAGAGAGAGAGAGAGAGAGAGAGAGAGAGAGAGAGAAACATAAGAAAATAAGATGTAGTGAAATACATAGTTAGCAGTCATAATTGTGGGTATTAATGGGATGAATGCACCCACAAAATAGAAGTAGATAGCAGAATCAATTAGAAACCAGAATCCAATTACATGTTATTTACCAGAAACACACTTGAAATGGAAAGATACGCATAGAATTTTTTGAAAGGAGATGGAACAGAATCTAATATGCTTCAGCTGAAGTGAAAAAGTCATGATCTTAGACAAAGCTAAAACAAAAATAGACTTAATTAAAAGAGATAATTAGAGAAACTACATTTTACTAAAAAAAAAAAAGTACTATCATCAATGAAGTAATGCAACACAAAATATAATGCCCCAAAAGACATAGCATCCAATTCTTAAAGCAAAAGTTAAATGAGTTAAAGAAGGAAATAGTGACAATACACTCACTGCAGGCTTTAATTTACCCTCTTAGAATTTGATAAATCTATCCATTAAATGAATAAGAAATAAGTTAAGGAGATGAATAGAATTTTAGAAAAGTTAGGTATGACAGACTTCTGGAGAAAATTTAATGGAAATAGAAGGGAATATACCTTTCTCTCAGCTATGTATGGCTCTCTTCTGAAAGTTAATTGTATATTATAGCACAAAAACCTGACAAATGAATGCAAAAAAAGCCAAAATATTGAATGCAATGTTTTCAGACTATAATTCAATAAAAAATTACATTCAATAATGAACTTTGGAAGCACAAATTAGAAATTAATTGGAAAGTAATCCTAAAGAATGAATGTGTCAAAGAATAAATCATTGAAACAATCAATAATTACATTAAAGATAATGACAACAGGGGGGCAGAGCCAAGATGGTGGCTGGAAAGCAGGTACTAGCATGAGCTCCCCACCAAGTCCCTCCAAAAACCTATAAAAAATGGCTTTGAACCAATTCTAGAACTGCAGAACCCACAGGGTACCAGAGGGAAGCAGGGCTCTAGCCCAGGACAGCCTGGATAGTCTCTAGGTAAGGTCTATCCCACATGGAGCTGAGAGCAGAGGGGAGCAGAGTTGAGCAGAGCACAACCCAGCATAGGTGGTGTGGACCAACCAGACCAGGACCTGGGCAGAGCGTGCCCTAGCCCCCTGAATCAGTGAGCTGCAGCAGTTACCAGACTACTCAACCCACAAACACCAAAGACAACAGAGTAAGTTAGTGGGAAAAGCTGCTGGGGACAGGGAGTTTGCGGTTCAGCCACCGCCCCAGGGGCAGCGGAGGTGGGGCAGCTACAGAACTACAGCTGCAGTTGCTTCTGGCCCCAGGCCCACCTGGTGGGAGGAATTAAGTGGCAGATCAGAGCAGGAGTGAAGAGCATGCTGAAGATCTAAGTCCAGTCCAGGTTGGGGGTTCTTGGGGAAGGAGGAGTGCTGGTGAGGCAGAGCTGGTGCATCCCCTCAAGCATGGAACATAGAACTCTTTAGTCTACAAGCAGTCATACCCCACTGAAAAACTCAAGGGTCAAGTAAGTTGTCTGGGAACATGGCCAGGCAGCAAAAACGCACCCAGATTCAGTCTCAGACTTTGGAATCCTTCTTTGGTGACAAAGAAGACCAAAACATACAGCAAGAAGAAGTCAACAAAGTCAAAGA
>CM053623.1:299878725-299922085 GCA_028646595.1 Phalanger gymnotis
GGAAGGAAGGAAGGAAGGAAGGAAGGAAGGAAGGAAGGAAGGAAGGAAGGAAGGAAGGAAGGAAGGAAAGAAGGAAGGAAGGAAGGAAGGAAGGAAGGAAGGAAGGAAGGAAGGAAGGAAGGAAGGAAGGAAGGGTAATGAGAGTAATGAAACAACTGTTTCTTTGCTAAAAAAATTTAATACCTTTTGTTGTTTGTTTTTTTCATCCTGGTCATTTTTAGATATAACTTTCTCCTTGCAGATGAGGAAACTAAGGCAAACAGGGTTAAGTGACTTGCCCAGGTTTGCACAGCTAATAAGTGTCTGAGGTCAGATTTGAACTGAAGAAGATGAGTCTTCCTGACTCCAGGCCTGGTATTCTATCCACTTTACCACCTAGCTGCCCCAAACTTTCCAGAGTCTCCCAACTACAGCACAGAACACAGTGCCTAGCACAAAGTAGGTGCTTAATAAATACTTATTGACTGACCAGACTCTCCGGTGGAGGTAAGAGGGTGTATTTACTTATCTCTTCTCCAAGGTCAAGAAAAATCACAATACTTGCATTGCATTCAGCTTTATTTTATTTTTCATTTGCATCATTGGATTCATTGTATATCTTATTTTACTGATTCTTCTTGGTTTAATTTGCATCAGCTCATGTGAATCATCCCATGTTTCTTTGAATTCTTTTTATTTTTCATTTCTTATAGCACAATAATATTCCATTTCACTTACATATCAAAATTTGCTTAGCCATTCCCCAACTGATGGAAGTCCACTTGGCCTTATAGTTCTTGCTTCTCCAAAAAGTGTTGATATGAATATATTAGTATATATTCTGCATGTTATTTCCTTAGAGTATAGGGTCGGCATTTTAATCTTTAGGTCAAAGCATGTTTAGTGACTTGCCTTTCATAATTCCAAGTTGTTTTCTGAAATGGTTAGACCAATTCACAGTTCCACTAACAACATATACACAAACCTACCTGTCTTACTGCAATCCCTCCACATTTCACTGCCGGGATTTCAGCAGTCTCATGTGGCAGTTTTTACAGTAAAATAACCAAGGATGTGTAATTCACCTGAATTCCTCAAAAGGGAGCTACATGCTCCCTACTACTTCTTTGTTTATCCCAGTATCAATTCACCATTAGCCATTTTTGTTTTGGCCTTTCTGGTCCCAGTCATTCCTCCGTGCAGAGAAAACGGAAGCAAAGTAAGAAGTAAGCAGTTCTCTGCCTTCTTTTTGTTGTTCTGTTTTATCAGCCCATCCACCCCAGTCCTTTCTTTTTGATTCTTCTTTTTCCCCAAATATAGCTTTGGGGGGGAGAAAACTTTTTTTTGGTCTTTAGATTTCCTCTCTAGTCTCACCTCAGTCTGAGTGTTCACTTTACTGACACAATTCTTTCCCCACCATGTTTCTGTACCACTTACTTCCCCTGCTTTATTCTTCGGCACAAAGGAGCAAGGGTAGCAGATATTATGGAGCCAGATCCTGGAAATAGGAGACCACAGCACTGGCACTCTAAACCAAGAGAAGGGATTTTGGAAATAGAACCAAGGAGCAGAAATGAGCTGTGTGGCACTATCACCCTGACCCCAGAAGCAGGAAACCAAGTGAGACAGGCCAAGACTATACAAGATCACTTAGAGTTCAACCAAATGTTCAGAGTCTCGCCCTAACGCAAAATCACAATCTTCCAGTTAGACTGGAAGAATGAATAAACAAAAACACTTTCTATTATAATACCAGGGATTCCCAAAACACAAACCCAGAAGAAGAGAATAACTCCAAAACACATACAAGCAAAGTCTCAAAGAAAATCATAGCTTAGCCATAACAAAAGTTAGAATCCCAAGATTAGGTTTTTTAAGAGTTTAAATGCTGCTATGTATTGAATGATAGTGCTAGAATAAAGAATTAGAAAATAAATAAGAGCTATGGAGGAGAAACTTGAAAAGAAAATTAACAGCTTAATCCTTCATTGTCACTAAGTCACTAAGTGTTTATTAAGCTCTTACTAATGTGGTATGCAGGGGCAGCTAGATGGCTCAGTGGACAGAATTCTAGGCCTGGAATCAGGAAGATCTGAATTCAAATCCGGCCTCACTTACTATCTATGTGATCCTGGGCAAGTCACTTTGCCTCTGTTTGTCTTAATCCTCTGGAGAAGGAAATGGCAAACCACTCCATTGTCTTTGCTAAGAAAACTCTACAGACAATATGGTCCACCAGGTTGCAAAGAGCTGGAAACGACTGAACAACAATTTACTTTTAATGAAATTAAATTAACCCGTGGAAGGAAAGCTGTGGCAAACCTGGATAGCATGCTAAAAAGCAGAGACATCACCTTGCCAACAAAAGTCTGGTTTTCCCAGTAGCAATGTATGGCTGTGAGAGTTGGACTATAAGGAAACAGAGTGCTGTAGCATCAGCACTTTGGAATTGCGGTGTTGTAGAAGACTTCTGAGAGTTCCTTGGACAACAAGAAGATAGAATCACTCGATACTTAAAGAAATTGTGGCCATCGCCAGTTGTCTTGCCTTGTGTCTTGCCACTGGACCCTGATGACTGGAGGAGACAGTGAAGGTGATGAACTTGCACAACTCTGCCTCACTTAAATCCAATTCACTTGCAAATCAAGACATCACCTTCCTGATGGCATTGGTCCTCTTCAAGAACAAAGGACGAACAACTGAAAGAAGTTAATTCAGGCCATTCACTGAGAGGTCAAATATTGAAGCTGAAGCTTAAATAATTTGGCCGCATGAGACGACAGGACTTATTGGAAAATACCCTGATGCTGGGAAAGATCAAAGGCAAAAAGGAAAAGTGGATGGCAGAAGACGAGCTGGATAGATTGTATCATGGAAACAATGAACATGAACTTGGACAGACTTCAAGAGAGAGTGGAGAATAGAAGGGCCTGCCTGGCTTGCTATTGTCCTTGGGGTTATGAAGAGTCAGACATGACTGAACAACTGAACAAAAACAACCAGCTGTGCTAAAGTCTGGAAATACAAATGTAACAGTGACTACCCCAGCCCTGCCATTTGCCTGATGGGGAGTTATGTTACATTTCACTCAACCCCTAGGGGTTCTCCAATATTGAACAGAGTAAAATACAGAAGGAATAAAAAGGGAGATTTGAAATTCCCTAGAGGTCCACTAAGAGGAGGGACCGACCTACCTCACCCCCACCATTGCCTAGGTCTAATCCCGTTTGTGGATAATGGGAATATGAGAAGGGAGGGAAGGCAACTAAAAACTGGGAGAAATTCAATGGAGTAAAGGACAGTCTAGGATGCGATTGGTAAGGGAAGTGTCCAATCAGAAAGTGAAAGAAACAAGATAGATGCAGTTATTTTTTTTTGGTGGGGGGAGGGAAGGGTGAATTTAAAGTAAGTTTAAAAGAAAGCAAGAGACTTTTAAGAGAGTTAGAAGATGAAATGAGTAGAAAGTTAAGGAAAGTTGTGTAGTCTGAATAAAAGATTTTGGAGATTTTTAAAGAGAGAAGTGAGGAAGGGTTTTGATCTCATTCAGCTGAGGTTATGGGAACTATGTGGTTATACTTTGTGATATGGAGCTTGAAATTTCTGGGCTCCAGCGCTGGGAGATGGGAATGGGAAGCTGCTGCTTATCCTTATCTGGAAACCCTTGGGAGAGGTATGTGAGGCTGGGCACTATCACCGTATTCAGCTCTTTGGGGAAATAGTGGAAAGGCCATAGGAAGCTGAGAATGCTGCACCATGTGTCTTTTTTTAAAGAGTTTATTGATAATAATGGGCTCTTCTTTTTGAAGTGCTAATAGATAAACTGATTTAAATGTTAACCATCAGTGACTATAAATCTGGATCTTGTTTGGTTGAAATTTGTCCTGAAGTAAATAAAAATGCATTCCAAGTGCACTCCCCATTAGGATAATTGTGGTAAAGCAGAATCAATGCAGAAATACATTTGCAATTTGGCATTAAAGCATGAAACTACTGGGAAATGCATAGATCAGAAAAACCTGAGTTAAAATCCAATCTGAGAAATGTATTAGCTGTGTGACTTCACCTCTTAAACAAAAGGGTGAAATAAAATGAAATAATAGCCATGGAGATCATAGTAATCACTGGATTGCCTAATATATGGCAAGTATTACATAAATGTCAGCTGTTATTATTATTATTATTATTTCTTTAATTAGATGTAATTGATACATACTTGATGACATGCATGGTTTTCAATGTGATCAGTATATGATGCCAATGGTGTTAAGAAGAATGATTTTGGGTAAGGTGATTTGGAAATGCATTCAACTGAATCAAGGCCACCTGACTGGTCATGGGTTTTGTTTTAAATTTCAAGTCCACAATATTATTTATAATATTGTGAAATTTGGTAAACTATTATATCAGATATGCTATTAGAAAAGCAGATTTTTTTGTAGTCTGAATGTTGTCAGATTATGAACCAAACTGTTAAAAAAAAGCAGAAAGAATGTTTACAAACTTATCACCTGTGCTGAGCATATGTTGTAATATTCTGAAGTACTGTAATTTAAGAAACTGGAAATTTCCAGGCTTGCCTGTAGGTAAGGGAAAGTTTTCCCTAAAAATATTTGGTTATCACTTATGAGAATTATGAGATTGTTAATTAAGCTATTTAGGGTTATTGTCATAATGTTAAAACCTATCAAGTAGTTCCATATTTTATATGTACATTTTATTTTACATATTTTATTTATTTTATATGTAAAATTTATATCTTAATAGGTATATTTTAAAAGGGGAAATTGATCATTGATTACTGTGCAGGAAAAGGTACAAAGAAAAGATCTTATAAAATCTCCTTATTTGTAAACTTACAAGGTTTCTTGGGACCATCTGGTCATAATCTCTTATCAATCTTATCTTACCATCTGGTCTTAAACTGTACAAGAGCTTGTTATGTTGTAGAATTCCTACTGAATAAATGGGCTACAAGCACTCTGTGCACAAAATGGTGGTGAAATTTTAAAGCCTGCTTATAACATAGAGTTTCATCTAAGGTTTATTTGCCTATTACTTGTAGAGGTTATAAAGTTATACCTGGAATAGTATATATTAAAGTTATATCTTGAACCAACTTAGTCTTAACAAACTCCAGTTTTTAAAGATTTAGTTTTGTTTTAAAGGGTTAATAGGCAATACTTTAAAAGATGGATATCTGTAGGTTTATAGCAATTGACCAGTGTTGTTTTTCTAGGGTTTTAATAAACTATTATATATTCATTATCTATGTGGCATTACAGAACATAATTATATTCTTGTTTTCTAATAGTAGATGTTTGTACAAGGATGAGTTTAGGAGAAGAAGACAAAGAAAAGGGGAAAAAAAGCTACTGAATAAATTTTTAAAGGTCTGGTAAACTTTTATTGTTGCAACACCATGAGAGAAATAATAAATTAGCCCTAAGCCCTGTTTAGTAAAACTTGCTATTTGAAATAAAAATCTCGTGGGACCGTAATCTGATATTATCCTGAGTTTTGATTTCAGATATGATTGTCTGCATTGTCATGAGGTTAACAATCCACTATTCAAGGGGGATGCCATGTGTTTCCTAGAGGGAGTACAGTCTGGGAACTATTACATGGCATTTATTTTGGTGTTCAGTCATTTCCATACATATGATTTAGCATCAAATGGGGGAATTATTGAAAGTTAAGTTGACTCAATGACCCATTGTTCCCAGACCTACTTGTCCATCAGCATTGGTAGGAGGAATAGCCCAGTCCCCTAATATTTGTCACTGTCACCCTTACCTCTCTGTACCTAGAAATTGTCATATACTTGCCTCCTTGGGGAGGAAGTGAAATTCAAGGGCCCAGACTCTTTTGTTGATGTGGACCTCTCTGAATTGTCTTTATCTTATTATGAAAGTTACCAGTAAAAGCTAACCCACCTGTAAGCCATCTCTAATCTCCAGTGATCAGCCCGACAATGAGTTGCTACCTTGATGAACTTATAATAAGTTGCTTTTAATTCTCTTCATCCTGAGTTTGCCTCATTTAATGAGGGTGAAAGCCCAAATGAAGAATTTTCCTTTCAACAGCACCAGACATCAAAGGTACTAACTAGTTTTTTTTTTCTCTCTTCAGCCTTCTCTTATCTCAGCTTCACTAGCAACCTTCCATTCTTCTTCCTCAACATTCACATTTTGTGTCTATGTATAATGTCAGAAAAGGAGCCAAACTTTAAAATTTTTTATCTGGGAAAAGTGTTTTTTTTTTCTCTGTATTTAATTACATATTAACAAAATCCTATTAGTTTCCTTTTTCCTCTAAGTAGACTGTGAATCAAAGAAGTTTTTGCAGAATTTTCTCAAATGTTTAGCAGTAAAGTGATGCTGAAGATGCCAATAAAAAAATGTTCAGAACTGTCTCCAGCTGAATTATACATATACATGCACGAGATCACGAAGGATTCAGCTGCTCCCAAAAAATAGTCATTCTTCAGGTAAGGAAAATGAGGCCCACAAGAGTTAAGTGACTTGCCCAAAGTCACACAAGTAAAAAGTTGATGAGAGGCAGCAACCAAAAGCTTAGATCAGGAAAATACTAAAAAGACAAAGACTGCACTGGTTGGAATATTGGCACTCTTCACACATGCTCTTTTATTGACAGTTAGCTGTGTTTGTAAAACAATAGGTAAATTTTTATAAAACTTGGAGCAAAAAAAGGGGAAAAGAGAATCTCTCGGTCTCAGAGGAACAGAGTCTGTAGCCAAATGTCTTTATTTAGGAGTTTGTTTCTAGTTGTCTCCTGAGTCAATGCATATCAGAAGCTAGGGAAAGTGGAACTTGAGTAATTTCCTGAAAGGCAACCACAAAGCACACTTTGTAATCACCTGAGGTCATGTTAGGATGCAGACTTCAGCAGGGAGCAACTGACCGGGGGAAAGTCCAAGCAGGGTTCTGAGAAAAGGAGCATGGTAAATGAATGCCAAGCTTCCATTTGATCAGAAATTCATCCTATCTGAGATGAAGAGAAAATACTCATGTCAACAAATAAAGGTTTCTGGAATTTTCTGGAATTTTTCTGGAAATTCCTTTCTGGAATTTTTAGCTACATGCTTCAGATCATTTAGAGTACCTTAGCATTAGTGGCTTGCTTATCAATAAATTAACAAGAATATATTACTATGTGTTAGATTCTGGAGGTACAAAGAAAAAAAAAGAAAGAAATGCAAGGAGTTTATATCCTATTGGGGAAAACAACATGAAAAGCTGTGTGGCATACATTAGAAAGGACCTGGAAGTATATGTAAACACTATCTCTGACCCAACTCGTATGATCTTGAGGAAATCACTTATCCTCTATCACTCTCAAGTTTCCTTATCTGTAAAATGGAGGTAAGAAATGGATTATATGTTTTACAGGGTTGTTGTGAACCTTTAAAAAGGATGGAATAAGAAAATTGTCTCCCAGGAGAATACAAGCTCTTTAAAGGCATAGGCTGTGGCATTTTTTGTTAGAAGGAGCCTTGGCCAAGAAATTCAAGGTCACGGAGGAACAAGTTTTATCTTCTTCACCATTGAGCAGGAGGTGAAAGATACTTAGGGAAATGAAGAGATGGCTAAGAAGGCACAGTCTGGGAATTGGGTTTGGATTTCTAGACCATAACTTAAAATACAGGTCAGACTGATTCCTGGCCACTGATGCAATACACCTAACAAAGGCCAGTAAGAACGTACTTGCCAGGCATCCTGCAAGTCTGGTCAAAAGAGCTAAACCAAAAAGTATTGGAAAGGGAGGAACTGACTATGTATATCCCTAAACTAGATGCCATAGAGAATAATTGCAAAGAAGGAAGAGGACTGACATCTGAGTCACCCAGATGTAGACAGGAAACAAAATCCAAGAAAAAAGACAATGATAAAACCCAAGGTCTCAAATGTTCATAGGAAAAAAATGGCCAAAATTTTGTCAACAAGCAAGAGCAACTAAAGGTCCTGAACCAAGCAAGTTTGTGGTGGCAAAATTCATAATTATCCTGGATCTAGATGGAAATACCTTATTCAGAAGAAATAGGATAGGTAAATCTATCAGTAACAAGGAATCAAGATAGCATTGTCAATTAAAAACTAGAAACAAAGAAGGTGCCCATCAATTGCAGAATGGTTATGAACGACAAAACAAATTCTATATAAATGTTTTGGAATATTGCTGTGCTTGTAAGTAAAGTACAACACGGAGTAAAACACGGAGAAACATAGGAAGACTCCTATGAACAGATGCAAAGTAAGCAGAACCAGGAAGACAATGATTACAACATAAAGGAAAAGAATAACAACCACAAAATAATCAAAAGACCAAGTTTGACTGCTAGGAACAGATAGGATACCTCCCTTCCCAACCCCACTCCTGTTCCTTTGTACAGAGTCCTTCAGAGCAGAATATTGTTTATAACAGAGTTTTGTGTATTTTTGTGTATTTTAATACATTTTGATATATCAATTTTTCACTGTTTTCCCCTTCTTCTTTGTCGAAAAAAAATATTTTTATAATAGTTGGCTGGGAAGTGAAGAAGAAAAAATATAAAGGGAAATGTTACTTATATAAAAACAAAATATATCAATAAAAATCTACTTTTAAAAAAAAGAAGGTATACACATGTGGAGGAATTCAGGGACCAAAAGAAACAAGCATGGTAGAAAGTATTTGAATGAAGATCAATGGAGGGAGAAATACAAGTGTTTTTTCCATTGAAATATTACTATAGCCCACCTGAATATAAAGAAAAGAAGTGAGAAGTTTGAGAAATTGATCACAGACCTGCCATAGAAGCATGATATAGTAGTGAACTCTTTCTGTGCCAAAAGCAGAATATCTAATAACTTCTTGACTTGTCTTAATGATAATTTCATCCTTCAAAAAGTAGAGGAGCCTAAACAAAGAGAAATTCTACTCTGGATCTGAGTCTCAATGAAAGTAGGGTAGAATGGGAGTGAGTGTGCACATTCTGCTCGAGTTTGTGATAATTTAAAGGAAAGTAAATTTTCTGTAGAGCAAACCACAAAGCACCTACTGTGTGCCGAAAGGTAATACTGGAGTCAAGGATAGCCACCACCACCATTCTCCCTCCCAAATACTTTGTATTTATTGTGTGTTCATTTTGTATTAGCTTCTAGGTTTCCATATGTTCTTCCCAATAGTATGCGAAGTCCCTGAAGGAAAGAAATGTTTAGTTCTTTATTTAGTACACTCAGATCTTAGCATAGGGCTAATGGGAGAATTTCATTAAATATAAAATAGTTACCCTCCCTGGTGGGTCAGTTAAGAAGACAAGATTACAGATTATAAATCTACTTCATGAAGACTTCTGATTAAGATGAAACAGAGTTCTACTATATACACTCCAAAAAAAAGATCTGGATTTCCCTACTCTAGAGATATTTTAAGCCTGTTCCTGAGGGTCTCCCCCCAAAAATCTGAATTTCCCCACTCCAGAGACATTTTAAGCCTGTTTCTGAGGGTCTCCAAAGGGGTAGGAAACCCAAAGTATGCTTCCTGTTGTGGGGCTGGAAGATAGTAGTGCTTTGACTGAAGCATAAGGAGGGAGAAGGATGGGAAAGGGAGGGGATTTGAGTTCATAGAATTCTTACAGAATTGAGACAGGCTTGAAACACACCAGAACTCTGAGTACACACATCAGAGGAGGGAGAAGCAAGCATTAGAAGCCTAGGAAATTGAGGTCATAGACCTGATCACCTCATCCTAGAGTGCAAGAAGGCACAGGGACTATCCATGGTACAAAATCTCAAGTTAAGAACTGAAGTTGCAGTTGTAAATAAACAAAAGACATCAAACCCTGGGAAGAAATAGTATAGATGCCTAAGAGGTAAATTGTGGAAGCTGGGAGTAACTACAAGATAAGCCTTTGAGAGAAATGACACTTGGCCATAAGAGCTACAAGGCTACATAGGAGGGGGGAAAGGAATTATAAGTGAAACAAGAGCTCTGGAGGAAAGACTTGGAAGGAGAATAAATACCTTGAAACAGAAAGTGAAAAAACCTTACTCAAGTAACAATCTTCCTGAAGAACAGAACTCAATGATTCTATAAATGTTCTAATAAATATTAGAACAAAATTAAAAGATGGAAAAGGAAGAAAATGAAAGATGGTTCCTTATAAAACAGGATGTCTCTAGGGATTTTTCAGGTTAAGCAAATGAAAGGGAGAGAAAAAATATATATGTGTAAAAGAAAAGATTTATGTTACTTTTCAAAGGATTTAAGATACTGCTGCTATTGTGGATAGATATTTTGATACCTAAAAGGAGTAGGAAAAGAAATTTGTTTTAATATAAAATGTTGATGCAGATATATAAACAAATAGCTTTTAAAAAAGATTTAAACCATTTTCAACAGAATATCAAGTCTAGTATAAATATAAAGAGTTAAATCCCCTTGTGTACAACAGAAAAAGATGCCTCTCTTGTGTGGAAACAAATTGATGTTATAAAAGGGAAAAGGGTTTTTTTAATTTCTTGAAAATTGGAGAAATATTAATATTTTAAAAAAACACAGTTTCAAGAATATTCAAAAGATGTTGGACCATGTTAAAGTCTTCCCAACTGCAAAATATTTTTATGCCACAGCTAGATTGCATGTAACTGTTATGGCTAATGAGGATAATGCTGAAGAAAAAAGAAAACTTATAAGTATATGAAGACTAAGTTGTGATTTTAAAAATAATTTCACAGGGAAAATTTGGGGACCTGTATCCTTTTTCAATGAAAAGTATGTCACTGACAGTCAAAAGGCTCTCATTTAAGCCATTGGGATATACAGGATCTGAGCATAGGAACTGGTGAGAAGAATCTGACATTGGAATTTGAGAAAAAATGGGAGACAGAAAATGAGTTGAAAAGTTACACCTTAGGAGCTGTAGTAATTAGAAATAGGCGGTTAACAAAAGGCTTTGGCAAAGTGATTGGTAAAGAAAGAATTGGTTTTATTGATCAAGAGTTTCACTGACTTCTCATGTCCTTCAATTCCACCCAGAGTCAAGGCAGCTAGGTGGCAGTGGCACACCTAGCGTAGACTGGGCATGGAATCAGGAAGGCTCCATTTTCCTGAGTTCAAATCTGGCCTTAGACATTTGCTATCTGTGTGGCCTTAGGCAACCCACTTCACCCTGTTTGTCTTAGTTTCCCCATCTGTAAAATGAGTTGGAAAAGGAAATGGCAAACCACTCCAGTATTTCTGCCAAGAAAACCCCAAATGGAGTCATGAAGAGTTGGACATGACTGAACAAAAGCAACAACAAGAGTTGGAAAGAGATGACGATTCTAATGTGGTCCTTTTGCTCTCTGTTGCTGCTTCTCATTTGAGAAGGAAAAACAGAAGGAATTTTATAGTTGCTTTGGTTTCTTGGATTTGGCTAGGTTTTGGTAAATCGAGAAGAAAATTTGCAAATCTAAAAAAATAGGGACCAACAGTCAAACAAAAAGCAGATAAAACAGTTTTCTGTGGTGTTCTGTTGTATCCTATGTGGTTCCTAAATGGACCAATATTATAGAAGCCTGTGGTCTAAGTTACCCTAAGATCGTAGGTTTTCCCTCCTCCTATATTTCACTACCTGTTTCCTTTTTCATGCTCATTCTTTACAATAGAATTAAGTAAATTGGTGGGCTTATTTGTAGATTCTAATGTATTTTCTCATTTGTGCATTAATTTTAATATATTAATGTCTATAATTTTATTTATTTTGCCTTTTTGTTCAGCATATGGTTAGGTTTAAGATCTTAAAGTGTTATTGTGAGTTACTGGTTGTGTGGGTGTGTTGTCTTGTGATTTGACTAGCTAGATAATGTGGTTGAATAGACAGAAAATGCATCAGGTAGGGACTCAAGAACTAGGATGGTGAGTAGAGGCAAAATATTTCCCCTCAACAGCAGATAGCCCTAGAATCCTGAGTGTCTGCATGTTAGTGGTTTTGGTGGCTGCTTACTTCAGTGAACTAGTTTGATTATAGTTGGTGCTGATATGGCCCATGCAAGGAGTGTTACAACTCTATTATGTGACATTGGTGGGTAGCTGTTCCCTGTCATCACATTACATCATGTCACCACACCACAGCTCCTATTACATTTTGGAGATGGTGTGTGTTTTTCTATCACCCACTGTAATGCATTACTCAGATTACATAATATCAAAAATAACTCACCTGGATACATAAGGAACTAATTCAAATTTATAAGAATTAGGGCCATTCCCTAACTGATAAATGAAATGGCAAAGGAAAGAAATTTAAGCTATTTATAACTGTGTGAAATAATGTTACAAATCATTAATAATTAGAAAAAAAGTAAACTAAAGTTCACACCTATCAGATTGACAAAGTTGAAGGGGAAAAAGGGAAAATTAAAATTTTGGAGAACCTGTACAAAAACTGGCACATTGATGTACCATTGGTGGAACTGTGAATTGGCACAGACATTCTATTTTTTTATTAGTTAATTTATTTATTTTAGTTTTCAACATTCATTTCCATAAGTTTTAAATTTTCTCCCCCTTATTTCTCCCTCCCTCCCCAAGACAACCTGCAATCTGATATAGGCTCTAAATATGTATTCCTATTAAACATATTTTCACATTAGTCATGTTGTATAGAAGAATTATAACAAATAGGAGAAACCATGAGAAAGAAAAAACAAAACAAAACAGAAAAGAAAATAGTCTGCTTCGCTCTGCCTTCAGACTCTATAGGTCTTTCTCTGGATGTGGATGGCATTTTCCATCATGAGTCTTTTGGAATTGTTTTAGGTCCTTGCATTGCTGAGAAGGTCTAAGTCTATCAAAATCAGTCATTGCATACTGTGACTGTTACTGTGGTACAGACATTCTTGAACGAAGTTTGGAACTGTGCCTAAAAAGTTGCTAAACTGGGCAAACCCTTTCATCTAGCCATACCACCACTAGGGCTATACCCCAAAGAGATCAAAAAAAGGAAAAGGTCCTATATGCACAAAAGTATTTATAGCAATTCTTTTTGAAGTGGCAAAGAAGTGGAAACTAAGGGGCAGCTAGGTGGCGCAGTGAATAGAGAACCAGCCCTGGAGTCAGGAGGACCTGAATTCAAATATGATCTCAGACACTTGACATTTACTAGATGTGTGACCTTGGACAAGTCACTTAACCCCGATTGCTCTGCTTTCCCCCCTCCAAAAAAAAGTGGAAACTAAAAAGGCAGCCATCATTTAGAGAATGGCTAAACAAATCAAGGTATGTAAATATAAATAAAGTAGTAGGTGGAGAACAAGCATTTTTCATATCTACTATGTGCCAAGCATTGTACTAAATGCTTTTTACAAATACTATCTTACTTGATCCTCACAACAACCCTGCTAGGTAGGTGTTGTTATGCTCATTTTACACTTGAAGAAACTGAGGCAAAAAAAGTATTAAATGACTTGTCCAGAGTCACACAGTTAGTCAGAGTCTGGAGATGAATTTGAACTTAGGTCCTCTTGACTCCAGGTCCAACAAATACACTGCACCACCTAGCTGCCTCTGATATAATGGGAATACTATTATGTTCTAGGAAATTATGAAGGGGACGGTTTCAGAAAAGCTGGGAACATTTTTATTAACCAATGCACAGTGAAGTGAACAGAAGTCGAACATTTTACACTATAATGACATTATAAAAATCAACCATTTCTCCTAGAGAACCATTGGTGAAGAATGCTACTTGCCTACTGATAGAAAGATGATGGACTAAATATTCAGACTAAGATAAATGTTTTCAGATATGGTCAATATAGTCATTTGTTTTGCTTAGCTATGCATATTTGTTACAAGAGTTTTCTTCTTTCCAGTGGATTTGGTGGGAGGAGACAGGTAAAAGAGAAAACAAATGATACTTAATTGAAAAAATAATATGATTTAATTTTAAAAACTGGTTAAATAGGAAAAAATTTAAAATTATTAGCCTCCCTGAAAAATGAGTAACATATTTCAAGAAATCATAAATGAAATCAACTTTCACAGATTCATTAGAACCAGAAGACAAGGAGAAAATACAAAGAATCCACTAGTTACCTCCTGAAAGAAACCTCAGAATGAAAACTCACAAGATGGCATAAGAATATCTAATATTTTCATATAAAAAAGCAAAAAGTACTGCAAGCAGCCAGAAAGAAAGAGTTCAAGCAGGAAGGAACTACATATAGGACCACACAAAACTTGTCATCAACTATAAAAGAGAGAAAATTTTTGAATATAATAATCCACAAAGCAGAAGTTAAAGGCTCATAACAAAAAATGACTTAGCCTGCAAGACTATCATTTGACAGGGGAGAAAAATTAAGTTTTGATGAAATAAAAGACTTTCAAGCATTCCTGATGAAAATACTGGAAAAGAATAAAAAGTTTGAAATGTAATATAGAGTCAAGAGGAACCTACAAAGATAAACATATTTGAGCAACTAGGAGGGGACTAAATGTTGATGAAGTGCTTACATTCTAATAGGAGAAGAAAACATGTGTCCATTCAGAATCATAAAGTCTTCAAAGGTAACAAGGAGTTAAATAATTAACATACAGAAAAGGGATGGGAATGATTTCATTCATTTCCGATGATCTTAAAAGAAAGAAAAGAGAGGAGCAAAAGAAAACACTAGGGAAAAAATAAGAAGGGAGTTTTTTTATGATTAGGGTACAGAACTAGAGCATACAAAGATGGGGTTGAGGAGGACATCATATGAACTCTTCTCTGAACTTCACAGAGGAAGGTTAAACACACAGAGTTTGGTATAGAAACATAGTAAAATCAATAGGGAAAGAGGCAGTGACAGGAAAGGGGATAGAGTTGTTTAAGAAGACAGAACAGAATTGGGAAATGAAAAGTCAAAAGCAAAATAAACTTCAGATTTGAAGAGTTGGATTATAAAGGGTAATTTAAAGGAGAGAAAGAAGTAATAATGAGTAATTGCAGTTTGAATTAAAGAGAGAAAGGAAAGACAGTACATGAGAAGCAAATTACATTAATTATAGATCAACAGTAATAGTCATATTCCTTCTCTTTCACCACTTTTTCTTCTTTCTAGAGAGGAGTAGGGAACAAAGGGAAGGAAAAGTATAAGAGAATATAATGGAAGAAAATGCATAAGTCACAAACCTGAATAATAATGAGGCAAACTCATACATAAAATGGAAAAAGATAGCAGAATCAAATAAAGTAGAATATATACTGTTTCAGATGAACTTTTTTAAAAAAGCAGAGGTAGCAATCATGATCTCAGACATGGCAACAATTTAAAAAAAAAGAAGAAATTAAAAGAGAAAAAAATAGGTCAAAACAGACAAACAGGAAAATTGCATGATGTTTGAAGGTACTGTAAACCATTAAATAAGATCAAGACTTAGTATAGAGGTACTGAATGGTGACTATCTAAATGCTTAAAGGAAAAGTTAATTACACTTCATGGAGAAATAAACAGTAAAAATATCATAGATATCCCAATATAACCCTTTCAGACCCAGAAAAATCTAAGAAAAAGATAAATGAGGTTAGGAATCTGAAAAGAATTTAGCAAAAGTTAGATATGACAGCTCTCTAGTGAATTATGAAATAAACAGTTTACATTTTTTTCAGCAGTATATGTCACATTACCAGAATTAACCATATCAACTTGCTGTTGTTGTCAGTCACATCCAACTCTTCATGACTCCATGAATTATATAGCACACCATGCCCTTCTATCCTCCACTATCTCCTGATGTCTATCCAAGCTCATGTTTATTGCTTCCATGACACTCTCATCTCTGACATCTCATCCTCTGATATCCCCTTCTCCTTTTTACCTTCAATCTTTCCCAAAATCAGGGTCTTTTCCAATAAATCCTGTCTTCTCATCGCATGGCCAGAGAAATTCAGCTTTAGCTTCAGTGTTTGTCCTTCCATTGGATAGTCTGAATTAATTTCTTTAAGTGTTGCCTGGTTTGAGCTCCTTGATGTTCCAAGGGACTCTCAAAAGTCTCCTCTAGTACCACATTTCAAAAGGTTTGATTCTGCAGCACTCAGCTTTCCCTAAATTCCAACTCTCATACCCATACATTACTACTGGAATAAAACATAGCTTTGATAGTATGGACCTTTGTTGGTAAATAATATCTCTGTTCTTTGGTATGCTGTCTAGATTTGCCAAAGTTTTCCTTCCAAGGAGCAAGCGTCTTTTAATTTGATGGCTGCAGTCATCATCTGCAGTGATCTTTGAGCACAAAAATATAAAATTTGACACAGCTTCCATTTCTTCTCCCTCTATTTGCCAGGAAGTGATGGGATCAGTTGCCATGACCTTAAGTATTTTTAATGTTAAGCTTCAAGCCAGCTTTCATACTCTCTTCTTTCACCCGCATCAAGAGGCTTCTTAATTTTTCTTCCCTGTTTGCCTTCAGAGTGGTATCTTCTGCATCTCTGAGATTGTTGATATTTCTCCTGGCCACCTTAAATCTGGCTCTTGACTCATCCAGCCTGGCATTTCAGATGATGTACTGTGCATATAAGTTAAATATCCTATGAATAACCATATCCTGGGGCATAAAGAAAATTTCATGAACAAACTTAGAAAGGCAGAAATGTTAATTATATCATTTATTAAGCACAAGACAATAAATTTTATAATCAATTAAGGACCTTCGAAGAAAGGATTCATACTTAAATGGAGACTTAATAATGTAGTCCAATATAATACATGTCAGAGTGGGGAGGAATTCATAATTTCATCAGAGAAAGTGACAATAATAAGACAACTCCATACCAAGACCACTTCTATCTTTTTATTATTAGGAGTCACCCTGTTTTCCAGAACTAAGGCCCAGCAAACAGGCTGTGCCCTGAGCTTGGCATAACAAACCTTTGCGCTCACCTTCTAGATGAACTCTACTGCAGCTAAATCACAGAATTGTTTCACACCAGCACCAGATGATCCCCGAGCTCAAACAAGCACCTGCAGGAACCATGTTCTGGTCATGAAGCCCTGCTATGAATCAAACTTGTCTTACCCCTCATTGCCTTGGCTATACCTCACTCCTTGGTTCTTTGTCTAGCCCGTACTATGTGTATCAAGGCTTAGTCTCACTGCTGTGAGACAGTCTGTTTGGTCCTAGAGCAGACTCCAGCATGTTTGTCTAATTTCCCTCCTCCAAAAGAATAAAGAAGGCTTTTTGCTTGTAACCACTGTTAACTCGTTAGTTTTGTTTTATTTTCTTTTTCAGAGTTTAGCAATTGGTATATAATCTCTGTGAGCTCTATGATATGTTCAGAGTTAACAGTCTGCATAACTTCAGTTGCTCTTAGGTCATTTATTTTCTTGTTTTGACAGTGGGCATGGAGTTATGTATAATAATATATAATTATATGATATATGGTATTATATGTTATACATAATTATACATAACATCATAATGATGTTACATAATATGGCAATATATAATATGGTAATGGTAATAAGACACACGTGTAGGAAACACATGTAGTCAAGACAACTCTCAACTTGGAAACTGTGGGGCCTCAGTGTCCTTTCTTTCCACAAGGTCCTTAAGCTCTGCTCCATTGCTCAGCTAAACTACTTCTCACAGAGTACAGTTTACCTGTGCTTGCTTCTCAGAGGGCACAGCATCTCTCTTGAATGGGCTGATCCACTTTTGGGTTAGGCTGATCTTGGCTACTCAGGTGATCTGTTCCTAGCCTGGGCAGATAGGTCGCTTGCCTACTAGGTTGGCATCACCTGGCATAGCATGGATATTGCAATTCTGGGCCAAGCAGATCATTCAAGCCAATGGGCTGGCTCCTCACCAGACACCACCACAAAACTGGGTAGGTCACTTTGCCCCTGGAATACTGCCTGGCTAGAGTAGTCAGGTTGCTATGAAATTGAGTTGGCTCTTCAGAGGACATGATGTCTCACCAGAAGAGTCAATCCAATGGACTCCAGCTCACTAATGGATGCGCAACTGCAGTCTTCACCACCAGCAGCCTTGTTGCATATTACTGCATGTTTCCCCTAGAATATTAAGGTAATCTTTCCAGCTGGACTGCTCTTGTGCTCTTTCCAAAAAGGCAGAGATCTTTAGTTTAGGAATGGCAAAAGAGTCTCTTCTTTACTCCTTCTTAGCCTTAGTTCTGAGGTTTGTCACCTCCTAAGCAAAAGAGGTAAGAAAAGTACAGCCTGTCCTATTCGACAATTCTTCCTGGTTCATACATATGTGTGTATGTATATGTATACATACATGCATATACATATATGTGTACATGTGTGCGTACACATACAAATATACATACGTTTACATATACGCATACACATATATATGTACTGTGTGTATATGATATATAATACTTGTGTGTGTGTTTATACATGAGGATCTATCCATATATGGAGATAGGTAGGTAGATAGAAAGATAGCTAGATGGTAGTCACTGAGGGGATAATTAACAACTGAGAAGCCAGATTCTAAGGACTCCAAGAGTCAGAGGTGGAGAGGTTGTAATCCAGCCATGTAAAAGCATAGAAACCAGGATAGAATGTTCTGTATGACATATGGTAAGAAGATGGTCTTCTTGGGGGCAGGTCCATATTTTTTTACTTCTTCTGATTCTCCCCAGCCTACTTATTGCTATTCAAACATTAGATGTTTTATTTTTATTGTATGTTGTATTATATTGGCTGGGTGGGTCATCATCATCATTGCACTGACAAATGTATATACTTCAACACAAATTTCCTAATCTCTCATGACCCCAGAGTTCCTGATTTTTCTTCCACAGAAATATAATATTCTGAAGTTAAAACAGCTTCAGCATGTTAAACAGGTATCTTTGTAAAGCTACATTTATTTTGTACGATGAGTCATCTTTGTTTTGTGTCTGTTAAAACTGAGGTTGTTTTGTCTCATTGCAGTCTTGAGGGTTATTTAAAGTCCCCCTCTTCAAGTATCTTGTTTGTCATTTTTGTGGAAGCTTAAAAATAAGAACAGATGGCATCCTGTACATTTGAGGCATAAAAGGCCATGGTTGAGTAGGCTGAGGCGCCGCAGGTCACCTGTACTAAGATTCATTCTAGCCAGGTTCCCTGCCCACCTTTCTTACCACCCCCTTCTCCCAGGTTTCCAGCAATCCAAAGCAAATGACCACTCCAATAACCCATTTATAGTGATTTCCACAACTGATGCTGGCAGCTAAGCCAGGCCTAGGCAAAGTTCTGGAGTGAGAGAAGTTTGCCTTTGGTGCCCCCACCTGCCTTTTCAGCTTCCTGGTATTAGTTGTCCCTTACAGACATGATCTCACTCTTCTTGGCCCATCCCTGAAAGGAGCCAAAACATGTGGGCAGGTATTATTATCACTGTGGCGGAAGGGAGAGTGACAAGGTATGAAGAGGGCATATGACTTAGGGGGCATCACACAACCTGATCGTTTTTCATAGGGTGAATCACTAAAGGCATCAAAGTCTTCCACCAACTACCCTTTGGTTTCAGAAAATGTTCATACAAACACACATCACACACACACACGCACATATACACATATATATTATATATGTATATACATGTAGGTATATACATATGTGTGCATATACACATACACATGCATGCTCGTATATACACATTATATGTCTGTAAAAGTCTAAAAGTCTATCCAAGATCATATTCATTGTCTGTGTCTATATACATATATGTATATTGTGTGTGTATGCATACACACATATATAACATACACACATACATATCACTGATTTCTTTAATAACTAATAAGACCCATAACTAAATATACAGCATTTTAAACTGGAACATATTGTGGTCTACTTGGTCCCTTCCAGCTGTCAATTCTATGATCTCTTTATTGGTATAATTAAGAAGTACAATTGACATGAGAAAACTAAGCCTCAGCTGGGATAGAAATTCTCTCTTAGTCTCTGTCTCTTCTCTCTGCATCTCTCTCCTCCTGTCCCTCTTCCCTCTCTCTCTCCTCTCTCTCTCTTTCTCTCTCTCTCATACACACACACACACACACACACGCACACACACACACACACTCACTCACTCTCTCCGTAACTGAAACAAAAGACTGGTTTGAAAACACACATGCTCATTTGAACGGTAGTTAAGTCTCGTCTGGCTGGAGTTCCAAAATAAGCTGTGTCTGAACACTAAAATAGCATCGCCTCGACAACAGCCAAGAGGTTTCAGGCCTGTGCTGGATGTTTGTGTTCTTTTAAATTCTCCCTCTGGTGTTTATTTTGGTATTGTGTAGGTGCTACCATAGAGGAAGGTGACTACTTGGGAAAAAAAATCTTTTGCATAGGTGGTATACATACAAGCCAAAAAGGACTCGATTTCCTTCAGTGGCTAGATATTTTAAGTTTGTGGCAGCAATTTAAAAAATCTATTGTAACTTCTTACCAGGTTCATATTCTAATGTCCCTCTCTTACACTTTAGATGGATTTTTGAAAATTTGGGCATAAATTGATTTCTATATGCTATCTCATATTTAATATCTAATAAGGAAATTTGCTTTAAAGAAGCTCATGGAAAATCAGTTTGCAAAATGAATAATTAGTTTATCTTCCAAGAAAATCAGATATTAGCTTCAAAAAGGCTCATCTTTTTCAGTTTTGCAGGAGTCAGAGCTAGTGATTTTAGATAATAAAGATGTGACATGTATTAAATTTCCTTCTGAATACTAGAGAAACACATTGAATCACTTCAAATAATGATTTGATAAGATAATAAACATAACATGTTATTACTGCCCTTGGACCACATTAGGATCTGCAGAATGGCCCTCCAGTGATCCCACTGAACCTGAACAGGTCATTGTCATTGTCCTTCTAATTCCCAGGAATCTACTTCAGGAATAGTTTAATATCTAAATCACAAGAAATGCAAATTAAAACAACTTTGAGGCTCTACCTCACACCAATCAAATTGGCTAAGATGACAGAAAAGGGAAATGACAAATGATGGAAGTGATGAAGAAAAATAGGGATGCTAACATGTAGAGTTGTGAATTGCTCCAGCCTTTCTGGAGAACAATTTGAAACTACGCCAGAAGGGTTATAAAACTGTGTCTAGCCTTTGACCCAGCCATACCACTACTGTTCTGTATTCCAAAGTGATCAAAGGAACAGGACTTATATGTACTAAAGTATTTAAAGCAGATCTTTTGTGGTGATAAATAATTGGAAATTGAGGGGCTGCCTATCAGTCGGGGAATGGCTGAACAAGTTGTGATATATGGTTGTGATGAAATACTGTTGTGCTGTAAAAAAATAATTGATGGAGGGGATCATTTGCAAAAAATCTGGGAAGACATACATGAACTGCAGCAAAATGAAATGAGCTGAACCAGGAGAACATTGTAGATAGTAACAGCAATATCGTTATTTTTTGTTGTTGTGCAGTTGTTCAGTCCCGTCCAACTCTTCATGACCTGATGGACCACAGCAAGTCAGGCCCTTCTACACCACCTCTAAAAGTCTATCCAAGATCATATTCATTGTTTCCACGACATCATCTATCCATCTCATCCTCTGCTGTCCCCTTCTCCTTATGTCTTCAATCTTTTCCAACATCAGTCTTTTCTAATAAGTCCTGTCTTCTTACTATGTGGCCAGAGAATTTTAGTTTCAGCTTCAGTATTTCCAATGAACAGTCTGAATTAATTTCTTTAAGTCTTGACCGATTTGGTCTCCTTGCCGTCCAAAGGACTTTCAAAAGTCTTCTCCAACACCACAATTTAAAAGGGTTGCTTCTGCAGCATTCTGCTTTCCTTAATGTCCAACTCTCAAAGCTAAACACTGGAAAAACTTTTACTATATATTGACTATGAAGATCTTTGTCAACAAGATGATGAATCTGCTTTTTAGTATGCTGCCCAGATTTGCCATAGCTTTCCTTCCAAGTAAAAAGTGTCTTTTAATTTCATGGCTAGAGTCACCATCTGCAGTGATCTTTGAGCCCAAGAATATAAAATCTGACACAGCTTTTATTTCTTCCATTTTTTTTCTCCCTCTATTTGTCAGGAAGTGCTAAGACCAGTTGGCAAGATCTTGTTTTTTTGACGTTAAACTTCAAGCCATCTTTTACACTCTCCTCTTCCACCCTTATCAAGAGGCTTCTTAATTCTTCACTTTCTGCCTTCAGACTGGTATCATCTGCATATCTGAGATTGTTGCTATTTCTCCTGGAAACTTTAATTCTGGCTTTTGATCTAGGCTGACATTTTACATGATATCCTCTGTATATAAGTTAAAGAAATAAGGTGACAATATACAGCCTTGTTATATACTCCTTTTCCAATCTTAAACCAATCAGTTATTCCATGTTTGGTTCTAACTGTTGTTTCTCGTTCCCATGCAGGTTCCTCAGGGGACAAGTAAGATGATTTGGTACTCCCATCTCCTTGAGGACTTAGCATGTTTTGTTGTGATCCACACAGTAAAAAATTTTGGTATAGTCGATGAAGCAGAAGTAAATTTTTTTTTTTATGGAACTCCCTTGCTTTCTTTATAATCCAGCAAATGCTGTAACAATAATCAATTATGAAAGACTTAGCTACTGTGATCAATACAATTATCCTGTTTTATTTTTTAAACTTTTTTTTTAAAAATTTGAGCTTCAAATTCTATTCTTCCCTCTCTTCCTGCCCTCCCCTCTCCCTGAGACAGTAAGCAAACAGATATAGGTTACAAATGTGCAATTATGTAAAATATTTCCATATTAGCCATCTTGTACAAGAAGACTTGAATAAAAGAAAAAATGAAAGAAAATGGAAAAAAGCATGCTTCAGTCTGTATTCAATCAATATCAATTCTTTCTCTGGAGGGAGATGGTATGCTTCATCATTAGTCCTTTGGGATTGTCTTGGATCATTGTATTGCTGAGAATAGCCAAGTCACTCACAGTTCTCCATCATACAATATTGCTGTTGCTGTGTACAACGTTCTCCTGATTGTGTTCGCTTCACTATGCATCAGTTCATGTAAGTCTTTCCAGGCTTTTCTGAAATTATCCTGCTCGTCATGTCTTATAGTACAATAATATTCCATTACAATCATATACTACAGCTTGTTTAGCCATTCCCCAATTGATGGGCATCGCCAATATCCAAGATAATTCAAAAAAAAACTCATAATGACAAATGCTATCCACCTCCAGAGAAAGTTTCCAGGAGAAACGGCAACACTCTCAGATATGCAGATGATACCATCATAGACAGTGAAGCCACAACACCTGAACTATATCACAGCTACAGACTTGCTTACAGAGGAGATAGACATGGGGCTGAAATGAACAAAGATGGGAAACACAACTGGAATTTACCAAGTACATGTGAAGAACCTTTATGCTATAGTGACACAATTGTGCAGACATTAAGTGATTGATTCTGAAATAACCTAAAGAAAAGAAATCAAAGATGTGAAAACAATCTCCAACCTCAATGTGTCTAGTTTCCACTCTATATAAAAATTTTATAAGAATAATCTACACGCACACTGAAGGCATCCTTTATGAGAGTATTAAAAGTAACAGGAGACCTTTTCCAAGTGATATTCTCTAATAGAATCTTTGCCGTTATACAATTGACTGAAAAGGATAGAACAGACAAAATTAGATCATAGGATTTCAGGATCACAGACTTAGAACTGAAAAGGACTTTGTTGTCATTGCTGTTCATTTGTGTACCATTCTATGAGACTCCATAGACATCTTCCCGGCAAAGATACTAAAGTGGTTTGCCATTTCCTTCTTCAGTGTGGTCCCATTTTACAGATGAGGAACTGAGGCACACAGGAATTAAGTGACTTGCCCAGGGTTACACAACTAGGAAGTGTCTGAGGCCAGATTTGAATTCAGGTCTTCCTGACTCTAGGCCCAATGTTCTATTCACTACACCACCTCACTGCCCCAAAAAGGACTTGGGGACCATCTAATCCCTCCTTTTACAGATGGAGAAATGAAGCCCAGAGTTACTTTCCAAAAAAGGTAGCATCTCACTGCACTGTCAATTAAAATGGAGACAGCTTCCTGCTCATTGTCTTTCTTCAACTCATCCACATGCAAGTAGTCTTTCCTTTCTGACCTTCCTGCTAGAAGGTGAGAGAAGGGTAGTGCTATCCTCCCTACCCTGGATGTGACATTTTTTAACATACTGTAACTAAGACAGGGGCTTGGCTAGGTGAACTGAGCCTGGGCCTTGAGCCACTCTTTTCTGTTTCTTTTTTCTTGTTAAATTTTACTTTTTAATTAATAGAAATCTATTTTCTCTCCCCTCATCCATCCCATAACCCATCGGGGAAAAAAAGAAGAAAAACAAATTCCTTGTAACAAATATGTAAAGTCAAGGAAACCACATTCCTTCATTGACCATGTCCAAACAAATCTGTGTCTCATTCTACACCCAGTCCATCACCTTTCTGTCTAATGTATGGCATGCATCATCATTCACCAGATGGACTTATCACCAGGAAACTCATTATCCTGGAGACTGCTTCAACTTTGCTACTCATACCTCATTATGAACCTCAGTTACTTCCATCTCTCTAGTTAGAAGGCTGAGCAAAAAATTCCTCCCACAGTATCCCTTTACAGAGTGCTCAAAAGGCCAGCCATCTCTTCATTTGCCACCAGCGTCTCTGCTCAGTTTCAACTCCATCATCATCTTCATCGTGTACCCAGCTTCCTTTTATGTATTGTCTTCCTCCACTAAATTTTAAATCCCTTGAAGGCAAGGACTGTATTTTTCTTATTTGCATTCCCAGCACTTAGGATAATGTCTTGCACGTAGTAGACCCTTAATAAATGTCTGTCTCACATATGGTATCATCATACCAATGAATGATCATTGAGTTGATCAGCTTTCAAAATTGTTCACTTTTACAGTGTTAGTACTGTATAAATTGCTCTCCTGGCACTACTCACTTCAATCTGCATCAGTTTAAAATGTCTTCGGAATTATTCATTTTTATGATATTGATATTATAAATTGTTCTTTTGGTTCTGCTCACTTTACTCTGCATCAGTTTATAGAAGTCTTTCATGTGTCTTTGAAATCATCTATTTCCTCATTTTTTTACAGCCCAATAGTATCGTTTTATATTTGTATACTATGATCCATTCAGCCATTCCTTAGTTGACAGGGATCCTCTTAGTTTCCAGTCTTTTGCTACCATAGAGTTGCTGGAAATATTTCCCTCCCCACTTATACTTCAGTCTCTAGGTTCACAGTTTAGCTAAGTTCCTATGGAGCAGAGGGGTCAAACCTTTAGCCTGAGGGCCTCATGTGGCCAACAACACATGAGTACAGTGCAGTGAGTAGAGCATAGGTCCTGGAAGGGCGTAATTTGCAAACTATCATATTATCAATGGTAGTTTGATATCAAAATACCATATATTATCTAAAAATATATATCTAAATATATGACATGTAATAATATATAATATATTGATATATAATGATATATATCATAAATTATCTAAAAATTCATATCCTGAGACTATGTGCTAAGTCAGGGGAGGCCAGCTGGGCCTTGCTGTCAGGGCCATTTGGTCCTATGATATGTAAGGCTCAGACAAACTTCAGACACCTACAGTTAAGACCAGTAGAACACCAAATGATGCTGACAACTTTGAGAGGATATGGCTGCTAAGGAACCAATCACCCCAAGGTGGCACAGATGAGTTAGTCTGGCCCCCACCAAAACTCCACAAAGTGAGACCCCAGACTCCTGCTCCCACCATGCGGGTCTGTGCTGTGGAATACTCCCAACTGTAATCCGTGGTTATATGAGTAACTCTCTGTGCTTCTCTTCCCCATGTTGCTGGCCCTCCTTACCCTTGTCACATCATCCTCGCCCCCATGCCTCTGCACTCCCCTCACCCCCGCCCACCTTCTGCCACTTGTCTCTATACTTTCTGTGGCTATTCATGCCTGCATCTTCTGTGACATTATTGAAGCCTTACTCCCCACTGCCATCATGGTCTTTTCTGGTGAGTACCCAAAGAACCAGGAGTGCCTGCTTCCATTTCATAATTCCACAAACTAATTAACAATTCAGGTACCTTAGAGAAAGAGAAGTTGAGTTTCCCAGCCCTCTGGGCCTAGCAGCGGCTATTGTTATTATTATAATGATGAATAAAACAACAAAAATAGCCTTCTTTAATAACCCTTTCATCATTAATATCAAACCACTCCATAAAACAGAAAGATGCATCCTCACCAAAGGTATTTAGTATTGTCAAGGAGGAGATTTAATGGGGAGTCCAAGTTGATGAATGATTCCCTACCAATGATGAAGGCTTCCAAATGTTCCTATTTGTAGACAGTACTGTGGTGGTGTCATAGAGATATGTAACATTGTAAGGGCTATCAAATGAAATCCATAATCATAATTACTCAAAAGTGTTTGGCCTATGTACACAGGAAAAACCAATTAGAAAAGGAATGAGTATTGTTTAGACAGTGGGATATATACAGTGGGATAGACAGCCTGGAGAACCCATCCATCACTGTGTGTGAATACATACATATGCACACATATACACAAACACAAGTATATGTGATTTTATATTTGCATAAATACATATGTGTATGCATATATATATAGATATATAAAGACATATAGGCATAGAATCAAGCAGGAAAAAGAATGGAGTTTGGGCTATTGTAAAGTTCTTTTAATGACTCCAGTTGCTCCTTAAAACAAGGTCCCATCTTCTGGATGCCACTGTTCCACTAGGGGTGTTGTATGGCTGCATGTCATGGAGCACTACTTTCCAAAGAATTGAAGTTAAGGGTCACCCAGAGGCAGTGGGGAGGTTCATGGTAAGTGTGAGCAATCTGGAATGCATTACATGCAATGAATTATACCAGAGAAGTGTTGTAAATGATGTTATAAAGGAAATGTATGAGTGGGAAAAAAATGAAACCAACAAGAAAGGAGAGTTAGGAAAAGCCAAACCATGGGCTCCCTGGCAACCTCATGATATCAGGAAAAAGTAATAAAGGTCCCCATCACACTAGATGGACTTAGGGAGGTATAGGAATAAGAACTGCACAAAATGGGGGCAGTCACGGGGGGTCATGAATTGCAGTGTTGGAGAGAAGAGATGAATTGATGAGATCACAGATCCACTTGTGTACCAAGGATCTGAGTACACCATAGGGCTGTAAAGACGGGAAGCCTTTGACTTCATAAACACTGAACTGCATTGCACAGTGCTGTATTGTGTCACAAAGATGGAAGTATGAGATGGGAAAAGGCAGTTTTCTTAAATTCAGAAATGGAGTAGAACATTAGAGATAAACTAGAATACAACCTAAACTTTGCATTCCAGATTACGTTGGTGATGTTTCCAAAAATCAAACGTGATCCATTACAGAATTCCATATGCAGATGTCAAAATCTAGTTGATGTCTCAAAATTTATCAGATTTTAGTTGCATATCTCTTAAGACTCACTAATTGGGTGGATAGGAACTCTGCAATGTTAAGATATTGTGTTATACTGCATTGCATTGCATTGTATTATACTATATTGTATTTGTTAGATTATACTATACTAATATTGTATGTCATGTTGTCATATTATATCATACCATACTGTTATGTGTTATGTTATGTTGTTATGTTATGTTATGTTATGTTATGTTATGTTATGTTATGTTATGTTATGTTATGTTATGTTATGTTATGTGAAAATCTCCCTTGAAAGTTTAGCCATAAATTGTCATATTACTGACCCTACAAGATAGTAACACAGGAGATCAGTGCAATGTCATATAAAGAACACTAGATTTGGAATAAATATCTGGATTTAAAATGTGATTTTGCTACTTGCTACCTTTATTATCTTCAGCCTTTTTAGAGGCGGCTATGTAGTGCAGTGGATATGCCTCTGGCCCTGAAGGCAGGAGGACCTGAGTTCAAATCTTCCTTTGTACTAGCTATGTGACACAGGGGAAGTCACTTTAACTTCTCTCAGCCTACTCCCAGGATGGTTGTGAGGGTCAAATGAAATAATTTTTGTATAGCTCTTTATAAACCTTAAAGTAGAATATAAATGCTAGCTATTATTATTATCTTTTTAAAAGGTCATTCTAATTATGCTATAGCTTATAAAATCAGAACCTAAGAATGATGTAGCTCAGAAAGGAATGTGCTTGGGATTGCATTTGAGTGAGGTGAACATTAGCTGTCATCGCTAGCTTTTATGGGAAGATGTCAAATATAGTTTTGTTTTATTTTATTACAGATAAAACCTACTTGTAAACACACAAAAAAATGGGCTAAATATTGTTAAGGATCGTTTGTTCATATAAACAGAAAAGGAAAAGTTGACAGAAAAGAATCTTGTCAACTTTCTAAGTTACATGTTTAAATGGTTCATATCCCCCTCTTGTGGCCATTTAGGAAGCACATGTACTCTTCATATCCAGAGATGCAAAATGGGGAATTTCCTCAAGTCAGTGGGAGAAGAAATGGTCCATCCTTTAAACTTGCTGTGGAGGAAATAACTTTTTTCTTAAAAATTCAAAGACCAATTTTTAAAAATATATTTTAAGCAAATAAACAATGACGTAATTCTCATAAATTGATTAGGATTTCTCATAGAATAGGTTGCATCAGGGGAATTCAGTTGATTATGCAATATCTGCAGACCCTAAAATAATGACAGTAGGGCAGAGAAGATAACAGCGGCCTCCAAGCCAGGAAGGCTTGAGTTCAAGTCTTCCATCAGACATATATTAGCCTTGGGATTCTAAGAGTAGTAACTGAGAAATGTGGGAAACATTTAATAAAATAACAAAAATATAATACAACAGAGATAATGTTAATCTGCAGTTTTCTAAGTTAATAAACCACCAGAAGGATCCTTTTCTAGTTGAGTTTGACACCATTGCTCTAGGCCACTCTCTCAGACTAGAAGGTACACAGAAGGCACCAACCTTCTCTGGTAGATGGAGTTTCTTCACTGAGGAATGTCCTATACCAATGAAATCACAGATCTAGTTCCTTTCTCCATCCTGCAGCTCTGATACTTACATGCTCCCCTTTCCTGCAGACACATGGGAAGAATGTTTTCAATTTGCCCTCTGACCCTCTCTTCTTCCACCCCAACTGCAGATGAGCTAATATGCCCATAGTGGGGAGAAGGGCTTAGTGAAGAATCTGTCAGGATAGTTATAAGAATAATTGATTTTTCTGATCAGACACCATGCAAAAATTCATGATTCACTATGAGATACTAGAACAGGACCAGAAAACACTGCCAGGAGAGCATTTATTATAGGCTTTGATAGAAGGACAGGTCCTGACCATAGCTCCCAGAAAGCGGCAGTAATGACTGGTCCTAAGCTGGTCCCCCATTTTCTCCAATCCCCTTACTTTACAGAATATGGAAGAGGTTTTAAATTGACAAATCCTCTGATGAGCGCTTCACAAAAAATGAACATGTAACAGGGCATAAAAATCTCACAAACAAATGCAGAAAACACATAAATATTAAATACATCTTTTTCTTACTATAATTCAATGAAAATTAGATTCAGTAAAGGGCCTTAGAACCATGGATTAAACATTAATTGGAAAGTAAATAACAATTCTAAAGAATGAGTGGGTCAAAGAACAAATCATAGAAACAATGAATAATTTCATTAAAGATAATGATAACAATGAGACAACATACCAAAATTTGTGAGATGCAGCTAAGCAGTACTTAGGGGAAATTTTATATCTCTAAACATTTCATCAATAAAAGAGAGAAAGAGCAGATCAATAAATTGGGCAGGCAACTAAAAAAAACAGAAAAATGACAAATTAAAAACCCCTATTTGAATACCAAAATAGAAATCCTGAAAAATCAAAGGAGAGATTAATGAGATCAAAAGTAAAAAGAGGCAGTAGTCAGAAGCAAAAAATATTCTTGAGAAGGGGACAGGGTAAGAAAGAGAAGGGTAGGGGCAGCTAGGTGGCACAGTGAGTAGAGTACCAGCCCTGGAATCAAGAGGACCTGGGTTCAAATCCAGCCTCAGACACTTGACACACTTACTAGCTGTGTGACCTTGGGCAAGTCACTTAACCCCAATTGTCCTGCCTTCCCTCCTGCCAAAAAAAGTATTAAAAAAAAAAGAGAAGGGTTAATACAAGAGAATATAGGATGGGGGAAATCTATAGTTAGCAATCATAACTATGAAAGTGAATGGGATGAATTCACTCATAAAACAGAAGACGATAGCCAAATGGATTAGAAACCAGAATCCAACAATATGTTGATTACAAGAAACACACTTGAAACTGAAAGACACATAGAGAGTTAGAATAAGGGGCTGAAGCAGCTCCAAATTTGGCTGAGATTTTTTTTTAAAAGTAAAGTAATATCATGATCTCACAGAAGACAAAAGCAAAAATAGACCTAATCAAGAAAGATAATCAGAGAAATCATATTTTGCTTTAAAAAAAAAAAGGTACAAGAAAAAATGGGCAACTAGTTTGTGCAGTGGATAGAGTGCTAGGCCTGGAGTCTCATTTTCCTGAGCTAAAATTTGGCCTCAAAATCTTAGTAGCTGTGTGACCCTGGGAAAGTCACTTAAATCTGTTTGCCTCAGTTTCCTCAGGAGAAAGAATGGCAAACCATCCCAGTATTTTTGTCGAGTAAACCCCAAATAGCATCATGAAGAGTCAGTCACTACTGAATGACAACAATGAAACAACAGTTAGAAGATGATGATTCTCATAAGTGCCTGTTACCACTCTGTTACCACTTCTCAATATTTCACTAAAACTCATAGCTGCTTTTTATCTGTTAGTAAAGAATCTATATCAAAGTAGGTTTGAAACCACCTGACCCCATTTTAGCTCTAAATACCTTAACTAGGTAAGAACACATCTCAGTCAAAAGACTATATACTAGATGTGAAAAGTCTTTGAAAAACATTAAAGTGGAATTGTCAGGAAGTCTATTCCAATAGACTATAAAATTTGGTCGTATCTCCATGAATTGTCTATAAATTATTCCTCCTTCCAATTTCCTTTTTTCCATCAGTGGCAACCCCATTCACCTACTCTGCCGTGTTAAAAAGCCTTGACATTACTTTCATTTCCTTACTGTTTCATCTCCTTGATGTTTCAACGCTCTCTCATTACCCCCTCACTTACAATGGGTTTCAATTCCCGGTAAGTTATTTTTGTGCCAGCATTTCTAGTGTAAAGGTAATTCTCTTTGGCAGAGAAAATAACCCAGCATGGGGCACCTCTGCTTCCCTCTTTGGTCTGTTGTCATCCTATCCACCTTGAGTCAAAACTCTACCCTTTCTGGGAGCCTCTTTGTTGTCCCAGAAGACCTGAGAAAGTTTTAGAAGCACAAAATGGGACACAGATGGACAAAGCTAAGACACTTGCCTGTATAGGTCAGTGCTCACCTGGGAATACATCCACACTTGGTATGGATTTGGTTGAAACTGCAAACATCTCCTGCAAAAAGTGAACTGGTATGCAGATGAGAATAAAAAAACTATGGTGTCTCAGAGCTGAAAGGAACCTCAGCAGCAGCTATTTACTAGCCCAGTAGTGACTAAGAAGCCTCTCTGCAACATTCCCAAATCCATCTTTGGTTTGAAGACTTCGGATGAGAAATTCCCAAGGCAGGTTATTCCACCTTTAGACAGTTCCAATTGCTATGTTCTTGTGCTAACAAGAAAAATTTTTTTTTGAAATTATGGTAGGGTGTATGAGTAATATTGAATACATTTGTTAACTCGCATTTACCAAGTATGAATTCCAGAGTAGATTGAGGTACATAAACTGTATGATTCTAATTTGGCTCTTTGAATCAGACATTAAAAGCAAGTTTTGCCTTTTCAACGTAATCAACTACCTGTATGTCTTTGTAATAAACTTAGGCCTTAATGAAGACTTTTGGTAAATCAAGGAAACTTCTTTTGGGGGGGGGGGACAGGACAATTGGAGTTAAGTGATTTGCCCAAGGTCACACAGCTACTACATGTGTCAAGTGTCTGAGGCTGGATTTGAACTTAGGTCCTACTGACTCCAGGGCCGGGACTCTACTCACTGCACCACCTCGCTGTCCCTAAGGAAATTTTTTTAATGAAAGTTTAAGTTGAAGAATATCCTTTCTATCCTGCTTGGGGAAAGAGAGGTGTCTTGCCTTGGCCATCTGGATCTTCTCACGCTGTTTTCTTTCTATTAGAAGCCCGCACAAAGCTGGGAACGAAATTCATAGGTCTTTTGTTAAATGGAGTTTTTTTTTTAGGACCTAGGTAAATTCATTCTATATCAATGAATCTCAAAATGTTTTATTTTGGTTTAGTAATTCTTTTATTTTTTCATTCTAAACTTGACAAACAACAAAGAACATATAAAAAATATGAATAACAAAGAGGACTGCATGTGAATCCATGAAGTTCAATTAGGTATGGCTTGTTTTAAAAAATAAACATAAATAAATTCAACACATTAAGTTCATTAGTTACCTTGCTTCTCTGTACCTCTTTCTGAATTTCCTTCTCTTCTGTTCATTTTTTTAAAATGTTTCAATGACCCACTTTCTCTTTTTGGCTTAATTATTGCTGATCCCCATTTTCACCCCTTTCCCCTCTCATGATCATTTGCAGGGAAAGCATTATAATAAATAAGTACAGTTGAGAAATACAAATGCATACATTTACATGTGCTCAGTAGTTCTCCACACCTTTTCTAATTTTTAAAAGGAATTTTTTTCTCATTTGCACTAATCTGACCTCTTAGTCTTGATAACTGCTGAAAATTCGTAAGTGAAAACTATTTACCTTAAAAAAGAAACTTAAACATTATTCATACCTCCCAAACTGATCTTATCAAGCCACCATGCTTTCAGAAACTACGCCTTCCAGAAGAAAAATTGTGCATTTGTTGTCATAAACTGGAGTCCTGTTCTGAACATGATAGCATCCAGAAACAATCTGTTCATATAATTCCTACCAATGTTAGCAGTCAAAAAAATTTAGGAAGAAGTGGGAAGGCCAAAAAATGCTAAGTCACTTAAATAAAGAACTGTAATAAATTCAACCTATAACACAAGAGTCTATGACAAGTAAAATATATAGTATTCTTTATACAGGGTAGGTAAAAGTTATAGTCTATCTGGTAAAAGGCTGAGTTTTTGCAGTTTTGCAGAAAAATTGAAAAAAAGTTTTATCTTCGATACTGACCATTTTCAAGTAACTCAGCATCAGATTGTGTCTACATTCGACAACAAATACTTGGTGAAGGGTGGAATAAAAAAGAGCCTATAGCTCGTAAATGAGTTTCTAGCAACTATGTACACAATTTATTTTTGCAAAGCCAATATTTGAAATCAACTGATTTACTAAAAATTACACATTTTTGTCCTTAAAGTCCCAAAAAAAAGCCCCTTAGCATAAAGAAACATTTATCCTATGAAAACGATTAGTATTTAATTATAACTTGAGCAAAGTAGCATTTGCTGTTAAGGCAGTTATGTATATATGAAAAAATTAAGAATTACTTTTAAGTGTTTGAATACACCAGAAATACAAACATCTGGCTGTATCCCCCCCTTCAGTTATTAAGGCATTATCAATCCATGAAAAACATTTGTTGGTGAAAATGGGGCAGTTAACATTTGAAGAAACTATCTGTAACTGCATCATTATGGTTTAACTTAGCATATTACATTAGCAGCAAATATTATATCACAAATCCTAAGGAACGCATAACACTTAATTCCAGTGGGATACCACAGTAGATTATGAAAGCTACTTATTAAAGCTATTGATTACAACTGATTTTAAGAACAAGCATTAATGATAAAGTGGTAATGATGCTTTAACAGTAGTTTCTTCTTAAAATATTTCTATGCAATTTTCCTGTTTTGCAAATGGATATGGAAATTTAAACTTACACTCCTAATCTAAATGTGGTTTACAGCAGAAAAAAGCCATTTTGCAGTCTTGATAGAGCTCAAGTAAAAAATTCCATAATCTTGCAAAGTATAATTTAATAAAATCAAACTGTAATCTTACAAAAACAGCTGTGTGTGTGTCCCTTAATAAGTGCCTATTTCTTAATCAACTCATTATTTTCCTCACTTGTCAGAATTTACCTAAACAAGTAAATATAGGCTACAAGTAATTCCAAAGTACTCTTCAGACTATTTTAAAGACATTTCTATTTTAAAGACCTCTATCCAGCACTATGAAGAAGCAATGTCTTTTCCTCAAATAAATGTAGGCAGCCTCCTTGCTCCATCAATGACTGCTTCCAAGATGTTTAGGTTTTTTCTGCGGTAACCACAATGCACAAAGCCTATACCAAATTAGACCCATTGTAGCAGATTCTTCCTCCTCCTTAAAAAAAAAAATCACTCTCTTTCACTCAAGTCCTAAGTTCTACCCTTGTCTCCCCTTCCCTAACATTATGAACTGAACTAGTATAAATGAATAGATTTGTCTATGGAACATAGGTAAACAATGATGTGTTACTATCCTAATTTAGAACTAGAATTATAATTCCCAAACAATGTTTTGAAAAGTGGTTAATAATAGTTTTTAATAACACAGATATAGGGGTAGGGATTGGATCTGTGATTTCACTGGTATTCAGCTAGATAATGGGCTAAACCCGGGGTGGGGAACCTGTGGCCTTCTAGATCCTTGAGTGTGGCCTTTTGACTGAATCCAAATTTCACCGAACAAATCTGAAAAGGCTTCAAGGCTGCAGGTTCCCCACCCTGGGCTAAACACCATTTTATGGGCTGGCACAAGGCCATCTAAAATAGTATTTACAGAAAGTCATGTTCTAAATTCCAAACAATAAATTACAATTATATTTTTGGCAAACATCTCATTTATAAGTTGAGGGTTATCTGTACTGTCAATAGTATAACCTGCTTGCCTTCCCACAGCATTTAAAATCTCTATTTGAGATTTTATGGATTTGAGAATTCATGGATTCAGCACCACAACTTTGGCCTTGGTTCCAGGGATAAAGTTATATCAAACGAACACATCTCTAAGATCTGTCGTTAGTGCTTAATTGACTTCAGTTCCTTACTAGTGAGGCAATCTGGTACAGTGGATAAAGTCCTGGACTTGGAGGGACAGAAAGGCCAGTGTTTGAATTCCATTATGAGAAAGACACTCCTATGTGACCTTGGCAAGTACTTCTTCACCGAGCCCAAATCTACTCATTTATAAAATGACGATGATATAACATCTACCTCATAGGCTCACAAGGATTAAATAAGACAATGTTGGAAAAGCATCTTGCAAACTTTAAAGTGTTAAAAATGTAAACTATCATAATTACTAAACCATTTTAGTAGTTTTAAGTTTGATTCATCATATAAAATTGTATAGGGTGAAATAAAACATGACATCAATTTAAATTACTCAATTCCTAGACAAGTTTTTATTGAGAAGAATTTTCTAAAATGGAAACAACGTGAGCTCTGGTTGTCACCATTCACGAAAAGAATATCTAGAATTTTTTCATAAAATTGATCCTTTCAAAGTCGAGAATGCCCAAAAATGTTCAGTTTTTAAAAGCAGCTTCCACATGGCCACCCAAAGCTAAATTTGAAGTAGGTGATACAAAGAATTAGGCTTTACAGGAGACTCTCCAATGACGTCGCTCCTTCTGGAGCAGAGTGTCCTAAAAGAAGCAGCAACACTCCACGCTTCGAGTGCAGAACAGCAAGAGGGAAGGAATGGCAGGAAAGAACCAACCAACTCAGCTGGGAAGAAAGTGGAGAAGACGGTCATCAGGCACATATTCATTCAGTCAGTCATGTCTTTATTTAGGTCTGCAAGTCTTCAAAAAGCAGCAGTAATTTAATTTGGTTTAAGCCATGGCTAAATATAACATGTACAGAAGACTACTTTTTATATTCCTCTTCTCCTAGCTAGAAAGCTTTTCTTCTCTTTAAGAATTCCACTCTACTTTCTATCATACCCATGACTCAAAAACACTCAAATACAATTTCAGAAATTAATAGAACAACCATCCAAACAGGTGACCTGCCCTCTCTAATTTGCGTTCTGTGCCCTCCACCACTGTTCACTTGAAGACCTGAAATATACATGGAGATTCTTTAGCCATCATCCATGGCAGCCTGGGTCTGAGTCCTCACTCCAGTGAGCTCCTCGCTTCTCAGCCACAAGTTTGATGAACTGGGAATGACTGGCATAAAGCTTGAGCTTGTCACTGATGTCCACCCATTTCACCTTCCCAGCATCATCTCCTGCTTCCAGAGCCAGATTATCCATTGTCTCACCTGATAACAAAACAAAAACTATCATTTAAAAAAGGCTAAGTATTTCTTTTTAAAAATATGACCATACCCTTCTTCAAACATTATTCTCAGAACTGAATTTCAATACTGGACAACAAGTAACCAACACCTAACTTTCTCTAGATTAGTCAGCTCCCAACTGCCTAACAGACAGCACAGCACAACAGAAAGACTTGGGTTCAGATCTCAGCCCCAATACTTGGGCCAGTCATTCCACTTCACCTGGCCTCAGTGTCCTAATCCTGTTAAATTCTAATGAGGGAGACAAGGACATGTTGTACAGCATAAATATAAAGTGAATCAATACAAATAAATCTATGATCTTACATTCTCAACTAAGTCCCTAAATAGAGATAAGCCTGTTTAAAAAACTATCATAAAGAAAACCTTTTCTATTTAGGCTATCTGTGTATTCTAGCTCTTCATTATCCTTAGGAGTCAGCACTAACAAGGAAAACTGAAATATACAAATAACTCAAAAACGTCACTTTAAAGTGATCTCTCCCCTGCTAAATGTTCCTAAAGCACTAGTGCTTAACTCTTTTCGTGCCACGGACTCCTTTGGGAGTCTGGTATAGCTTAATACCACTGTGATTTGTTGCCTATGTTATTAATCAAAGGAAATGTTAAATTTCAGTTAGAGGTTAGCAAAAATAATGATGGATTTTTCTTTCCAAAACAAGTTCACAGACTGCTTGAAATTTATCTATGAATGTTTTGGTAAAGAGCCTCTGTTCTAAAGAGAATCTAGCTCCATTTTTTCTTTGCCCCATCACATTCTTTTATCATATTTATTTGTGTATGTAGATCCCCATATACATTTATGTGTATATCCCTTGCACCTCTCAACACTGCTTCACATTTGTTTTGTATAATTTTGTATTTACTTATCCTTCTAAGTACTGTTTCCCACAACAGAATGTAAGCTTCTTATTATAGTCTTTGTATTCCCCTGGCCTGGAACAAGATTGACACATAGAACATACTAATAATGCTTGCTAAATGAAAGGGCTTCCTTTCTGCCCTCTAATTTTCTAATTAAAGTTATAAACGGTAAGTAAAAAAAGATGTGGCAGATGGGAGTCTCTATATACATTTTAACATGAGGAATCCTCACAGGCTGAGAATAATGAAATCTGCTCCTTCCTTCAACACATCATTTTTAAAAATTACCCTATTTATTTGTGTAATTCTGTGTCAACTATTTGCTCCAGCAACACAAGCTGTTGTTAAGCTTGGTAAGAAGCCATTTTGATAGAAAGTAGGCTTCTTGAGGGCAGGGAGGGACTATTTCATTTTTGTTTTTGTATCTAATGCTTAGCACAGTGCTTGCCACACAGTAGGTACCTAAATAATGTTTGTGTATTAATGAAAATGGTGCTTGCTATTCATTAGGAAAGTGAAAGCAATAAGAGTAATATCTTACATTTGTACAGAGAAAACTTTTCACTTTTCAAAGCACTTTATATGGATTATCTCATGTGAGCTCATGGCTCACAAAGTTTAGTAGATAGAAGAGATACTATTATCTGTATTCTAAACAGAAGATAACAAGGCCCAGAACGATAAATTTACTTTTTTATGTGATGATATAGTATAAAAATTAGGGCTTGAAACTAGAATATCTGATACCCAGTCCTATATTCCTTCCAGAATAATTTATCCAGATAAATTTTACCTTATTTCATCATTAAAATATTAAATGGAGACATCGAAGTTATTCATAGGTGGTTGGAAATTTCCCTCACGCTATTTTCATTAACAGATTTAATCAGAGATCCACAGAAAAGCCAGTATTTATCAACCCCTAAATTTCTGTTTTAACTCTCTTACAGCATTTCTGGCATAAATAAATTCAATACTTCATGCAAACATCTTGAAGCTTATTCTATCAGAAGGAACTATATATTTTGATTGTCCTAGACTATTCTAACCATTTGAGCTACTATGGCACAACTAACATTTTAAGTACTAATAGAGTCCAGGTGATAGCTCTCTTCCCCATGTGGCCCTTGCTGTTTCCATGGCCACTGGGTGAACCTCTAATCAAGGCCAGCTGAAAAAAAAACAATAAAAAAACACTTTGGTCACATGAGAAAACATTTAAGTATGTGAAACAAATTCCTACTACTGAGAAAATTCTTAAGTTTTGTTGTCTAATTAGGACAATAATACAAAAGACAGCAAGTTATCAATGTAATGCCTATAACAAGAAAGGTATTCAGTACATGCTAATAAGATTCTCCACCTGTTTCATCATGATAGTTCACAGCTTCTGTCTCCATCCATGCATTATCAGTGTTTCGAGGATCATCCACATATCCCTTATAAACCTGGCAAGAAAGGAGATAGGTAACACAGTTTGCCAAAAACATGGAAAGAGTAAATTAGGCTTGGCTAGAAAAATTAATAATCAGGCCGATTCAAATTCAAGAAAAAATGTCATTTAGGAATCTGGGAGAAAGCTATATGAAAGATGAAAAACAGTGGCCTTAGACATTTGGTGAATTCTATAGAAGAAACATCAAGAAACAGAAACAGCAAAGGATGGAAAAAGCAACAGATCTAAGAAGGCGCCAGTAATCAGGGCAAAAGCATCACCTTATTGGATGGACTAAGCCAGATGCCAGAAAAAAACTAGTTGAAGTGATATAAGGGTTTGGGGTTTGAGTTGAGGATAAGAGAGGACCTTGCCTAGGTTCACGACAGCTGTGCTGTGAACCAGAGAGTTGTGCATGATCATGTTAAAACATAACCTTATTTTCCTCAAGAACTTGGGCAAAATTTCCTTGGGAATGGAAATTCCTCTAAATTTTAGTAACCTAAAGCAACGATAAAATTCAACTAAGTTTGGAGACTCATCACCAGTAAGAACTCTAGAGTCCTCCAAAACTCTAGAAACTCTTCAAGTCAATAAGATACTTTCTGTAATCCAGAGCAGAAACCTTATTTTTGCTTAGCACCGTGTCTGGCATATAGTAGATGCTTACTAAATGTTTCTTATCTGACTACATGTTGGGAAGCAATTTCTTACCACTAAATGTTCTTGGCTGAAGAGCTTGTGTAACTGCTCCTCCATCTCTTGCTTCTCAGCACTGGATTTCTGTAAGGAGTTCATAGCTTCTTCACCAAACTCTCGTTTTAATGTAGCACTGATTTTCTCTCCTGGATCCACCATCCCCTAATAAACACATAATAAAGTATATCTGAGTATCTTCCTATCTATCTAAAATGTGTGTTTATACGTATCAAAATCTTTGGGTACAGACACAATCACACGTTCTCAGAGCAGAGACCGTTATCCTTCTATCCTCAGCACATTAGATTCTGGATGGCTGGTTGCTTTTAGCACAAACATCTATAAAAATCCATCAAGGAGTTAAGAGTTTACCAGGGGGAGGTTATATGCTCAATGTAAAGAGCTTATGGGGCGGTAAGTTTTTGTCTGAGACGTTGCATTTCCCCATAGGGGTGTGACTATCTCAATGGCAGCATCCAGGATGACCTAATTAATTCAGAAGCAATTCTCTGTGCCAGACCTGTAAAAGGGAGTCTTTCTCTAACAGCCTCCTCTCCATTCCCCCTTTTTCTTTTCTCAGAAGACACACCACAGAGCAACAGAGCCAAGAGCAGGTTTGAGGTCAGGAGTTTGGAGTCAGGAAGACCTGAATCCAAATCCTGCCTCTCTCTCTGCACTCTCTGCACTGCTATATGACCCTAGGTGAGCTCTAACCTAAGCAAGCTGCAGGGAAATCTCTAGAATATATCAACTTAGTAATAAATGTCTTAGCATACACAGTATTTCAAGCTAAAAAAAAATCACAGATTCTTCCCAGCCTTGTTTCCTACTCATTGTGCCTCCCTGTGGTTTGAAGGTGATCTTCTCAAAGCCTCTGATATGTAAGCTACGTAAGACTTTGAGTATGAGCCCAGAAATGAGCTTTGTCTCTATCATCTGAGCTCATGAGCACCAGGATGGATACCAGGAAATGAGTATTGTTGCCTAAAGAATCTCATTAAAGACATGAAGGTATTATGATGAAGAAAGATAAGGAATCCCCTACAGTAATTAAATATCATGCATCTTTTCAAAATATTCATAGTAGAGGAGTTACCTGTGTGTTAGGAATATAATCTGGCAGCTGTGTGTAGAGAAGTGACTAGGAAAGGGAGAGACAGGAGAGAACAATCAGCTGGACAAGAAGACATCAGGGTATGTACCAGAGCGTAGGGGCCATCTAAGTAAAGAAGGGGAAAGACGTGAGAATTGTGGTGGAGGCAGGATGAGCAGGACTTGTCAAAGGCGGATGAAGTAGAAGAGAGAATCAAAGACAGATCAGTTGTGAACACAGATGACTGGAAGGACACGTGCACTAGAAATACGAAGTCTGGAGGAAGGATAGCCAGTTTGAGATGCCAAGGACAGATCCAGAGAGAAATATGTAACAGGAAGTACAAGACTAAAGTTCAGGAAAGATGTTAGAAAAAGAGCTATAGATTTTGACAGAAATGAGAGCTGACTCCATGGGAGCTAATCACTAAGAGGACATAGAGAATGAAGAAAAGAAGAGTCCAAAAGAGAGCTCTGTGATAAACCTATCCAGAGTGTGAAGGAGGGAGAGGGTCAGGCAAATGAGAGGAGAATGAAGAACAGTGTCAAAGAAGCAAAGACTGGCCAGGAGAAGGGAGTGGTACACAGTAAGAACATCTGGAGAGAGACAAGGCAGGATTAAGCCAGAGAAAAGACCTTTCTATTTAACAATTAAGAAACGGTTGGCAATCTTGGGGAGAGCAGTTTCAGCTGAACAGTACTAGTAGGAAGAGAGCTAGAGGAGAGCTGAGACGTGAGTGAGAGATAAGGAGTAGAGGCAGTGAGTGGAGATGTCTTTTTGTGGAATCAAATTTAAATGCACCAACAGATGTTTAACTTAAATTAAAATAAGAAACATAGCTTACTCATCTTAGTAGTCAAAAGCTTTGAGTTCAAATCCTTGATCCTCTAATTTGCCATGGGCAAATGGGGAGGCCCCTCTGTGAGATGAGAGTACTGACTAGATGACTGTTAATCTCCTGGTTGGGACACCCCGCCTCAGGCTGTAACCCTTGTGTGACCGGGGCCCAGGACTGCAGGCAACCTCAGAAGATGGTAGACTGCAGAGCAAGAGCTAACAGGCATCGACAACAACTCACACTCTGTAAGCACAAGACCCAGGCACAGCAGGCAATTAATCTTTGCTGAATCTTAGTTTTGGTAGTGTTTTAAAATTTTCAAAGCACTTTCTCCACAACAATCCCATGAGGTAGGAGAACTATTATTACTTCCTCATTTTACAGATAAAAAAATATACTCAGGAAGAGGAAGTCAAACAAGCATCATTTTAATCCACATTCGTCCTATCAGTTAATGAAGTCATGCTTAAACATACACTACATTCATTTTATTCTCTTGGTTTTCACACCATTTCCTATCTTAATCCAAATGGATGAGATCTGTTACTGAAGTGATCAATTACCTTGCTTACATAAGTAAGCCTATGCCTCAAGGAAAAATTCCTAGACTTTGGCTGTGATTATTGGTGTAGTTTCATTTAACTACATACTCTTTTATCTTTCAAATAAAACAATAGTTTGAATTAAAGAGAATTAATAGGAAGGAAATACTAAATCCTTAAACAGGCATATCGTTTTCAGAACCTTTTAATTTTTAGATTCATTTATTCAACCAGTATGCATAGCATTATATGAGAGATATGAAGGAAATCTATCTTTAATGGCAGAAAGTTAATTAGAAAGAAAACATATAATACATGAAAATATAAATAGGTAAAACATCATCACAACTAAAGAGTACAAAAAGATGAGACTAAGATAGTTCCTTATGGGGGGCAGAGCCAAGATGGCAGCTGGAAAGCAGGGACTTGCTTAAGCTCTCCTCCAGGATGCTCCAAACACCCATAAAAAAATGGCTCCGAACAAATTCTAGAGCTGCAGAACCCAAGAAATAGCAGACAGAAGCAGGGCTCCAGCCCAGGAAAGCCTGGATGGTCACTGGGCGCGGGGCACCAGGACCAACCAGACCGGGAGCCAGGCAGAACAGGTGGTTGGGCCCTGAATCATTGAGCTGTAGCAGCTACCAGACTTCTCAAACCACAAACACCAAAGACAACAGAGAAGGTTAGTGGAAAAATTGCTAGAGTGAAAGGAATGCACAGTAGGCCCAAGCCTACCAAGTGGTGCAGCTCTGGGGCCACTTCCAGAGCTACAGCTGTGGTTTCTTCTGGCCCCAAGCCCACTCTGTGGGAGGAATTAAGCAATGGATCAGAGCATGAGTGCAGAGACTGCTTGGATCTGGGTCGCAGTCATGGTTGGCACTTCTTGGGAGAGGAGGAACACTGGTGTGGCAGAGTTTCCTATGTAGAAGTAGCTCTGAAAACAACAGCACAGCCCCTTAAGCTTAGGACAAAGTACTGTCTACTCTACAAGCAGTCACATGCTGACAAAAAGCTCAAGGGTCAAGTAGTTGGCTGGGAACATGAATAGGCAGTGAAAACAGACTCAGATTCATTCAGACTTTGGAATCTTTCTTTGGTGACAAAGAAGATCAAAACATACCGCCAGAAGAAGTCAACAAAGTCAAAGAGCCTACATCAAAAGCCTCCAAGAGAAATATGAATTGGTTTCAGGCCATGGAAAAGCTCAAAAAGGATTTGGAAAAGTAAGAGAAGTAGAGGAAAAATTGGAAAGAGGAATGAGAGTGATGCAAGAAAATCATGAAAAACAAGTGAATGACTTGCTAAAGGAGACCCAAAAAATACTGAAGAAAATAACACCTTAAAAAATAGACTAACTCAAACGGCAAAAGAGCTCCAAAAAGCCGATGAGAAGAATGCCTTGAAAGGCAGAATTAGCCAAATGGAAAAGGAGGTCCAAAAGACCACTGAAGAAAAATACTACCTTAAAAATTAGATTGGAGCAAGTGGAAGCTAGTGACTTTATGAGAAATCAAGAAATTATAAAACAGAACCAAAGGAAT
>CM053623.1:299922585-299950144 GCA_028646595.1 Phalanger gymnotis
GGTAAAATAGAAATTGAAAGAATCCACTGATGGCCTCCTCAAAAAGATCCCAAAAAGAAAACTCCTAGGAATATTGTCTCCAAATTCCAGAGCTCCCAGATCAAGGAGAAAATACTGCAAGCAGCCAGAAAGAAACAATTTGAGTATTGTGGAAACACAGTCAGGATAACACAAGATCTAGCAGCTTCCACATTAAGGGATCGAAGGGCTTGGAATATGATATTCTGGAGGTCAAAGGAACTAGGATTAAAGCCAAGAATCACCTACCCAGCAAAACTGAGTATCATGCTCCAAGGCAAAATACAGATTTTCAATAAAATAGAGGATTTTCAAGGTTTCTTAATGAAAAGACCAGAGATGAATAGAAAATTCGACTTTCAAACACAAGAATCAAGAGAAGCAGGAAAAGGTAAACAAGAAAGAGAAATCATAAGGAATTTACTAAAGTGGAACTGTTTTGCTTACATTCCTACATGGAAAGATGATGTATGTAATTCATGAGACCCTTCTCAGTATTAGGGTAGTTGAAGGGAACATACACACATATAGACAAAGGGCACAGGGTGAGTTCAATATGAAGGGATGATATCTAAAAAAATAAAATTAAATTAAGGGATGAGAGAGGAATACATTGAGAGAGGGGAAAAGGGAGAGATAAAATGAGGTAAATTATCTCACATAAAAGTGGCAAGAAAAAGCAGTTCATTGGAAGAGAAGAGGGGTCAGGTGAGGGGGAATGAGTGAATCTTGCTCTCATGAGATTTGACTTGAGGAGGGAATAACACACACATTCAATTGGGTATCTTACCCCACATGAAAGTAGGGGGAAGGGGATAAGAAAGGGTGGACGATAGAAGGGAGGGCAGATAGGGGGAAGAAATAATCAAAAGCAAACACTTTTGAAAAGGGACAGGGTCAAGGGAGAAAACTGAATAAAGAGGGGTCAGGATAGGATGGAGGGAAATAAAGTTAGTCTTTCACAACATGACTATTTATGGGAGTGTTTTGCATAATGATACATGTGTGGCCTATGTTGAATTGCTTGCCTTCTTAGGGAGGGTGGGTAAAGAGGGAAGAGGAGAGAGAATTTGGAACTCAAAGTCCTAAAAGCAGATGCTCAAAAAAAAAAAAGTTGGTTTTTGCATGCAACTGGAAAATAAGATATACAGGCAATGGGGCATAGAAATCTATCTTGCCCTACAAGAAAGTAAAGGGAAAATGGATGGGGGGGGGGGAGTGACAGAAGAGAGGGCTGACTGGGGAATGGGGCAATCAGAATATATGCCATCTTGGAGTGGGGGGGAGGGTAGAAATGGGGAAAAAAATTGTAAGTCAAAATCTTGTGGAAATCAATGCTGAAAACTAAAAAATATTAAATAATAAAAAATTTTTTTTTAAAAAAAGATAGTTCCTTACAATCTGGAAACTGATAATACATAACTACATATATGTTTGCTTAAGTCCCAAAAGAATAATAAATTATATAGGCTTCAGGACTCAGGGTAGGTTTCATAAAACTTGAACTGGGCCACAAGGAATAAAGTGGACTCAGATAAATGAAGGGTGCTAGAAGGGTATTCAAGGTTGGGTGATGACATGAACAAAGTATAGTAGTGAAATAATTGAAATGTATGAATAAATTAGCTAGGTCAATGTGAACGGTTCCCAGAAATTTAAAAGTAAACTGGGGACAGATTTAAAGGAGTTTCTATCATGAAATATAAAAATTTAAAGAGCACCTGGTTTCAAATCCTGGTCATTTCTGTGTAACTTGGGCAAGACCGGACCGAGATTTTTCTTCATCTATAAAGTGAAAGGATTGGAATAGAAGACCTCTTAGAGTCTCCCCAGTTCTGAATGAAAAGAATGGCGGCTGTAAAGCACTTTGTAAACCTTAAAGCCTACATAAATGTAATTATTTGGGATAGCTAAGTGGTAGAGTGAATACAGTGCCAGGCCTGGAGTCAGGAAGACTCATCTTCCTGAGTTCAAATCCAGCCTCAGACACTTACTAGCTGTGTGACCCTGGGCGAGTCACTTCACCCTGTTTGCCTCAGTTTCCTCTTCCATAAAAATGAGCTAGAGAATGAAATGGCAGACCACTTCAGTATCTCTGCCAAGAAAACCCCAAATGGGGTCACAAAAAGTCAGATATGACTGAACAACAAAAAAAGTAAGTACTGTAACTATTGCATTACAACTATTGTAACTATAAGAGTCTATGATCTGATGACTTCAGGTGTTACTAATAATTCTAAGTGCATTATTTTATGACCTTAGGAAAGCCAATCAAACAACTCTCAGCAAACACATCTTAATGCAAGAGTCACTGTGCTGAGCACTGGGGACACAACGACCAAAGTGAAACAGTCCTTACCCTAAATTCTAACAGTGGAGACATCAAGTCTATAAAGAGGGCCATGGGATAAACAGACTAGAGGGAAGGTCCTCTCAGGGGGGAAGACCCTAGAAGCCTGAGGCAGAGGGGAGGGAGAGACTGGAGGAGAGCGTTCCAGGCAGGGGAGACGGCCACTGCAAAGAAACGGAGATGGAATGGCCTGCAAAGAAAAGCATATAGCACAGTACGAATGGATAGATAATAAAGATATGTGGAGGTGAGTCAAGTCTAAGAAGGCAGGACGGGGCCAGGCTGAGAAAAGCTTTAAATGCCAAAGAGACCTTTGATCTTGAAGTTATTTAACAGGATGCCATGTAGGCTCACTAAGGCAGGGAGTAACATTCAGACCTATGCTTTAGAAAAACGCCTTTGGCAGCTACACAGAAGACAGAATGGACTAGAAGAGACTGGAGGCAGGCTCAACAGAAGGCTCTCTAAACAGTCCAGCTAAGAATGATGAAAGCTTAACCAAGGGGAGTGGCTATGCAAGTGGTGAAGATGAATTTTCATGAGATACTGAGAGAAGAGCAATGACAACATTTTGCAACTCACTGAATACATGAGAGGGAGGAGGTGAGCATGACACCTAGGCTGCAAACCTGGATGACTAGGAGGATATGACATCCTAGATAATGACAGGGAAGTTTAGAAAAAGCGCAGGCTTAGCAATACAGATAATCAGTTATGTTTTGCACATTCTGAATTTTTATTTCTTATTGTGTTAGTCTATTCAATTATTTATCTTTATTAGCTGTTATTAATTCTGTAACAAAATTCTGATAATCTTGAAAAATATCATTTCAACTTATTTTTAATTCTTACCCCTGGGATTGCCCATTCTCCACAGTCTTTCCTTTTGATTGCTACAAACTGTAAGATATTTTTCCCAGAATGAGGATGAATGACTTTATTTCCACTGCTGTCCCTTTTCCACCTGAAAATAATAACAAAAGTCTTTTAACATTGAATAAAGTAAACTAGAATCTATATAAACTTAAGAATAAATAATAACAATCATAGCAACCTAAGTTATCACAAGCAAAGCATGAATCCAATTCCATTTAAGCCGTGTAGCTCCCATTTGTGAATTAGTATTATGAGCAATGGTCACTGTCTGTATTAAAGTCATTTGAATTTAACACCCGTGCAAATCTAGGACAAAAATTTATCATATTTAATACAACAGTCCTCTTATTACTTATCATCTTGTTATTGAGAGCATATGTAGTTCTTTAATATCCAGGGCACTATAAAAAGTGTTTAGGGAATCTACAGTATAACACAAACAGATTTGGGAAGAGCATGAGAATTTCATTTTCAGAGAATTGCAGGCCTCAGAAGCCATCTGTACCTGTAAAAGAAAGTTTTTTTAGACAACATAACAAATGGTTTTCCAGATTTCTCTTAAAGATTTCCAAGGAGGGGGAAATTGAAACACCTACCCTAAGGCCAGCTCAGTGCACTTCCGGAAAGTTCTAATTGTTTGGACATTTTTCCATACATCGACCCAAAATGTGCCTTTCTAAAACTTGTAACCACTGCTCATAGCTCTATTACCATGTTCCCCAGCCTGTCTTTGCCCCCAAGTCTCTTCTCCCAGCCAAATATCCCCTATTTTTTTCAGTTGATTCTGAAATGACAAGGTCTTGATGCTCATTTTCCGAAAAGCGTTCATGGTGGACATGCTTCCTAAAATGTAATGCCCAGACCAGGATACAATACTCCAGGTGTGGACAGAGGACAAGAGTAGGACTTTATCTCTCTCCTTCTGGATTCTCTACTTCTCTTGCCATAGCCTAAGATCGCATTAGTATCTCTGGCTGCCTTGTCACATCAGTTACTCAGACTGAGCTTATAGTTCACTAGATCTTTTTCAAACAGCCAGAAATTTTCACTCCATAGTATTAGACTGAAAGCTAAATCAATACAACAGTTTTTCTGTCTCTAAAAATCCCAGATTTCAAATACAATATCCTCCCCAAAAGCGAAGTTCACCTTCATCCAATCAATCCCCATTTTTGTTGAGGGCTTGACTGCTCCAGTTTCACAGTCTTAGAGTGATCCTCCTTTCTTCCCTCTCTCTCAGTCCTCATGGTCAGTCACCTGCTAAGTCTTGTCAATTCTACCTAAACAATAGCCTCCTAATTTTTGCCTCAAACCTCTCCCCTCTCCAAACCGTCCTCTTCCAAGTCAGTCAATCAATAATAATTTATAAAGTATTTCCTACATGCTAGCCAGTGTACCAAGTGCTAGGGATTTTTTTTTAAAAAAAAAAAGAGGCAAAACAGTTCCTGCTCTCAAAAAGCTAACAATCTAGTGGGGAAGGCAACAAGCAAACAAATATGTACAAACAAGCTATATATGGGCTAAAAGGGAAGGCACTAGAATTAAAAGAAGTTAGGGAAACCTCCCTGCAGAAAATGCCATTTCTGCTGGGACCTGAAGGAAGATAGGGAAGGTAGGAGGCAGAGATGAGGAGGTGAACATTCCAGGTATGTGGATGGAGGCCAACCAGAGAAAATGCCCAGAGCTGAAAGATGGAGTGTCTTGTTTCTGGAAAAGCAAGGACGCCAGCATCACTAGATTGAAGAGTAATTTGACAGAGCTATCAAATTACTATTCCTAAAGCACAGATCTGACAACATGAGTATGCAGAGGAGAGCAAAATGTATGAAGACTATAAAAGTAGGAAGGTGCCAAGTTGCAAAAGACTTTAAATGCCAAAGAATTTTATATCTGACACTGCATTTAATAGCGAGCTCCTGGAGCTCCATGAATAAGAGGGTGATATAATCAAACATGGACTTTAGGAAGATCACTTTAGCAGCTCAGACTAAGATGGATTTGATGGAGAGATACCTGAACTGGTATGAACAAGCAGCCAACAATTGCATTAGTCCAGGCATGCATTGATAAGAACCTGTACTATTATGTGAGTAGAGAGATGGGCCATAGAATACAGATGTGAAGGCAGAAACAAGACTCGGCAACAAAGTAGATGTGAGGATGAGGAAGAATGAGGAGTCAACACTGAGGTAGAGAGCACAGGTGACTAGGAAGCTAGGAGTGCCCTCAACAGCAACAGGAAAGTGGTGAAGGAGAGGGCTTGGAGAGGAAAAATACTAAGCTGGTTTGGAACATACTGAATTAAAGATGTCTACAGGACATCTAATTCTAGATGTCCAACAGGGAACTGATGATGCTAGACTAGAAATGAGAAATTAGAGCTCAACAAACAGAATCAGAGCCAAACAAATAGATGTGAGACTCATCTGCATAGGGATGATACAGTGGGAGTTGATGAGATCACCAAGTCAGAGCATACAGGGGCAAAAAGAGCTCTCAGGACAGTCTTGGGGACGCCCAAAGTTAGGGGGCATGGCCCAAAACCAGCGAAGGAAACTCAGTAGTCAGACTGGTAAGAGGATATCCAGGAAATAACAATATCACACACATACACACAAAAGAGAGAGACAGAGAGAAGGAGGAAGGAAGGGAGGGAGGAAGAGGGAGAAGGAGGGGGAGAGGGAGGACAGGGAGAGGGGGAAGGAGGAAAAGAGGGAGGGAGAGAGAGAGAGAGAGAGAGAGGGAGAGGGAGAGGGAGAGAGGGAGAGAGCATCCAGGAAAAGATGACCAAGATTGTCAAAGGCTGCAGATAGGTCAAGAAAGCAGCGAATTGAGAAAAATAAGCATGATAGAGACCATGGGTGAAAACTTGGGTCTTCTTTTTATTATCATATTTGGTGGTGAGTTCATCAGCACCAAGGTCAATTACCATCTCAAAGCAAATGATTCCCAGATCTCTTTATCCGACCATAGTCTCTCTTCGAATTTCCACACCCACATCACCAACTAGATGCCTACTACCTGACATTTCAAAATGGATGTGCTAGAGGCCTTTCGAACTCAGTAGGTCCAAAACAAACTCTCTGTCTTTACATCCAAACCCTCCCCTCTTCTGAACTTCCCTCTTATAGTAGAGGGCACAATCACGAATAAATGAATGAGTAAATGAAAAGATGAATGAAAAAGGCACTGATTAAGTGCTTACTATGTGCCAGGAACTGTGCTAAGCACAAGTGAGGCAGCCCCTTCCCTTAAGAAACTTACATTCTAATAAAGGAATGAAAAACACAGGGAAGCTAGAGGTAGAAAATGAGGGAGAGAGTAGAGACAAGATGGTGGAACAGCAGAAAAGAAGTATAGCTGAACTCTCCCAAACAACTCCTCCACAGAAATCTAAAAACTGCACCAACAAAGTACCGACTCTAAAACCAACTCTCTTATCTATTAAAGAAGTGGTTTCAAACTCAAATAGAAGTGGGGACCACTAACCTGTACATTAGGATCTTTGTGGGACACATACTGAAGTAGTTTTAAAATTCAATAGCATCTGATTTACTATATTTTTATTTATTTTGTTAGCTATATGCCAATTACATCCTAATCTGGTTTTGGTCATGCTTGGGGGTGTTGTGGACCATGTGTTTGACCCCTCTGCACTACACTATGCTGCACCATAATAGGACATGGTAAATACAATTATGTAATATAAAGCTATACTACATTTAGGATGCATTTTCAATTCAAACAAATGTTTATATAATATCAACTATGTAAGAGGCTGCAAAATGAGCTGAAGAAGGAAATGGCAAACCACTCCAGTATCTTTGCCAAAGAAAACTCAAATGGGCTCACAAAGAACTGGACATGACTAAAAGGTAACTGAATGACAACAAAGACACTATGCTGGGCCTTAGGATATAAAATATTCTAAGTAAGAGTTTAAGGATATGTTTATGTTTTTCTAAATCCTTTTATTTCTTTACTTTTAAAGTTTCTGAATTTTTACCTAGTAATGATAGGATCTGCAGCATGGTTTGGGCCCCAACGTCCCAGAAGTCCCCGGCCAATCAGTCCTGTCCGACCTGCTGGATTTCTAGAAGAGAAAAACGAAAGTAATTTCAATTTTACATTTTCTTTTTATTTCCAAACAGAGCCCAGTCAGCATAACCCAAAAGAAAGAATGACAATAACTAGAGGAAAACCATCTCTCCAATTTTATGGCTCTTTAATATCTATTAATCACTTAGTTTTTAATCTTATTTTGCTCTGTTCTATTTTACCCCCTGGATCTGACCCAAAAGAGAGATTTCACTAACTAAAGAAGCTACATATCACAGAAGATCCTGTGATTATTCACTCTGAACCCACACCTCTCAGGCTGGGTTATAACCAAATGGTCAGGTGAGATAATAAGCATTCATCTGTTTGATGCTGTGACTTGTCTATCCAAATAATTTCAAATAACCCTAACTACCCTCTTTTCTTGCTTACTCTCTTCCCCCACAAAAAAAAATTCATATCTATAACCAAAAATAGATGTGATTATTAAGTACACAAATTTTATCTCACTTTTTAAAATGTCAGGTTTTTTTTTTCAGCTAGAGTGTTTTGTTACTCGTCATGTACACTAGCCAGCACAAAGTGTAACATTTAATAATACCAGTTGTGATACTATACAAAGTTTTCACTGCAAAATCAATGCTGATTTTACAAAATTTAAGAAATAGAATGTAACTTAAAAAGTTGACTGAGACTCAATAAATAGTAGTAATTCAATGACTTAGTAAATTTCTTCCAGGTAAAATGATCTCTGAAAACCAAGTTCCATGGTATAGTAATAAAATTTCCTTATTAACGATCTTTCCAATCTGCTACAGTTCCCATCATTCCCCGCTACCCCCATTCTTCCCCCCCCCCCTCCCTTCCCCTCGTATTTCATTGTCTGGCTGTGTCTCTTTCAAATGCTTATTTCTCTGTGGCAGCTAATTCACTGTTTTGTTTTGTTTTGTTTTGTTTTTTAGATGCACAGAATTTATTCCATAGCAGAGATGTGAATCTACAAATTTAATTGTATTGTTTTGGGGAAAACTCATTTGTTTATAATAGAAAATTGCTAAGAATCAATCAATCAATCAATCAATCAATCAATACTGTTCTCAAATCTATTTTAAAATGTGATTTTGCTGTACAAAGTAAAAAAAAAAGTCTTATTTTCATTCCTATATGTTTAGTTGACTGCGTAACTTCAAAATGTATTCCTATCAGATAACTGCACTAAATTTAGAACTTTAAAACCAATTCCCTACAAAGTTACTCAATAAACTAGTTATGTCTCTGGAAACAATTGATAGTTCAGCCACACTACCTACCTAGGTCGTCCATTTTCAATCTCATACAAGCCATTCTGGCTCTTTCGTTCAACATGTCCATCCTTTTCATTAAACTTCGGAGAAAAATTTCTTTCACTATGAAGAAAATAAAAACCAGTGCCAAATAAGTAGTAATAATTTAATATTTCCAGGTGTTTAAAAACTCAATCTGTTATTCCTCAAAGATAGTTAATGCTGAAATAGAATTTCAATCTGTTTCTAAAAGGTGACTTCCACTTTCCACATTCACATCCATATCTCACTTCCAAATAGTAAAAAATAAACTAATTTATGCTTCAGTGTTTACACAGATCATTTCTGTAGCTTACAAATAAATACGGTTCACACATTATCATAAATTTAAAGATATATTCATTAGATTATGTCTTAAATCTATGTCCTAACATCTTTTTTACCCTAGTCGAGGCATATGATTTCATCAGCTCAGGGAGTTCCTTGGTGAAGAAATTACATCAACTATGCAGATCAGCAACTGTTCTTCAACTACATCTTACGGAAGTCTCCTGAGGCAATGAGAGATTTAAATGACTTGTCTAGATTCATAAAACCAATCTAGATCAGAAACAAAACTTGAGCCTAGGTTATCCTGACTAGGAAGCCAGTGTTTTAATATATGATAATTTCAACATAGAAGGAGAGGACAGAGGAAAATATATTGCAAAATGATATTCAAAATCAGGAAACAAAAGAATCCAAAAACTTGCAGCCTATACAAAAGCCTCATGAATGCTTTATCATGAATACTTTCTTCAAGAAGGGAATTAGAGTTAATGACAACACAAAAAAATGAAAGTGACTGATCTTAACAAATATGAAAAGGCCAGTTACCAACTGAGTATGGCTCCATAAAGAGATCAAAGAATCTACCTAAACACACTCCAAATAAGCTAGACAAATGACTTAAAAGGTACAGAAAATTAAAATCCCATTATGTTTACTGTTTGATGAAAATACAACATATTTTGCAAAGCAAAATACCACCTTACAGGGGTGCCTCTTATGTCCATATTAAGACCATAAGATTCCTTGAGATAAACAACAAAAATAATTTGGCTCTGATTACTAATATCAAGGAATAAAATAGACATATATATGCTTGCCAAAGGTGTCTGCCACTGTTATAGTGGGCATTCACTACCAAAAAAAAAAAAACAAACCACAAAGAGAAGCCTTTCAGTTGCTCCTGTTTCAAATGACATTGTGCTCATTATAATAAGCTCCATAATACTTCAGGGCCTCCTAAAAGGGATTCACAAGCACTGTGCCAGACACAGACAAAAGTGAAACAGCCATCATCCTCAGGGAGTTTACAAAGTAGCATGAGGACCCAACATGTGCATATGTCAGGGGTATGCAAAAGAGATACAAAGCAATTTGGGAGAAAAGTGGCTCTAGCAGCTGGAAGAATGGTAGGACTCGAAAAAGAAAGAGAGGAACTTGGGAAGGACAGATGGGGGAGAGGGTTGGAAGGGGAGTTTGGGGGGGGGGGGGAAATAATAAGCTATTTTGAATACATTAAGTTCAAGCTGGTCGATCGTCACATACATCTTGGACAATTTGTTGCAGGTATAAAAATAGGTTGGTTGGTCTCACAACAAAATCAACAGTTCCTTAAGAGCTGAGATTATTTCATTCTTCATATTTGTATCCCCAACGCCTACCACACAGCAGGTACTTAATAAACACTCAATGATTCGTTAATAAATTAAGAAGAAATCATGACAACAAAGGATAACAGATGAATAGTCTACAAGCTGAAATCATCAAGAGACCCAGAGTTAGACAAATTAAGAAATCGTCAGCAGGTTATGATCTGCATTGCTGGAATTGGCAGGATCAGTTAGATCCTGGAAACACTAACTGAAGCACTGAAGAAGTATTCATGAATGGAGAAGAGATACAAGAAATTCAAATCAAGACACAGAAATGAATACAGCTTACTAATGATAAAATCGATAGTGCTCTTTGCTAATTGCAATTAATCTAAGATTAAGTCTAATTTTACCTCTCAATAATAGAAGAGCCAGATGTAATGATGACTTGAAAATATATTTGCATTAACCCCATGCAGATAAATTTGCAAATTTTTTATAAATGGTATTATGTATGTAAGTTCTACACTGCTATGAATTTAGATGAAATTTTCTCTTTTCTTCTCTTGAAGTTTTTCTCCCTTCTGTTAAGCTTTTTCTATTTTTCAGTCTTTTTAAATTCCCTCTTTTTTCAGCCTGATGGCTCCTAAACAATAATTTGAGATTATATGTATTCCTTAAATATTAAACTAGGATATGTTAGAAAATAATCACTATGAGATATGCTTAGTTAGAGGAATGGCAGGCCAGTAAACCTGATAAATACTGAAAAACTGCTACACAGCTAATCCTATATATCTGGATCATCATCAAAAAAATTGACAAAAATAATCAAATACTACATGTCAATATTTCAAGGGAGTTAAAAACAAACATGAAAAATTAACAACTGGAATTCAGTACTTAAACTCTCAATTTACTAATAATTTCATTACCCTTAATAAAGGGTCATATTGCTAAATTACTTACCTGATCTGTGGATCTGCCCACATGGGTCCAGCCAAGACAGAGACTGCAGTATATTCCACAGGATTATACTCCTGCCACTCAACAAGCCAGCCCACTTTCTCATTGGGTACCTGACTACGTTCAACTTTTGAACCTGGATAAGGTGATGTCCGAGCCTTGTTGTGGGAATTTTCATCAGCACCATTTGAAGCTGACATAATGACTGGGCTTTGATGGAACAAATGTGATGAAAATGAACTACTAAAAGAAAAATGATAAAGGTGTTACATAGATACTCATTAAAATTAAAGTTTTTTATAACCTATTCTTTCTTTAAGATTTTTTTTATTTTTAGTTTACAACTAAACTTTAAAAAAAAAACCTGCTTGGAAGATCTGAAAACATCATTTTTTCAAATATTTTAAAAGTGGAAATTACCAACATCATCTCATTATTTCCCATACATTCAACAAACATGTATTAAGCACAGTACTCTCCTCCAGAATAATCTCTCCTCTTTAGATTTTCCTGACACTGCTCTCTCCTCGCTTGCCTCCCACCCATCTGACCATCCTTCCTCAGCCTCCTCTGCTGAATCTTCATCCAGGTCATATCCTCTAACCTTAGGTGTTCCCCAAGACTCTCTTCTGGGCACTTCTGCCCCTCTACTCAGATAATTTCCAGAATTATGTATTCAGTACTAGTTCTTCTCCTGAGCATCAGCCACACTTCACTAACTGCTTTCTGAGTAACTGAAACTGGATGACCCACAGGCATCTCAAATTCAACATGTCCAAAACAAAACTCCACTTCTTTCCAAGTCCTCTCCTTCCCAGTATTCTCGAAATCACCCAGGCTCACAACCTTGGCCTCATCTTTAACTCATCATCTGCACTCACTCAACATAGCTAATCTGTTGTCAAGATTTATCATTGCTCTCTTTATTCCCAACATTTCTAATATCTCCTTTCTGCTAAGAGACCACACACTGGTACAGGCCCTCAACACTTGTCATCAGGACTATTACAAAAGTTGTCTACTTAGCCTCACTGCCTCAATTCCAATCCACCCTCCACTCAGCTGCCAAAATGATTTCCCTAAAGCACAAAGATCAGGAAACAAAAGAGGCCAATGTCCTGCTCCCCATCCCCAATTCAATGAACTGTGGCTCCCCATTGCCTTTGGTATAAAATATCCTGTGTTTGCTATTCAAAGCCTTTCACAAGCTGTAACCTTTCTCTCTTTCCTATGTATACTCCCCCCGTTTACATCACACTCCAGCTATTCCTCATATACAACATTCCATCTCCAGACTCCAAACAGCCATTTTGCTGGCACACCCACTTGCCCAGAGTGTACTCTCCCTACTTCTGCCTTACTTTCCTTGACCTCCTTCAAAACTCACCTCAAGCCTTCAAAAAGCCTTGGCTGGTGGTTCTTCCCTCTTTCCCTCCTCTACACACACACACACACTGATAGTGACTTTCCTCAGAGATTACATTCTATTTACACTTATATGTGTGTGTGTATATATGTATGTATACATACTTATTATATACATATACATATACACACATATGTGTATATCTATATCATACATATACATACTTTATTTACCTAGTTATTTTCATGTTGTCTCTATTAGAATGTGCTCTCTTGGAGGACAGATATCATTTTTTGCCTGAAACATAATAAGATCTTAACAAATAAATTTATGTGGTGCTTAAGAACCACCTAGTACAATTAACTCTCCTTTCCACCTTGAAAAGAGGTTTGTTTAAATCAATGCAAATTATTTGAAATGGGTTAAATTCAATTTTACAAGTATGTTTTACCTCATCTCTATGTTCTTCTGTGAATAATTTAACAGACTAAAATTTATACAGTGCTTGTTCTATGCCAGAACTTTACAATTATTATTCCATTTAATCCTCAGAACAACCCTAAGAGTAGGTGCTATTACCATCCTCATTTTAGAGAGGAGAAAACTGAAGCATCTAAATGGCCAGCCTGGGGGGGGGCACTCAGCTAGTATCTGAAGTGAGTTTTGAATACAGGTCCTCCTGACCCCAAATCTATCCATCTATCCACTTCACCTCCTAGCTGCCTCTAACTTATTTGCCTAGTGAATTAGAAGCAAAGTCACCTATAAGGAGTTGGAATATACTGCAGGAAAGCACTTAATAGAGTGAAGGCTTCCTTCAAGATAGGATCAGTGGTCTTATCCCATTGTTGAAGAAAATGCAGACTGAGGACAGTCTCTATTTGGCATTGTAACTTCTTTGACCCCTAAGATTACTTTTCTGGAGAGAAGATGTATTCTCCAAACTCATAGAAATTTCCATTTTGATCAGGAAAAAGTAAAATTTTGCAATTAACTGATATTATATAATAAAATATATGCCAATCTGAAAAGATTCCAGTTATTAAAAAAAATTAGTTTTGTAGATGTGGCACAGGTGGCACAGTGGACAGAGTGCCAGGCCTGGAGTCAGTCAAGAAGATTCATCATCCTGAGTTCAAAGTCTAACACACGTACTAGCTGTGTGATCCTGGAGAAGTCACTTAACCCTGTCTGCCTCAGTTCCTCATCTGTAAAATGAGCTGGAGAAGGAAATGGCAAGCCACTCCAGTATCTCTGCCAAGAAAATTCCAAATGGAATCATAGTCAGATGTGAGTGAAAAACGACTGAACAAGGACAGTTTTGTAGACAGACTGGGATATGACTGGGAATTAAAGACATAACAGACAAAGGAAGTAAGGAAATGAAAGGCTAAAAAACATTATGGAAAAGGGAGGTGCAGTTTTGGAGTGCTCTGATCAAAGCCCTAGAAAGAAACAAAGGTAAAAGAGGATTAGAGATTGTTTGAATGTAAGACTTAATTAGAAGGCAATGAGAAGTAAGAGTTTAGATTTCCCAAAGGGCAGGTATATAAAGCTAGTGATTTTCTTTACCCACACGGGCATACAGCAAGTCCTCATCTTTGCCAGCCACCAAAATGTCCAGCATAGATCAAAAAATAAATGGCAGCTGAGAATTTGGTAAAGTATTACAAAAAAGTTTAAATTTAGTCTTACATCTCATTTGGATTGAGAAACAAGAATTTCACACATATGAAATTATTTAGTCCTTAGCTAAAAGCTAATTTTGTGATTTCTCGTGATCTCCAAGCTTTATTTCATCTATTTTGATATTCTTTTTGATGTAGAAAAATAGCTGGAATCACATAGCACGATTTAAAATTATCAGTAGTCTATCTAGTTACATTTACCAAGTGGATAAATATATTTGCAGAATGGAATTACTTTAGTATACTAAAATTGGGGCAGCAAGGTGGTTCAGTGAATAGAATATCAGGCTTAGAATCAGGCCTCATCTTCCTGAATTCAAAACTGGTCTCAAACACTTAACGGCTATGTGACCCTGGGCAAACACTTAACCTGTTTGCCTCAGTTCCTCATCTGTAAAATGAGCTGGGGAAGGAAGTGGCAAACCACTCCAGTATCTTTGCCAAGAAAACCCCAAATGGGGTCATAAAGAGTCAGACACAGCTGAACAACAAAAACGCTAAAATTCTGTCCCTGAAAGCACAATAGAAGGGTATATTCACTGAGGGGAATATATATCTATATATTTATATATCCATATATGTGTATAATATACAGTTTATATATGAATATTTATATAAACAACTTCAAATAATATATTAATATCCACATAGTATGAGCATAATTCATTATTTCATTACAGTGTAACAGGGATTATGCTTGGAATTTCCATGCTTTAGAAGACTCTCGTGGGCCCCAAAAAAGGAGTTGGAAATGCAATTCTGTACCTATACTGATCTTTGGCAGTAGACTTACTGAAGGTGAAAGGTCTATAATTTGAAGTACTGACAATGAACAGTCCTTGGAAAAATTGAGATTCTATATGGTACCATTTGTCATTGTAAATCCAGACTAGGTTTTATTGAATTTGCCCTAAACAAAACTGTAATGCAGTCTCATTTAAAGTAAGATGTGTTTTCCCTATTAGGACAACTGTCTTATTTGACCCTTCGTAAGAAAAACAGACTTTGATGGAAAATACATTTAAAATTTGGCATTAAGGTAAAATATGTATAGACTACAAGAATATGAGATACTTTCACAACTGTACGTGCAATTAGATTTTAATTATTCTACACTGGTCTCTGAATGTAACTAGTATAAAATGCATAAACAGATGCATGAAATTATGTTTTTCCACAAGACTATCCAGAAATACATTTGACTGGATTAACATCATTCACCTGGTGAAAAGTGTTGCTTCGAGTTTATGTTTTAAATAACAGTTTCATATTATATCTAATTTCTTGAATTGCAATTCTGGGAAACTATTGTATGAGAAATGCTGTTAATCTGAGACGTGATGCCTAAAGTGTAACGTATTTGTTGGAGGTTATCTCCTCTTTCGATCTGAATGCCGCAGAGTGCCCTTCAGGTTAAAGATTATAATATTTAAATGGTATGTCCTAGTTTGCTTACTTGGAAAGTATCATTGTCTGTGAGATGCTTTAATAGGCCCATTATATTAAGAATTATGAAACTGCATCTGGAATAGTAAAATTGTATCTTTGAGTCCACTTACTATCAACAAGCCTCAATTAAAAAACCTCACCTTAAGGTTACCTAATACAGTCCCTTTAATACAACCAAGTTAATGCTGGCTAGCTTTGTTTTGTTGTTTTTCTGGGTTATGAGCGAACTATCACATATAAACATTCTGTATAAAACCCCAAAATGTGCCTGTTTTCTTAATCTTTGATGACTGATTATTATACCAGGATTATCTAAATATATGTATATATATATAGTTACATATGTAATTATATATATAATTCTTGCCATCTATAATAGTTTACCTTTACTTTCATAAATGTATAACATATATAATGAAGTTTTTAGGAAGACCTTTTATTTACTGAAGTACTGAAGATAAATGTTTTTACTATTTTAAATGTTATTGCAACATGAAAAAAAAACAAACCTATATCCTGCTCTAAACTATAACCAAGCGGAACAGTAGTTTGATTTGCTCTGAGTATGGAACTCTAATATAACTGTTGTTTATCCAGCACTCTACTATTCAAGGGAAATGCTATAAGCTGCTCAGAGAGAGTGCCTTGTGGAAAATATTGTTTGTGTATGTAGATGACTGGGAAGACTGAGAAGATAGCCTTCCAAGATTCTTTTGACTCAAGTTTTTCCACTGTTTTATTTCCTTTCTGCCCAGAAATGTTTCCCACCTAGTTGATTCTGAATGTGGATATGATATATCCTATGACTAATACAGACCTCTGTTTTGTGATTAGCTATTTCAAAAGGCATCTATAACCTGGTGCTGGTGTGAAACAATTCTGGGATTTTGCTGGAGCTGAGTTCTTCCACAGAGTGAGACCAAAGTACTGTTATTATGCCAAGCTCAGGGTACAGCTTGCTGGTTGGGCCTTAGCTCTGGAAAACAGAGTGCCTCCTGATAGTAAGAAGAGAGAGGGATCTTGGCATGGGGATCCTGACAACTGAAATCAAACAGAACTAAGGGAATTTTCCTGTTCCTGACAAATGTGTTACCTCTTTTCATAGTAAATTTCTCTGACCATTGCAGAACAACAAATCTTTTACAATGGGTTTTTTGTTAGGATTATCAAGCATCTCTGAACTGCTTTAGTGGGATGTAAGTAAAAGGACTCTATTGATTTGCTTTTACTGTTGTGACTTTGTGGCCATTATTTGTCTCAACTTGCTGCTTTAGGAAACCAGAGAAAATCAGTTCTTAAACTTACCACCTCTTTCTCATTGGTTTAATACCTGTATGTTCACATGCAAGTTTAGGTTTGTACAGTATCACATCTTTTCTGAATGTGAGTATAACGTGTACCCTCAAACATGAGATAAAAATGTGAAATGATAATAGATGTTTAAGTTTTCCTTTTTAATGAATTAGTAAGCTTCACTTTGGTGAAAGCAACAAGATTAGCCTGTTTCCACTTGAGAACTAGGATATAGGTGATTGGCTTTCAAAAGTTTTCCACTAGGTAAAAGAACATATTTTAAGGATGTAGGATAAATGTAATGTTATTCATAGCCTTTAAATATCAACTGTTGTGCCAGTGAAAAACAATGGAAAAGGCCAAGTAAAAACGATGTTCCTAAAAGATATATTTTAAATTTTATTCTGGAGATAATAGAGAACTATTTACCTTCTTTCAGGTCCAACTGAATATTCATAGATTCCTCTCCACACAAATGCCTAAGAACTGTCTTTGGATATGTTTTAGAAATTGTTCTAAAGCATGAAGTTGAATTGAGTCTTTCACATATAGAACTGTTTTAACTAGTTATCAAGAAACTTTTAAATCATAATTTTTAAATGGATAGATAATAAATATATGTACAAAATAGTACTTGGGAAAATTTTAGTCTCCTTCCATTAACTACAAGCCTTTCAGATGGTTAGTTCTCTTTGATTTAGTAAAACTAGCGTATAACAAGGACATATATCTTATTCATCTCCTGTAGCTAATAATATATATCTTCCTCAACAAGTATAATTTATTTTTTTTGTATTAGGAGTAGTCATCTTTCTTTCCCTCTTTGTTTCATGTAACGTACAAGTTGTCGTCCTGTCATTCAGTCATGGCCAACTCTTCATGGTCCCATGGACCATACTGTCCATGAGGTTTTCTTGGCAAAGATCCTGGAGTGGTTTGCCATTACCTTCTCCAGTGGATTGAGGAAGAGGTTAAGCGACTTGCCCAGGGTCACACAGCTAGCAAATGTCCGAGGCTGGATTTGAACTCAGGTCTTCCTGACACCAGGCCCAGCAATCTCTCCACTGAGTCATCTTGGTGCCCCCAATATACTACTAGCTTAATGCTGAAGGATACATGTTTTTATCACCAACTGGTGGGGTGGATCACACATTCTCTGAGTATAATAAAACCTGTACTCTGATTCATGCTAGCTTATTGGCATTATCTAATAAAACTGGTGTCTAAATTCATGCAACAGGTTTAATTCTCTTGTCTATGCAGATGATTCTCAGATTTAGATATCTAGTCCTACTCTCTTTCCTGATATCCAGTTTAGAATCACCACCTACTGAATGGTGGCATCAAAAGGCAGTTGGTGCTTGTAGAAAGAGCATTGATTGTCCTGCAGACACCACAAACTCAACATGCCCAAAAGAGAACCTTTCCCCAAAATACACTTCTCTTTTCTGAAACTTCCTATTACTGTTGAGAGCACCACGATCTTCCTGGTCTCACAACCTTGGAATTCTCTTAACTTCCCCCTTGAACTCTGCCTATGCGTCTAATGTATGGACAATTCACATTTCTAGCATATGCCCCCTCTTATCCTCTCACACAGCAGCCCTCACGGTCCCCCCATGAAATATCCCTTTTGCCTATTATAGCCCTTCACAAACCGTTCCCCTTCCTGTCATTCCAGTCTTCTTACTTCTATTACACTACGATCCAACAACGCTGGTCTTCTGCTTGATCGCTGCATACAATATTCCATCTCCTGACTTCATCTTTTCCCCAAGATTGGAAGGCTCTTTTCACTTCTGCTTCCTGGATTCCCACCTTCTTCATGAGGCCTTTCCTGCTCCCCTAAAGACACTCTTCCCCTTCCTTGCCGCCCCCTCCCCCACAGCTAATGCTTTCCCTTGGACATCTAGTAGGTACAGTTTGCAAACTGTCCGTTTTTTGTCTTTGCATTGCTCCTAGCTTTTGGCACAAAGCTTGGTACATAATAAATGCTTAATTAATATCTGTTGACTTAACTGGGAAGATAAGTGAATGCTTCACCCCGATCTTTCACAACCTGTAGGCATCAACTGTGGAACCAGAGTCCAGGTCTTCTTCACTTTTACTGTTCAGTTGTGTCCAACAATTCACCATCTTACTGGGGTTTTCTTGGCAAAGACACTGGAGTGGTTTGGCATTTCCATCTCCAGCTCATTTTATAGATTTGGGCAAACAGGGTTAAATAACTTTCCCAGGGTCATACCTCTGGCAGGGCCTCCCTAGTCCAGGACCCAGGCTCTATCCACTGCACCAGGAAGCCTCAAAGGTGTGCTTCTGTATATTGTATATAAATGTACCTCGGGAGCTGGCGTTCATAATAGTGTTTTCAAATGCAGAACTACTTTTTTGTTGGCTCAAGCCAAGATTTCTTTTCACATCCTTAAGCTTTTATGACACTGAAAACTGTGTCTTGGGTGGAAACTGGAAGTCTTAAAATAGTTAAGTATGGTCTTTTCCTAGTGTTTTTCCTTTTGACCAAAGGAATGGACATACCTATGGATCTGTTTCATTGAGTTTTAAGGTGGCATAGGACTTCCAACTTTCACCCCATATGTATATTATACACACACACGCACAGAGACATCCTATGTCCACACATATTCATACACACAAAAAGCAACTGCATACCTCGCTATTGACAGTAAATATGGAATCAAAGCCCCCTACTGAAACATAGTATCTATAGAAATTAATGGGGCAATTCTGTTTTTTTGACACTTTACGCACAAAATTCAAAGGTAAGTGTCACTTTGGGATTGGCCCAATCAAAAAACGATGTAAATGTTTCACATGGCTACACACGTACAACCTATATCAAATGGCTTGTCTTCAAGAAGGGCATGGGGAGGAAGAGAATTTAGAATTCAAAATTTTCTAAAAACGTTGTTTAAAACTTTTTAGGTGTAATTGGGGGAAAATAAAATACTAAATAATTGTAATAGTGATTTACAATTATAGATTTGCATAGTGTATATTTATGATTTACATAATTGAAAAATAACAATTATTATAATTTTTTTTTAAAGCATTTCCCTGCTCGAGTGTGCAGTGCCTGTCTCCACCCCGCACCCTGGGTCTAGGCTCGCCTGAGGATGCTCAGGAAATGGTTTCTGGACCAAACTAAGGACTAATTTTGGCCAGAGGTACAGCTGGGGAGGGGAGGACGGGAGAGGGTGCACAGTAGGGGGGCTCAGCAGCCGGGAGGTTGGGAGCCAACAACCGCCTCCCTAGCCCCCGGGGCGTGCCCCGCCTAGGGCATGCCCAGCGGGTCGGGCCAGTACCTGTAGGGCGGCCCTCGCCCCAGAAGCTGTAGAGGAGCCGAGCCGCGGCCGCCGGGGCCCCAGCCGCTCAGGCAGGACAGGCTCGCACTGAGACACACTGTAGCTAGGACCTGAGCCAGGCCGCGCGCTGCCATCGGCGTCCCGAACGCGCTTCGGGGGGCTAGGCCGCTCGGGCTGCGGGCTGCGGGGGCGGCCCGCCAGGGGAAGGCGGGCGGCGCTAGGACCCGCCGCTCTGCAGCCCTCGCGCGGGGGCGGGCTCCTCATCTATCTCCGTCAAACCCGCTAGGCAGCCGCAGCAACGGTGCCGGTGGAGGCCCCCAGGCGGTTCCGGGGGCTCCTCGGGCAGCCCAGCCTAGAGGCTGGGGAAGCGCCCGCGACCCCCGCCCTCGTGGCGACCTCACGGCCTGACCTCCGGCCCGGGTCACGGAGCGTCGTGACGTCACGGCCGTGCGCAGGCGCTCTGGAAGCTTGGGAAACGCCATTCCGGAGTCTTCGCTGCGCAGGCGCTTGGGAGAGTGCGCGCTCCATTCCGGAGTCTTCACAGCGCAGGCGTGTTTGAGCAAGGCGGAGGGGAGGGGCGGCCAGCTTAGATTCTAGGCGGTAGAGGATGTGTTCCAGAGGCGGGAAGCCTTTGTCCTCTCCTCGTTCTGTCTCCTAATTTGGGGAAAGTAGCAGCAGGTGGCCTTCTAATGAAAAGAACGGAGCAAGTACAAGTTGAGACCCTTTGCAGAGATGGAGGACTAGGGGTGTGTTACGCAGCATATGCAAAAGTGCATGACGTCATTTCTGAATTGGTCATAGTCGGGAGCTAAAAAAGAAGGGGGAAAAGCCCGGTAAGGAGTAACAAAACTCCTGAAATCTACTCCCTAGGGTCAGTTTCCAATCTCTTAGTCTCCAAAGCCTGTTTAAAGATTTTTTTTTTCCGCATGGGCCCTGGAGTCAGGAGGACCTGAGTTCAAATCCAGCCTCAGACACTTGACACAACTTACTAGTTGTGTGACCTTGGGCAAGTCACTTAACCCCAATTGCCCTGCGTTTCCCCCCTCCAAAAAAAAAATAATAAAGATGTTCCTTCCAAGAAAAGACCAACTACAAACTGAATAATAAGTTCCTGGATAATGGAATGGAAGAAAGAACAAATTGCAAACTTGCCAAATGACCCACAGTTCCTGCACCAACTCTAGTGGGGGACCTGTGACAACCCAGGCTGGGTTAAGATTTAACCATTTTGATTGCTACCACAAAGGAAGAAAAATAGTTGCAAGCTCTCATCAAAGCCTTGAGACCCTCCTTGCTCAAACTTGGGCAGTTTTGGACAAAAGGGGCAGCCCCATACCCTAGGAGACTGCTCTGTTTTCTGTAGGACCAGTGAAGTAAGGGTATTTTCTAAATTACTGAATAGAGAGTGAGGAGCAGAGAAGTCAGGGACTTAAACCTAACAGTGTCTTCAATCAAGATGCTGAAAAGGATAATTGCTCAGCTTTTGAGTTTATTCACTTCAGTATACTTGCATTCTAATCGGAGCTGGGGCCATAACAGTCACACCATTTTTCACCAGATGATAATTCACTTGCTCTCTTCCCCTGTTCTCTCTATCCCATCCATCAGATCAATAGCTATCCCTTCTGGGACATGTATAACATAGATGGTGAAGGAATTAGTGAACCAGCTTTGATGCACATAGTAAATTATTGTCAAGGTTCATGGCTCTACCTGGCTTGCAGAAAACCCAGGCTTGGAAGGTACTTCAGATCCACCTTGGAGCCAAGTGACAGATCCATCTGGTGCCAAACTTAACTGCCATTGCTATAGCTTCAGTCAGGAACAGGAAGGAGTTAAGTGTTCCTGGCTTCACAATCAAGGATTTCGGTATTGGTGGGTTCACTATGGGGTACCTGGAGAAAAATCTCTACAATGAGAGTCCCCTCAAAAAGCAGATGCATCTTCATGGTATCACATGGGTCTGGCCGCCTCCACTCTGAAGGTAATGACCAGGGGTGAAGATCAACCGGAAAATCCAACAAGTCAACAGGAGCAATGAAAATGGAGTCACAGCCTGTCGATCAACTCCCATCCAGTGTCCAGCGTTACCTATGAAAATAAAATAAGGAAGAACTCAAGCCAGAAGCTTAAGGTTCTCCTCTCCACCAGGGCGTTTCTTCCTGTCTAGATCTAATCACTTCTTTTCCCACCAATATATAGTTGGACGAGTAGGCAAGACCTACAGTGTCTCTCCAGTTCTCTGTCCCATTTATCACCACCTGGTTTCCACCATCTTGGTCCCCCTACCCCACCTTGGAGGACCCACTAGTGGGTCAACAATCATTTTTTAAGAGCCCGTTTACGTGCCAGGCCCAGGGAAGTACTGGAGACACAAAGAAAGGCAAAAAACAGACTGTGCCCTCAAAGAGTTCACATCTGGTAGAGGAGACAACATTCAAACAACTATGTACAACAAGCTGTATACAGAATAAATAAGAAATCAACAAGAGAAAAGACACTAGAATTAAAAGAGATTGGGAAAGACTTCCTGTAGAAGGTTGGATTCTGACTGGGACTTGTAAGAAGCCTGGAGGTAAAGATGGGGAGGGAGAAGATTCCAGGCATAAAGGACAGCCAGTGAAAATACCCAAAGCACAGAAATGGAGTGTTTTGTTCTGGAAACAATAAGGAGACAAGTATAACTGAATCAAAGAGTATATGGGAGGAGGCAGGGAAGGGTTAAGGTGTAAGAAGAGGTAGGTTATGAAGGGCTTTGAATGCTAGAGCTTTTTGTATTTGATCCTGGAGGTGATAGGGAGCCACTGAAGGTTATTGAGTAGATGCTTTAGGAAAATCACTGCTTCTGTGTCCACTGTTTCGGCTGGTCAGGTTTTATGGTCCTGTTAGGTGGCTGTCTCAGAGAAGATAAATGGAGCCTTGAGCAGGCTGAATGTAAAAGACATTTGGTCTTCCATCTTGGACATGGCCAAGACAGATCAATACATCCAAGTTGGTATCAACTGCAATGAAGGGTGGACCCTGCTGAAGTGTCCACTCTGCTGCTAGATTGGGCAGAATTTAAAAATAGGGCAAGTCTGGGTGCAGCCATTGGGTTATACACCACCAAACGTGGTATATAGGTAGGTTCCCTACCCACTACACCCTGAAAATTTGAGCTTGTTCCTAAGATAGTGGAGACTTAGCATTTCAAGGAATGTTGACTGAATGAATATGAGAGTGGACTGCTTGAGCCCAGTGGTCCATCCATCCAGAAAGGGATTTCCTATTTTCATTGGTGTGTAGGGTTTGTTACAAGCATCTCTTCCATTTTCCCACAATAGTTGAGGGTAATATTGTTCATGGAAGACCTCTTATATCCTGAGTTCAGGTCCATTGTTGAGTCCAGGCTATGGCAAATAGAGTTCTGTTGTCACTAGAAATATAATCAGGATAGCCTAGGTGAAGGCTGAGACAATAATCTTCACAGCAGGATAAGCAACAAATGTGGCCATGCCAAAACCAAACAAGGGATTTCCTGTTGTCAAGATATTTTGGTATTTTTGGAAGAGGGCTTTGTGCCACTTGCCAAGATCTAGCTAGATATACCCCCCAGGAGATCTTTCTTAGAGTTCCCCTTTCTACATGGCAATGTGGTTGGTAGGAAATGTCATCAGCCTCACTCTCTTGTCTTCTTGGGTGAAGTGGAAACCCCTCTGGTGGACCTAGTCCTGCAAAGTTTGTTCTTTCCATGGCTAGTTTAGGCTACTCAGTGCTACTGAGGAGATTTGTGAGGGTGCAGATTTGATCTGACGTGTCATCCCAACTGAATTCCTCAGGAAAGTGTCCCTTTCAATGTGCATATACATGATTGAAATGACCCATCAGTTTTACAGTTCAGCTGCTATGTAGGCCTTCAGGGATGCCATCCCTCCCTCACCCCTACCTCACCCCTCATACTGAGTTGAATTTGATTTTCTAATTAGTTTGCTGCCATTGACCAGCCCAGATGGCTAGGTCATTAGCTACAGCCAGTATAAATGAACATCTCCCTTTGAGTGCCCAGTTTGAAGGCAAAGAACACTGCTCATAGTTTTACTGATCGGGCTGACAGTCGATTGCCATGAGTGATATGAACCTCACATAGTGCCGTCTTGTTCCCTGATGCTCTCAGAGGTCTTGTCCATTTTGAATGTGAGAGCTTCCACCCATAAACCACACCTCTGCATCCTCTGGGATATCAGATGAGAGGCCTCAAATTGCTATAGTTATGGGTAGTGGATTAGCTTCAGACACATCTTCTCCAATGGGTTGGTCAGCCACCAACTCCTGCAGCTTACACATCCCTCTGGGCCCAGGCTTCATTCAACTTTAAATATACCATAGCTATTTTGTTTTGTTTTTTTTTGGGGGGGGAGGCATTCCCATGTTTATTGGAAAGAAGGCAAAAGTAAATATTAAACAGCTCCTCTTGGTGTCTTGAAGTTCATCCCAAAGGTGGGCTGGGTAACTTGCAGGTTGGACAAACTGCCAAAGTCCAGGAGTTTCAACATTTCTTTGGTGTCGGGGTCCACTTCAACAATTTCCTGATCCAAGGCAGAGACCTCTGGGACATAGTTATCCCTCCTTTCTCTTTCTTCTTCCTGCAGTTCGATGGAGATACCTCTCACAGGGCCTCTCTGGATCTGCTTCATCAGATGAGTAACATATCCCGCGATCTTGTTGCAGAGCTTCTCCCTGGGGATGATGGTGATCTCCTCGCACACGCGCTTGTTGGTGTGGAAGTCATTGCCCAGGCAGGTGTAGTACTTTTCGATGATGACTCGCACCGCCTTCTTCACGGTCTTGGGCCAAATGCAACCCATGTTGGCTCTGGAGGGTGAAGGGAACCATAGCTGTTTTACGACTGATGCTTCTTATACTCACCCCGCCTTTTGGTACTTGTTCTCAGTCAGGACCCACTGGTATTTGGGAATCTCAGGTCTCAGTGTGACAGAAATATACTCAGTCAATCTCTCTGTCTCAATCAGGGCCCAATAGTAGGCTAAAAATTACTTCTTAAAAGGAATATAATTGACCATTGCTCTTATAAATGTGTGGGTCCAGAACCTGAATTCTTTGAGAACTCTGGGTGCCTCCTTCTGCCACCACTGGAGTAGTTAATACCTAGAGTTCCTTTTCATTTATGAGTGACAGGGGTCCAAGTGGAAGGGCCCATTGGACAGCAGCTTATTGCTGCAGTGTTCATTCAAACCTTGTAACATGTGGAACCAGCATAGGGAGTCCTCATAATGATTTCTTAATGGAGGTTGTATTGTTCCAGTCAAACAGCTGGATCAGGGCCTGAGCTTTTTTCTTGGTTCTTGGGGGCTTCCAGTACAAGAGTCTGTTCTTGTCCGTGTTAGAGATGTCACTCCACTCTCCCTTCAACCCCCCAACCCCCAGTGCATTCTACTCGCAGGAACTTGACCTGTTAGGATGGTCCTCGTATCTTATCTGGGTTAATTGCCCATTCGCCTTGTTACAATTAGGCAACCAGGTCACTGCTTACTTTTTCATAGTTATGCCCATTATAATAATATCAATTTACTGCAAGACTATAATGTCAGAGTCAAATTGTCCCTCCTACCCATTGGTAGCAGATGACAGAGCTATTAAGGTATCCTTGAGGCAGGGCAATAAAGCTATACTGCATTCCTTGCCAAGTGAAAGCAAATCAAGCTTGATTCTCCCTGAGTGGGATAGAAAAGAAGGCTTTGGCCAAGTCTACTGGAATATACCACTAAGTGTGGTCACCAGAGACACAGTCAATATCTGGTAAAGCAGTCAACCATATCCATAACTTGGTTTAGCCCTCAATAATCTCTAGTTCATTGCCTAATACCATTGACCTTTCTCACTTGACTGCACTGGGTTGTTGACCCGAGAGATGGTCAGGAGCAGGGGATTAAAAATCAAATAGAAACAGATCCCTATAGGCTGCATATTGATTTAGAAAACCACAAATTAGCATTATTTATGTTGTATTAGATTTTTATTTTGTTAAACATTTCCCAATTGCATTTTAATCCATTTCTGACCTATACTTGTATTGGTTTGATACCACTGACAAAGAGTATAACTCCAGCGTCTAATAGTTCTTGGATTAAGGCAGTGATCTTTCTCTCTCCGCCTGGAATTCCATGTTGCTTGAACTGACCACCTTGGTGAAAGAGGCCAGTAGGGAGTGGGAGGAGGTCATAAGCTTCTATTCATCCCACCCTTAATGGAATAAGACAGGTAATGGTGATGGACCATGTCCAGCAAACATGTTGGTTTGCCCCTATATGGCAACTCAAATGCCAGTGATAAATTCCTCAGTAGGGATTGCCACTACAATCCACTTAATAGGCTAGAATAGTGACACTACAATTGTGGATTAACTTGAGTTTCCCGTGAGGTAGAATGTGGGTTTAAGCCACTGAGGGGGAGCTATTCCATTGCCCCTTACATGTGGATGTCTTGGCACTACAGTCACTTGGGCTCTACTATCTAGGATACCAAGAAAATGTCTAGTTCCTCCATTTGGCCATTCAGTAGTACCTGAGGCTTATGGCTTGTTATCCTCTTACTAGCCTGGGGATCAGTGCCCTACTTCTGTTGCAATTTGAAGATCAGGTTAGAATGAAGGGTAGAGGGGGGGCAGAGCCAAAATGGCGACTGGAAAGCAGTAACTGGCGTGAGCTCCCCACCAAGTCCCTCCAAAAACCTATAAAAAATTGGCTCTGAACCAATTCTAGAACTGCAGAACCCACAAAGTGGCAGAGGGAAGCAGGGCTCCAGCCTAGAACAGCCTGGATGGTCTTGGGGTAAGGTCTGTCCCGCACAGAACTTCCAGCTCCCAGCTAAGGGAAGCGGAGCTGAGCCAAGCAGAGTGAGGCTGAGCCAAGCAGAGCCCAGAAGCGCGGCGTGGCGCGGCAGACCGTGGACCGACGAGACCAGGACTGGAGCGGAGAGTGCCCTAGTATGCTGAATTACTGAGCTGTGGCATGTACCAGACCTCACAACCCACAAACAGCAAAGACAACACAGAAGGTTAGTGGGAAAAGCTGCGGGACTGATGGAGTTTGCGGTTCAGCAACTGCCCCTGAGGCAACGGAGGCGGGGCAGCTTTAGAAATTCAGCTGCAGTTGCTTCTGGCCCCAGGCCCACCTGGTGGGAGGAATTAAGTGGCTGATCAGAGGAGGAGTGCAGAGCCTGCTGAAGATTTAAGCCCAGTCCTGGTTGGGG
>CM053623.1:299950644-299982978 GCA_028646595.1 Phalanger gymnotis
TGGGGAACAGGGCAACCAGAGTGTACGCCATCTTGGAGTGGGGGGGAGGTGGAAATGGGGAGAAAATCTGTAATTCAAACGCATGTGAAAATCAATGCTGAAAACTAAACATATTAAAAATAAATTAAAAAATAAAAAAAATATTTTCACATTAAAAAAAAAGCATTAAAAAAAAAGAATGAAGGGTAGATACTTGGGTGTATCTTCTACCCTTACATCAGAAGGAGGTGGGAACAGGTTCTGGATTCCCAGAGCACAAGTCCTTGGAGCTAGCTTCTTGTCTCCATCCTCTGAGGTGCTTGGGGTTCCCCTGTGATCCTTTATAAAGGTCACCTGCCTTCCTAGCCCTGAATCCTCTTCCTCCTGATATGATTTAAAACACTCTTCCTTCCCAATCATCTGGATTACTTTCCTTAGGGTCTCCCTGGGTCAAAACACTCCACTAATATTTCTATATTTCTGCCATGGGAAAGTGGAGGGGGTCTGATGTATGACCTCTCTAAACACTAAGCAGCCACCATGACGACCTTTTGGGAAGGAGTTTCTGGGGGAATTTCCTCTCTCCAGTCCCTGCTTCCTGACTTCATACTCCCAGAGATTATTCTTAAAGGAACTTTTGGAGTGTTTTATGATAACCTGAATGGGTACACCTCCACTGATGATAGGATTATAACCCAACACATCACTGATGTAGGCAGAGGGCCATGTAGGTGACCTTTCTTGTGTTGTTTTTATATCCAGGAATTTTTGCAAGTGAAAAAGTATAAGTGGCCTAGGCTCTGGGTTTATTAGCCTTGGCATACTTTCATTCTAGGAGGGCTGAGGCCATACTAGTCAAACAGATTTTCACTTTTAGAGATAACACTTTTAAGTTCTTAAAGGAACCCTACCCCTTATCCTAGTGGTCTCTTGTCTAGTCTTATTTGTTAACAAAACACTGCTGCCTCTCTCCCTCCCCTAGTCATTTGGAGGAAAAAAGCTTACTAGACTAAGGATTTCCTCCTGGACCATGGGTCCTGGATATAAAAGGAACATCAGGGAGGTCACCTGGGTGGTCCTCCCTATACTAAATGCATCAATGATGTGTTGGGTTATAATCATATCATTGGGGAGGCATCTCATTTGAGGTTATCTTAAAGACACAGACTGATTGCTTCCTGTCTTGTGATAGAAATTGCTTTTGTGAGATGGACCACCACCTGCCTGTAGCCACTGGTAATCTTCGTTCCCGATTGTGTTGAGACCTATCTCATACGCTACCAAGCTCCTTCTTTCTATACATCCACACTTCTGTATGTAGCTTGCCATTTTGTAGTTGAGTAGTGGTGGTTACCCAGCAGATTCTGGCTGTTCATGTTGTTCCTGGATCTGTCCCTGCTGTTTCCTCTCGCTCCTGAGTGTGAGCTTCTCTCACTTTGAGGAATAGCTTTGGCTCCCTTGGGGTTAATTTCCTGTTCCCAAGCAACCCATCACTCAAAACCCCAGGGCATCTGAGAGACAAGTTCTCTTCTACCACTCTCTGCTGGGAAGATTCCCATCCCTTTGCACTTCCCTTCCCCCAACCTCCTTTCTTTCTCCAAATAGCCATCAAGTTGCCAAAAATTCTTTTCATTTCAGCTGCTGCCAGTTTGTAATACAGAATACAGATGAAAAGTTGCAGCCCAAACAGGTAGCTTTAACCAACTTTATCACTACTCACAGTAGTATATATGTATATATACAGAGAGAGAGAGTGGGCATAGGATGAGCTGATGCACATGTGGCCCATGTTGAATTGCTTGACTTCTTGGGGAGGGTGGATGGGAAGGGAAGAGGGGAGAGAATTTGAACTCAAGGTTTTAAAAAGATAGATGTTCAAAAGTAAAAAAGTTTTTTGTTTTTTTTCATGCAACTACAAAATAAGATGCACAGGCAATGGGGCATAGAGATTTATCTTGCCCTACAAGAAAGGAAGGGAAGGGGGGATGGGAGGAGAATGGGGTGACGGAGGGGAGGGCAGACTGGGGAACAGGGTAACCAGAGTGTACGCCATCTTGCAGTGGCGGGGTGGAAATGGGGAGAAAATTTGTAATTCAAACTCCTGTGAAAATCAATGCTGAAAACTAAAAATATTAAAAATAAATTAAAAAAAAAAAGAAACAAGAGCTATTAGTTATCTCTTTGCCACAAGTACTCTTTACCCTTGCTTAACCATTTCTCTTGAACTCTATATGTATTTTGGAAATCATGTGCCCCCAGTTTGGAGAGATGTTTTGTACTAGCTTTACTATCATATTAAATACTTATTTCTAAAGGCACAAAAAAAAGAGAAATGTAAATTGATCTCAGGCTCAAAAAGAACTGCTGGAAAAGCTCAAAAAAGGATTTTAAAAATCAAATAAGAGAGGAAGAAGAAAAATTGGGAAAAGAAATGAGAGTGATACAAGAGATCCATGAAAAAAGAGTCAATAGCTTAGTAAAGGAAGCACAAAAAAAAAGGGGAAAGATGTACAAATATCCACTGAATAAAACAACTTCTTAAAAAGTAGAATTGGCCAAATGGGAAAGGAAGTACAAAAGCTTACTGAAGAAAATAATTCCCTAAAAATTAGAATTGGGCAAGTGAAAGCTCGTGACTCCATGTAATATCAAGAATCAAAAATAAATAAATAAATAATAGAAAATGTGAAATATCTCATTGGAAAAGCAACTTACCTGGAAAATAGATCCAGGAGAGATAATTTAAGAATTAATAATTATTGACTACCTAAAAGCCATGATCATAGCATCTTCAAGAAATTATCAAGGAAAACTTCTCTGATATCCTAGAACGAGCGGGTAAAATAGCAATTGAAAAAAATCCACCAATCACCTCCTGAAAGAGATTCTAAAATGAAAACCCAGGAATATTATAGACAAATTCCAGAATTCTCAGGTTCTGCTTGCTCTGCAAGCAACCAGAAAGAAACAATCTAAATATCGAGGAACCACAGTCAGGATTCCACAGGATTTAGCAGCTTCTACATTAAAGGATCAGAGGGCTTGGAATATGATATTCTGGAAGGCAAAGGAACTTGGATTACAACCAAGAATCACCTACCCAGCAAAACTGAGCATAATCCTTCAGGGAAAAAATAATAGATATTCAACGAAATAGAGGACTTTCAAATATTCCTGATGAAAAGACCAGAGCTAAACAAAAAATTCCATTTTCAAATACAGGACTCGAGAGAAGTAAAAGAGAAACAGGAAGGAGAAAACTTAAGTTATTCAATAATGTTAAACTATTTACATCCGTATATAGGAAGATGATACTTCTAGCTCTTAAGAACTGTATCACTATTAGGACAGTTAGAAGGAGTATACATAGGCAGAAGGTGTGGGCATAAGTTGGCTTTGATGGGATGACATAAAAAAAATTAAGGGGTGAGAAAAAGGATTGCACTGGTAGAAGAGGGAAGAGAGAGGTAAAATGGGGTAAATTATCTGACATAAAGAAGTGCAAAAGACCTATTGCAGTCGAGCAAAGAAGGGAGGAGAGGTGAGCATTGCTTGAACCTCGCTCTCATTGGAATTGACTCAAAAAGGGAATAAAATACATAATCAATTGGGTATAGAAACCTATCTTACCGTATACAGAAGTAGGAGAAGAGGGGGACAAGAAAAGTGGGGGGGGGACTGATAGAAGAGAGAGTAAATTGAAGGAGGTGGTGGTATATAGCATTCAAATTTTTAAGAAAGTTAAATGAGTTACAGGAGGAAGTAGATAGTAAAACTATACTCATGGTGGGCCTCAATTTTCCCCTCTCAAAACTAGATCAATCTAACCACAAAATAAACAAGAAAGAAGTTAAGGAGGTGAATAGAATTGTAGAAAAGTTAGATATGATAGACCTCTGGGGAAAAATGAATGAAGATAGAAGAGAATATACCTTTTCTCAGTGGTACATGGCACTTACACAAAAATTGACCATGTATTAGGTCATAAAAGCCTCACAATTAAATGTAGAAAGGCAGAGATAGTAAATGCATCCTTTTCAGATCATGATGCAATAAAAATTACATTTAATGAAGGGCTATGGAAATATAGGTTAAAAATTAATTGGAGACAATCTAATCATAAAGAATAAGTAGGTCAAAGAACCAGAGGGCAAAGTGGGAATAGAAAGAATTCACCAATCCTATCCTTAAAGAACCCCCCAAACAAAAATACCAAGAAACATCATAGCCAAAATCTGGAGTTTCTAGTTCAAAGAAAAAAATACTGCAGCCAGCCAGAAAGATAGAATTCAGGTACTGAAAACTACAGTCAGGATTATACATGATTTAGCAGCCATTACTATAAAGGAGCAGAGAACTTGGAATGCAATATTCCAGAAGGCAAAGGATATGGGCTTATAGTCAAGAATAATTTATCCAGCAAAACTGAGTATAATGTTTGGGCAGAGGGCTGAGGAGCAAAAATGAACCTTTGGTGAAATAGAGGACTTCCAAGCATCCCTGATGAAAAGATCAGAGCTACGTAGGAACTTTGAAGTTCAAGCACATGATTGAAGAAAAACATAATAAAATAAACATGAATGAACAATAATAAAAATTAAACAAGGATAAACTGCTTAATTCAAATATGGGGGGATGATATACATGTCCCTATAGAACCGTATCATGATCAGGGATCATAGAAGGAATACAGCTGAACAAGACCTGGGAACAGTTCTATTATAGGTTGATGATCTTAAAGTAAGAATGAAAAGAGAGAGGAGGGGGGTGAGAGGAGGAAAGGAAAGTTATGAAAAGTTATCTCACATAATCAAGGTGCACAAGTAAACATCTATACAAACAAGGAGAGAGTAGGGGGAGTAACTAACACTTAAACTTCACTTTCAAATGAGCTGGTTAAATGAAGGAAGAATACATATACACACAGAGTTGGGTAGAAAAATGCCTTTCACTCAATAGTGAAATAAAAGGGAGAAGGGGGCAGTGGGAATTTGAGGGAGGGTATTAGAGATTAGGCCTAAGCAAAAACAAACTCTGAGGATGCATAAAAATGTTTATAGCTCTTTGAAGTGGCAAAGAATGGGAATCTAAGGGCATGCCCATCATAGGTGAGAAAGTATGAACAAGTTGTAGTTTATTAACGTGATGGAATGCTGTGTTGATCTCTTATCATCATAATGAGCAGCCATGATTCCAGAGGACTGGTGATGAAACATACTACCTCGTGAAGGATTCAGAATGTAAAATTAGACAAATACTTTTTGGACATGGCCAATGTAGACATTTGTTTTAATCGACTATCCATATTTGTAATAGGTTTTGTTTTTCTTGTGTTCTCGAGGGTAAGAGCGAGGAGGACATTCTGACTGATTAAAATAAAATATTAAACTTTTTTAAAATTAAAATATACCATTCTGATAAAAAAAAAATCAGTTACAAAAAATGAGTACAAAACAGCAAAAATTTTCATTTTCTTTACATAAATTTCATAAATAAAAACAACTTAGAATTATCAAGATTCAAGAGTGCTAAAATTCTTCCTATGGAGGTAAAAATAATACTGACCTTTTCTAGAATAATAATCTTTTCTCTCCACAGAGACTTTCGCTGTGACTTCTAAAGGCAAATGTAGGTACGATTTAGTGTGAAGAAAGGTAGAAACTCAACTAAACTGGAATCCCCAAGACGTGCAGTTTAAGATGAAGAACCAAGAAAGAACATTATGTCTAAGGAGGGAATGAACAGTATTAAAGGCTACTATGGGGTTGGGAAAGATAAGGTGTGAGAAAAGGCCATTTATTCTGGCTATTAAGAAATAATTGGTAACTTCGGAGATAGGAGTTTCAGTTGAATTGTGGAACTGCAAGTCACATTGCAGAGATTTATAAGAGATTGAGAGGAGAGAAAGCTGAAGATAAGTTAATAGAGATTGAAGGATCAAATGAGGGTTTTTAGCATCTCAATTACTCTGGCCTCACTTTCCCAGAGTAAGATTGGCTATATATCCCCTTCATGGTCCCAGGGGTATCCCTAAGGGGTTTAGGTGTCTCTTTTCTAATGCTATTGGCTAGGGTCCTCAGTGTGTTTTCCACCAATGCTATCTGCCAGTGATTAACACTACAATTCCATTAACCAGTTAATATCAATTAGTTTTTAAATTACCCAATGGGCTATTGATTAGGTACTGCTGTAAGTCCCGTAATCAATGTCACAGAGGGAGTTACTGCAGTTTTATTATGCTCAGAGCAACGGCTTCACTGACACAAAGTCAGTAAGCCCTGAATGAACTTCAGTTTCAGCAACCTTGTGTAACAGACACCACAACTTATGTAAGTAGAATGGGTGCAACGGAATTGCACATATAGTGGAAGAGGAATGTAAGGGCTTATGCATAAAATCAAGAAACAAACAACAGAAAAGGATTAGGAAGGTCAGAGAATTAGTTAAAACCAATGTTGAAGTTTATGTCCCAAACTTTCTTTTGCAGCCTTCGGTGCGATGCATGACCTGTTCGCTTCAAGCAGTGTTAGGAAGCTCAAAATAGAGGCCGGAATAAAGCTTTTCTTAGCACAGCACTGGCAAAAAGCATGAGCTAGAAATTCTTTTATCACACTTCAGTGACACAGCAAAAACAGAAGTATAAACATTTCTCTTCTAACATTTGGGGTGCACCTTCATCCTTGAAGAAAATGAACTCAGACTTAATGCAGTACCTACATATCATTGGTCCCTCCAAGTTCACTTCCAATTCTAACACAGCCATGGCTATGGTCTTATATCTGTTGGGTTGGGTCTCAATAGTTGCTCCTTACGCCTTAGGGCCTGTATACTGGACTGACTGGTTGCCAAGCCCAGCATGGACTATGCTCTTGGATCTTGAGTGGCCCACTCTCCTAGATTGGACAATAGGTCCCTGCCCAAGCACCATTTAATGGTTATTTTGGGGCCCTCCTGACTCAGAGTGAACGTAAATAGTAACTTTCTCTTTTGTCCAGCAACCCTGAGCAACCTCCAAGCTTGATTTTTTTTTTTATTAAAGGGACCATCCCTTGACTCACTTCTTAAAGAGGCCTATTCACCGAATGAGTGTTACCTCACTCAAAGTGAGAACCTGAAAAGACCTTAACCCAAGTGGGCCAGGGTTTCCCACTGCATCCTGGGCCATCTCTAGTTGTCTGATGAATATCTAGCCGTTGAACCCAGATGGCCCCGTAGGAGAAAGTGAGGCTGGTGACCTTGCACAGCCCTCTCTCATTCAAATCAAAGTCAACTGCAAGTCATGTCATCATCTCCCTGATGTCATAGTCCTCTTCGAGAAGGAAGGACAAACACAACAACTTCCTGACCTCACAAGGTTGGAGCAATCTCTAATTGCTTCATGAAAAAAATATGAAGAATAAACACAAAGAAAAGTGGGCCCATGTTCAATGGTGTGCTGGAGCCAACTCAAACAAACTCCCAAGAGCCAACTTTAAGCTTTTTTTTTTTTATGCCTCAGAAATTGGCAAATACTGACCAGGTCTTGATTCATTGTTTTGCTGATTATCTAGACTTAAGAAAGTGACAAAGAAAATGTGCAGATTAAAAGTAAAAGTATGTCATGTGTGCATTTATTTTCCCAGAAAGCTAGCCATTAAACATTTACCAGAACATTGCTGTCTATACCCTGAAGTTAAATTTCTTTGACAGCTGCATTTACGTTAGTCTCTAGGACATCAAGCGTTATAGTACTGAAAGATAGTAAGAAGTTAAACTAAAAGGGGCAGACCAGAGTTGCCTAGGGCCCTTTGAGTGTACTTAAGTTCCAGTCCTATAGTCAATCAAGGAGGATCCTTTCCACTGTTTAGTTAGCAGAACAAGGCCAGTAACAGAATATCTGCATGTGTGTCAAAGTCCACATTGGTATTACAACAGCAGAGTACTCTGTACATACTCATAAAGTCTGGGCTGATTAGCCAGTCCCCAGTTATGTAAGAATGGGGACCCCTGAACATGTTTATTGGCAGCAAAGAGTGATACAATAGATAAGGAGAGAAAGAAAATTGGAGAGATAATGAGAATCATAAATGGGACAATCTGCTAGAGAAGAATGGAGTGGGGAAAAATATAATAAAATGAAGTATTCACTAGTAATAGGAGATGCAAACAATCTGAAAATCTAGTCTAGAATATCCAAAGTCCATCTAGATCTAAATTATATTAATCTATGTAGGGAAAAGGTTATTGATTATAATAAATATCTAAGTTCATTAATAATTGACATTTATATGGCACTCTAAATTTTACAATGCATTATTTCTTTTGTTTTTCAATAGCTCTAAAGGTATTATCTCCACTTTACAGAAGAACCTGAAGCTCAGAAAGGCTATGAAACTTAATACAGTAGAGCTTATCCAATTATACAGCCAGTAGGTATCAAACATTGATATGAACACAGGTTTTCTTGACTCTGTGTACAACATTCTACCCACCACATTATAATGTCCTAGTACTAGCTATATGACAGAGAGTCCAGTCCATCTCCAATTTAACTACTTACTACTCCCTAAATCACTAAATTACTGATTTGTTTTCACTAGAGCACTTATTTAGATCATTCCTTTGTGGGTAGAAATTTCTTACCAATTACTAGAATTAAAGATCACAGTTTTCTCATATTTCTGACATCAATAGTCTATGATCTAGCCACTACACTTATTTCACTCTTCTACTTTGGCATTAGAGAAAATTTAAAAAAGAAATGATGCTGAGCTAAGCTGTCATTGCTGAAGAACTGAGGAGAGTAGAAGGCTCCCGTAGCAATTTGCCACTGTACTTTTCCAGGATAGCTACTAGAAAGAAATAATACTGAGGATCTCATTTCCAGCAATTATTTAAAGCAAGAAGGATTTTACACTAATCTGAAAAATTGAGCAATGCTTATATTTCTGACAATGTTTGTATTTTCACCTCTGCCAAATGACTGTTGCTACTTATGTTCAAAGCAGAGGCTGGTCTTGTAGGTGAGAGTCTTAGAATGTAAATAAGTACTCTACAGGTTATCAAGGAAAATGAAGTGTTCCTTAAATAAATGGAAGAAGAATTTCATTATAAAAATAAAGAAGAAAAAATGTCTGAAGAGGCACAGAGAAATCTTAACCTGTGTCAGGCATTTGAGAGGTGGAAGCATGTCACACCAGAAGCAGAAGAAAAAGGACCATTGAGCATTTCAAGCTCAAAAACAGATAAAAGAGCTTTTCCAGAAAAGAGGGAAGCTGGACATTCTAGAAAGGAAATATCTATTTTTTATGGTAGCAAAAAAACAAACAAAAAAGGTAGGAAAATGGGTTTCCATCAATAGAGTAATCTCTGAATAAACTGTGGTTTATAGAAGTAATATAATACTATAGTGCTGGAAGACATTAACAATATGAGGAATTCATACAAACTTGGGAAAACTTATATGACCTGATGCAGAGTAGAAAATGAAGACCAAGAGAACAATACACACAATAACTGCAGCAGTGTGAAGGCAAAAAAAAAATTAAAAGGTATCTCAACTCAGATTATTAATGTGATGGCCAATCATGATTTCAAAGAGAAGATGATGAAACATATTTCTCTTTAAAAAGAGGTAGTGTACTACAGCTGCATAATGCTACATATGCTGTCAAACATGCATGGTGCATTAACTTGGTTTGTTTTATTGCTTGTCTTAATTGCAAGGAATGGTTCTATTGATATACAGGATGATGAGTTATTTGGAAGTGACCGATATTTAAAAAAAAAAGCTATACTCATATAAGGAAATCCAAGTACCACAAGGGTTAAACATGATGGGGACATTGGAAGAAGGCAGAAAAAGAAGTGATGTTATCACAAAATTTACTGTACTCCACTTGGAACAGGGAGAAGAAACAGGTTAAGAAATTAGGAAATAGGTCATAAGCTTAGGACAGAAGCGTGGTATGAGTAAAGGAAAAATTATCTGGACAACTCCTGGAGCCCTCTCTACCAAAGCAGAGCAGCTAATTATTCCTCGACTTTCCTATTGATGATATTGGTCTTCAAAAGGTGGAAGGACCAACAAGGGGAAACTCTATCCTAGATCTTATTATCACCAACAAAAACAAATTATTGGCTGGGTTGAAATGATCAGAATCTTGGGGGAAATGGCAACTCCATCTTAGAATTTGTGGTAAAGAGAGAAAGCCTGATAATTGTCTGGCGCACACTCTGGATTTTAGGAGACTAGATTTCAAAGGCTTCAGAGAAAGGATAATTAGGAGCCCATGTTCTGCAGAGCAGGTCAGGCGATGAGGAATATAAAGCTCTCAAAAATGAGATTCTGAAGACAAAAATAGAAAAAATTATAAAGAAGAGGAAGAGCAGAGTTGTCCAAAAAGACAAATGTGAATGAGCTCACCCAACAACTAATTTTTCTCAAAAAAAAAACTGTACAGAAGATGCAACAAGGACACATAACAGAATGAATGCAAAGGTTTAGCTTCCAGCCAAGACATGGTATAACCAGCTTCCTTAAGAAGTTCTTCACCAGATATCTAAAGGGTATCAAATAAAACAACAATCAATAAGATCGAAGATAAACACCATTGAACTCCACTCAGTCCAGAGCTCTGAGCAGGAATATGCCAAGGGAGAATGCAGTAGGTCCAATCTCTAGAAAACAGGGCCTAAAGCCAATGGGTTTCAGCTATTACTTGTCAGATCCCCAGCATGTGCAAAGCTAATGTAACATCTGTACTGAAAAGGATTAGGTGGGTTTTCCTGAAGGACAACTCTATGATTCTGTATGCTTCACATACAGAGGGAAATGTGAACTATTTGGTTGAGAAATTGCAGAGTCTAAGATACTGCAGAACTGCATAAGGGACAAAGATTTCAGAAGATTTTGAGAGGCAAGTGAATCTTTTGAATGGTGGACAAAAGACCTCCCAGAAGCCTCAATCATGCCCCTTGACTTTCAGCTTAAACAACCCTAGACAATGCAAAGAGCAAACCTTTGCCCCATCTTACATCCAGTTTAAGAGCTCATTTACTCTGATATATTCAGTTCTCTATTCTAATCTGTCTAACTTCTGTTTCTATTTTGATAAAGAGGTGTACTAGGTATGCCTGATAGTCTTCTGTGTAACCATTATTTGGTGGGTGGGATCTAAGCTGACCATCAAGATAAGTAGTACCATCCCCTTGAGTGATCATAAAAAATGATGTTCATCTTGAACCCCAAAGATTAGCCTCCCAGACTACTAGTATTTGAGGTAGAGTAGATAGATAAAATCGGTCAATAGCATTAAGTACGTACTGTGTGCCAGGCACTGTACTAAGCATTGGAGATACAAAGAAAAGCAAAAGACAGGCCCTGCCCTCAAGAAGCTCATAATCTAATGGGGGAGACAACATGCAAACAAAGGTGTACAAACAGACTACATACAGAATAAATAGCTGTATAATTGTTTGTTCTTCATTCTCGAAGAGGACCATGGCATCAAGAAAGTGAATTATAAGTGAATTGGATTTAAGTGAGGGAGGGCTATGCAAAGTCACCAGCCTCACTTTCACCTCCGGAACCATCTGGGTCCAGTGGCAAGATACAGATCAGGACAACTGGAGATGGCCTGGATGCAGTGGGAGACCTTGGCCTTTTTAAACTAAGGTCTTTCCCAGGTCTCAGTTTGACTGAGGCAATGGCCATCCAGTGATTAAGGCTAAGTAAGAAATGAGACAAAGAATGGCCTCTTTTACCTAGTTAAAAAAAAAATCAGTCTGGGAGAGGAAGACACGCAGGGTGTCTGGCCAAAACAGAAATAATTGCTATTTACATTTACTCTCAGCGGTCTGAGCCCAAACAATGACCACTAAATGGGCCTTGGGCTGAAACTTATCTTGACCAATCAATGAGAGCCAGAGTGAATTGGGTTTAAGGCATGGTCCTTAAGAAAGAAATCTAGCCAGAAAACCCCAAGATATCTTTCAAGGTTTCAATGATCAAAATTTATATTCCTTTGGGCAAAACACCCACAGGTAAGGGTATGATACTCTACATGGACAGGAGGAGAAGAGAGGAGAGGAACGCAGAGGAGAAGAGAAGAGAGGAGAGGAGACAGGAAAGGAGAGGAGAGGAGAGAACTGCATTACCCTGTGGGGTAACCCATATTACTCACAGGTTGTTGTTTGTCCTTCATCTTCATAGAGAATGGCATCAGGAAGGTGATCTCATGAATTGGGTTTAAGTGATGGAGGGCTATGCAAAGTCACCAGCCTCACTTTCTCCTCCAGAGCCATCTGGGACCAGTGGCAAGATATCATTGCCAAGAAAACCCCAAATGAGTTCACAAAGAGTCAAGTACGACTGAAACAACTGAACGATAACTAACTAACAGAATAAATAAGAAATAATCAATAGAGAGAGGACTTCAGAATTAAGCGGAATTGGGGAGGTGGAGCCAAAATGGTCGAGTTAAGGAAGCATTCTGGCTAAGCTCTCTCAACATTCCCCTGTAAACAACTTCAAAATAATATGTCAAATCGGATTCTAAAGCAACATAACCAAAAAATTCTGGAATGAAATATTTTCTTAGCCCAGCACAATTTAGGAGAACAGGAGGAGAGGTCTGTGAAATTAGAGTGGGAGTTGGCCAAGAGCATAGTACAGCAGCAACACCAGCTGTGGCTTTTGGTGGTGTCAGGAACAGCAGCAACAGTGATACCAGGAGCTCTCAACTCCTAGAGATGGTGAGGGGATTGAACATCTGGTCAGAAAGTGATTCCAAGGGTTCCCTATGCTACCTCTGGTTGCAAGACTGGGCACCACTTGGCTACTCCATTGCCCATTACTCAGTTCTAGGTCACAGTTCCAAGGCAGAGAAGAGCACTTGTGGTTGCAAGGGATCAAGGAACTTACTTGGGTAAAGGTCACACACAATTCTAGGAAGGAGAGGAGTTGTGGTTGTGAGAGAGCAGGGATAGAGCACAGATCAGATCAATGACCACATCTGTCCCTGATAACACCTGGAAGCACTGAAAAATTATATGCCTCCAGAACTAGCTGTAAAACCAGCAAGGCAAAAAAGCCTAAAGTTCAGAAGTGTCACCACACCCCAATACTGCCCAAAGGCAACCAGAGCCCAACTCTTATATCAAGTACAAAGTCAAGAAATAGCCTAGAAAAATGAACAAACAGCAAAAAGAACCTGGTGAAAGGGAAGCTCAAGACACAAGCACAGAAGTGTTTTTTTTTTTTCAAGAACAAACCTCAAAATCTAAAATAGTTTTAGAAAGAAATATGCTTGTTGAGGTTGTTCGGTAGATGAAAGTGAGCCAGGAAGAAGGTATGACTCCATCTTCTATAGGCTCTGGAAGGTTACATTATGTAGGATTTAGATAAGGGTATTTACACACAAACCATATGTATGCAGTTAAGCAATTTTGAAAAGAGGGGAACTTGAAAGCAAGGTAGAGTGAGATGGATATCATTAAATGTTAATATTCAATAAAATTTTTGTGAAGCTAAAACACAATGGAAACCCAAATACAAGCTTGGATGGACCCAAAACAAGAATGTTTGGAGTGGATTTAGGACCTGGGGAAACCCAAAATTCCTTGTAACCATCTCCAGCATTCCTAGAAAGTTAAAGAATATTACTAAATTATAAAATATAATCCACAGAAGACAACAACAGGGAAATATCTATAAAGAAAGCCTCAAAGTAAAATACAGATTGGAAGCAAACCAAACAAGAATTCCTAGAAGAAATTTTTTTTAAAACAGCAAAAGAAAAAAAAAAATTTTTAAATGAAATAAGGGCAGTAGAGGAAAAAAAATGTGAAAGAAATGAGAGCAATGTAAAAAAATACAATAAGGGAGGTAACACCTTGGTAAAAAAGGCACAAAAAATAATGAAGAAATAAGTCCTTAAAAACCAGAATTGGTCAAATGGTAAAAGAAACTTCAATGAAGAAAATAAGACCTTAAAAAGTAGAATTGGCTAAAAGGAAAAAGAGGTACAAAATTGCACTGAACAAAATAATTTCTTAAAAAAATAGAATTAGCTAAGTGGAAGCTAATGACTTCATGAGATACAAAAAAACAATAAAAACAAAATCAAAAGAATGAAAAAATGGAAGAAAATATGAAATACTTCAACAGAAAAACAGTTGACTTTTAGGGTAGGAAGGGACCTGAGAGAAAATCTAGATCAATTCCCTCATTTTACAGAAGAGAAAACTGAGTCTTCTGAAAGGTTAAGTGACTTGCCCAAGGTCATTAAGGGAAGACAGCTCAGTGCTCTCTTAGCACCTGCCTATTTATATTTGGTGTCAACTCTCTCTGCCATAGAGTTGGCCTCAGAGGCAGGAAGGTCTTCCTTCAAGTGTTAGCTCTGACACAAACTAGCTGTGTGACCCCAGGTAAGTTGTTGAACCTCTTAGTGCTCTAGGCAAGTCACTAGGACCATAAGTTGCAAAGAAAGTACATTTTAGGTAGAGCTTTCTCATCAGAGAATTTGCTATAACAACAAAATACCTATTTCTCTTGATTCTCTATTAGGTGTTATTATTCCATCCCTTTCAGTTCAAAGATAATTATCTTGAGAACACAGAAGCAAAATAAGAGTTGAACAGCTCTTCCTTCTTTGTCATTAGTTATCATCAACCTATCACCCCAGAGAAGTGGTTCTATCTTTTCCTTAATTCCACCAAATAGTTGGTAGAATTTTTAAAAAGAAGAAAAACTTGGAAACAACAAACATGGACATGAACTTAGACAGATTTCAAAAGATAGTGGAGGATAGAAGGGCCTGGCATCCTATGGTCCATGAGATCACAAAGAGTTGGACAAAACTGATAGACTGAATGACAACAGCCCTTGGTTTTCCTAGACAGCCTCAGCTCATTCTGAGCTTTACCACTCTTTGCACTAGTCTTACAGGAACATATCCTTTTTTTTAAAGCCCAAGTAAATTTTGTTTCAATCAAAATAAATGTTAAATAATACTTAAAACATGAAATGAAAGATTCAGAGTCTAATATATTTTCTGGAATTAAATAGCTACACTTTAATGATAGGTTATATCATCATTATGGCAAACTAGGTGATCCCTTTATGGTGTTTTAACAAGTTCTTTGGATGAATTAGAAAAAGAGTAGTGGGATCATATGAGCAATGATAGGTCGTAACACCCCTGCCCTGTAGGTGACCTTTAAAATAAGTTCAAGTGGAAATAGATCTAAATTTTTTTTAAAAAACTGAACTTACTGTGTTTTCTAAATAATGATATCACCTCTGAAAGGTAATTGTGTTGTTTTTTCTTTACCTATGTTGTTCCCCAACCTCGTTTTCTTGGCTTATTGCAATAGTTAACATTCCTAGAACAATATCAAATAATAATTTTCAGAGTACATCCTTGTTTCATCCTTGATCTTACTGGGAAAACCTCTAACATTTCTCCATAAAAAATAATGCAAACCAATTTTAGAAGGATGCTAACTAGATGTCTATCATATCTAATTTTTCTAAAATTCTGGTCTTAACTTCTTTGTTGTTGATGTTTTTGGTTGGATTTGTCTAAATTTAAACAGGGTATATTGAGGTCCCCAAACATTATAATTTTGCAGTCTACTTCCTGAATTTATTTTTTTTCCTTTAAGCATTCAGTTGATGCCATTTGTTCATATTGATATCATTTCATTATCAAGGTGATTTGAGTCACCCAGCTTTTCTTTTTTTAACTATGTTTATTTTTATTGTTGATTTGAGATTATGATTGACACCCTTCCTGTAAAGATATTGCCTGATAGGTCAGGTAGGTGGTACAGTGAGTAGAACACTGGCCCTGGAGTCAGGAGGACCTGAGTTCAAATCCAGCCTCAGACACTTGACACACTTACTAGCTATGTGACCTTGGGCAAGTCATTTAACCCCAATTGTCCTGCCTGTTCCCCTCTAAAAATATTTTTAAAAAAATTAAAAATATTGCTTGAGGCATAATAATTTTTGCTGTAGCTCTTCCTTTTAATTCTGGGAATCTATCTTTTAAGGAGTCTCCCTTGCAACCCATTTTGCTACCTTCTTCTGTTTTGTGGGTGTTTATATCATTGATATTTCCAGTTATGCTTATTAATTGTGTTTTTCCTTCTATCAGGCCTTCTTATAATCTTTTCTCCCCTTGCATCCACCTCATCCACCTTTTCCAAAAAACAAAACAAAAAAAAAAAAGGAAGGTGGGGAAATGTGTTACAAATCAATACTAACCATCAGTAATTGAAGTGGTCTGATCTCATTTTTTCTGCCCTTCCTCTCCTCTTAAAATCCCTTATGCTTTCTTTTTCTCCTTTTAATTTGCACTTTAGGATCTGTCCTCCAGAGCTGAAGTATGTTTTGTGTGTGGCTATTCATTTCCCAAACTTCTCTCAAATCCCTCTTTCCCCTCTCTCTATCCCCACATATCTCCCCATCGAATTTCATATATTTCTGTACCAAAATCTGAGTATGTATGAAGCCCTCCTTTGTCTCATTAAGGCAAGAGTGAGGTTCATGATATTCCTGGTCTCTCCAACCTTTATTTGTTTGTATTCTTTTCTGGCACACATCAATTATGAGAAATGTTACATTACTTTTTCATTTCTTCCTTAGAGTATTCCTTTTTTACTGTTGTTCATTTTCTCTCCTTTCTTAAAACTAACACATCAGAATAAAACCATTAGGAGGCTTTGTGATGCAGTACAGTGGCATAATTTACCTGAAATCAACATATATCTCTGCTCTCTCTTACCTAGTCTCTAATATCTAACCTCATCTGATCACTGTAGTTGGCATGATAATCTAAATGTTATCAACCTCAGTAGAATGACTAAGAGTAAAACGGAAAAATAGTTGCCCACCCTTAAAAAAGCCCACAGTGGCCCTTTAAACATTTAAAATATTAAGCACCTGCACTGTTAGGGATCAAAGCTACGAAGATGAGTCCTTGTACCCAAGAACTAGGAACATGGAGAGAGGCGGGGTTTAGAGATAAGCATAGTGTAAACTAGAAAGTAATGGGAGCAAAGGAGTATGCCTGGAAGACAGTAGACCTTTAATAAATGTTTGTAGACTCAACTCGATGGTGAGATGTAAGGTTCATGACTATTAGTGACTGAGATAGGACTGAAATTATGGGAAGTGAGGAGATTGACGACCTGTTGATCAATATTGAGCAAAAGTACATCGATAATCAAGTATGACTGAAGGCAGGGCATGGTATGGAGAAGAAAACAGAGTCAGAACTCAAAAGACAGAGAATAACCTGTAAGTCAGTAGTTCACAGTGACAAGAATATGGGTAGGGAAATATAATTGGATGGGATGAATTTCAGAGCAGTAGAGGTGACTAATGATGCCAGAAAGAGAGTCTGGAAGCAACAATGGAGAATAAGGAATAAGCCAACTGCAATTTATTTGGGGGCAGTGCATCAGAGGGTCATACGGGAGCAGCCGACCCTAGAAGGAGTGGCCACATATGATGTATATCATTCAGAGAAAACCAGAGTTTTGTGAGCTCAAGAAGATGGAATGAGTATATAGAGAAGATAGATAAGATGAAGAGGAGATTTTAAAACACTAATTTGAATAAAGTTTCCACAGGACAGAGTGGAAGATGAAGGAGGATAGGGACCAACCTTGTCATTTTCTGAGAAGAGTATACTATAGACAGTATAGTGAATGATCATTTCCTAAGTATCTTAGAGAGAAAATACTTATTCTCATCTGGCCTGAACTAGGTTGTCTCTGACATTACTTCCAACTCGGAGATTCTCAGATTCTGTGCATGGAGAGGTGTAACTGAGTGATGGATAAGAAGGCAAGGAGATGCAGGAAAAGAAGGAAAAAAATGGTTATTGGCCTTCCTAGACAACGAGTTAATTATAGGAGCAAGAGGTGGTAGTTTGCTAGCCAGAAGATAGAGGGATTATCAAGTTTAATGGGTAGATTGTGTTGGGACAGTATCCCTAGGACCATCTTCTTGTTGTCTTTGAAAATCTACTCCCAATTCAGGTTCAGTTAATCTTGGCTCATCCTTCACTCACTGGAAATCCATCTTATTTCAATCCAGTCATTTAAATAGACTCAAAAGAGGAAACTTGGAAATATAGTGGACTAAGAAGTAGACTATTGTATAAAATTTTTGAAGGTTTTACAGGAAAAAAATGTGATTAGAATAAGAACGGAAATTATCAAGTGAGGAAATATCTTTGTATTATGTATCAGCTAAAAAGTCTTATACCCAATATACACTAGAGACTGTACACAAATATGTAAGGCTAAGTTATTGCCAAATAGATAGTGGTCAAAATATGTGAACAAATAGTTTTTAAAAGAAGAATTTCAAGCCATCAACAATGATAGGAAATAATGTTGCAAATTACAAATAAATAAAGGAAATAGGAACTGTTGACTCAAGAAAAACAGTTCGTCTTGGGGGGGCCCCAACCTCCCTTTTCAGCTTCTTGCTCTGAATGGTATTGTGAGGGTTAACTTTCTTTATTCCTACTTCCCTACTCCTCATTCCTCCTTCCTTATTAGGTCATTCAGAATACAATATATCTTCAACTTTACTGACCTGTCTTATAGGCAGTAGGGCAGTAGTCTTTCATTGGTATCCATCATAGTGTCTTTGTTTCACATGATAAAGGTCACTGAGCTTTGACTGGAACATGCATACAGCCCCCCGTGTATTGCCCGCTGTGAGCATGGAGGCTGAATAGTGAGACTGTCCCTGCTAGACGCTGTTCTCCTCCTCCCCTTTTGAGAAGCAAATTATCTCTGTGTGGGATAACACTTTTCACGTGTTCTCCCTTGTACTAAGAAGTAGAACAATGATCAGGGCAGGAGAATTTTTGCATGGTTTTTCTAATAGAGATTCTCTATCCAGGATATGTAGGGAATTGATATGAATATATAAAAATAAGGCCCATCCACTGAGAGAAAGTAGTCAAGAGACTATGAACAAGGAAAAAATACAAGCTATCCTTAGCCATATGAAAAATGCTCCACATCATTAATAAGGAGAGAAACGAAAATATAAACAGGGCTGTACCTCACACCAATCATATTGGCAGCATGACACGACAAGAAAATAATTGTTTTGTGGGAGCTGTAAAAGGATAGATATTAATGCACTATTCACGGAGCTATGAATTGATACACCCATTATGAAAAGCAATTTGGAATTACATGCCATAAATCAGTAAGCTGTGTATATCCATCGACCCAGAAATGGTCCTGCTAATACCCCAAGGTTATCAGAGAAGGATGACAAGGGACCATGTATATAAAAATATTTGTAATAGCAATGGGTGTTCATCAATCAGAGAATGGCTGAATACATTACAAGAATATAATGGGATATTATTTCTCCATTAAAAAAATACTGAAAGGATGGATTCAGAGAAACCTAAGACAAACTAGTATGAGGTGATATATAGTGAAGTGACCAGAACTGGGAGAACAATTTATACAGTGAGTAAAACTTGCAAAGGAAAACAACTTTGAGAGACTGAAAAACTCTGATCAATTCCACAGCCAATCACAGCTCCAGCAGCCTAATGGTGAAATCATACTTCTCTCCACTTCCTGAAAGGGAGATGTTGGTCTAGAGGTATGGAATGATATGACCAATGTGTGGGTTAGTTTTGCTTGACCATACTTATAAGAGAAAGCTTTTGGAGGAGAGAGCCTAAAAAATTACAAGAGGCAGGATAGTCCATGAATTCATACTCAAGTCCTTCATATATTTATATGTGTATATAGCTACATCTATATATTTCTCTATTTAAATAAAACTGTTTTATGTATTGAGATCTTACAAGCAGGAGGGCTTGAAATAGGGAGATGCTGGCTACCCTTTGGGGAAGTGAAAGTACAAGATACTGAAGTCCCACGTTCCACTGGAGTAGACACAACAGCCAAAGTGAGGCATTCCCATAGTATACCCAGACCTTTCATAACAAGAGAAAACTTCTTCCATAAAAATCTTACAGGAAGAAAAAGAGAAGCCAAATCCTTTTATCTTAAGTTGCTAACAAAGTAAATGTTTGTTGAAGTACTTTTAGATGCAGTGTTCTTTTTAAATAGGTCATCACCACCTACCAGGAGTTGGGCAATGAGTATTTTGTTCATTTATTTTTTTCTTATAAAAAGGAGTTTTACTTGCATCCAAAATAAAAAATAAAATAAACCATGGCGTTAGTTACTAGCAAAAATTATACCTCATTTGTCAAATTCAGGAAATATTAGATATGCTCCTGAAAACAAGCCAGCATATGTGCTATATAACCTTGCAAGTCATCTTCATTCTTCAAATATTCTTCTTTGATGAGTATATAAAACTTCTTAGAAACCTAAAGTATGATAAGGAATTGTGTACTTGGCTAAAATTTAATGCTATCTCTATCTAACCTTTAACCTGATTATTTTTTAGCCCTTATTCCAATTTTATATAACTGTTCTTTATGAGCCTTGGATGGAATCAAATATCCTATGTTCAGTAGGAAAAGATCTTAGAGATACATAATATATATAGATATATAATGAGAATTAGCAAAATATTTCCTTACGCCCAACATCTCCCAAACAAGAAGTGTTATAAAATGAACAGGACTGTTGGACAGTCCCAGACACAAAAGGACACGTGTTACATAACTGGATTCTGAAGCGATCAATAAATAAAATATAGTCATTTAGCAAGGGTTAAATGAGTTATAAATCTAGTTAAGATCCTCAGAGAAAACTGTCACTCATCAAAATTTAGAATTTAAGGTAATGATTTCATAAATTCCTTAATCTAGTCCTTCTTGGATTACATTCCTTATAGACACCAAATACTGAAATAAGTACATGTGCATGACAAGGGACTTCATCACTACTTTCTTCTCATTATCATTGTTTCACAATGTGATAGAGCAAAGACTATAGTTTTACAATCATTTGTTTTCCTTAGCAGATAACAGGGAGGTCAAAGTTTCCATGGAATAGCAATAGCTTTGTAGATGCTTATATCATCACAATTGAAATAGCCAAATGCTGCCATTGTCATATTTGACAGCACCAAAAGACCTGTGTAGGCTCCTTTCAACAAGATATCTTCCCAGATATAGTCAGTGATGATCAGTCCAAAACCTCAGTATAATGGAATGTGATGACGTAGGCCAATGAGTATTTCACCAAAGAACTCAGATACAGATGGTTATCTGGGAACAGGTTAAAGAGCAATGTACAAAGAGCCCTCTCAGTAATCCAGTGCAAAGTTGCAGACTTAGAGTAAGTAGAAGCTGACATTACTATAGTCCTGGGGCAAGACAGTCCAGAAGAGAGACTAAGACTAACATGGTTGTGTCTTCTCAGATACTGAAGAGAAACTAATCCTTCTAGGTACAGCACAGAAGATTCACATACTCCAAAGCCACTTGCTGTCACTGTGTCTATCTGAAGTTCTCAAGATCACACACCAACCTAGATGTCCCTGGGCCACTCTTGCATACCTACAAACGCTGAGAAGAGGATTGTGGTTAGGATCAACACACAAAAGGTCATAGAATATCCCATCTCTTCCACTTTTACTCTAGCAATGATCTGGGGCAGCTAGGTTGCGCAGTGGAGAGTGTACTGCATCTGAAGTCAGAAAGAACTCAGTTCAAATTCTGACTTTACTAGCTGTATAACCCTGGACAAGTCACTTAACATTTGTCAGCTTCAGCTTCCTCATTCATAAAATGGGGATAATAATAGTATCTAACTCACAGATAAAATGAGATATTTGTAAAGTGCTTTTGCAAAACTTAAAGTGCTATATAAATGCTAGACATTATCATAAGCAGCAGCATCATTATTATTATTTTTAAAAGGTACCAGATTGAGCAATTACCTATAAATCCAAAGAGAAACATGAGTAAACTCCTTCATCCAGCTCAGGACCGCACCAAAAAAAAAAAAAAAATCCAGAAGCTATAGGAGCTAGAAGAAGTTTTCTGCTGCAGAAGTCACCACAAGCACAGGCAAACAGATTGCTTGTCCAATACTTGTCAAGTAATGACCTGACTGGGGAAGCATTAGGAGGACTAGATGCCTGTAGTAGCTCCCTAACTGAGGAAGCCCCAAATGGCGTGGAAACCAATGGCAGTGCCCTGAACAAAGATACCTGGATCGGGGAATGGGGTAGAAAAAAAAAGAGCTATAACTGGAAACAATGAAATTCACTAGTGCTTTGTGCACAGACACATGAGTGGAGGTGGAAGCTAGTATCAGGGACCCAGAAAATGGAGATCAGGACCAAATAGGACTTTACCAGCCACGTGAAGAGTAGATGAAGGGAGACAGAGCCTGGCCCTGGCACAAAGTCCCAAATTAGGAACTGATCCTGAAGAGAGGAGTAAATAGAACAAGATACTGAACAAAATGAAGAAATATTACAGGCCAAGAATAAATAGAACGCTTAAAAAAATAACTCCATAAAAACTAAAAGTACAACCCCCAGGGGAAAGAGTGGCTTAGCCATAGGACTTCAACAGTCCCTGGAAAAAACAAGGACTCTGGTGGAAAGAATTGAGAAGAGAATAAACAGCTTAGTATGAGGTATAAAACTTTACTCAAGTAACAGATTGCTTAAAAATTAGAATGGACAAAACAAAAGTAAATGAGTCTGTGAGACAACAAAAAAAATTAAAACAAAATTAACAGATTGAAAAATTTGGAAAAATGTAAAGTATCTACTATTAAAAACACCTGACCTAAAAAATATTTCAAGGAGACATAATTTAAAAACCATTGGATTCACTGAAAATCATAACCAAAAAAGAAGCCTGGATACAATATTTTTTTAAAAAAAATTAGAAATGAAAACCTTCTAGATTTATTAGGACTAGAAAAAAGTGAAAATAGAAAAAAATCCACCAATTGCCTTCTGAAAGAAACCCAAAATTAAAAGTCTCAGAAGTAACACTGCCCATATCTTGAATTTCTAGGTCAAAGAATGGATGCTACAAGTATCAAGAAACCATTTAGGTACCAAGAAGCCTATCAGGGTCACAAAAGACCTGGTAGCAACCACTATAAAGGAGAGAAAACCTTGTAATACAATTTTCCTAAAGGCAAAAGATAAAGGCTTACAAGAATAAATATACTCAGGGCAGCTGGGTGGCACAATGAGTAGAGCACTGGCCCTGGAATCAGGAGGACCTAGTTCAAACCTGGCCTCACACACTTGACACACTTACTACCTCTCTGACCTTGGGCAAGTCACTTAACCCCAATTGTCCTGCCTTTCTCCTTCAAAAAAATAAAACCAAAAATAATATACTCTATAAGACAGAACATAATCATATAAGAGAAAACATCTAGATTTAATTTATTTATTGGAATAAAAGACCTTCAGCTATTTTTGATGAAACATCAGACCTGAGTAGAAAATTTAAAATCTAAATACAGGAGTCAAGAAAAATCTAGAAAGGTAAATTAAGTATAGGTGGGCAATTGGAAGGGGCTAACCAATGGTGATGTGCTTACATTCAGATACTATGAGAAGTGCTCTTTCATATTCCTGATGACTTCAAGGATCATAAGATAATAAGTTTAGAGTTGAAAGGGATCTTGAAAGATCTATGGCATTTTATAGATAAGAAAACTGAGACCCAGAGAAGTGACTTTTCCAGGGCCATACAGCTCACAAGTAACTGAGGCAGTCAATATTCAAAGCCAGGTCTTCCTGAACCTAAGTTGACTAGAGCTTGTTGCCTCTCAGTGATTTGCCCAGTGTCAGACAGCTGGTAGGTGGCTGAGACAGGATTCAAACTCTGGTCTTCCTGACTCACAAGTCATCACTCCAATCTATTACCCCAAGCTACCTCACTGCCAAGGGTCACAGAAAGAATTAAATTAGGATTGGAGTTTTGTTTTTGTTTTCCATGTTGGTGGCCTTGAGAGAGGGAAAGGAGAACATATGAGAGAAGAAAGAAGGAAGAAGTTGGTGGAACTTAGTGTTTTTCATAATGCAGGTAGTATGAGATGAATTTACGAAATGGAAGAGAAGGTGAGGGGGGTGCATCACATGGATCTCACTCTTATCTGAACTCAACAAAGGCTTGAACACACACAGAGATTGGTATAGTGATGCATTAAACTCAATAGAATCCAGTTTTGGTATATGCTGTTGTTTTTCCTTTCATTTACCTCGTATATTGTATACCTGGTTCTACTTACTTCACTTTGTATTAAATTGTATGTCTGCTTATGCTTCACTGTAATCTTCAAATTAATCTTTTGTCATGATGCGATAATATGACATACTCATGTCTCACAATTTCTTTGGCCATTTTTTGGAAACTATTTTCGACGATTCAAAGAAAACATTTCTTTAAAAAAATCTGTACGTTTCTAGGAATAAGCTCTTTACCCATGTGAGGGGACAATATCCAGTTTTCCCAACAATTTTTGCACAATAAAGTGAGTCCTTACCCCAGAAATTGGTAGATTACTGCTGATTACTTGGAATATTTTCTGTGTTGTTGAATTATTATGTCCAACTCTTCATGACCCCATTTGGAATTTTCTTGGCAGAGATACTAACATAGTTTGCCATTTCCTTCTCCAGCTCATTTTACAGATAAGGAACTAAGGCAAACAGGATAAAAAGACTTACCTAAAGTCATACAGCTAATAAGTATCTAATGCCAGATTTGAACTCAGGAAGATGACTCTTCCTGACTCCAGGTCCGGCACTCTATCCACTGTGCCATCTAGCTGCCCAATAGGAATTTTAAAAAGGCAAAAGCATGCCACCTGCCCTCAAGGATATTTCTTCATATTTTTATTGATATCTTTTTTTTTTTATCAGCAACACTTTTCCTTTCCCTTCCCCCCTCCCAATAGTCTGACTTCCTCCTGTTTCAACAATCTGGCTAGCAGTTGTTGTGGGGGTGAAAGACCAACACAAGCCCAACAACAAGCACACTACTAGCACATTGCAAAAGCCCAGGTTATTTGATCTGCTTTACTAAGGAAAGCAACTTTAAGTGGCTGACGAGCTTACTTTAATTCAGCATACAAATACCATTCACTTAGTTCAGGGGGAAAAGCCAGCACCCTGAACTTTGGAGCAAATACAAACAAATTACAAACATCGACAGACAGACCCAATAGGATTCATAGTTACCAACATTTAGGTTCAGCCTGGGAGCTTATAACAAGGGCTAGCCCAGAGTCACGTGTACCACCTTGGCTGTGGGTGAGAGCTCCAAAGATGAGAAAGCCAACCCCTGGTTTTATATCTTTTTCAGGGTCAAGGGTGACTCACACATGCGACTCACCCATGTGACCTAGAATCGTCACAAAGAGGCGACTTGAACCCACATAGTCTAAAAGCATCCCAAACATGTCACTCAAACTCATGTGTAAACTAGGCCCTCCCCTGAGGCAAGGAGGTCACCAAGGACACCCAAATCTAAGCAAGGAAACATAGGCCAAACTCTTCAAGGGCACTTGGTTGAACTGAGTGCTAAGAGCCCATTTTGTTTACCAACATACTTCCTCTCAGAGACCTATCCCATATACCAAACAATATGTTTAAAGATAGAAAAAGAAGAGGAAAAAATCAGCAAAACTGATAGAATAAATTGAAAGAGTTTGAACATATGTACCATGTACTAGAAAATCTCTCCTCTTTGCTAAGCAGGTGGGAGAGGATTCTTATATCTCTTCTTTGGAGCCATTCATATTCCATTTCATCTTTTGTAATTGCCTCAGTCCCTTAGTTAGACTATAGCCTCCTCATAGTTGTGAAATGTATTTGATCTGCTACTCTTCTAATTTTTTGTTGTGTAATCTTTAAAACTAAGGCTGTATTTCCATTTAGAATGAGTTATAGAATATGGAATAAGATGTTGATCTAAGCCTAATTTCTTTCTTTTTTGGTGGGGGGAGAGGCGATTGGGATTGGGACTTGCTTAGGATCACACAGCTAGTAAGTATCTGAGGCCAGGTTTGAACTCAAGTCCTCCTGACTCCAGAACTGGTGCTCCCTCCACTGCACCACCTAGCTGCCCTCTAAGCCTAATTTCTGCTACACTGCTTCCCATCCTAGCAAGATTTATCAAATAAAGAGTTCCTTCCAAATTTATGTTTCCTGGTTTATTAGACTCCTAGTTATTGTGATCCATTGTTTCTCCCTTGTCTAGTCTTGTTCCCTTGATCTATTTCTGTTTTAACCAGCACCTAATGGTTTTGATGACTGCTGTTTTATTATATCGTTTCAGATCTGAAGTTACCCTTTATCCCTTCCTCTTTTTATGATTTCCCTTGATAATTTAGATCTTCTGTTTCTCCAGATGAATTTTATTCTTCTATTGAGTTATGTAAAGTAACACTTTAGTAGTTTGGAGGTAGCTAGCTGGCACAATGGATAAAGCCCAGGGCCCACAGTCAAGAAGACCTGAGTTCAGATGACACCTCAGGCACTTCCTAGCTGTGTAACCTTGGATAAGTTATTAAACCTTTCTTTGCCTCAGTTTCTAGAGATAATAATAGTACCATCTCAAAGACCTGTCGTGAGAATCAAACAAGATATTTGTTCACAGTATCTGGGTCATAGTAAGTGTCAAATAAATGCTAGCTATTACCATTAAGACTGGTAGAGCATTAAAACTGTTAAGAAATTTTGTTAGTATTCTAATCTTAGCTTAGCAAAGTGCCTGGCACATGGTAGATTACTATATCATCGTAGCCCACTCATGAACACTGAAGATTTCTCCAACTATTTACGTTATTCTTTAAAGAATATTTTGCAATTGAATTTATATCAACATTTTGTGTGCTTCGGTAGATGGATCCTCAAGTATTTTAAGCGTTTTGTAATTATTTTGAACGGCATCTTCCTTTCCATCATTTCCTCTGGGATTTCATTATTATTACATAGAAATGCTGTTGATTTTTGAAGTTTTATTTTGAGGCTCCACCACCTCCTCTATTTGGTAGGAGCAAGTACTTCATAGGGTCACAGGTGTAGAGGAGGAAGAGAGCTTCTTTTCAGAAAGGATTCTGGTGAAGCCCAAAGAAGTTAAGTTACTTAGCCAGGGTCCTAGAGGGAATAAATCACAGCTTGGTTCTTTAACTCCTGGTCAATTGCATTTTCCATTTTACTGCACTTCTCACCGGTTACTTGCCCTTGAGAGGACAAAATTTCTGTCCCAAAGAAACTTATTTATAGAAAACTTTAACACATTTTAACCTCATTTTTCTCAAAAAGCAGAACCTGTAAGTTTTAATCTGCATAGACTTCACTAATTCAGGACATGAAATCACAAGTGTTTCCTGAATAAAATGGAGATGTCAGTCATCAACCTTCAAAGAACGGTTTTGGACTCAACAAGTTTTCGGTTCGCGTTTCCTGGAACAATGGAGAAGCGATTAATCACGATTGGAGAGAGAAAACAGCTCACAACACAGGATGAGTTCAGAAAGCTGGAAAAAACTGAGTGAAAACCTATTTCGGCCCCATAAACCCTATGAAAAGATCAAGGAGAGCGAGGAAGCTTGGCTCCCATTAGGACTTTGACCCCTCCCTGGTGCTAAAAGCTGGCTAGTGAGCAATCTGTCTGCATGGTCACCGAGCCAATGGCAGAGGACCTCACAAAACGCTGCGGAAGGAGCGGAAGGAGCTGAAAGAGCCTTCCCCTGCCTTGTTTGTTTCTCCCATTGAGGAGCTTCCTAGCCCGAGGCGCTGATCCAGTGGAGAGCTCTTCGCTGCAATAATGCACATCTTTTTGGAATTTCTTTGGCTTCTCTCTATTCTGATTTTCTCCATCCTAGAGTCTTTCGTGAAGCTTTTTATTCCTAAGAAGAGAAAATCAGTCAGTGGAGAAATTGTACTTATTACTGGAGCTGGTCATGGAATTGGGAGACTCACTGCCTATGAATTTGCCAAACTTAAAAGCAAACTGGTTCTGTGGGATATCAATAAGGTAATAGTAGCTCTACTCTGTTTTTAAACGTTTCACAGGAATGAACCTCTTACAGCATCGCAGTGAGGCAGGTATGTAGAATTATTTCTATCGAACAGTTGGAAAAAAAAATAAATACTGAGTAGTTAAATGTGTTTATTTAGGATCATGTGATAAGGAGAGAAGCCATAATTCCTAGGTCTTAATCCAGAGCTCTGCCCACCAGTAATATGACACGATTTTATTCATCTGATTTCCTCCTTTCCTTACCCCCCAGTTCCCTATTTCTAATCTCATTCTCTTAAATCCTTCTTAATTCCACCTTGAGAGATGCTCGTCTGGTAAGCCTCTTGCCTCAGCCTGAGAATAAAGGACTTGATCCAAGGGTCATTAGTGTCTTTGATATAGTTCTGCTTTGCTCACAGGTGCCGTGAAGCTCGCAGTAAGATTAATTAAAATTTCATGTGCGTGTGCTTTGAACTTTTCAGGCAGTAGCTTTGGAGTCAGAGAACCTGGGTTCAACTCCCCTCCTTTGATGCTTACTGTGTGACCCTGGGCTAGTCACTTAACGTCTCTGGGCTTCTGTTTCCTCTTCTGAAGATGATGGGAGGGATGGGGGTGTGGGTGCGCGAGGGTGGACTGGTTTCTGGAGTCCTTTAGACATCTAGGTGAAACCACTGGAATCCAGTAAAATACAACAGAATGTCTTTTGAATAAATCCCTGTTTGTTATTACTGATGAAAATAAAATAGCCTTTCAAGATTATGCCCCCAAGCAAACTGAGAACATCTAAGGCTACCCTTCTTTCAAATATTGTCTATTTTGTTAAATGCTTTACCTCCTGGAAGCAGTAAATGTTTGTGGGTCATACTTTTTTGTGAGTATATTGTTCCTCATGCCCTAGTGGTTTAGGGTGAAGGAGTACAGATTGACCCCGCCCATCCATACGTGCAGGTGGCTATTCAAGCATACCAAGGGGTTCTGGATGGCACATGAAGGCCTGGGACATCACTCAGCCCTTCTGAGGCCAGCCTACAGGCTACTGTGAGGGGTCAGAGTATGATAATTCCCACTTTAAAGTGGGACAGGGTGATCCAAACCAAAATTTGAGGTGATCACTACCTACCTACCTACCTACCCAACCAAAATGCATTCATCTTAGGGAATTTGTAGTTGGACTTGTTTCACTTAATATAACTATGAAGTAATGAAAACAAGTTTAGGTAGAGGTTAGTGACCTATAATGAGCTGCCTGAGACCTGATATATCATCTGATCAAACTCACATTTAACAGAAAGGGTAACTTCAGTAATGTTTAGTGAGTATTGAGGCAGCATAATAAGCCAAACTGGAATTCAAACCCAGGTCCTCTAACTTTAGATCCATTGACCTGTCAGAAGCAGCACAATGATTATTAATTAATTAATTATTAATGTCAACTAGGCCAGTGTTCACTCTTAGCAATTTAGTAAATTTTCAGTTTGTTTTTAAATAATGTCTTTTCTGGTAGATATAAATATTTACCAAATTAACAGTATATTTTGCACCTGACAATTCTTGAAACATCCTTTCAAAAGCTTCTGTTGGACTAAATATAAGCTGACCTCGACCTTAAGCAGATTATTACTTTTGAAAAGAAGTTTTAAAAATTGCGTAAATGTAAACTATCCTATGGATACTTTGTATAAACTGTTAAAAGGAAATAACAGTCCCATGAAATGATTTATTTTTTCTGAAATTAATGCAGTAACTTTCTAAGTTGATGCTGTAATTGAAATGAACTTTCTCCCATCCTGCCTTTTATAACAGAATTAGTCACATTTTCCTGTCTAAAAGATCCAAAGTATAGTCTAAAATGGCAGTTCTCAAACTTTTGGCAATAGTGGCAAACTTTACTTTAAACAAAACTTTGGGGGAACTTTTGTAGCAAAATTTTTTTTAAAGATTTTAGTTAGGGCCAACTAGGTGGCACAGTGAGTAGAGCACCAGCCCTGGAGTCAGGAGGACCTAGTTCAAACCTGGCCTCAGACACCTGACACACTTACTAGCCATGTGACCTTGGGCAAGTCACTTAACCCCAATTGCCCTGCCTTCCCCCCTGCAAAAAAAAAAAAATAAGATTTTATTTAAATGCCTTCCACCAATGATTTCAAATAACACTGGGCTAAATTTTAAAGATATTTTTTCAAATCATGATTTTATTCTGAATCTAACAATATTACACCCTGAGTATCATTGTTTGCTACCAAAAGGATCTTATATTTGGAAATATGTCTCACAAAAATTTTTCCCCTTCGACTTATATAAAAGTTTAATTCCCTGAGGGAAGAGGGTGGAATCATGAGGGTCAAAAAGAACTGAGGACAGAAAAGCTCTAAGCAGCAGAAAAAATTGCCTGTGTCCTTGGTTCTTAGCACAGTGGCTGGCACAAAGTAGGTGTTGGTTAGGAGTTAGCAAGTGTTGCTGACTGATTTAGTGATTAGAAGAGGGAGTTTACTCACAGCCCTTAAACCAGTGAAATTACATTATAGGATCAGAGATGAAGAACTTATAGGGGCCTTAGAGGTCAACTAGCCCAACCTCTTCAATTTACAGATGAGGAAATTAAGACCACCTCCAATGGCTCCCTATATTGACTGAACAGAACAATTGTGTGTGGGTGATAGAAATAGTAAAGCAGTGTGTGCATTACGATGACCTTCTTTGTAGAATTCTCTGGACTACTTCAAGGAACTTTTTATAAGATTTAAGTCATAAGCAATATATCACTTTGCTGATAGATTACTGAATAAGCAATATATCACTTTGTTGTATGATTATAGCCACAGACAGAGCCAACACCCATCTTTCCAGACCATAGGTTTAGAGAAAGGCACTGAGGCTTCACATTCTACATCTTGGTAGAGTTAATTTTTTTTAAATGCTATTTTTATTTAAAAATTTTAAAGATTGCTAAATTAATTTAAATAAAATTACTAATTTAATTTTCACTTGTCAGATGTGGTAGTCATTTGAATTCTAGTCTCACCCCTTTTGTCTTTGATTACAGCATGGCATCGAGGAGACAGGTGCAGAATGCAAAAAATTGGGTGCAAGAGTTCACACCTACGTGGTAGACTGCAGTAAGAAAGAAGACATTTACGATTGTGCAAAGAAGGTAATAATTCAAGTGTAATATAGATGGATGGACCATCTAACATAGACTGACTTGCTTACTTGTGACATAAATATCTGATCTGGGATCTAGCCCACCTTGTCTAGGGAGATTTCTATTTCTGCATTTGTGGAGTGTCTGAGGAAGTCCATGGATGTATCCCTAGTGTATCTCCTACTATTAGCAGGAAATTAACAGGAAAAATCTAGGACGTTTTTGGCTGGGTGATCCATCACTCTCCTGTCTCCAAGAGGGGTATTAGGCTAGAATTATATCTCTATTGCAGTTTATATATGTGTAGTCTAGGCATGTAATGTTCTTTTACATTTTCAAAATAAAAGGGTTCTGAATAAAAGCCACCTTCCCTGACAGTGCTCGAGGGAGCTTACTCTTGTCAGCTTTGCTCTGTCCCACAAAATTCTGTTTACATGAAATGTATATTAAGCTATATATCAAGCAAACACACTTTTTCAAGCAAACAATGAGCAGAGATGGGAAGTTATACAAATTAGGCCAGGTGGCGTAATACGTAAAAGCAAATCCCTGCTCAACCAAGGAAGAACAACTTCAGTGTAGGCACAGAGAATCAGGGGATGGATTCCTCATATGTTATACACATTTAAAAGTTTAAGCTTTGTCTCTCATGCATTGCTCTCTTTCCATTTCTCTCTGTCCTCGGAAGTCTCTCCAAGCTGAGGCAGCATTGCTGTATCAGAGGTCGCTCAGTTAATCAACCTCTCAGAGTTCAGATCTGAGAGTGGCTATTCCAGATTGAAAATCAACACCAGCAACAAACATTTGTTAAATGTTTATTATGTGTCAGGCAATAAGTTCTGGGGATAAAAATATAAGTGGAAAAAAAGAGAGTCCCTGACTTCAAGGAGGTTATATTCTTTTTTTTTAATTTTATTTAATATATTTAGTTTTCAGCATTGATTTTCACAAGAGTTTGAATTACAACTTTTCTCCCCATTTCTACCCTCCCCCCCACTCTAAGATGGCATATATTCTGGTTGCCCTGTTCCTCAGTCAGCCCTCCCTTCTGTCACCCCACTCCCCTGCCATCCCCTTTTCCCTTCCTTTCTTGTAGGGCAAGATAAATTTCTATGCCCCATTGCCTGTGTATCTTATTTTCTAGTTGCATGCAAAAACTTTTTTTTTGTTTTTGAACATCTGTTTTTAAAACTTCGAGTTCCAAATTCTCTCTCCTCTTCCCTTCCCACCCACCCTCCCTAA
>CM053623.1:299983478-300003394 GCA_028646595.1 Phalanger gymnotis
CTCATCCTTCTCATTTCTCTCCCCAGTTTTTCCTCTACTTCTCTAACTTGCTTTTCCAAATCCTTTTTGAGCTCTTCCATGGCCTGAGACCAGTTCATGTTTTCCTTGGAGGCTTTTGTTGTAGGCTCTTCGACTTTGTTGACTTCTTCTGGCTGTATGTTTTGGTCTTCTTTGTCACCAAAGAAACATTCCAAAGTCTGAGACTGAATCTGGGTGTGCTTTGCTGCCTGGCCATATTCCCAGCCAACTTACTTGACCCTTGAGTTTTTCAGGGGGTATGACTGCTTGTAGAGTACAGAGTTCTATGTTCCAAGCTTGGGCGGATGCACTTCCACACCAGCACTCCTCTTTCCCCAAGAACCCCCAACCAGGACTGGACTTAGATCTTCAGCAGGCTCTTTGCTGCTGCTCTGATCTGCCATTTAGTTCCTCCCACCAGGTGGGCCTGGGGCCAGAAGCAACTGCAGCTGTAGTTTTGTAGGTGCCCCACCTCCGCGCCTGAACAGCAAACTCCCTGTCCCCAGCAGCTTTTCCCACTAACCTTCTCTGTTGTCTTTGGTGTTTGTGGGTTGAGAAGTCTGGTAACTGCCACAGCTCACTGATTCAGGGCGCTAGGGCTTGTTCCACCCAACTCCTGGTCTGGTTGGTCCCTGCCGCCCACGCTGGGCTCTGCTCCGCTCCCAGCTCCACGCACAAAAGACCTCACCCAGCACCCATCCAGGCTGTCCTGGCCTGGAACCCTGCTTCCCTCTGCTATTTTGTGTGTCCTGCAGCTCTAGAATTGGTTCAGAGCCATTTTTTTTATAGATTTTTGGAGGGACTTGGCAGGGAGCTCACACCAGTCCCTGCTTTCCAGCCACCATCTTGGCTCCACCACCCAAAGAGGTTATATTCTAATGAAGGAAGATAACACATAAAAGAAATGAAGGGAAAAGATACCTAGATAGGCTCTGGCTCATTGATGGATTTTCTGGGTCAATAACTACTCAAAACCATAGCTTATGAGACCAGACCAATATGTCTCTTCACTAAAAACCTATAGTTCAAAGCAAAGCACGTTGCATCAAACTACAAATCAAAAGTGAAAGAAGTGATACAAAAGAACTGCTCCCCCATGTACATAGAGGTTCACACTAGCAGGGATACATGCATCAAGCCTGTGAAGTCAGGGAGCATGTATGGCCAAGACATTTAATACTACATAGTTGCTGAGAAACTCTAGAAATAGTGCAATGCTGCTTTTTTTCTGAGCTTCTCTTCCCTGGAGAAATCAGGTTTTGTGTTTCACTTCTGCCAATCACTTCTGTCTCTTGGTCTCAAGCTTGTAGCCCTGGGAACTCTCTAGAGTTCATTGATCACTGCTCCCAGCCAGCTAGCTACAAAAGCTCTTAGACAGAAAGCTCTTATGTTTTTTAAAATTTAATTTTCAAGATTTTTTCTTTTTTTATCATGAATTGGACAAATACACCAAATTTAACCTTTCCAGCCTAGTACAGTGCCTAGAATATGGTAGGTGCTTAATAAATTTTTGCTCATTTGACTAGACTTAACACTAAAAACCCAAGATCTTTTGTTCTCTAGCTATGCTCATCCTTGAGAAGTTGAGTTTTTGAACTTAAGTTTGAGATTTTATAATTATCCTTATTAAATTTATAATTTGAACCCAAGTTTGAGACTTTATAATTATCTCTATTCAATTTCATGTTGTCACATCTGGCCCATGCTTTTTGAATCAGTCAAAGCCCTTGTAAGTCTTGATTCTGGCATAAAATATATTAGCTACTTTGGTGTCACCTGCACATTTAGTATGTATCTTGTGCAATTAATTTTTTTAAATAGTCAGCAGCATTGGAACCAAGCACAGATTCTTGGGACACTCAACTGAAAGCCTCCTTCCAAATTTATGTTGAACTCTTAATGACTGGTCTGTATCTGGTCTACATCTCTCTCCATGTTTTTCTACAAGAATGATATGAGATATTAAAGTATCTCAAATGCTTTACTAAAATCTAAGTAAAATGCATCTATAGCATTACTTTGATCTACCAGGTTTTTTATCCTTTTTTAAAAAAGGGAAAAGATAAGTCTGGCACAGTCTGCTTTTAATGAAGCTGGGCTAGTTAAATCATCCCTCCCCTTGTTGGATTTTTACTATCTCTTTTTTTGGGGGGGGGTAGGGCAGTTGGGGTTAAGTGACTTGCCCAAGGTCACACAGCTAGTATATGTGTCAAGTGTCTGAGGCTGGATTTGAACTCAGGTCTTCCTGACTGTAGGGCTGGGGCTCTGATCACTGTGCCACCTAGCTGCCCCTTTACTATCTCTAATGATTCATTCTAGAATTTTGCCATCAATCAAATTCAAGCTCATTGAGTCTATTTGAATTTTATTTAAATTAATTTAGTAATTTTTAAAAACATTTTTAAATAAAAATAGCATTTAAAAAAATTTTTATTCTAGTCAGGATGTAGAATGTGAAGCCTCAGGGCCCTTCTCTAAACCTATGGTCTGAAAAGATGGGTGTTGACTCTGTCTGTGGCTATAATCACTCAACAAAGTGATGTATTGCTTTTATATATCAGGTTTGCAGACTGCATTCTCTTCTCCATTTTGATAAGTGGGGTACATTTGTCCCCCATCCCTGCAGTACCTCTCTGATTTTCCATATCTTTTGACTGTCGCTGACAGTGGCTCAGCAACCCCATCCTCCAGTTTTTTTCAGTACCGGAGGACAGAGTTGATTTGGTTCAGATGACTTAAATCTATCAAGAACCACTCAATGCTTTCCTTCCTTTTCTTTGCTATGAACTCCCTTATAGCCATTTTCAATCTGTCCCTTCCACGTGCAGTTTATTTTTCTTGAAAGAGATATTGGTAGCAAACTAAAAGCTGAGCACCTGACCCCTATCTCTGTTGTCATCATCCTGGCCACCCCAAGAAACCAGCCCCAAGTGTCCTAGTCCCTTCTTTGTTTCTCTTCTTTCTTGTAATAAAGAAAAAAAAAAGGCAAATTCTTTTTTTGTTGTCGTTCTCAGTTTTCCTCAACATTTTGGCTCACTGTGAGCTGTAGGGCTCCTGAACTATTCTTATATAAAGTGTGCCATATTTATATATTCATCCACTATTACCTATCCTTACTTTTATCTTCTATACACATCTTTAAATTTCTAATTTTAAAAATAATTTTTACTCCAAATTTAAACGCCAAAAAATTTGAACACTTTCATATATCTATATGTGTGTATACATATATATACACACACATATATATCAGAACACAAGAGGATTGTATATGAAACTATTAGCCACCATTTCACACAACTTGATTTTTTAAAAATTATATCATGCCTTTCACCTGTTATTTTCAGAACTGCCCTGATTATCTGTGTTTTCTGCTAAACTTTCTTCTTTGCATTTTAAAAAACGTTCTGATAGCCCTCTTTTTCATGGCATTGCTATGGCTTATCTCCTTTCTTCTCTAAACATCTCCACCAGATTAAAACATTGCAGGGAAGTGGGGGAACCTTATAACAGATAAACACGGTTAAGCAAAATAAAAGATAATCTCATAAACCTAGTAATTTTTCACACCTGGAAGAAAAATATATCCTAGAGGTACTGTTTTGCTAATTGCTTACATCTATGTTTAATAGCTCATTAATAATATTTTCATTTACTTTATTTTTAAAAGGTGAAAGCAGAAGTAGGAGATGTTAGCATCTTAGTGAATAATGCAGGTGTAGTCTACACGGCAGATTTATTTGCTACTCAAGACCCTCAGATCGAAAAAACATTTGAAGTCAATGTTTTGGCTCACTTCTGGGTAAGTACAATTTATTTTATAAAATCATTTCATTTGAAATTGTCTGAAGGCCAGTCTTACATGGACATTTTCGAAAGAGAACAGAATCTCCTCAAGACTAAATATCAGGGCTGAGTACGTAGTCAGGCTTCCCTTTCATTCAATACAGGCACACTTTAGGAGTTCAGTATATTCCAGGCAATATGTGCTAGCTACTTAATGGTCAGTTTCTGTAGGGACTGGAGAGATGAAAACAAGAGTAAAGAGTCCCTATCCCCAAAAACTCACATTTTATTGAAGTTTCCCTCCACCATACACACAGATGAATAAATACAAGTATAGCACAATCTTTGAGGTACTTATCTCAACTACCATTCTCATTGAGTCAGGGGCCCCCAGAACAAGGAGACCTACCTGTTCCTCTCAGGGTTCTAAGGGTAGCTTTTCTAGAGACCAGCTTTCTAGTACTGAGGCCCTACTAGTGTGCTTCCTTCTATGATGATCAGTTGAGAACCAATTTAGTCATTCAGCCTTAAGTAGCTTCCCTGCCCAGCTTGATGAATTTATTAGTTAGGCTATCAGTAACCAATAAATTGGGTCAGTGACCAAAGTCCCTGAGTGAGGGCTGAGTGGGTTTAAATCTGGGTGTGTCTTAAGTAGCTTTAAAAAATGACTATTTACTAAAGTAGTGTGGTAGAAGCAGATGTTACACAATATCCTCTTCCCCCTTTCTAGTCCCACCCCACCCCCAATAAACATAAATCTTTGGCACTCCCATAAGTACAGTCCAAACAAAAGTAGGCTCAGTTTTGGGCAACACATATAGCAAAAGAATGACTCATATTCCCTAACTCTTGTAAGTTCCCCTTAGACATGATGTGCTTTTTTCACTGGGCTCCATATGGAGCCAAGAATGCTGTCCTTGGCTCTGAAAACAGATGATGCTTTCAGCTGATGAGTATGCCACTAGGAAACCAATGGGAAGATGGGAACTCCAAAATTCTTAATACCCTTCAAATCTTATAAGATTCTCCTGCAGCCAAAAAGCAGGGGGTAGAAGTAGAGGTCAGGGTAGGGAGGAAAGTTGAAAAAAAAAAAAAAAAGGAAATAAGCATTTTTAAAGATCCATTATGTGCCAGGCACTGCGGTAAGCACTTTACAAATATTATCTCCATTTTACAGATGGAAACTGAAACAGAGGTTAAATGACTTGCCCAGGAGTACATATCTAGTATATGTCTGAGGCAGATTTGAACTCAGGTCTTCCTGCCTCCAATGCTACTACATGCAAAGAGGGGTGGGGGAATCCAAGTAAGGATACCTAAGCCAGGGCTAGAGCTGAGGCTGCTTCTCCTCATGGGTTTTACCAGAACACCGTGCTTGCTCCAATCTCTCAAATAACTCTGGTTCTCAGCCAGTTTGATATTTCTATAGATGACCTATAAGGTATGACCAACTTTCCTCAGCTATTCTCAACCTGATTCCTGCATAATTTAAGTTCCAATGCCTATGACTGATTGTTTGATTAAAACCCAAACTCATGACTGAGATATAGTCACCTCGTTAGGGTATCTTAAGATAAGTAATTAGGGTATCTTAAGATATTAGGGCAAGTGAGATGACTTTATTTAATTAATTAACTCCACCTTTTTACAAAATATATGAAAGCTAGATACAATCTTTTTGGAGAGGGAGTATTAATAACTGAGAGGATAAGGAAAGGCTTCTTATACAAGGTAGCACCTGAGAAAAGTAGTAGAGAAACTAGAGATTTCAAGAAATGTGGGCACAGCAGCAAAGTAGTTAGTAATGCATATTTGTTACTGTCATTTCTATTGATTAAGGCATATCTATTTCTGATGTTCACCTTTGGGGGATGAGAACTTTATCTTCTGTATTCTTGGTAGCTATGGCAGCCAACGAGGAGAAGGATGCAGCATCTGCAGAGGCCAGGCTCTTGGGTGATTATTTAAAGGACAGAAGTGGGGAGGGAGCTGCTATTCCTGGGGTATGTAGGTGGCAGTTGGTGATGGTTGGGATAGCAGCCTCATCTCAACAAGTTTTGTTTTCCCAGATGATAGCTGTGGGGGTAAAGCTGGTAGTGTAGGGCCTCCATTCCCAGGGCTCTTGGGTTCAGGACCTTGGGCTATCTCTATTGAAACATGAGGTAGATAGTAATTGAAATGATAGGTTGGTTTCACATTCCTGGAAGAAGGGGTGCGCCATGCCCCTTCTCTCTTCCTCAGAACAGCTTACTCCTTCAGTTAGGCTGGCTTATCTAGAACTGACTAATTCAGAGGCAGGATTTTAATCTGCCTTGTAGATTGTAGATGTAGGAGTTTCTACATCAACAATCATCTATGCTGATAAAATCAGAACCTTTCACATATTTATATTGCAAATTTTATTTATATATATATATAATTTAAAATTATATTGCAAATTTTAAAAGTTTTATCATTGCTTTTTATTTTAAAAGATGTCAGTTTTCCAGTACTAAAATTCTTCATTGAAATTCTTCAGCATTTATTGCCCTTTATTGTTATTCTTTGTATTATTATGATTATCATTGTATATTCTCTTGATACTGCTTTTTTCTCTATGTATCTATGTATCAAGCCATATAAATCTTCTCATATTTCCTATATTTCTCACTTTTTATAGCACTGTGATAGTCCATTATATTCATAATCCACAATTTTTCCAGCCATTCCCCAATCAATGGGTACCTATTTTGCTTCCAATTTTTTTATCTTATATGTTCTTGTGAATTGGTGAATTTTTTAATGTGAAGAAGTACAGACAGGATGAGCATGCTCTGTACTCCATCTCTATTAACTGGTTGTTGTTGTTGTTGTTCAGTCATTCAATTGTGTCCATCTCTTTTGTCCCCGTGGACCATAATACACCAATACTATCCTTGAGATTTTTTTGGCAAAGATACTGGAGTGGTGTGGATTGAGTCAAATAGAAATAAAGTGACTTGCCTGGGGTCACACAACTAATAAATATCTGAGGCCAGGTTTGAACTCTAGGTCTTCCTGACTCCTACCCCAGCACTTTATCCACTGAGTGACCTCCTGGTCAACTATTTGTTAGTAATTTAGAGTTTTTTATACTATTTAGCATAATTTATTTTTTCATGTGGTTGTTGATAGCTTATATGCCTTTCTTAGAAAACTACTGTTCATGCTTTGATTATTTATTTAATAAAGAATGGCTACTCATTTTATAAATTTGAATAGGTTCCTTATAAATCTTGAATGAGACTATAAGCAGCAAAACTTACTGCAATGATTTTCCCCAGTTATCTGTTTCCCTTCTAATTGTAATTACGTTCTATTTGTTTGCACAAAACTTTTTAAATCTTATAAACAAAATTGATTATCTTATGTCCCCAGATATTTTTATTATTTAAATTTTTATCTTTTGTTTTTAATATCACCAGCATTTCCCAAAAAGAGAGTCAGTTATCCTTTCTAACAGAGCAAAAAAGAGGAAGAAATAACAATTTAGCAAAATTAACGAACACATCAACCGTTGGGTACAGTGTCCAACACCCATAATAGTCACCTGCACCTGCAAAGAAGGGAAAGCATAGCATTCCTGTATCTCTTCTTTGGGGCTCAGCTTACTTATTTTATTTTCACAGTATTTATTTTTGAGTTCTTTGTTTTGGCTCTTTCCATTTGGACTGTTGTAGTCATATTGTTGTCCTGGTTCTTCATATTTCATTTTGCATACTTTGTTCACCCAAGTCTCCCCGTGCCACTCTGCATTCTTCATATTCATCATTTTTTGTAGCACATTGATATCCCATTTCACTTATATACCGTAATTTCTTTAGTTATTCTTCAATCAATTGGTATCTACTTTGTTTCTTTGTTACTGCTAAGAGTTCTGTCATAAATATTTTGGTATATGTGACTCTTCTTTTTCTCATTAGATCTTTTTGCACAAACTATGGCCTCTCTAGCTTGTACTTTCAAAGTCGATTTTTTGAACCTAAATATAAGATGCTAGGTTTACTTTTTAATACCCCTTTACTCACCACTCTCTGATAGTGCCACAGTTAGTTAAGCTTTACTAAAAAGAAATATTTGAAATTTTAAAAATAATTTCAATGACAATTCTAGGTAGGTCTATTTTTACATGACGAAATTGAAGTCCAGAGAAGGGAAATCAAAGTTAGGGGTAGAGGCAGGATAGATGCTCAGAATTTTTTTTACATTGTTTAATTTTTCCCACAAGATTTTATGTTGCTTAATTTTTCACGTGAGATTTTCTTATGTTGTTTAATTTTTTTACACTACACAGGCTAACCAAGTCTAACCAAGCTTTAGCATTCATTTTTATTTAACAATGTTTCATCTTATAAAATTATGAAAATAGTAAATTTTTAAATCTCTCAGAGCATGTTGTGAATAGATAATAACATCTTTTTTTTTCCTTTTTAAAAAAAATTGACAAAACTATTTCAAGACTACAAAAGCATTCCTCCCTGCAATGTTGAAGAACAATCATGGCCATATTGTTACAGTGGCTTCAGCGGCAGGACATACGGTGGTCCCCTTCTTATTGGCTTATTGGTATGTTAGTAACTTAGTTTTCTCATTTTTGTTTTGTTTCTTGTTTACTGCATGTTGTTTCCCCAATTAGTTAACAAACAGTATCTTTACTGTTAATGGTTATGAGATAGCTAACTTAAAGAAGTAACAATCACATGAAGTCATTTTTTTCATGGGTATTATGTACATATAAACCTGGTTTCCCTAGGAGAATCCTAGTGATATGTAAAAGGGAAATAATGCACTTCCAAATCAGTCAGATCTCATAATATTTCTCATCCCTTGCAACATGGACAAATCACAAGAGGCAGATGGATGCTTATGCCATAAACATGGTTCCTTGCTCCCAAGAAAGTCCTAATGAAGTGAGCCGTTGAGTAAACATGTGGGGTGCAGATTGTGGATCTCCTGCATTCCATTGTATACCACTGCAGGGAAGTATTCAAGACTAGAAGTGGTGAATGCGCATCCATTCATTGGGGCTAGCATAGTAGGGTCTCCCTGCTACCTTGAATGACAAGGCCATCTCTCTATGTTCTCTCTAGCTACACTATGGTTGTTAGAAATAAAAGAATAACCAAATATAAGGCTATGGAATAGGCTCATGCTCCCTGCCTTCCCTTTGTTGCAGGCACTAACATTCTGACTCAATGGCGGGAATTGAAAACTGCAGGAGGCTTGCTAATAGAGTAGGAGGTACACATTCCCTAAGCCAACCCAACCTCCTTTGCTAAGGAGGCACTTCCAATTATAATCTGAAAATACTCTGAAGTTTTGATCAAGTTCTGACCTACTTGAATCGACCTTCAGTCTGCTGAAACAAAGACACAGAGATTAAGGAAGGGCTACTGGAAGAGAAAAAGTTATAACTTGGTCACTGGCTGAAGTGTACAATCCTCTTACCTTCTAAACCTACTCCAGTGAGCTACTTACATGGAAGAGGTCCCAAGTTTGGAATTAGTGAGCCTGTGTTAAGCCCCTTTTGATAGGTGCTCTGTATCCCCTCCCTGACCACTGGTGATTCAGCCTAGGATATCGCCTTGAACAAAATAAAATCAAGACTAAATATTTTCATTATCATCCCAAATGGATAGCAATGCTTTTCCTGTGTTTCTTTTTGCCATTATCTTATACTGTGGGATTTGCTTCTAGCAGGGCTTTGAAGACTGAGAAGCATCATTTCCACATTTCTTCTAAGTAAATACCTACACACAAAAAAGACATCTAATCCTAGACCTTTGGAAGCACCACTTTAAGCTTTAATCTCCAAAGTATTTTATAACAATAGAATGTTCCTATGGTTATACCATTCTTTGCTTCCTACCTTCCTTGGTATTTCAAGAGCCATGATTCTATCATTGTAGATACTCCTACTGATGGGAGATCATAATTTCCTCATATCTTAATAGACAATTTCATGAGTTGATATGGTTGAACAAATCATAACCTAGTAGCTGAACATACCTAGGGTCCCAGATGGTTTGTCACTGCGCCTATATTCAGTGCTTTACTACCAGGGCAAGGCTTTCCAGAAACTACATTCTACTAACAGTTTTTGAGAACCTAGGATCACTAACAAGTCATCAGCATTAATGGAAGCCAAGTTTAGTGAATATACTGGAGTAAAATGAGCAAAATGCTATTATAGTAACTTCCTCTTACAATTATAATATGACCCTAGGTCATCATTAGGGCAGTGATGCCTTTGTCATAGAACCTAGCTATAATTCTATGAGATTTATCTGTGACTTAAGTCTCATTATCATTGTGTTTTAAGCAACTCAACTAATGAGCCACATCTTAGATGTCTTTTTTCTTTGAGGGGGAAAAGTAGGGTAATTGGGGGTTAAGTGACTTACCCAGGGTCACCTAGCAAGTACATGTGTCAAGTGTCCAAGGCCAGATTTGAACTCAGGTCCTTCTGATTCCAGGGCGGGTGCTCTACTCACTGCACCACCTAGCTGCCCCCTGGCTATAGTTCTGATCTTCAAAACATCTGCCTTAGTAAATTGTTTTCATTGTACTCTTTAAAGTAATATTTAAATAGTTCGTCCACAGAGTCTTATTATGTTGCTTCTTCATAACATCAAGGTGACCTTGGGTTCTAGAAGGCTCCCAGGAGAAAACAGGTTCATTTAAAGTCTACCATGCTTGAAAGGTTGGTAAAGCATAGTCCTGCCAACAAACACCATCTGCTTTCCAAGTCCTAACCTAGTTAAGTATGAGAGACTGATCAACAGGATGATAGTCACATGGTAATGAATTCTTCGGCCATAAAACAAATAAAATTATGAAATGGCCCTCAGTCTTATGAGCAGCTCCATGGAGTTTTTAAAGCATCTATGAACATTGATTTAACTGCTGGTACTATAAATCTAAGATTCGTGTCCAGTGATCAGATATACTAGTACACAGTTGATGTTCATCTTGATATTATGAGTATAACTGAAACAAAGGACAAAAAGAAATTGATTGCTGAATAAAAGGATAACTCACAGTTCTTCCTGGGACAGACAAATAAAGGAGCTAATTCTGTCATGAGGCCAAAGTAAGCAAAAGCATCATTTCATGAAATTATTGATTCTCTTGTATTGCAGTACTCATAAGAGGATCTTAAAGTCATAGATTTAGAGCTGGAAGGGATCATAGAGAAATTAAGAAACTTGTCCAGTATCACACAGCCAATAAGCAGTTGATACAGGATCTGAACCCAGGTCTGCCCGATGTCATATCCAGTACTCTGTAAACCATGTATACCTCTAGACAAATAGCTCTCAAGTCAAATCATTCAACAAGTATTTATTAAGTAATTATTATGTGTCAGGCATTATGCTAAGTACTGGGGACATAAAGACAAAAGTGAAACTGTTTCTGCCCTTAAAGAATTTGCATTCTGGCCGAAGAGATGATGTGCACTTGTACATCCAACATACAGCAAGACACAGACTTAGTCAGACAGGAGGTAATGTTGAAGGGGAAGGCATAGGCATCTGGAAAGACCAGGAAAACCTTCCTCTAGAAGGTGGCCCTTGAGTTGAATCTTGAAGGAAGCAGACTCTGGGAGGCAAAGAGTTAAAGGCACTCTTTCAGGCATGGGAGTTGGCCAGTGAACAACACATGGAGACTCATGTCTGGCCAGTTGGCCAGAAACAAGACACAGAGACTCCTGTTGGTGCCATCAAGTTCTTATGGCTATACCATGGAGTACAGGAAGGGAAGTAGTGTGTAAGAAGACTGGACAGGTACAAAATGGCCAAGCTATGAAGAATTTTAAGTGCTAAACAGAAGAGTTTAAATTAATCCAAAAATACCAACTCATATCATACCTGGAGCTTATGTGCTGACATTTATTGAAGATAATGATGAGGTCGAGAAATTCTGTGAAGGAGTCACTGCCCTCCAAATTAAATCAACGTTGATATTTGAGGGTTCAGATGCAAAAATGATCACAGGGAAAGACAGAAGCCTCATATTTTCATATGATGAATACATCTTCAAGAAGACAAGCAACCAAGACAAGTACTAAGTAACATAACTCAGAATGAATCTGATTATATTCTAACACAACAGGTAGTTACCGATGTGGCAGTCATTTTTTATGCTTCATTTAGTATTTTATTTTTCCACAGTTACATGTAAAACAATTTTTAACATTCATTTTTAAAACTTTGAGTTCCAAATTCTCTCCCTTCCTCCCCACTCCCCCTGCCACTGAGAAGGCAAGCAATTCGATATGTTATTACATGTGTAGTCATGCAAAAACATATCCATAATAGTCATGTTGTGAAAGAAAACATAGACAAAAGAAACCTCAAGAAAAATAAAGAAAGCAAAACATAAATGCTTTAATCTCTGTTCAGATACCATCAGTTCTTTCTCTGGGGATGGATAGCATTTTTCCTTATAAGTCCTTCAGAGTTGTTTTAGATTCTTGTGTTGCTGAGAATAGCTAAGGCATTCACAGCTGATCATCTTACAATATTGCTGTTACTTTGTACACAGTGCGTTTCACTTTGCATCAGCCCATGCAAGTCTTTCAGGTTTTTCTGAAAACATCCTGCTCATCATTTCTTACAGTACAATAGTATTCCATAATCATATACCACAACTTGTTCAGCCATTCCCCAGTCCATGGACAACCCTCGATTTCTAATTCTTTGTGGCAGTCATTTTTTAAAAAGCTGTTTAAATAGCCAATCAAAGAGGAAGATAAAAAGATAAAAAATCAACATCAAATTAAAAGGATAAAAATTATATATTACATGCAGTTGAGTCACCAACATAACTAGTTTAAACAAGCTGTTGATGCCATAAGCAAAAAAAAAAAGAGAAATGGATAAAGCAACATACTTCAATACAGAGTATCATTTTCTCCTACAGAAGTTTAGCAGATGGAAATCAATCACCACATTGAGGAGACCAAAAGAGCTTGGAAACTGCCTCATCCAGAAAATACTGCTTATGAAGCAAAGAGATATTTCATCCACACATTGATTTAGAATATAATCTCATTTGTAAAATCTGACAGAGAAGAAAGATAGATGACTATGTGAAGTATCATCTCTTTTTTGGAGACAGTCATGGTTAAGTGACTTGCCCAGGGTCACACAGCTAATAAGTAAGGTCAGATTTGAACTCAGGTCCTCCTGGGTGCTCTATCTACTGCACCACCTAGCTGCTTTTAGTATCATCTCATAAAACAGAAACAGTGCAAGGAAGAACAAGTTTGTAGAAAGCTTGTGAAAGATTCAACTTAACCAGATCATCTCAAGGTCATTTAAGGATGAAATTGGAAAGACAATGAACAGATGAAAATGGAAAAGATTTTTTGTAACAAACAATGAATCCTCAACATTTGTGCTCTAATATCACAATGCTATCTATATCCATGATATGCTTTATGAGGAAGTAGAAATAATACTCAAGAAAATGGAGATAAATTGAAGAGCGGTTGAACTAGACCAGTTACGCAAAAAAGAGGTGAAACAATTTTGACCCAGTAAATATCAAAGGATCAATTCTCAAAATGACTGAAATATGTCAAGATAATAAATATTTGGAAAAAATCATCGATCTTATTATTACTCAAAAAAAGTGGATGAGAAAATTCAAATATCTAATCAACGCATAGTCCTATTTTCCCATCTCTATAAAATTTTTGTGAAAATTGTTGAATACATTCTTAATGAACATTTGAAAAAGGAACCCACTGAACATTTGAGAAGGATTTTGTGGATGATATTCCATAGTACACCATGTTGTACAGTTGCACAATTGATTCAAAAAGTGTCATTGATTATTAACTATTTGATTCAGTGGCGCAAAATACTGCCCTTAAACAAATGGTTCTCCTTCAACAAAATGTCTCCTATAAAAAACAAAATAATGTAAAAATGTCTTTAACTCTATACAAGACAAAAACAACTTACAAACAAAATAATTTTATTCTGCCATTTTTGATTCTTTATATCAAGCAAGGCATAAAATAGGTATTTGCTATTGTCATGGGAGATATCTAATGAAGACCACAAATAGAGGTGGTGAAGTTTTCCAGATGTTTTTATTTGTGGGTGATATTATCCTAGTTATATCAAGTGAAAAAAATGTTGCAGAGGTTCCTAAATGAGATCCATAGTTGCTGGAAAGTTTAGCCTAATTATTCACACAGGAAAACTTAATTGGATAAAGAATGCCTACTGTCCAGATTGGGTGGATTGCCCTTATAACTAGTCTTTATGGACCATATTTCTTGAAGAAATACTTCAGTTGGACAAAGAGCCTGGCTCAGAATTAAGCAAAGGAAGATGAGGTGATATGGCCTTTGCTATTTTTTCAAGACTGAAATAAATTAGATTCTCCTTGAAATAAAGGTTGATCTTTTGAGCATTGGTATTCTTACAGTGATATTATTTGGCTGTGTATCATGGAATATCATAATCTGTGAAGATTATACATACATTATACATTAAACATTAGTCATACAATGGGCACCATCAAAGACTGTATTGATGAAATGGCACAAACTACACGTTAGGGAGATGTATGATCCAAAAAGGAGATATGCTAGTCATGTACAAAGAGGGACAGAGAACCCATGAACAGTGCTTGGGCCCCAGTGATATTCTGACAGGGTCAGAATATCCAGAGGAAAATCACTGGTCCTAGAGGTGACTGCCTTGTAGAGATTTATGGGAGGGTGCAGACAAAATTTGCATAAAATAAAAAGGTATAGATGTTATGATTTGTGCCACTGAAGAGACTATACATGATTGTGAGTTTTAAAAGGGCATGAATTGACACAGAAGTGGATGTGGGAGACTTGTCAAAGTTAAAATTGTTTATTTTATGACTTTTCCTCATCAGTTCGAGCAAATTTGCTGCTGTTGGATTTCACAGAGCTCTTACTGCAGAAATTCATGCCTTAGGAAAATATGGAATCAAAACATCATGCCTCTGCCCTAATTTCATAAACACTGGCTTCATCAAAAATCCAAGTGCCAGGTAGGTGTAAACTCAGAGGAGGTAAGAAAAAAGAAACTGGAAGTTGCTATGACCATCAGCTTCATGGATAACATAACATCTAAGGCAAACTTTAGAGAAACTTGCCCAAAGGTTTTGGAACACAGATGACATGGGCAGAAAAAAGCTTGGAAATAGATAGCATGTGACAGTTTAATTTATTTACCATATCTTTTTTCCCCATTAGAACATGGAAGTCCACACCACACATGAGTTCCAAGCTGAATACCTTCTTTCATCTATGTACATAGCAGGTGTGCGAACTAATTTCCAAGTCCCGTTCATTCCTTACATCCTTTCTCAGTTCTTAGCAATTTGGGTCAAATATTTCTCAAGCAAAGAAACAAAATGTTTGACCTTATCAGAGATAGGGCAAGCTCTATCTGGAAGACACCATTATCACAACCAACCCTAAAGGGAGATGGGTGAGGGAGTGAAGAGATGCTTACCAGGAGTCCAGAAAAAGACTGAAGCAGTTGTAACAACGACAGCAACAATAATAACATGGCATGCTTGTGGCATCATTTGTATAGTGCTTTAAGGTTTGTAAAGTGTTTATATATATATATATATGTATATATATATATATATAAAACCTCATTTAATCCTCAGGTACCACCCATAGTGATCTGAAAGCCCCGTGGAAACAGAAGGATAGGGAACGGACTGTGAAAGAGACTAGTTAAAACTCACCTATGTTGAGTAAGGAGAGTCCTGTCTAAAGACCTCCTGCTTGAGCCCTCTAACACATCTTTTAAATACATTTTTTACAGCTTAGCCTCAGACTAGTCCTGACCATAATCATTTCTTTTTCATATTTTCCAATAATTATAGACTCTCATAACTTGCTTCAGCCAAAGTTCCATCTCTGATATAGAATAATGGCATACAATCCAACCATATGATACAAAGTATAGAACTGTACTGTAATAAAATTATATAAAATATCTTAGCTCGTATTTACTTAATAGAAAATATGTTACAAGTCTTTAAAATAGAGACCAGTGCCTACATTAATCGACTGTCTTTTCTTCTTTTCCTCCTAACTCTAAAGAAAATTCTATGAGCTCTCCCTTTTCTCTACCCAGGTATGCAGTTTGGACTAAGTTTAGTCTTGAGAAATTTTGCTTCTAATAGATGGGGTAGGGGAGGAGAAGGTGCAATTCTTTCTCCCTCTCTCTCCCTCCCTCCCTCCCTTTCTCTCTCTCTCTCTCTCTCTCACAATTGGGGTTAAGTGACTTGTCCAGGGTCACACAGTAAGTGTCAAATGTCTGAGATTAGATTTGAATTCAGGTCCTCCTGACTCCAGGGCTGGTGCTCTATCCACTGCACCACCTAGCTATCCCTTATTCTCCTATTCTTAGACTTGTTAAATCTACAGCCCAGTGCCCCAAGATAAAAAAAAATTATTCATAGCTTAAGTTATGGCTTAAAAAGAGGGACTAAAAAGATACTCAGTTGTACAATGTTAATCAGGTATGGGATAGATAATAGGTAATTCTTTTGTGTAGAGATGCAAAAGATATGCTAAACATAGGATAACAGATTTAGAACTGTAAAGAATTTTAGAGGGGGACAAGACCAACCCTCTCATTGTAGAGATTAAGAAAGTGAGGCACAGAGAGGTTGGTGTCAGAGATACGATCTGAGTTTAGGTCATACTGACTCCAAGTCCAGGACTATCCACGAGGCCACAAAAATCACTCACACCAAGAATTATCAGAACAACTTAAAATAATATTCAGCAACAACTTGTAACTAATTTTATAATCTAGGGAGAGGCTGATACATAAACATCACCAGAACAAGGAGCAGGCTTTTAATATTTTTTAATCAGGAATTTTACATTTTGCCTTGACTTTTTCACTATTCAATTCCTGGTCAATATCTACACATGAAGTTACCAGATTTGGACCTATCCTCTCCAAAAATGCTGCAGAAATTGTTGGGAATTCTTTTTTCTTGCTTCCGTTGATGGGACCTATGAACCTCTGGAACTCACAAAGTCATCCCAAGCCTGAACATATCCATCTTAGGATAGTCATTCACCCATTAGAATGTGAGGCCCTTTGAGAGAAAAGGCTGTTTCTGTCTTTTCCCAGTGCTTACTTAACACAATACATGGCATACAGTAAGCACTTAATAAATGCTTGTTTATTGATCTGATATCAAGACAAAAATGGAAAAGGTGGGCAAGGACCCAGGTATAGGCTTGCCTAGTTGTGAGTCCCTCAGCACTAACTGTCATGTGCGCATGGTCAACATGATGCTGGAATGCAGAAAGACAGGCCTTTCCCTATCCATCCTTGGAAGTCCTGTAGTTACGTGATGCCCTCTAAAGAGTCAAGAAAGAGAGAACTATTGGATAGAGATTGTCCTGAGCCATAGAGAGGTTAATAACTTACCTCTTAAGGTCACTTAGCTGATAAGTCGCAGAGGCAGAATTTGAATGCAGGCCTTCCTGACTCCAAGTCTACAAGTCCATCCATTGTGCTACACTACTTCTTATGGCAAATACACACACATATGTACGTGTGTATGTATACCATCATATATATACACTATATGTACATACACACTACGTATACCTATATATGTATAGTGTGTGAAATATATAATATGTTTGTATTGAAAACTGTGGTTTGGAATTAAGGCAAGAAAGAAACTGTCATAATTAAAAGAACCCACAACTCACAATTTAAAATTAGAAAAACTTAATTGCTCTTATAAGCCAAGATGGGGAGAGATACTAGTTGGCTAAGAGAACAAGCCTATAAACCCAGTAGGGTCTCCTCATATAGACAATTTCTAGCTAAAACACAAAGAAGAAAATGGAGAAGTAACTATCAAAACAGTTATACTAAATTACAAATTATTGCAACATAAAAAGTAACTGAAGTCAAGAAATTGTTTCAGCCAGGAAACACTTGATTTCTTTGCCAAGAAGAGATACGTGAGAGTCAAGAGAAGCATCAGTTTAAAGTCATGATCATTTACAATTATTACAGGGAAAGTCAAATGGAAAGTTTTGAACAGTACTGTGTCGCAAGACCATGAAAAGCAATGGAAGAGAAAAACGTCTAAAGGAAACTTGGTATGAAGCCAGGCTAAGACAGATTAGCCCAAGATCAATTACAGATGAACCTGAAGAAAGAAAAAAGTATGTATGAAATGGGACGTATTTGCCAGTGTTCCCATAGCGATCTACGTTATCTTCATGAATAATGGTGGAATCCTCTTATTCATGCTCCACTACAGAGTCCCCAATGTACCATAGAAAATGACAATTATGAAGATCAACAGCAGGGTCCAATTAAATAAGGATGGAAAAAAACCCATGTTGGAGGCATCAAAATGGAATTCAGAGGTTTATTTTCAAAGTGTCTCAAAGATGGGAAAAATCCAGAAGAATTGGAAAAATAATAGACAATATGTCCGCTAGTTTAGTCTGGAATTTCAGAGTCAGCAAGCACTTATTAAGTGTGTACTATGTGCCACGCAGCATGACGTGCCCACATCAGTGCTGTGCACCATGAGCAAAGCAGAACTGAAGTAGCTCGAAGGAAATGCGGGATGCCGCATTTAAAGAATTCACCCCAAATGTCAACATGGACTATTTGTGCCCGACCTATTGCAGAACATTCTGAGCTCATATTGATCTGATCAGCCACAGTCGGACACACTGTAACTTGACTCTAACATAACGATATAATTTTGGTCCTCTTGGAGAACAAAGGACAACAACCAACCAACTCTGTGCCAGGCTCTGTGCCAAGCACTGGGAATATAAATGCAAGCAGAAGAAAAGAGTTCTTGCCCTCAAGGAGTATACATTCCAATAAAGGAAGACCATACACACACACACACACACACACACACACACGCTCGCTCTCTCTCTCTCTCTCTCTCTTCCTCTCTCTCTCACTTGAATAGGGGTCAGAGATGAATTCTGGATAAATCCAGAAATCCATGAACTCTCTAACAAGTTAGCACTGCCCCCATAGAAAGAGGTAGAGCTGAATGATAGAGCATTGCAGACTCTCAGAGAACCATAGAGAAAACAGCCCTAACTTAGGATCTAATATCAAGTACAAACTAGCCCAGGGAGCTTGGGAGTCTCCGGGATATAGCTCTTTAGAAATACAAAAGAAGCTGAAAGTTGGAAAGTAGAAATGGGAAGGTACTCAGTAAAAGTCCAGAGAGCTGGGTGTGCAACCTGGAGACCTAGCCTAAACTCATTCTTAAAATGGAAGTTCTAGAAAGAATCAGCCAATGAGGGAGAAGAGAGGTTAGAGATGGAGAGTATTTCCAGTGGGGGAAGTCCAGGGGTGGAGCGAGCTTCCAGGGTGAAGAATTTTCTATGGCATTGTAGAGAAAGGCAGGAGCCTCACAACAAGCCTCACAAAGGTGAGATTTATTGATAATATCCAAACCATCTTAGTGGATTAAAGATATTGAGGATACATGTTTCCTGGCTGCTTCACCACCACCCATATCATGATATCGTGATATTGAGTTTGATTCTGAGAAATGAAACAGTATATACAGCAGTCCCATGTAACCATCCATATCCCAGGCCAGTTATATTGAGGCAGAGAAGAAAAGCTGGAGCTTTATAACAGTGCAACAATCTAGGGTAAGTAGATTCCTGAAACATTAAAGTAGACCAGTCATAAGTTGATGAGATAAAGGTAAATACAAGAGTTAGTTTTTTAAAAATAAAACATTTTGGTTTCAGAAGCAATGGACTTGTAATTATCCCATTCTTCAGCTGTCTTTCTCCACTGATGCTTAGATCAGCAGGTGCTTTGGGGCTGAGGAAGAAGAAAGAAGCTAGATACAGGATGGGATGTAAGATGTCTGTGACAGAGAGATGTGGAGACACAGGGGGGGCGGAGCCAAGATGGCGACTGGAAAGCAGTAACTGGCGTGAGCTCTCCTCCAAGTCCCTCCAAAAACCTATGAAAAAATGGCTCTGAACCAATTCTAGAACTACAGAATCCACAAAGGGGCAGAGGGAAGCAGGACTC
>CM053623.1:300003894-300061388 GCA_028646595.1 Phalanger gymnotis
AAGGATACACATGTGGATTATGTTGAATTGCTTGACTTCCTAGGGAGGGTGGAGGGGAAGGGAAGAGGGGAGAGAATTTGGAACTCAAGGTTTTAGTAAAACAGATGTTCAAAAGGAAAAAAAAAGGGAAAAAAAAAAGGACAGAGAGATGTGGAGCTCATACTTAGGGTCAGAGGGATGCCAGGAACAGTACTAGTGGTGGTAGGCTTCTTGCTGGTGACCAGCCACTGAGTCTGCCCCACTCTACTCCATGATAGATGAGTTGTAGCCAAAGTCAGAGGTTCCTGCCAGGATAAAACAAGCGGGACTAGGGTCATTACCCGTCCTGAGTCTCAGATCTGGAGTCTCTGCAAAATGTCTGTGTTTTCATATAAATATTGGTTGGGCTGTCTGAGTCAAAATCAAATGTGTACAGCTTTGCTCTCTTCGCAGGCAGTGCAACTAAACAAGGTCAGACTGTGGCTTTCCTGGAACTACTAAGTTGGAGAAAGCTTATGTATTGGCTACAGCCATGTTTAGAGGCAGCCAGGTGGTGAAATGGATAGAGTACTAGGCCTAGAGTCTGGAAAGTCTGAGTTCAAATGTGACCTTAAACACTTACTAGCTGTGTGGCCTCAGTTTCCTCAACTGTAAAAAGGAGATAATAACAACACCTACCTCACAAAATTAAATATAATAATATTTGTGTCAATATTATTTGGGCCAATGCCTGGCATAAGATAGGAGCTATGTAATTTCTTATTCCCTTCCCTAACATTCTAAGAGACTGACAGGTCAGCCAAAGATGTTTTATTACTAGGCATTGTTTCCTAGTTATTATATACTGTCTATTTTCTGATTAATTATATGCCAAGCACATGTGTTCGTGCCTGCTTTTATGGAGGGCCATTTCTATTATGAGCAGGATTTATCGAAATGTAACAGGTTCAGAGAAGGAGATGGGATTTATCAATGAACAAGGGTCAGAGATGAATTCTGGATAAATCCAGAAATCCATGAACTCTCTAACAAGTTAGCACTGCCGACATAGAAAAAGGTAGAGCTAAATGATAGAGCATTGCTAACTCTCAGAGAACCGTAGAAAGAACAGCCCTAACTTAGGATCTAATATCAAGTACAAACTAGCCCAGGGAGCTTGGGACTCTCCAGGATATAGATCTTTAGAGCTAAATGGGATTAATTGGCTGTCTGAGCCACCTGGCTGTTAAAGACTCATCAATCATTCTGTTTCCATCTACATGTCCTATATCCTTCCGCTGGGTAGAAGACCTAGTCATATTAGCAAGATTTCATCAGTATTATTGCCTGAAAATATAGAAACCAAGAAGATTTTAGCAACTGAAGATTAGATAAGGTTGTAGAGTTCGAAGGAAATAATACAACAGATCTCTCATCCACAACTCCTCCATGAAGATCTAGAATATGTACCAAACTGAGTCCTGATCAGGAAATCCAAGGAAAACATATCAAAATGCATCATTTTTAGCCGAGATTGGCATAGGGAGACCGACATTGAAGTCTGTATATACTAGGAATAAAGTACAGCCAAGAGCATATTATGTAGAGCTTTCTAGTGCTGGGATTAGACCTCCCTACTGGCTATACTCCAGGACAAGAAGAGGTCCATATTTGTCAAGGGGTCTGACCTTGTACAGGAACAGATTGTCAACTGGCTGCTCTGTAGCTCACTCCCCAATGCTGGGTCACAGATCTGGTACAGGGGAGAGGACCTGTAGCTATGGGTGGTGATCTAGGGCAGGTTGTGCCAGTGGGCCCTGAGCTAGGAGCTGAGTGTGAAGCAAGTACAGAAGAAGGCAGCATCTGTGTGACTCTGCTGCAGAAAGGGGCAGGGCAGGTCTCGCTTTGAGCTTCTGGCCCATTGCAAAGTCTGCAGTAGAATAACCAGGGCAGGAAACCCAGACCAAAGGGATCCTGTAGTTCCATCACTCTGAACCTGCAGAACTTTCCATCTGGCAGACAGTGGCTGTGTCCCCCAATAATCTACTAGGGTTCTAACCAGGAGAAAATTCACAATTGTGTTGCTCAGACCCAAACCCAGGTTGGGAATTTACAGAGCTCAGATCAGAAGAGAAGCTCTGTCTTCTCTGTGGATTAAACCAATTTAGAAGTACTAAAAGCTTGTGGATCCCTGGACTGAGTTGTTCCTGATAGAGCAACACCCAGAAACAAGAAGGCACAAAAAAGGACCAAGTATGATTCCTTCAGAGGTGCCTGTAACATGGCCCTAACACAGTCTAAAATCAAGAAGTAAAACTTGAAGAATGAGCAAATAGAAAAAAAGTCCCACCATTAAGTGTTATGGTAACAGAGATGTCCAAGACAAAATCCTAGGAGAACAGAATGATTCCAAAATTTCTGCAGGAAAAAGTCTTAAAAATGAACAGAGATTGAGCACAAGTTCACCTAGAATTTGTGAAAGAGATGAAGTTTTTAAAAAGTTAAAATGATGTCATAAATGAAATGAGAGTAAGAAGAAAGAATTGAAAAACAAATGAAAGAAGTAGGGGGAAAATTGAGGGTGGGGGAAATGAGAGCTATGGAAGAAAGAATTGGGAAGAAACTAATTTTGTGCCTCTTATTCCAAGAGGTACAAAATATAACTCGAGCAGCAACTTTCTCAAAAAGTAAAATGAGCCAAATAGAAGTTAATGACTCCAAGAGACAGCAAGAAATATTAAAACAAAGTCAGAAAATTGAAAAAATAGAAGGAAGTTTAAAGTATCTTATAACAAAATCACTGACCTGGAAAAAAAAGATCAAGTAAAAATAATTTAAGCCAAGACTACCTGAAAGCCATGAATAAAATAAAGAACCTAGACATCATATTTTAAAACATCACAGAAGAAAACTGCCTGTCTCTCCTAGAGTCAGAAGGCAAAAAGGAAATAGAAAAAACCCACTGGTCAGCTCTTGAAAGAAACTCCAAAATGAACTTCCAGGTCAAAGAAAAGGTACTGCAAGTAATTAGAAGAAAAAAAAAAGAATTCAAGTACCAAAGAATCTCAGTCAGAATCACAGAAGATTTAACGTCTACCATTTTAAAAGAGCAGAAAGTTTGGAATACAGTATTCAAGAAGGCAAGAGATAAAGGCTTACAATTGAAAATATTTTACCTAGCCAAACAGTATATTCTTAGATGGCAAAAAAATTGACCTCTAATGAAATAAAGGATGTCTAAGCATTGTAGATGAGAACAGAGCTGAATTGAAACTTTGAAATATGAACATAAGAGTCAAGAGAGAGAAAATTTTATGTAAACATTTTGTGTAAATTTTGTGTTCTATAAATATTTATGTAAATATTAGTGAGTAATCAAAAGGGGAAAAGCAAGGATGAACTTTTTACATTCTAATATGGGGAGATGATACATGTAAATTCTCAGAATCCTCTAATAATTGAGAATGATAGAGGGAGTCACATGAGACAGAGACCCTGTTAGTGGGTGTTGTTTGGGTTTTTTTTTTTGAAGGGGTGTTGATGATCTGAAAAGAAGAAAAGGAGTGGAAAAGGAAAACTGGAGGGAAAAGGAGACAAGGTGTTGGGAGTGAGAGAAAGTTATCCCAAATATACACAAACCATATGAACAAAGAGGAAGGGGTGAGGGAACAGTCTAACACTTGAACCTGGCTTTCATCTGAACTGGTCAAAGAGGAAGATGAATACAAACACATGGCTGAGGGCAGAAATACATTTCACTCAATTCAAGGGAAAGGGGAGAAGTAAGGGGTGGGCGAAATGGGAGTACAAGAGAGGGTAGATTAAAGTAAAGATTAGTCCTAAGCAAAACAAACTCTAACCACACAGAGTATTCAGTTTAAGAGAAAAGAAAAAAAGAGATAAGAACCTTTGATTGGTCTCTGGATGGGGAAAAGAAAAGAAGAGGAGGAGAGCAAAATCAGATTGTATCATATCTAGAACACAGGTGCTGAACACACTCCTCTTATACCAGCCTCAAAACAGCTATATAAATCCTAGCTATCATTATTATTAGACCCACTCGATAATTAAACCCACCCAATAGCCAAATAACAGACTAATGTAGACACTGAACAATAGTTTTAAATCAGGCGTTCGGGTTGCTGCAGCCTTACCTGTATAAGTATTACAAACATATGGAATAAGGAAATCTCAGAAATAATTCAGATTTGTGTGAAGGTATCTAACTTTCAATAAGGAATTTTTCTAATGAAATCTGAAATTGACCTGTGTATTGCATTGTTATTTATATTTTTAAGATATTTGGAATAATATGCCAGTGGTGTGTCTTCATTTTCCCTTGATTAGAGGAAGATATCTAGTTACTAAGTGATGACATGTTTGACTATGAGTGGAATCCCCCAAACATTCCATTCAAGCAAGTTGACTTTTTGATTGGTTTAGAGTCAGCCTATTATGGTAAAAACGGGCAATCTTGCTACACCATGACTAAGTGAGAAGATCCTAACATTGGGGCAGTGGTATGTTGAGACATGGCACCATTCTCTTTTGGGCACATTACTCACAGGTATGGATTACAGGCCAAACTTGGGAACATTAAATAGATTGAAGATATTTAGGAAGCTTAAAGATTACCTAATGTAGAACTAATCAAATTTTTTAATTTAAATTTCTAATTTCTTTATCCTAGCATATTACTTTAAAATTTTAATAGTCTTTCCCCTGATAAGGCTTTAAAAAGGTACCCTTGTGGTCTAGAATGTATTGGGGGTGGACATCAGACCAGGGCATCCAGGATTGGTGTCAGTGGTTGAAGGAGGAGGAAAAAGTCATTAGAAATTGTATGTAGCAAATCCTTGAACTCAGAGACCAAGAAAGGCCTAGTAGTCATCACCTTTTAGTTGGTGCCAAGCGAACAGGAAAAGTTTTTCAACTAGTGCAAGATGAAAGCCCTGAAACAGAAAGGTCAGTGATAATAAGACATATATATATATATATACACACACACACATACACACACACATATATACACATACATATATATACATGTATACACATATACACATGTGTATGTATACATATGTATGTATTTATTTAATATATTTAATAGTTCTCAAAAAGTTAAAGCAGAGTAAAATCCCAATGTATAGTAAATGAAATATAGAAATATAGTAAATGAAATATAGAAATCAAAATTTCTGTTGTTATTTCTATAACACAGTCTACATTTTTAGTTAATATTGGTATTTATTTTTATTATATTTGTCACCAAGTTAAGCCCAAAGTCTTAGTGAAATATGACTAGTTTTAAAGATTTCTTTTTAATTTCAGATTTCTACCTACACTGGAGCCAGAGGAAGTAGTAAACAAGCTTATGAAGGGCATACTAACTGAACAAAAAATGATTTTTGTTCCATCTTCCTTAAGTTTTGTAACACTGATGGAAAGGTAAGCATCCTTTATACTTGTGTCAGCATTAGAAATTAAAACTTAGGTGTTTATGTCAGATTTAAAATTAAATGTTTAGATAAAGCCTTATTTGTTTACATTAGAATTAAAGTACTAGAAATTAATAGGCTTAATAATGAACTTAATTTTCAGACATATACTTATGTTACCCATGGACCAGGGCCCTCCAAGGGCTCTGAGCATATTTGAATCTGATACTGAAGGCTAACCCCAAAGGAGTCAATACCTTTTTTTGGCTCATCACCCCAACCAGGTTCTCCATAGAATGACTCCTGTCTTGGTTGCCCCAGCCATGAGTAAAACCGACAGCTTTTTTGTGCTCTATCACAGAAATGTCTAAAATTCAAAGGATTCACTGGAGCCCATGAACAAATATAGAAATGTGAAGCTCCCAAATTGCCCATTAAAATACTTAAGATGCCCCCCAAAATACTTTGTAGGGCTGCTGACTAAATACTCCTCATTCACCTCATACCTCCACCATCTGAGCAACTTGAAGAGTAGTCAATGTCTAATACTAGTCCCTCATGGCACTGCTTTAGCTTATACCTATAGAGTGATCTTCTTTGGATGATCCTGTTCTCTGAAAATGCTGTTAAGGAAATCTCTCTCCCACAGGCCTGGGGTGGGGATAGGGGAGCAATTTTCAAATTCAGGAACTTTCAGTTTCTTGGAGACTCACAAACTTAGGTTTTTACCTACAAGGTTAAAACCCTAGGCTCAGGAGAATTCTATTATAAGGTATTGAAACTACAAGCAAATGTGATTGCATTGCCCATTGTCTGTCAGCAATCATTGAGAAGTTGCTAGAAGACTGTAGGTAGGAAGATTTAATCCCAATTTTCAAAAAGGGGATGGGGGGGGAGACTATCGAGGTTGCTGTGGAAAAATTATACAATTTTTGAACATATAGAAAAAGAAGATGTGATCCATAGGGGCCAGTTTAGGCTCACTATGAAGTAATTCCACTGTGCAATTGTGGGTGAGAGAAAAATGGATCTTCAATGAACTAGAGTACTTCCAAGTATTTCCAATGAAAAGAACAGAGTTGAATAAAAAACTTTAAAATATAAATACAAGTCCAGAGAAACATAAAAAGGTAAATATAACAAACATTCAGAAGAGACTTTATGAGGATGGACTGTTTGCATCCTTATGGAAGTGGGGATAATACAAGAGTTCCTTTAGAACCCTCATGTCATGAAGGGCTCAGAGGGAGTCACATGAGACAGAGGGCCTGAGAGTAGTTTTGTTATGTTTTGATGATGTCTTAAAAAGAAACAAAAGGAGGAGAGAAAAGCTACAGTGGGGAAAAGGGAGAGGAAGGATGAGGAACTTTTATTTAGGATGCATAGATAGAAGTCTATGCAAACAAGGAAGAGGTGGAGGGAATGTTACATGAATCATGCTTCCATCTCCAAAAAGTGTAGAAGACACACATGTAAGAGTTAGGTGTACAAGTACTTTCAACTCAACATGGAAATGAAAGATTAGAAAAGTGGGAAAGGGAGGACTAATAGGAAGGGTAATTCAGGGAGGAATTAGTAATAAGCAAAGCAACTCAAAGGGTTTCAGGTTTTTTTGAAAGGGTGGTAAAAAGGAAAGAAAGAAAGGATAATAAAGAAGGGGTAGGAAACAAAGAGAAAATAGTATGAGAATAGGATGGAGGGAAATACACAACTGTGAGTTCGAATGAGATTAACTCTCACATAAAACAAAAAAGTTAGGAAAAGATATTGCAAAGTAAAATGCAACAATATGTTGCTTAGAAGAAACATTTGAATCATAAAGATGTACACATAGTTAAAATAAGATGGTGTGGCAAAATTTATTATACCCTAACTAGACTCAGAAAACCCAGGGTAGCAAGCATGATTTCAAATAAGACAACAGCAAGACTAGATTTAATTAAAATAGGTAAGTGGGTATACTACATTTTGCTGAAAGGTACCATGGACAATGAATTAATTTTAATATTTAACATGTATATATTAATGAAATAGTATCTAAATACTTAAAGGAAAAGCTAAATGAGTTTTAGATAGAAATAGGAAAACTGTAATAGTAGAAGATTTTAATATACCTCTACCAGCAAAAGAAAAATATGCTACAACAATCATCAAAAAATTTTGACATTGGTTATAAAAATAGACTGGTCAGGGGAACAGATTAGGTATACAATGTACAAAAGCAAAGAAACATATTAACATAATGTTTGATAAACCTCAAAGTCCTAGTCAACGGTTAAGTACTCACTATTTGACAAAAACTGTTGTGAAAACTGAACAGCAGCCTGGCAGAAATTAGATTTAGAACAATACTTCACACCATATGCTAAGATAAACTCCAAATGGTTGGAGTGACCATTGACCCAGACACAAAAAATAACATCATAAACAAATTAGAAGAAAAAAAGAAATTATCTTCTGTGAATAGGGAGAAAATCCTTGACCAAAAAAAGTGATAGAATCATAGGAGATAAAATGGACAATTTGATTACATAAAATTTAAAAAGTCATACACAAAACTAATGTAGTTAAGATTAGAAGAGAAAGAATTAACTAGGAAAAAATATTTGCTTTAGGTTTCTCTGATAAAGGTCTCATTTCCCAAATATGTAGGAAACTGATTCAAAAAGAGTACGAGCCATTCTCTGAGTGATAAATGGTTGAAAGCTAGCAGCTCTCTTGGGAAGAAATCTAAGTTTTCTATAGCTATATGGGAAAATATCACAAATCACCAAAGTAATTCTGCCCTATGCCCATCAAATTAGCAAAACTGACAGAAGAAAAAGAAAATAACAAGTGTTGGAGGAACTGCAGGAAAACAGGCAGATTGATGCACTCACTGTTGGAGGAATGGATTAGTCCAGCCATTCTGAAAAGCATTCTGAAACTGACCCAAAGATACTAAACATGCCCTTTGACTCAAGGATTCTACTACTAGGCCTATACCCCAAAGAGATCAATGAAAGAAGAAAAGCACCAATGCATAAAAATATATATATATACATATATATATATATACATATGTATATATATGTATTTGTTGTTGTTGTGCCAAAGAACAGAAATCTAAGAGGCATGCCCATCACTTGGGGAATGACTGAATATATTTTGGTATATGACTATAAAGGAATACTTTTATGCTATAAGAAATGATCAAAGAGAGTTTCAGAGAAATCTGGGAAGACTTGTATGAAGTGGAAAGGTTCAAGATGAGAGTATCCTGTCAGAGGCATTACAAAGGGAATGTATGCCTTAGCTAGGGTGCAGGACTAGATGACCTCTGAGGTCACTACCAGTGTAATCAAAATCTCTTCATATCCATGTGCTGTTGAACTGATTCATCTACGTGTTTGACTTCTTTCTGAACAAATAAACGACCAGGTACTAATATGCATTTATATTTAGCATGCCACTTATTTGATCACTTTCTGGTGTGTTTAGGTATGAATTTCTTTTCAAGATTACTGTGTTCAGGGTCTAATGTTCTGATTTTAAAAAATTGAGTATGTTTGATAAGAGGCAGCACGGTGTAGCGGACAGTTCTCACCTTAGAGATAGGAAGATCTGGATTCAAAGGCTGCCCGTAATACATCCTATCTCTGCAGTTGTGGGCAAGTCATGTGACCTCTTAGGGACCCAGGCAACTCTCTTAGACTATCAATTGCAGAACAAATGCTAATATACAGTGGTAGAGGGGATTCCTTCGCTAGAAGTTCCCTTAACCAACGAATCATCAGTCCAAAAGAAATTAAATGTGTCGCGTAGTCTCTTAAGAAAGAAGAGAGAAATATTTTTTAGTAGAAAATATCATTTATTTAACTGCAAATTGCCCCTTCTCTCCCCATTAATATATGGAGTTTTAAAACCTGAAGACTTAACCTTCTCCCTCATTGTCCTAAAGAGCCATTCAGCCTCCCTTTGATGAACACTGACCTCAGTCATCTGGTTCAGAGCATGTGCTGATATCTCAGGTTCTTGATCTTACATAATATGAGGGCTTGAACATGAAGGGATCTTTGAGAGGTGACTAAACGTAAGGACAGTTAGTTGTTATGCAAATACCGATTTCTTAAATTATTTCATGCATTGTCTTTCTTTTAGAATCCTTCCAGAGCATTTCCAGAATGCCTTGAAAAGCCTCATCAATGTTAAGTTTGATATGGTGATTGGATTAGAAAAAAAAGCACAATAAATGCCTTGGATTTCCTTCCTGAAGAGCAGCTGCTATTTGATATAATTCAGATACAGCTTGTCTGAGACTTGAAGATTTGAGGGTTTCTATTTTTTTTTTCTGATTTTCTTTCTCTAATAATAAATTTTTCTTCAACCACACTAATTTTCATTTGCCCCCTAACGGTCATATCCAGTGTTGGGTGAGTGCCTTCAATTTTGCACATTGGCATCACAAACTATTCTACCACTAGAATGGTTCACAATATCCTCTGATATGTGACAATAGCTCTTTAAAGCTCACACTCAAGTTTTTATACTTCACTCACATGAAAGTTTTCTAACAGTTCAGCCTTCTAGAAGAGATGACTCCTTTTTTCTATAACATCATTCAAAATCTTTTTTTTTATCTAGACTTATGATATCAATGGTATAGGAAGTCTTAGTCAAGAAAGTTTCTGTATCCATGCAGATCTGCAACTGTACTTCAATCTAAAGTCTTAAAGAGTTTCCTGGAATGCTCAAAGGTTAAGAAACTTAATCAAGTCACTGACACAATATGTGTCGGAGGTTGGGCTTGAACCCATTTCTCATTGTGTCTGTAATTAAGAAACAGACCTATGTCATTATCTGAGTGAAGGTGACTGCTGGGGCCTTTGGAGACAGAACTTCCTTTGGAACAAGAAATGGCAATTCAGACAATTTGTTAAGCCCTCTTTTTCCTGAAATATACCTTTTTTTTTTTTACACAGAGATTTAAAATGTGGGAGTATTAAGAGGAGATGACAGGTAAAAACAAAATGCAACAATAAAACTTTTTTTTAAAAGAGAGAAATATCCTGTATTCTAATACCAAGTTTTTTGTCTCACATATGAAACTAAGGAAACTATAGATGTATTGTTGAAATGGAAATGTCTCAAATGTCTCAACAATAAACTTTTGATGAGGAATGTACTTATAAATAATTATGAATAATGATAATAAAAGGGATTAAATCTAAATCTTTGGTATTTCTATTTTCTTTGGTATTTCCATGCTCCAGGATAGAGTCTGACTCATAATAGTCTTTTTCTTAAAAATTGTAAAGATCGTAAAGAAATTGTAAAGAAAAAAATTCAAGATTAAAGAAGCTTCCCATATAGGAAATTACATTTAGGAAAAAAAATAACAATGTAATAGTACCACTACAAGTGAAACAGAAGCCAAATTAGGTAGTTTTCTATTTAAAGAAACCTCTTACAAGTATGCCAAACATATGCAACCGCACCAGCAAAGTGGATACAAGAGTTTACATTAGTCCTCAGAGATCTTAAATTGGCATAAAAGTTGTATGACCCAAAAGAGCTCACCCACCTCTCTGACAAATGATACCTGCCATTTTAAGGAAGCTATCAGGAGAGACAAGACCATCATCACCCGGATATGAAGGCTGGGGACTTAGTGTCTGGTCTTATTTTGTATCAGCAAGCAGTTATCAAGGGTTTACTATGTGCCAAGCACTGTGCTATGTATTGGAGATATCAAAAGAAAGTAGAAACAGCCCCTTTCCTCAAGAAGCTTATATGCTGTGATTTATCCAGTGAAGTCCTAATGCATCAGCTACCTTTGCATTAAATAACCTTAATAGAAATCGTTGAGGATTCCAGTTACAATAGAGGGCTTTGAAGATACAGGAAGTGAAGAATAATACCATTAGTTTCGACTCTTCATTAAGCTCAGTAGAATTGAGAATCAGCAGGATATAGAGGAAATGTCAAGTTTCACAAGTACATATAACATGATGTACTTTTTGTGGTGATCGTTATTACATTGAACATGCTGTAATTTCACTGACAGCTGAAAAGATTTGTTTTCCTGACATATTCCAGAGAATAATCAAATTCTGCCTGCCTTGCCCAACCAACCCCTATATATATATATGATTTTCATATATATAAATATATACCTATGTTTATATATACATATATACATGTATATACATGTACATACACATATTGTATATGTGTGTATGTGTGTGTGCGTGTATATATATATGTGTGTATGTGTATATATACATATATATGTGTGTGTATATATATATATTTATGTAATTGCAGTTAGGCTATGTTTTCCTTTCACTGATTTCACTAAAACTCTGCAATCCCTCCTGGCTTAGTAATGTATGAATTCCCAAAGTATCTTTGCATGTGAATATTTTGAGTGATATCTGAACTATGTATAGCCCTAGTCATTCTCTGATAAGAAATTAAATGTTTAAGTAGAATGCTAAGAATACTAGTACCCTCAGAAAAGGTAGAGATCATTACTTCTCCCATGGTTCCTCATCATTACTAAATGAATACTCTCTTGTCACTTTTATTGCAATCAGCCAATAGCTTTGCACTCACTCCTAAACTTGTTAATGGTCCAGGCTGAATATTACAGTCTCAAACACTCTGGATGGCTTCTTTTCTCTTAGACCTCCCAGCTAGACCATAGGAGGATAGATTTAGATATGGAAGAGAAGTTGAAGGACATCAAGTTCATCCCTTTGATTTTATAAAGAAACTGAGGCAGAAAGCAGTTAAATGGTGCCATAAATCAGAGTTAGAAAGTGTCTAGTGAAGAATTTGATCTTCTGACTTCCATCTCCAGCTGCTTACTAGACATCTAGAAGTGGATGTCTCATAGGTTTTCTATACTTAATATGTCCAAAGCTGAACTCATTTTCTTCCCCCACCCCCCACATCCTCCAGTCTTCCAATTTTCTGTTTACTGTCAAATGCTCACATTTATCCAGGCTCATAACCCAGGGGTCATCCTCAACTCCTCACTCTCATACCCCACCTCCACATCCAATCAGTTGTCAAATCTTATCATTTCTACATTTCTAACATTTCTCATTTATACCCCTTTTTCACCTCTGGTACTACAACCCCATGGTTCAGACCCTCGTCACCTCATACCTATGCAATAGGTGTGCTTGGCAATAGCCTGCTTGGTGGTCTCCTTGCCTCACATCTCCCCACTCCAATCCATCCTCCACTCATCTGTCAAGTTCAGCTTCCTAAAGTGGTCTGACCATATCACCCTTTTATTTAATCAACAATGGTTCCCTTTTACCTCTGGGATCAAATATAAAATCTTCAGTTTGGGTTTCAAAGTCCTCCATGACCTGGCCCCTTCTACCTTTCCAGTATTCCTAGATCTTATTGCCCTTCATGTACTGTACAATACAGTGACAAAGGTCTCCTTGCTGTTCTTTGGACAAGACACTTCCATCTTCTGACTGAGCATTTTCACCAGCTGTCCTCCATGCCTGGGACATTTTCCCTCTTCATCTCTGCCTCCCAACTTTCCTGGACTCCTTCAAGTGCCAGCTAAAATCCCACCTTCCACAGGAAGCCTTTTCCAATCCCTCTTAATCATTGTGTCTTCTCTTTTAATTATCTCTAATTTATCCTGAATTTAGTTTGTTTGTACATGGTTGTTTGTGTGTTGTCTCCCTCATTAGATTGTGAGCTCTTTGAGGGGAGGGGACTGATTTTTGCTCTTCTTTTTATCCCTGGTGCTTTGCACACTGACTGGCACATAGTAGGTGCTTAATAAATGCTAGTTGACTCTACCCACTGTGCCACCTAGCTGCTTCATAATCCTATCTGGTTTTGATCACATAAATCAGACATGTCAAACTTCTGGACCACATACAGCTGCAAAACTCAGGCTTAAAATGTAACTAGTAAGTGCTTAACAAAAGAAACAAAAATACAATACAACATAGATAATGTTAATTTGTGATTTTCTAAGTCAGTATGCTACCTGCAAGGATTAGTTTTCTATTTTAGTTTGATGCCACTGATATAAATCATTGTATAGATGTAAAAGTCCACCTGCATCTGGTAAATGAGCTCTTCTCTTTTTTGAACCTCTTTGGTTAATTCCATCATTCTCCTGTGTACCATGGAATCCAACTAACTCTCCCATGAGCAATAAACACAATGTGTCGTCCTAATAGGTCCCAACCACTCCCTGGGGCTATTTTGTATACTATATTTTTGTATGCTATATATTTTTGTATACCAACAGGTTGTCTGATCTTTCAGCTACTTGCCATGGGATGATTTCTTTTGGTCCACTATCATGTACTTTCTCTGTATACCAAGATTTCTTAGGAAGACCTTACTTGAGTTCTTGATAGCAAATTCAAGCATCATGCTGTCACTTTCTTGACATGATGTATATGTTACATCATGTTTTCTGTTTCTATCAGAACTTTTCTGAGGGAAGTCTGTACCTAAGCGATGGGCTCCCTTTACAAATCTTCAGGCAAAGTACACATGTGTTGTGAATCTCTATGTCTTCTTTCTCTGGGATCCCAAACCACATATTAGTAGGCAACCATGGCTCCTGTCCAACTATCAGTGAGTATAGAATAAAATCTGTGTTATTAAAACTGGTACTGTTGTATGCAGACAGTAGGATTGTTGCAAGAAACACTCCACTGGGCCCAGGCTTCCAAGTCCCCAATATATTCAGCAGGATGCATCTTGCTGAGGTATAAGATGTAGTCCTATGCTTCCTGAAAGAGAAGCCATATATTGCATAATATTTCTCCTTCAATACCTTCACAACTGTAAAAGCTTTTTTGTTCTTGGTTGGGTGGTGTTGTTTGGTCATTTCAGTCATATCCAACTTTTCACGACCCTGTTTGTGGTTTTGTTGGCAAAGATGCTGGCATGGTTTGCCATTTCCTTCTCCAGCTCATTTTACAGATGAGGAAGCTGAGACAAACAGGGTGAAGTGATTTTCCCAGAGTCACGTAGCTATTAAGTGTATGAGGCCAGATTTGAATTCAGGAAGATGAGTCTTCCTGACTCCAGGCCCCGCACTCTATCCACTCTATGCTGGTTGGATACAACTCAACATACCAAGTTAAATGGTATACCATCACTAGGGCAATGCTCATGATCTTCCTACTTCCTTCCAGAGATAAACTTTATAAATACACATACCCCAGTGATTCACTGGTACTTATCTCTCCAAATATACAAGCAGGAGTTAGGAGCAATTTACTCTGAAAACATTGAGCACAGGTCTTACACTACTTACAGAGATCTGTTACCATCTTAGGCCAGTAAAATCTATTTTTTAATGAACTCAAATGTTCTCTCTTGACCCAAGGGTTTGAAGTGATCAAATCTTAATTTTATGGTGGTAGGACATAATGCCTTCAGTAGGACCAACCCTTCCCCTATACTAAAGTGGGATCAATGACAGTCCAGTATAGCAATCCATCACACAGTTCCAGGTTCTGCAATTTTCTAAAGTCAGGTTCCCTCTGCAAAACAAAGCTTGTGTAACCTAAGATCACTCCCTCCCTTCTTGATCTTTATCACACCACATCGCCTTTGTTCATGCTATTGCTTCTGCTACCAGCTGTCCAAAGACAGCCAGAAGCAGAGATGATTTTCTCAAATGCTACAAATTTTACTCCTATGGATTATATTCTCTCTGGTGGACATTCTAAACTTTCAGCTGCACTTTCATATGACAGAGGCCTGCCTCCCTATATGACACATATCATGTTCACCCTTTCAATGGGTATTATCAAAGCTTCACACTCATATGGTCATGGGGAAAGGGCACCTGCATCCATATTAGTCTTCACTAGTCAACAGTTCAGGCTGAACTCATACTTGACTAGTGCCACTATCCATCTCTAGCAGAAAGCATCCAACATCACTGATCAAAATATAACAGCGGGTTATTATCTTTTCATACTTAAAATCCTGCTCTTTTTAACCTAGTCTTTGAACTTCTTGGTTACTATCCTCTTCAAAGCCAAGAACTTTAATTTGTATACATGATAATAGGTCTCATTTCCTGCAACACTGCTCAAAAGCTTTTAAGGCTAATATCAGGATGTAATATAAAGAGCTTGCTTGTGCTGTATCAACATAAGCCAACACAGGTGAATGTGTGACAACTGACCTTGTCCTAGAAGCCTGCTCATATTTATCTTCCCAGTAATCTCCAAATAGTGTTGTAAGGGTTATGGCCAGACTGCCCTTTCTCACCTTTCTGCTTTTGTTCCTTCTTGACCAAATATTAACAAGTGAGAACATTAGAGGCTTAACAATGATGGCTTAGTTCTTCACAAAATTTTTATAGTGGTCACCAAATCTGAGAAGAGTCTGACTCTGAAAGTCTCTCTACTTGGCCAACTAACAAGCATGACAAGCTGATAAATATTTACATCTTTTCTAGTACAGTGTTCATTCCATATTGAGAAACTGTATGACCCAGACATCATCATCATCGTCATCATAACTAACACTTAGATAGCAACTACTGTGTGCCAGGCACTGTGTGAGGGCTTTACAATTATTGTCTCATTTGATCTTCTGGACTAATCCTCAACTACTCCTTCTATTTCTCAAGAATGAGAGTCAACCATAAAAGCCAGGAAGACCTAGGTTCAAACTCCACTTTTAATACCTGTAAGCTATGTGATCTTGGGCATGAGGCTCACTTCTCTGAGCTAAAGTTTCCTCATTTTTAAAATGAAGATAACAATACTACTGCACAAGGCTGTTGGGAGAGTCAAATGATGAAACTATGTGTAGAGTTTTGCAAACTTTGAAGCATTGTGTAAATATTGATATTTTTAGACAAAAAATTTCTTTATTCAACAACGTATAAATTCAAATGGTACTCAAGATGCTACAAAAATGAATTCTGAGCAAGTTAAATTATGTTGATGTAATTAAATCAAAACAAACTTTCTCCCTTTTAGAATTTAAGTGTATATTAAGGAAATAAAAACCAAAGTGAATAGCCACTACGTTGATGAAGATTGTCTACAGAATGAGAATAAAGTTGGAAGCTCTGTAGATTTATCAGAATAATCTACTTAATAGATATTCGTGCCCTGATTTCTCTTCTTGAATTTCAAATGTTCACAAATCTTCACCTTACAAATTGGATTGTTCATATTTTCAATAAGGCTCCAGACTTCTCCCATTACTGAACTTTATACTTCCTAATGCATAAATCAATTGTTTTAGAACTTATATTTTACATAAATTAGTAAGCAGATAGTTTCTGCTTACGAACTACATGGTCAGCTCCTCTACATAGTGAGATAAGAACTTTGGAAACATGTCATGGAAATAACCGTAAACTAATCAAATAATTGAGCTTCATTTGTCAGACTTTTAAGTTGAAGTCCCAAAGTTTTTTTTCTCTTTGAAAGCCCTTTGAAAGCCCACTTCGATTTTTTTCTTTTCTCTCATGTAAATATTCATTTTTATCAGGGAAAAAAGCCAATTCCATTAACTTATGTAGTATTTCTAGAATCACCCTAGACCTAATAATTCTCTAATTATACCAGATTCTTTAAAATAGTTCTGCAAGGACTTAAATGAAGATAGATGAAAGGATTCTCCAACCCACCCTTCTGTGGAGGTGCCCCAAGAGTGACCCACTGCATGTGTTTTTGGACTTTTTCAGTGTATTGATCAGTGATATTGATGTTTTTCTCCCCTCAAACAATTTGTCCTATGGGATGGAGATAACTTTGGCAATGTAAGAAACAGAAACTATCAATAAAAACTTATTTTTAAAAAATTTAAAGTTTTTTTTAAGAATCGTTCTGCAGACAAATGCTATGAATGGGTTAACTCCTCATCACCTCTTGTGCAGGCATCTGTCAGCATCTGGCACCACTTCAAGTGAGTCTATTGCAAGAGAATCAACAGTACATGAGGAGAAAGCCTGCTCTTGTGGCTTCACTTATCAAGTTACCTCCAGTTCACTTTAATACCTGGGACACAGCTGGAGTTCTAACCTTCTTGAAACTTACCTCTCCATACTGTGGCTCTCTCCACTAAAGGAAAATAATAGGTTAGAAGAGAGAACTGAAGCCAAAACAATGAACATCATCCTAGAACTCTTTCTGCTTCTGGCTGTTGTCATCTACTCCTACCTGGAGTCCTTGGTGAAGCTATTTATTCCAGTGAAAAGAAAGTCTGTCAATGGAGAGATTGTCTTAGTTACTGGCGCCGGACATGGAATTGGGAGGTTCACTGCCTATGAATTTGCCAAACACAAAAGCAAACTGGTTCTGTGGGATATCAATAAGGTAATGAAATATATTTTTATTTCTTTCAACTTCTCAATTTGTGTGGCCCAGAGGAAAAAATAGAGGATGTAGAGTCAAGAGGACTTGGATTTGAATCCAGTTTCAGCCATTTGCTACCAACATCAGCTTCTGCCGGTCATTAAAGCTTTCTCAGCTTCAATATCCTCATCTATAAAATGAGGATAATATCTGTAGCATTTACATTGCACGACTGTTATGAAGATCAAAGCACGAGACAGTATCTGTCAAGTACTTTACACTTCTTAAAAAGGAACATAACTCAGATGTTCTAACTAAAGCTACCAACTGAGAACCTTGTAAAGAAACCAGGAGAGTTTTACCCTCTTTTATTTATTTATTTATTGCATTCTCTGTTTTAAAACTTGGGGAAACATCTTTGGAAATAAACTGGCTGGAGCCATATTCTCCCCTTACACACGACATCTTAGATCTTTAGATCTCTGTGTAAGACCCCATAGTGATGAATGAACCTCACTTTCACAGAGCATGCATGGGGAAATCTAGCTCATTCCATAGTCAGTACTGAGCTTTAAAAGGAGAGATAAACAAACTTCCTCCCTTCAAAGGGATAATGCCACCAAGCTTCAGATCGTCTCGCTTCTTTGGAGAATTTTCAGTTACTAGTGTTGTATTTGAGTTACCATTCATATTGTTAGACTCATGGTCTTGGATGGCACTTGTCTTGTAACACAGTCTGTTGGTCTCAAAAAAAATTCTTAAAGTCATCAAAGGAGCTTTTTATTGAGCCTTTTTGGCTCAATAAAATGTCTTCTGATTTTCTTCTAATTTCAAATGAGCAACTGCTGCTTGCAATGCCTATTTTTCCCCTTCTTTGATCTACAAAAATCTTGGAGGTAGCCTATTCCTACCTTTTTATTATCAAATCAAATGGCCCTATAATCATAGATTTAGAGCTGGCAAGAACCTGAGAGGCCGCCCTACTTCAGGTGCTCTTAACCAGGTGCGTGTGTGTGTGTGTGTATACACATGTGTGCATATCTATGTACATACATATACAGATATACACACACATATATACACACATATATGTGTGTATACATGTGTTTCAATATGACTGGTTTCCTTTGGCATCCTATGTATTTTATTTGGTGCATTTAGAAACACAATTCTGAAAAGAGGTCTCTAGACTCCATCAGATTGCCCCAGTTAATCTAGTCCCTGGTCATCTTCCAAATGAGGAAAGTGAGTCCCAGAGGAGCGAAGTGACTTACCCAGGGTCACACAGGGAGTAGGAGTTTGAAGTCTTGGTCATGTATATTATAAATGTAATGAAAACCATTCAGCAGTTCTTAGTATTCAAGAGTAAAAAGTTGGTGTATGTATATGTATATGAATTTCAGGAAAAATCATAGAATATGCTAGAGCAGCCAGATTTCCTTGAATCAGTTGAATTTTCATTGTAAATTATATTATTAGACTAAAAATGCCTCCCATTATACACTCTATATAATGAGAAGATGGCCAAATCTTGTGGGCTACAATCTCTCCAGCACTGCCTTATTATTCCCTATGTCAACAACATCGCCTTAAACCCTTTCTCCACTTATACTCAGATGCCCAGGTGTGAACAAATAACCTAGTTCTCATATTTCAGTTTTTTAAAAAAGGGAGAAAGCTTGGTCATATTAAGCAATGATAAACAAAATCATTAATTCCAACAAACATAATCCTTCCCAAAGGTCAAGTTTGCCCAGACACAGTAAAGGAAGACATATAGTTTATTTGCCTTTTCATAAACTCCTCTCTTTCCTTTCTTTCATGTTAACCAAAAGAGAGGAGGCAGAGGAGTAAATTCAGAATCTACAATCCACACCCCTTAACTCCCACCTACTGACTCCTATCCCCATAGTCCAGCCCCCACCCCACTCCACCACCACCGCAACCACCCTGCCCCACCCAAGGCCGACATTTCAGTTCTCTTTTGTCTTTTCTGAGTATTTATTTAGAAAGAGGGCCGGCCACTAGCGGATTATATGTATTTTTCCAGCACTAGACAAACCAGGAAGGAATATTCTCTGTTGATACCTAGTTAGCACTCATTCTCTTCACACATGTATCTTAAGATATAGAATCTTCAAAGAAGTTACTTTGTAGTTCTGGCTTTAGGAAGCTAATCCTCTTCAGTTTTTCCCAGTATGTAATAACAAAATTCTCCATATTATCAGTTAACAAGTATCTGTTAGACTCTTCTTTGACATGTTTTGATAAATATTAAAATGTTCAATCAGAGTTTCTGTCCTCAAGAAGCTTAAGAAGACAGAAAAATAAAAAGCGAAAAATGTGTAGAAGTCATTTGTGGGTGTGTGTGTGTGTGTGTGTGTGTGTGTGTCAAGAGACATCACTACAGAGAGAGTGTCAAACAAAAAGAGAAAGATTGAGAGGTAAAGGGAATAAGAAAGAAAGAAATGGGGAAAACATGGCTGTCTATGAAAAATAGTTAATAGAAACGAATATCCAAGATATTTATCTGGATATGTCCTCTTAGGAAAACAAAATTTTTCTTAGAGATTTTTAAATCTTATAAATCTCATTTATATAAGAAGCAAAAATTTAATTGTAGTATGAAGGGGTTGTGTAGTTAGCTTCCTGCCTGGAGAATAAATAAATAAAATGGCCTCATAAAGTCCCTCTGAACCCCAGAATTCTGTGATTTGCAATTTGGGACAATGCCTGACTCTTGGACATTTTGCAGCTCTGGGAGATGTTGTTTGATTTCCCATGGCACCTGGGTCCTTTACTCCTACAGCCTGAGGACCATACCCCCATTTTGCCCTTGGTGATACAAAGTGTGACCTTGGGAAAGCGATGTGATATGCAGAGTAAATATAACACAGAAAGAATAGTTAAGGTTGAAGATAAACTCAAATCTTCATGTAAAATCAATATCATATTCCATAATCACCTACTCAGGCTGCAAGTCTATAATATCTACATTTCAGTGACCAGTTTGTAATTCTAGAGGTAGATTTCCTAATGAAAGCTCAGATTCATCTTAATAATTGATTATGGATATAGGGGCAGCAAGGAAGGTGTAATGGTCTAAGAGCAGATTCTCCCCCACCCTCCCACTGCCAACCCCCACAGATTTGACTTGTAAATGGACCACCAATGGATCATAGGGTGTCCAATTAGCTTTGGCTCCTTGAAAGGTTTACCTTTGTTCCAGTTCTACTTATACGTGATCCCAAGAAAGGGCAATGAGGTAAGGTTAGCCCCGGACTATGGGGTTTAATTTTGACTCACCGGGGATTGTAATTTTATAACCCATAGGAACAGCTTGTTCATTTTCTAAGGCTAGTTTATAGACCAATCTAGCATGGTCATAAAAATGCTAAGGGAAACCATTATAAGACCCAAGTTCATGGATAAAACCAGCATAATTTTCATCTAACTTTACTTCTCTCTTTTTGAGAAGAGAACACAAGTGGAGAGAGGTAAATAAAACTATCCAGGGTTAGGCACCAAGTAAGTCTCCCTCATTGGAAGACTTGGTAAAAGCACCATATTTCCTGAAATATTCATGAAATAGCACCAAGACGGTTACATCAGAAGAAGGGAGCCAAATTTACTTCAGGCTGAAAATTGCCAGGAGGGTCTCAGAACAAAGCTATGATTTCAGCGTATTCAGTGGTTTCCTTTTAATAATATCGATAGTTATTTAGTTAATGAATGCATAGGGAGCGTTGTTTGCTTCTTCTTCAAATCTAGATTCTATCCAGACTTGATTCTGCCTTTGAGATAGTTCCAAGGGGCAGTTAGGTAGTGCAGTGGATACAGAACCAGTGCTGGAGTCAGGAAGACCTGAGTTCAAATCGGACCTCAGACACTTACTAGCTATGAGACTCTGGGCAAGTCATTTAACCGATTGCCTCAAAAAAAAAAAAAGTTTCGAGGGGACATTCTGGAAAGTTGTGATTAAAAACTATATAAAAATCATACGAACTGATCCAGAATGAAGTAAGCAGAGCTAGGAAATAATATGCCCAATAACTCTAATAATGTACACAGAACAAAAAGAAAACTAGAATGCTGTATGATTATAATCGCCAATAAGCTTGGTTCTAGAGAAAAGCTGAGAAAAGGCGCCTTCTGCTGTTTTATGAAGGTAGGGGATTAGAAGTACAACATGACTAACATGGAAGTATGTTTTCCATGACCACACATGTATAACCTATATCAGATTGCTTGCCTTCTCAATGAGGGGGAGAAGGAGGGAAAGAGATTTGAAACTCAAAAATTTTTTTAAAAAAATGTTAAAAATTGTCTTGACATATAATTACAGAAAAATAAAATATTAAATTTTTTTAAAAAAGAATGCAGAATACTACATACTGTCAGACAGTCTCTGATGATATGTTCATGCAAGTTGGTTGTTGAACTACTTTTTTCTCTTTATTTTTTTTTTATTTTAAATTCTTTGTTACAAAGATTACTTGTTGGGAGGAAGGGATATGTAGAAATGAATGTGACATAAACACAGAAGATACTAATGTAATAATAATAAGTAATATTTATATTGATCCTCATAACAACCCTATGAAGTAGATGCTGTTAATATCCCTATTTTAAAGATGAGGAAACTGAGGCAAACAGAAGTTAAGTGACTTGCCCAGGATCACACAGCTACTAAGTGTCTAAGGCTGGATTTGAAACTCCAGGCCCAGCGCCATATCCACTACCCATCCAACTAGCTATCTTCAGCATCAATTTAAAGAGAAAGTTATAGGAAAAGTAAAATAAATTCACATGTAAATTATGTCTACAGAGTATAGTAGCTGATTATATAGCACTGCTGTAGATGAATATTCTAGAAAAGCATTTCCTAAACTAATTTGACCATGGAAAATACCTGTGGTTCTCTCAATCAATAAGCATTTATTAAGTGCCTACTATGTTCCAGGCACTATGCTAAGTGCTGAGGATGCAAAAAGGGGCAAAAGAGAGGCCCTGCCCTCAAGGAACTTACAGTGTAATAAAGGAGACAATATGTGAACAAATATAAGCAAAGTAAGCTATATACAGGATGAATCAGAAATAATTAACCGAGGGAAAGCACCGAAATTAAGAGGTGCTGGGGAAGGCTTCCTGCAGAAGGTGATATTTTAGTCGGGGCTTAAAGGAAGCCAGGGAGGTCAGGAGTCAGAGCAGAGGAGGGAGGGTGTCCTAGCCATGGGCAGAGCCAGAGAAAATGCCCCAAGATGAGAGGAGGGTCTTGTTCATAGAACAGCCAGGAAGCCAGTCTCATTGAATCAAAGAATATATGTAGAAGGTGGAGACATCTATGGCAGAATTCTTTTTCAAGAATTTTAGCTACAAAGAACAGAGGGATATAGGATGATTGCAGAAATGGATGGATCAAGCAAGGGTTTTTTGAGTCTGGGGGAGATACGGGCATGTTTGTAGGCAGAAGGAAATGGGCCAGTGGACAGGGAGAGAGAGAGAGCAAACAAATGAGTAGAGGTGACAGAGCGGGAAATCTATTTAAGCTTCTTTATTGTTTCCAGAATAAAATGCACATTATTCAGGTCTACACAGTCTAACTCCCACATTTCTAGACTAATTTTATATTATTCTCCTTCACAAACCCTACATTTTAGACAAGCCGGACTGTTTCCAGTTCTCCCAATTTGCCAATGCATCTTGTATTTCTGTGCCTTCAAACAGGCCACTCCCACATTCTACAGGCACATTCCAATACCTGCAATCCACCAAGTCTTCAACTTTGTCTCCAAGATCCAGCTCAGAGGCAACTTCCTCACTGCCAATTGGTTGCGCTCTCTTCTCTTGATATATGTTGTATGACCTCTGATAGAATATAAGCTTCTTAAGGGCAGAGATTGTTTTGGTTTTTATATCCCTAGTACCTAGCCCTGGGCCTGGCTCATAGCACACATTTAATAAATGTTTGTTGAATACGAATTTAAAATTTTAAACATATTGCTAGAACCCATGAATGCTGGTCCTGGGAAGCCTGTGGTTATGAAATATTCCTGGGGCAAAGAAAAGACAAAAATTTTAGAGCAATATGGGAAAAAATTTAACATCGAAAAAATTGCAACATATAATAAGTATTTGGATACATTATTTCATTATTTGATATTTTAGAGGGGAAAGCATACTAGCAGAGAACCAGGGAGTCAAAAAATACAGTTTAGGAACTGCGATTCTAGGCGTAAAATGAATATTTCCTGGGAGAACAGCCTTGTAGAAAGGTTCCTCTGCTGTTTGGACCTCATAATTCACTCCTGATGTCTTTTCCATTTCTCAACCTGTGAGGAACCTTGAAAAACCTTGAGCTGATTTTTTAATGAATTTTAATAGGCATTTAAATAAAAATGTTAGAACATTTTGCTACAAAGTTTCTGTTAAAGGGTTTTCCATTGTGTTTGTTTGTTTGTTTGATTGATTGAAGGTTTCTGGAGTCATCTAGGTGGTTTAGATAGAGCACTCGTGCTGGAGTCAGGAGGATTTGAGTGCAAATGTGACCTCAGATACTTACTAGCTGTGTGACCCTGGGCAAGTCATTGCCTCCCCCCCCACAAATAAATTAGTTAATTAATCAAAGAGTTCTACATAAGAACTAGGGGCAGTCGGGTGGTACAGTGGATAGAGCACCAGGCCTGGAGTTCAAATCTGGCCTCAGACACTTATTAGCTGTGTGACCCTGGGTAAGTCATTTGATCCTATTTGCCTCAGTTTCTTCATGTGTTAAAAAATGAGCTGGAGAAGGAAATGGCAAAGCACTCCAGCATCTTTGGCAAGAAAACCCTAAATGGGGTCATGAAGAATTGAGCACAACTGAAAATGACTGAACAACAAAGATTAGAACTACAAAAGACTAAGGATCAAGGAAGAAGACACTCTGTGAATAGTTTTAGCCCTCTTGTTTTCTATTCCCAACCTTATTCATTGCATTTTACCTTCTATCTAGGCAGCACAGTAGACAGAGTGCTGGACTTGGATGCACGAAGACCTGAGTTCAAATCCAGCTGCAGACACTTACTAGCTGTGTGACCCTGGGCAAGTCACTTAACTTCTGTTTGCCTCAGCTTCCTCAGCTGTATAATAGGGATAATAACAGCATCTTACCTTATCTTACTTTACCTTATCTTACCAGTTCTGTGGATAAAATAAGATTATATTTGTAAAGTGTTTAGCACAGTGCCTGGTATGCTGTAGGTGCTATATGGATGTTTATTGCTTTCCCCCTTCCATCTCTGTTTCCACTTGCAGTATGGCGTTGAAGAAACAGCTGCTGAATGCAGAAAACTAGGAGCCACAGCTCATGCTTTTGTGGTTGACTGCAGTAAAAAAGAGGAAATTTATACCATAATAGACAAGGTAAGGACCAAGTACAAACTCTTAGTGAATCAATTACAAGGGATCCTGGAGAAAAGAAAGGACCAATCTAAAAAATCGAGAGCAAAGCCTTTTGCATTATTCTTAGCCTTGAAGTGGTGCTCTATGGTAGGATTTTCTCCTTGCCTACATATCATACTCTCTTATTCAAGCATTGTTATTTTGTTTCGTTTTTAACAGATCTGTGATTTTCACTGGTATAAGGGGAATTGCCAATGAGGAAACTTCATCTACTAATGCAGCTCTTCTCATAGGTTTAAGAGAATTGCCTGGGGCATCAAAGGGTCCAAGAACTTGGCTGTGTGATAGCACAAACACACATGCACACATACATGAACATACACATTCTCACACACACACACATGCACATATATTCTGTCTAACACACTGAGCTGGCTCTCACTGTCATTATTATTGACCTTAAAATGTGCACAGGAGCTTGACTGGAGACAAGATATAGTCCAAAGAAAACAGAATCCTTTTTTATTGGGCCCATTACTTTTTTAAGCACTCCTGTCTTTCATTGCATTGGCTGGTTGGTACAGTGGATAGAGCGCTAGGCTTAGCGTTAGCAAGATCAAAGTTCAGGGATGGGCTCAGATTGTTACATTTTCAGAGTGAGCCTTTACAACCTAAAAAACGGCAAATGCTAAAAATCAGATTTATTTATTTGTTGATTATCTAGATTGGAGAAAATGTTAATAATGCAGATTATGCATAAAAATGTGTCTTGTGTACATTTGCAGGAGGGAGAAGGAAGAGCTGGTTGTTAAACATTTACTAGCATATCCCTGCCTAACTTTGAATCTTGCCTCAGACACTACCTGGGTGAGCCTGACAAGTCACTTAACCCACTCAGCCTTGGTTTGCTCAACTGAAAAATGAGGATCATATTAGGACCTACTTCACAAGACTGCTGTGGGAATCACAAGAAATAATATATCTAAATTGCTTTGGAAACTTAAAGCGTTATGTAAATATTGGCTATGGATAGGTATCAGAACTCCCTTGACAAATGCAAGCCAGGGTACTTTATCCACAATTTATAATCTTAGAGCAATGTCTAAAATATTGAGAGATTAAGTGAATTGCCCAGAGTAACTCAGCTACTATGTGTTATGGGCAAGATTCAAACCCAGGTCTCTCCGGCTTCAAGGTTCTCTCTCTAGCCATTACAAGATACTGTCATAACATTGCTATGTTATGACATGATATTTTTTATATCTGCTAATCTGTAAAAAGTTCTCTTGAGCTTTAGTGAGAAGCATTCTATAAAATAGGTTTGGATAGATGGAACACCCTGTTCCAATGATTAGTTCATTTTTAAGCATAGGGGCAATAAAATGACATGGTTCCATTCTCTGTATCTTGAAGGAATTTCTTTTAGATGAAAAGTTAGAAGTTCAATCAAAATTGCCCCAGGCCCCCAATTAGGAAAGTTCCTAATATTTAGGCAAAGGATGGACTTTCTGCCTTAATTTCTACTTAAATCTGTCTCTAGCTAACCCCTGGCCTCTTTGTGATTAAGTAAAAATTCAGGTTGCTGAGCAGTGTATGTGGATAAACAGGCAATTTTAAGAAAAGAGAAGAACTTTTCCCTTAGACCTTGAAAAGCAGGTGACTTCAGCCTGAGTCTTCTGCTCCCTCCTTCATATCTCCCTACTTACTGCTCCTGGTGCACATCATTCTGTGTCTCCTGGCTCCATACCTTCACCCAGTCTAGCTTCTTATATATTCGCTCCTTATTCCAGTCCCACAGCTTCCTTATCTTCCTTCAAAGCTCATATTTAAAGGCCATCTCTTATCCTATCTTCCACCACCCCAAATAACTTTATATTGTTTCCCTTCAATCGAGTATAAGCTTCTTGAGGGCAGGGACTATTTTTTTTCTTTGTATCCCCAATGCCTAGCAGAATACCTGGAAGATAGTAGGAACTGAAAAAATGAATGTTTGCATTAATATACTCCCTGCTTATGCTGGGGGGAGGGGTGCTTCTTCACGATACAAAGTGAAGAAATAATTTAGTCCTTGCTTACCTCTACCTGAAACCTTCAGGGATATTGTGATACACAAAATAAATCTGTTCTTTAAATTTCAAAAGATAAAGAATGAAGTTGGTGATGTGACCATCGTGGTGAATAATGCTGGAGCAGTTTATCCAGCAGATCTTCTGAGCACCAAAGATGAGGAAATTACCAAAACATTTGAAGTCAACATTCTAGGCCACTTCTGGGTAAGTATAAGCCACAAATATGGACCTGTGAAAGGATTGCTTCATTTCTGTTGGCATCTTTCTTTGCTAAGATTTACTGGAATATCCAAAGAATAAAATAAAAACCTGTATTGAAAGTAATGTCCATTTCTCCATCTCTCTCCCTTTTGAACTATTTTTAAGATTATTAAAGCTCTCCTGCCTTCCATGATGCAGAGGAACCACGGTCACATCATCACTGTGGCATCCATATGTGGTCATGGAGTGATTCCTTATCTTATCCCTTATTGGTATGTATTGATTTCTAGTGAGGCACTTTTCTACCTTCTTATTTTGAAGGATTGTTCAAGCACTCCATTCTCTTCCTAGTATTTTCAGAACTCTAGAGCAAATACAGTTTGTAATGTCTTTACCTGAATGAGAAAAGATGTTTTTATGCAGATGTGAACTACTTTTAGATTTGGAAACAGTATGAATTTCAGTTACAGAGGTCAGCCAAAGATAACTGTAAGAAAATAAATAATGCTCTTTGAACTGTAATGTACAATGAAATAAAGAACAACAGAAGCAGATAGACTACTACCTACACGTACTGGCCTCACGGCCAGTGCCAAGACAGCTGGAGATCTCTTGCATGAGAATTTTTGTGTGTGTATTTGTTTTAAATGACTTGGTGTGTGAACTGTTTTTTTTTTTATTTTTCTATCATCTCTTTACACAATAATGTTAAGCCAGGTAGACATTAGACTAACAAATATGGTGCCAATGCCTCTCTGTGGAACAAAATGGACTTATGTGAAACTCTACATTGTAAATTCTATTGAAAACTCTTCCAGTTTCTTCCATCCACCAAAATAGCATCAGATTGTTAATATTTTGACAAGATTTTTACTCACTTGCAATATGTTATGATAATGGAAGTACACGTCAGTGGCTTAGTATCCATATTCTTGGCCATATTCTATGCTCTCCCTGACAGACATGCCCAAAGAAAGAGGAAGAGGCTATGCAGGCAGGTATACCCTAAATGCTCAAGTTCCTTTCTCCTCTTGAGACATATATAGGAACTATACAACTTAAAACACATGCTACTATTTTAATATTTGGGGGGAAAAATCCAAACTTATAGGAATTTCCCTTTTTCTTCTCCTCTAAAGAACAATAACTAATATATATACAGAAGTTTAGTTTGTAACACATTTTCCTCACAACACTGTGAGATAAGTAGTATATATAATATCATCTATACTTAGCACATAAGGAAATTGAGTCTTAAAGAACCTCATGACCCCAGAGACCTTCAGAACCTAGATTTGACTTCAGCCCAACATTTTAACCACTCTCCCTTACCACTTGTGTAAGAAGCAGCTTACTTTTTTCTTTTTATTATTTTCTTAAAGGGGTTAATATATTACAGGCATATTAAAAACAAAATTACAAAGTCGAAGTGGTAGCTATTTTCCAGATTGAAAACTGCATAGCTAGATGCAAATGCTAATAGGAAAATGTGCACCATAGAGTCATAACTTTAGAGCTAGGAGGACACTAGAGACCATCTAATCCAAACATCTGAGGAAACTGAACCCCAGAGAGATGAAGAGACTTGCCCCAGGCCATCCAGCTCCTAAATAGGGGAGACAGGATTGAAACCCATATCAGGACTCTTTCCATTCTATAGTGCAAGTATTTCAGTATAGCTATTGTTTTTATAGCTTTCTGCACTCACATTTTTTTTTCCTATGCAAGAAAAAAATAATTAAAGCTATAGAGAGACTGAATTCAGAGACATTGTAAGGACAATTTGTGATAGACTAAAAATTGTTACAGTTGAGATTTTTAAAAATCACTTATTCCTGTGAATAATGGTCATGATTCATCCCTGGGAAATGGCCAATTTTACAATTTTCTTTTATATATTCACTCTATTTAAGCATGTAAGAGATCTAAATTAAGATGAATTTTTTCATAATCTAAGAAAATTCAATGTAGAAAATTTTGTGAAGTTGGATGAAATATTCTACTCATTTTCCAATCAAATAAACACTTTATACTGTAGAACTCTCATAAAAAATGGAGCCTCATTCTTTCCATTAGATGATAATTATTCATAATTCTTTTTTAGTTCCAGTAAATTTGCTGCTGTTGGGTTTCACAGAGCCCTAACATCAGAACTTGCTGCCCTGGGGAAAAATGGAATCAAGACCTCTTGTCTCTGTCCTGTTTTCGTGAATACTGGATTCACCAAGAACCCAAGCACAAGGTGAGGATGACAGATGAGTCTGGGATAGGGCTTATGAAGTCTAGCTTTCATGCAGATCAAAGCTGAGAGAACACTACAGACCAGAGGAAAAAATACAGTTTGACTTACCAATCTGACTATATGGTCTATGTGACCTCTAAGTGAGGGGCAGAGTTGGCCAGCTGGTGCTAACTCCTCATTTCCCCCTGCAAAAGAAAAGGGAAGAACACAGTTCTATGTCTATCTCTGCCCAAAGAACTGGCAGAGATACCACCCTCTCCTTTTCTCTTCTCCTTTCTCAAAGGTGGCTGCCCCCAACCAAACACAGACCACAAGAGAACTAAGAGATAAGGTCATAGTTTTTACTAGGTGCAATGTCCCAAAATTCACAAAGAACCTTTCTTCTGCTGATTTGGAAAGTTTACAAAATATTATTATTAATCAAGCAATAATTAATAAAATACTCATTAATAAAATAATGAATAACAAAAAAATTAGAGGTTAGAGCAGAAATATCTTCTGACCTTTGGACAGACACTGGAATCACCCTGCATTACCTTACATTCTGCATAGATCTAAGTGGGACACTGTATTTCCTCTTACCCCAAGACTATTTCAGAAAATACAAGTAAAAAATTTTTTTAAAAAAGTAAAATGTAAAAAAAAAAAATACAAGAACAAAAAGTAAAACAATGTCCATATAAAAGAATAGCATAGCAGAGTAAGAAACAAATCAGAAATGGGTGCCAAATATAGCCGACTGGCATAAGGAGGGAAAGATGAACGAGCAGTTAAGAGATGATCAATCACTTATTGCAACTTAGTTCTTTGGCTCTCTGAAGTGGAGGCTACCCCCGAGGCTAGCCAACATACATGGCTCAGTCTCTAGCCTAGGCTACGCATTGCAAAATTGACCCTGGAAGGTCCCCTTCTGCAGCTCCACAGCATCCCAGCTTCCCAGCCTCCCTCAACTGTCCGAAAGGTTGTTTTTAAATCTCCAGCTATGTGGCCTTAGCATTCAGTTCCATGATGAATTCAGGGTTTTAGATGAAAAAAAAAAACAAACTGCTTTCTAGCCTCTGGATGTTTCTTCCTTTGCCTATAAAGAGAATCAGCTTCTTTTGAGGGTATACTGCATCTAAAGTTTGAGCTTTCAGTTTGTAAAGTTCCAAGAAAGTGTAACCCTTGGTACTTCTGATAAAAGTAGCAGTTAGAAAGTAGAGAGCATTAGAAAACTGGCAGTAGTGGTCAAGCAGCTACCAATGAATTAGGGAAGAATTAGGTCCTGGATGTCCAAGATAATATTCAGCCTCCACAATAAGCAGAAAGGTATGGGAAGGGCACGGTAACAGCCTTACCCTCACCAACCATCATCTGGCATACAATTGTATGATTCAAGTTCTTTAATTGACACTATCAACTCCCTAAGAGCAAGGATGAGTCTATATAAGAGTAGACCCAATGGCCACTTGGGCTTCTTCCACCTCTGAAATTCCATGGTTCTATGAACCATTTCACTTTCAGTACAGATAGCTCTATGAATACTTATTGATAGTATACAAGCTCCATGAGGGCAAGGGCTGTTTGTTTCATTTTTGTCTGTGCTCATGGCACCCATCACAGTGCCTGACACATAGTAGGAACTTTAAAGTGCTTATTGATTGATCAAATTGAAAGGGAATCATTGTCCTGAAGTCCTCCTTTGTAATGAAAATATTTCCAAGAGCATTGACAAATTAAGCTCCTTAAACTTTCTTGTATTTTTGCTGGAGTTTCTTCTATAGGTTATTGAAAGCCTAGAATCAAAATTAAAAGGATCTTAGAAATTCTTTACTCTGATTCCTTCATATTATAGAGGAAAAAAAGAGAGGACCAGGGAGGCAAGTGACTTACCCAAGGTCACTCTGTAGTAGATCATCCTGACTGCAGATCTGTTCCTTGACAAAAAGCTGGGAAGCTGGAATGCTAAATGGGGAGAAATGAAAACAGAACAAGTTTTTGCCTAAAGCCAGGGCAGTCCAACATTCCCATAAAATAGGTGAATGGCATGGTACTTGGTTAGCCTATTAATAGAAAGAGACAAACCTTAAATGGTATCAATACAGACTTGAAAATAAGTACAACCTTCCTCACCACATCTAAACTGAGATTGAGCAAACTAACTCCTTCTAGGCTGGAGAGTCTTGGAACTCAAATCTATTAACTTTTTAAAGTATTGCTAACTTTATAAACAAAACGCTTTATAGTGTTAGATGGAATCCTGGTGACCTATAAATGTCAACACCTTCCTAGAAGCACTGACACTGTTAGAGATAGGATATTCATAGACTATTTTAGAAAAGAATCTTGAGTTGGTTTATAATAGACTTAAGGATTTAGAACTGGTAGAGAGTGTACCTAAAGAAATGGTGGAAGGAAGATTCACAATATTGTACAGGAGGCAGCATCAAAAAAAAACATCCTAAAGAAAGAGATGAGCAAGAGAACAAAATGGTGGTCTGATGAGATTTTACAAATAGCTGAGGAAAGAAGGAAAGGAAAAGAGGAAGGAGAGAAGAAAGGCCAAGAAAAAGAAATCTAACCCTTTTCATATTTTTTTCATGTAAAAGAATAACTGCAGAGAAATAAAGTGTAGGGCTTGTGCTTGGGAAGATAGTACGAAAAGGACACAAAGCAAACTGCTAATATTCAAAAAAAAATAAGTAAGGGAGCTCATTTGCAAAAGGTTTTTTTTTTTCATATTTCTGTTTTATCCAATGAAAATCCATTTTTTTTAAAGGCTATGGCCTGTTTTGGAGACGGAGTATGTCGTGAAGAAACTAATGGATGGAATTCTAACTGACAAGAAAATGATTTTTACTCCATCACATTTGAATCTCTGGTTGCTATTAGAAAAGTAAGTATGGTAAAATATATACTTTTTTGGAGTAGGGGAAGCAACTGGGGTTAAATGACTTACCCAAGGTCATACAACTAGTAAGTGTCTGAGGCTGAATTTGAACTCAGGTCCTCCTGACTCCAGGGCCAGTGCTCTATGACATATACTTTAAAAACAAGCCTCCACTAGTAGTACCAGAGGTTTGCAGCGGTATATTTTGCCAAAAACATACAATCCCACAATGACGCCTTTCTACCATTAACATCCACTATCACCTTAATTATCTAGTCAGGCAACAAGTATTTAAGTCTTTACTATGTACCAAACACAGTGATAAGCAATAGGGATATAAGGAAAGGCAAAAGCACAGTCCCTGCCCTCAAGGAGCTCACATTCTAATGGGGGAGGGGGAGGGGAACATGCAAATAACTAGGTATAGACAAGATATAGAGATAATACAAGGAAGGTAGTCTCATTGGAGAAGCCACTAGCATCTGGGGGAACCAGGAAAGACTTTCTATGAGTGGAAAACAGCTGGTACAAAAGCATGGAGATGCAAAATGGAGAGCCATGTGGGAGATACTGCAAGTGGGCCAATGGAGATAGAGCAATCAATCAACAAGTATTATTAAATGCCTACTATGTTCCTGATACTGTGCCAGGTCCTAAAATATAAGTACAAGAAACAATTCCAACATAGTAGTTTATACATTCCAATGAAGAAGACAAGTATATCTATCTATCTATCTATCTATCTATCTATCTATCTATCTATCTATCTATCTATGTATATATATATATGTGTGTGTGTGTGTGTGTTTGTGTGTGTGTGTATGTATATATGTGTATGTGCATATATGTATGTACACATATATATGTATAAACAGCATAAATATAAGGTAAATAAATACAAATAGGTACAAATTAGTTCATTACAAGGTTGTTTGGGAGGGAGAACCCTGGCAGTCAGGGGATCAGGGAAGGTTTCATGCAGAAGAGAGTGAGTATTATCTTAAAGGAAGCAAAGGACTTTGTGAGGCAAAAGTAAGGAAGGAGGGCATTCCAAGCATGTGGGGCAGCTCATGCAAAAGTATGGAGATGGGAGATAGAATTTCATGTATGAAAAACAGAGAGATGGCCAGAGAGTTTGGCTGGATCACAGAGTATGGGAAAGGGAATTTAATATTTCCAATGAGCCTGAAACTATCTCTGGAAGGGACAGTGTCAGATTATGAAGGGCTTTAAATCCCAAACAGAGGACTTTGCATTTGATCCTGAAAGTAATAGAGAGCACTAGAGTTTATTGAGCTGGGGAGTGGCACAGGCAGATCTATGTTTTAAGAAAATCACTGGCAGGGAAATACAAGATAGATTAGAGTAGGGAGAAATTTGAAGCAGAGAGAGCAGTTGGAAAGGCTATAGTCTGAGAGAGGGATAGGTGATGAAGGCATGAAGTAGAATGGAAGCTGTGTGAGTCAAGAGAAGGGAACCGATAGCAACGAACATATAGCAAAAATGACAAGATTTGGTAGCAGATTGGATGTGTGGGGTGAATGCAAGTGAGGAAGACACCAAGGGAAAGCCTTGATGATTGGAAAGATGGTAGAACCCTCCTCAGAGTATTATTAGTAGGAAGTTCAGAAAAGAGGAGGGTTTGGGGAGGAGAAAGATAATGAGTTGTTTTGAATTTGTTAGGTTCATAAGAGATTGCCTCTTGTAGAAAGGAGGAGGCAGGGTGATCATTGGCTGTTGATGATGGAGAATATTACTCCTGCTATAAGTTCTAGAGAGCAGGAGGGGGAAAAAAAGATAGGCACACCATTTTTATTAGTAGAAATCTGCTTTTCTCGACATCCCTCTGAAGCCTTTTTCCAACTGAATTTTTTTCTTAATTCTTAAGTGTGGTAGGCAATAAGGATACAAAGAAACAATGGGAAATGTTTTTGTCTTTCTTTACATCCCCAGCACTTAACAGGCTACCCTACACATAGTAAGCACTTAGTAAATGCTCATTGATTGACTTGAGGAGGCCTTCCTCCATGTTCCCCAATGCAAGTGCCTCTATTTATAGTAGAGTTGGAAGTGAGGAAATCTATTGAGAGATACTAGAAAGGATGAGAGTTTTGAGGATCAAAGAGCAGTTTTGGAATAATAACCAAAGTACGAAGAGATGATCAAAGAAGAATCAAAATTTTATGGCTCAATGATGAGGGACCACTTGAGATTAGATAACATGAATTGGCAGTAGGTCTAGTTAGTATGATGTCGCGACTTCCTCCAGCATTGTTCAGCAGCTCAGAAGTAGGTGGATGGTGGGGATGAGTCAGGGTTGACAATTAGCAAGGGTAAGAATGGCAGTAGGACAAGAGGGCAAAGGACAGTGAGTAGAACTAACTACTCAACTACAGAGGCCCAGCTGTGAATAGAGGAAAGTAAGGCCAGAGCAGTAAGGAACTGCAAGGTTGTGTAAAATGTGTAAAAATAGCTTTAGGAGGAATGATGGACAGGGAGAAGTGGGGAAACATGAGATAATACTCAGGAAGGAGAAATCTATGAGATCAAAATCATCAAGGATGCATAGTTATAGGTTATCTGGGTTATGAACATCCCTATGGATTGCTGAAGAAGAGGAAAGTCAACAGACTTGGAGAGGTTGATGAACTTGGAGGTCAAAATTTGAAGAGGCATCATGTTTGACACCTCTAAGACTTAGGAGGCCAAAGATTCAGCTGGACAGAAACTAAGAGCCAGCAAAGAAGAGAGGGTAATCTGGATCCTAGTAAGCCACAACAAATAACTGAATAGTATATTTCATATAGATGGAGTGAACATCCAAGAAGAGATTGCTGAGTGATACGGACAGAGGGAGAGAATCTAAGGCAAAGACAATATCAAAACTGTGTAGTACTATCTTCACCAAAAAGAAGCAGACATTCAGTTCAGAACCTAACAAGTGCAGATTTAACACCACAAGCCAGGGGCAGAAAGTAAGAAGATTTACTTGTAAAATCATCTCACTCAGTTATGCTCTTGAGAGGGTACGATTGGTTTTAATCTGTTTTTATAAGCAAGAAAACTTCAGTTTAACCAGGAAATGTATTGGATTTTAATATATTTATTGCTGCATGATAATTTAGACAAATAAAGAATCCAGTTAGACAGTTTTGTTAAGTAAAGCCACCCCTGCAACTGCAATTGGAAATGTGTAATCTTGGCCAAGTTATTTATCTTCTCTGGGTCTCAGTTTCCTCATCTGTAAAGTGTGGGGGTTCCCTTTCTCTATGGGAAAATACTTAACAAAAACATTAAAAGCTGGTATTATATTCTACAAATAAATGTTTTCTTTCTTCAGCTTTAAGTCATGAAGGAAGGGCGGCATCTGGACCTATTTAACCCTAGGCTGGTTTACAGTATGAAATATACCTACCTATGCTAGGTGCTAAAGATGCAAAGACCACCAAAATGGTTACCAAGTATTTCCAGACATCTCCTTCATGATTATTCAAAAAAAATGTCAGATTGGACTTTCTCACTGACAATTAAAGTGAGGTTACTCTCTCAACTGCACGTGTCTCTATTTCAATAAGGCATTCTCTTTGCTATGTATATTTAGTTCCTTCCTGGTTTTAACTAATGAGCACATTCAATTCAGTCATTAGAGAAACACTGGAGTAGCCATGAAAATATTGCAAACTATCACAAAATAGGAGAATATTTATTTTCAGAATCAAATACTAAATGTTACTTTTCATTCTTAGACATTTTCAATATTCCAAATTTTCAGTACTTTTGTGGTTCATTCTGATATAATCATCTTGCTTACTCTGTAGCCTCTCTCTGCCTAACTAAGGAAGTTATCAACCTAGATTCACATCCGGTAATCATAGTTTTTCTTTTTTTCTTTCTTTTTTTAATTTATGGAATATAACAAACATTTCCAAGACATAGCAAAATAAAAAAAGGCAGTTGTAATGAAACTGCAAATCTACTATGCCCAACTTTCAATAAAGCTGAATGTGCTGTTTAGTTGGTATTTACATGAACATATCATAGAAAGATTTTGGTTTTGGGTTTTTTTTTCTAAATCTATTTGGGGTTCCAGATCACTCCAATATTATAATCTTCCATCCATGATTATTTTAACTCCGTTTCCAGTTAAATTGCTTTGGTGTTATATAGAAAGGGGAAAATGTTACATGCATAACATCCATCTTGAAATTCTCTACAAAGACCTATAAGTATTTATTAAACATCTACTCTATGCTGGTGTTGAATACACAAAGTTTACTGGGGGAGGCAAGATATGAATCTATGCAAAATTAAATAATAATAATCCATAATTAAAATAATTATTCAAGGTAAGAATAAAAGGCTAGGAGGCACAGTAGATAGAGCACTGGCCCGGGAGTTAGGAAGACCTGAGTTGAAATCCAGCCTCAGATAGTTGTGTGATCCTGAGCAAATCACTTTACCCTGTTTGCCTCAGTTTCCTCATCTGTAAAATAAGCTGGAGAAGGAAATGGCAAACCACTCCAGTATCTTTGCCAAGAAAACCCCAAATAGAGTATTTAAATGTTTGTCACAACTAAAATGACTGAACAACAAAGAGTAGAGGAGGTACCCTAAGGGCTGTACCCTGGAAAAAAAAAGGATAAGGATTCTCTCCAACTATGGAAAACCACCAAGGCCTCTTCCAGCTCTCAAACTCTGTGGTTCTGTATGCCAACTCCTCCTTCTGGTTCAATGTGTTGAGAATAATGGGGAAAGGAGCAAACAGCTTTGAAGCAGGTGGCCAAGAATGTAAGGTCATTGAGAGCAAGCCAGTTTTCCATTAGTGCAAAATGGAAACAGTGTGAAAAGACAATAGTGAAGATAAAAGGATGTTTCTTAATGATTTAGAGAAATCTTGAATATCTTCTAAAATATAGGACTGATATATTGAGGATTTGGGATATAAATATTAAAAGTCAGCAGATGAAGGAAGAGCATTAAAGTTTTCTCTCCCAGTAGAATATAAGCTTCTTTAGGGTAGAGTGTATTTCATTTTTGTTTTTGTATCTCCAATACCTGGCATAGGTGCTTAATAAATGCTTGTTGATTAATTGATTAATGAAGAAAAGGAATCAAATCCAGGCTAGGCGATCACCAAAAAAACAAAATTTGACTGTGAAAAAACTACTTAGGTTAATGTCCTGTGCAAGGGGTGACATTTCATATGAGTCCTAGTGTCTGTATTCTCAAACAATATTCATTTGAAAAGCTCTCATTTTTCTTCCACAGATTTCTTCCTGAGCGTGCATTGGCAGCCCTAAACCGAGTCCAAAATGTACAGTTTGAAGCTGTGGTTGGCCACAAACACAAAAAGAAATGAGGACATTAGAATGAACTAGCTTTAAGATGCTTTCCAGTTCTTAACTGTTAGAAGCTTTTGTAAAAATCGAATGAATACTGAATGATTATGCATGTAGGATTGCTATCTTCATCCTTTTTCTGAAAGAAAATCTAAGGTTTCAAAATTTTATTGCATTTCTACTTTATGCAACCATTTTCATTCTACCTTTATCTTTTCTGTACCACGATAGACAAAAATAACTTTTCTGTTAGGTCTCACAAAAGGATTGTAGAATTAGAGTTGGGAAGGACTTTGGAGGTCACCTCCTCCAGTCTCCTCATTTGAAAGATGAAGAAACTGAGTCTCAGGAATATTATGTGACTTGTCACATAGGTAAGATCATCAGAGGTAGGATTTGAACCCAGTTCCTAGATAGCCAGGGCTCTTTCCATTATACCAGCTGCCTCCCAAGGAGTTGGATAATATATGCAAAATGGCACCTCTGTATTTCCTCTATAAGACTAAATGGTCTCCCAGGTCACATCCAGCTCTAATTCCATGATCCTATTATCGAGTGTTACAAGTCTTAAGTGAACTTTAAACAGGCAATCAGACCATGAAAGGCATAGCTCTTAAATGATTAAGCTTTGCAGTTAGAAAACTTTAATTAATTAGTGTGATGTCCCCTTTCTCAAGTAGGGTGGCTTTTATCTTCTCCCTCTCACACAATTCAGTTGAAATTGGAATACTTCACCCCACCCTCTCTGTGACATTTTAATATCCAAGATTTCTGTCCTACACCCCAAAGTCCCCCTGCCTCTATCATTCTCCTTCCCTTCTACTTCCAAAAATCCCTTGATCTCAGAAAAGGGGGGGGGAGGGAGAAATCAATCTTAAAAGCCTCGTTTAATTCAAAAATTTAACCCCAACATGGCTTCTCTATTTAGATGGCCAAGGACCACCCCCACCACCATCACTACCCCTATGCCCAGGGATATTTAGCCACAACAAAGATTTGAGAATGAAAGCTGACCCAAAAAATGAAGCAGAATTCATGTGACTCTTACAGTATGTCTGGGAAGTGTTGCCTTGAGGGAATTAAAAAAACAAAAACAATTTATAAACCAAAGTACAGTATGTGTCTTAACCAAATACTCACCCTAATTACTTCATTTCAAATCAGTTATGTTTTTGTGATCAGCTAGATGGCACAATACTAGCCTGAAGTCAGAAAGACAGATATTCCTGAGTCAAATCTGGCTTCAGAGTACTAGCTGTGTGACCCTGGGCAAGTCGCATCACCCTGTTTGCCTCAGTTTCCTCATCTGTAAAATAAGCTAGAAAAGGAAATGGAAAACTACTTCAGTGTCTTTGCCAAGAAAACCCCAAATGGGGTCTCAAAGAGTCAGACACAAGTGAACAACAATAGATGTTTTTGTGCCAAGTATAAAGTATCTCTTACTTGTCTTTAGATTAAAAAGAAATTATACCATCTTTTAATAAATGTTTGTTTTGTGTTGTGCTTTTGCCTCCCCCCAAAAAAAATCTAGTACCAACAGTAAAAACATTTAATGTATATTCTATATACTCATCACTTTTTCATAGATGTGGTCCCTATAAGGACCTGAGTGGGTACAATGAAAGGTCTTGGAGGGGTGGGAGATCATGGATGAGGTGCACAGAAGGAATACAGTATTCAAACACCACAAGTCAGGCAGTTTCTTACATGAATGCTTACAGCACCCTAGCCCCAAGGGTAAGCATGGGCTTCAGCTGGGGTGCGTGCATATATACCCTGAGCTCAGAATTCTGGGCCTCTTTCCTTTCATCTTGCTATTGCTAGGCAGATTCACAGGGACCAAGAGAAAAGGGAGACATTAGAGACAGGTGGTCTGGATTGTAACCTCCTTATCAACTACTAGGGGATTGTGATTAGGAAAGTTACTCAGGAGAGCCTTGAAGACCTGGTCTAAATGAATGGCTGGCTTTAGCAATTGAGTACATAGGAACATCAAAGGGATATAGGCAGGACAACCAGGGATCAAACATGGAGTCTACAAAATGACTTCTGTCAGCTAGAGCCTAGCAATATGCCATTCCTCACAAGGAAGTTCACCACTATCTTCTCATCAACATTATAGCATGAGCCTATTCTAGCTGACATTAATTGAGCCTTTAGTTTGGTGCATCACATTCTGGTGGGTACTGGTGGATATTTTCCTGTTTATTTGGTAATATTTTTTTTTTATTTTGGCATCCATTGGTACTTTTGTGCCTATTGTTGACCAGGCTCAAATGACTCAAGCTCTTCCAATATTTTAGGCTTGGAGCTAGAATGAGATGAAACCTTTATAGACCATCTAACATTTCTAATGTGGATTCTAATGTGCCTTTTCTCTGTCTTCTTGACTACATTCCACCCTCCAAATCAGAATCCATCCTAAAGATGAGGAAAAGGGAAAGTTAATACACTAGACTTATATGTATGAGAAAAAAATTACTTAGAAGATATTCCTTACAGCCAGCTAGAGATAGGAAAGAGCTGCTATGTTGCTCCAAATCTGTGTCCAGATGAGGTAACTATATGGCAGCTTCTCCAAGGTGGCTTCCCAGATTATCCTTGGGTGCAAGGAAAGTCCTATTTCTCTATTGTCTTCTTCTGAGTTTGTGTTTTGATCTTCCCTGTCACCACAGGAACTTTCTATGGTCAGGATCTTTTTTTTGCTCATTTTGCTCATTTTTTCCTGCCTAATTCTTGACTTTGAATTTTATTTTAAAGTTGCCCCAAGCTACATTTTTTGTGCAGCTGTTTTCAGAGGTATTTATAGAAGAAGGGGAGTGGTAAGCTTTCAGTTCTTCCAAGGTGATATAACCTAAGGAGAGACTTGTTTACTATTCTTCTGGCCTGTCCTCTGGTCTGTGAGTTACCACAGGTACTCTTTTCTGCCCTGGAACTGTGAGCAGGGTCCCTACTCCCCTGGGGCAGCAAGCTCTGGTGTGCTAGTGCTTCTCCTTACCCTAGGAGTATGATCCAAGACCGTGAACTGGATCTGAATATGGGCAACAAAACAGAGTCCTACACCCAGTGCCAGCAAGGGGACCCCTGTAATCTCCTTCTGATCAAAGCCCTCACTATCTGTGGGATGAGATCTCTGGAAGCATCTGCTGCTGCTGTTGATTCAATAGCTTCCAAAGTCTGCTGCTGGTTTCCTGGAGTTCAGCCTGCACTCCACTCTTACCCTGGTGTAATAGACCTTTCCTGCCAACCTTCTAAGATGTCTTGGGGTGGAAAATTGTTTCACCATGTACTTTTATAGGTTCTGCCACTTCAGAATTTATTTTGAGGTGTTATTCAAAGTTGTTTTGAGGGAAATTTGAGAGAGTTCAGGCTAGTCCCTGATTTTTCTCCATCTTCTTTATTCCACCCCCACCCCTTGCCCCGAAAAAGGCCTATAGACAATAGACAATAGCAAATATCATTAAAAATGCTCCCTACTTTTGGGGAGTTCCAGGATGGTGGTTGGCAGAGAGCAAAGTGTTACTTATTATTTCCACTTCTAGATGTATCATTTGGGTTCTTTGGATGCAGTACTTGATTGAGGAGAACAAGAAAATGGAATTTGAACATTTCTTCATTAATTTGAGTAGAGAGGATTTTATTTAAGATCCCTGGTGCTATGGGGCCATTTGGGCCCAGATAGGTAATTAACTATAAAGTTGTAATTGGGGCAACAGGGGAAGACCTCAACTTTTTTCAGGGTGGAGCAAAAGAAAGAAACAAGCAATTAAAATACACAGGAATGGAGGAGTATAGCCAATTAATATAAGCATTAGTCATCCCAGAGAGTTCTGGTCTAAAATTGTCTGGCCCATACTACAATGATTACCTTGAGTTGTTCTCAAAAGTAGGGATCAAAAGTATTTAAAATATTTTTCCTTAGAATTTTATATGTGATTGCTCACTTGGGTTTTATGGGGAGAGGGAAATAAACTTGCAACATACAAAGATTGTAACAAGAGTAAAAAGGCTTTAATTATTACTATACTTGCATATAATGTGTGTATGCACTCTTCTATTTGCTAGCAAGCAATATCAATTCATTTACATTCCCTAAAAGAAGATTGGCAATTATAGCTACAGAAGAATCATTCTTGTACATATGCTAGCAATCACAGCAGGGATGAATCACAGCAGTCAAAGTTAAAGTCTCCCTAAAACACCCCACCCCACTGGCTTATTTTAATTTCATATCGTGTGCTTAATTAGGAGGCAAGAACTGGAACATCTCCAGTGGGAGACTCAGTGAATTCTTTTCAGGACAGACCCTGCAACCTATGTATCTATTCCTCATCATTCTAGTGCATCTTAGTATTTGGGGGTGTGGTGAATCCCAACATTCTTGGGGTACACCCTGAACCCCAACATTTCTGGTGGGACCCCTACGGGGATCTTTCTTCTTTGCCTTGGACTTATTTTAGGTAAAATTTCTCTTGCAGTGGGGCTCCCTAGCAGCAGTCCAGAAAGGTTAGAGAGTAGGAAGGGGCTCAACGCCCATATTCTGTGGCCCTGGAGAACACTAGCTTCAGATTGTTCCTAGGACTTCCCTCTAGGTTACTTGCTCTGAAAATGGGAAAAGCTTAGTATGAGATTTGGTCTCCAAGACTTAAAGAAAAGGTACCATGTATTCTATTGCAACCACACCTGGCCTGAATATAATCTAGAGGACCAAGAAAAGTGATTTGTGAAGGGGATTTCTAAACAAGCGTCTCCAAGCTTTTGAACTTTTCCCTCTCCCTGTCATTACCTATGTACTCTGTTTGCATTTCCTTCCCCACTAGGAATCCTCCTACAAAATGGGATGTGCAGCCTGAAATTCTCCAGGGTTGGGAATGGCGAGCTGGAATTCCTAGGGCAGCTCTTTATCTGATAAGTCTCAAAGGTAAAAGAGCTCTTGAAGGAAGTAGAGGAAAGGTTATTGGGAACTGGGAATTATCACCACATTTTTTTTTAAAAAAAGAAAAATATGTGAACATATCTACATTTTGTTATTGTGATGAGGCTAATTTAATTAGGAATGTTCTTGGCTTATAAAAACTCTCCTCCTCATTACAAACACCCTTTTAGCTATAGAATTTAGGTAACTAGGAATTTTGTGGTAATGAAAATTTTAGTTTGTTATAGTACTTTGGGGATTTGGGTTACTTACACGGCATTTTATGCCAACTTAGTTTTCATTGCAATTTCATGGTGCGTTGTGGGGGTCTTCTCAAAGAATTCAGTCAGACCACCTGTAATCCAAGTATGGGCATTTATTGAGGATTGATACCCCTTAGAAGCTGTCTAGGTTCCAAGAGGAACCAGCAACTTGGACAAGATAGGCAAATTTATAGTGTAATGAGGCTTATTACGCAACAGAAATTATGAATATTAAAAAGGCAGGAGGGTTTTGTTAAGGGATTAGGTAATGAGAAGGGGTCCTTTCCATGGTTTGGTGGTCAAATGTCCTGGTAAGGCTGCTTTCTGATTGGTTAGCTATTGTGGTCCTGTCTGGTCAAGATGGATAATTAGGTATTATGGTCCTGTCTTGGGCTAGATGTATGATGCATTTGTGGTTGAGTGCATGGACACAGCTGTTTAAACATGAAAATTGGATCTGAGGGCAGTGGCTAGCTAGGGGCAGTGGCTGTATTGAATTTGGGGGCTTGTGATGTGGTTAGAGACAGATTGTGTGGTCAAATCAGGACATAACTGCTGTTCAGTGGGGCCCATAAGGAAGTTAGAATATTGGGCTGGGGGCAACTTTATTAGGATTCTATCAGTTTTGATAAATTTCAGTCCTTAAGGTTTTCAACTAATTTAGTTCATGAGAAGTTTAGGGATTATTCCTTTTACCATCAAGATAAATTGTAAGCTGTTTTTAAGAAAGGGAAATACTTTTACAAAGTAATGTTTTGCAAAGCACTTTGTGTGATTTTAGAAGACCTACTAAATTTTCATTTGCAAGCTAATTTGTTGCAATAATAATTTGATATTGATAACAATTATGTCTAAACCTACTGTGAATTTTCCCAGCTTCATTTCTAGATTTTCTTGTATCCTTGGATCAGCCTTAAATGGGTGTTTTCAGAGGAACAGAGTCAATAGTTTGTGCTTCAGGTGCCATAAGAAAGGGTACTCGTTTCTTGAATGTCCCGTTGCAGAAGAGGCTCCTTCCCCCACCATATCCCCCTTGCCAGTGGGAGGGGCACTGGAAAAGAGACTGCCAAAAGGGTGATAGAGTGACCAATTCCCAATACCCCATCCTCTGTCTCTTCTGTGTGTAATCTGACACTCTGTAAGCAGTGGTGGGATTCAGCCAGTTCATGTCAGTTTGGTAGAACCAGTACCTAATTTTAGGTTTAGTTCCACGAACCGAACCAGTTTTTAATTTATTTGAATCCCACCACTGCCTGTAAGGTTTGAAAAGTTAGGATGGCTAAAAACATTTTAGCAGATTCTGGAAGTTTTACAATCCCGTCACTCCCTTCCTCAATTCCCTCCCCTTGAGTCAAGGGAGTATCTCAGCGTAAGGATTGCAAACAGCCCCATGTTGCGCACCAGAAATGATGAGGTTGAGGGTGCACCCCAAAATCGTTTGTTGTGGGTAACAACACAATACAACACACCAACCAGACTCCTCTACCCCTTATGAGAGATGCAGCTAAAGGGAGATGAGTCCTTAAAGGAGCCGTCCATCAAGGGAGAATCCAGCTTAAGGGGGACACACTCTGATAAAGGAAGATGCTTCAATAAGGAAAATGCCTGAGTAAGGGAGATGCCCCCAAGGGGATGCCCTCTGCTTAAGGGGAGGGCCTCCACTTAAAGGAGGACACCCACCAAGGGAGAGAGGGAGACCCTAGCTTGAGGGGGAAGCCCTCTGCTTAAGAAAGACACCCTCCTAGCCAGGAGAGGCCATGGACTCTAATAGAGGAACATGCCAATAGATGAGGTGTCTGAGGAGTTTGGGGTAATATCTATTCCATTGTTCACCTCAGGACTGATGGAACCTGGTTAGTTTCCTTATTTCATTGACCTGACTACTGAAGCTCATTGTCTTCTAAAATGGCTTTAAGTGGTACTTGAGATAATGGGCTTCTCATTGACTACTCTATTTGAATCTCATCAATTAGATAGATACATAGATACAAAAATACATAGATAGATACCTGGATGGATGGATAGATGGGTGAGTGGATGAGTAGATGGATGGATGGATGGATGGATGGATGGATGGATGGATGGATGGATGGAGAATTTATTAAGCAATATGTGCCAGTGAGTGAGCTAAGCACCGGGTATACGACAACAAGAAAACAAGATTGTCTCTATTCTCAAAGAACTTAAGTTCTAATGGGGGAAGGAAAACTAAACATAAAGGGAATTTGGAAAGTGGGGGCTGGGCAGGTTGATCATGAGCAAGGCAACTGTGGAGTTGGAGCAGACCAAAGGGTGAGCAGAAATGTCCCTAAGGGATTAGAAAGTAAACTGTTTAAAATGAAAAGGAGAGTTAGTTTCTGCTCCTGCTCCTGTGAATTGGAACTCCTTGAGACTTCCATTGAGAGGTGAGTGAGGTGTAAGAAATGAATATTTCTCTCTCCTTTTAATAACTAATTATTGTATTGGGACCAATGTCTTTCTCCTTTTCTACTTCCTTGTCCAGAAACCAACCAGATTTACTGCGGCCAAGATCTAATCATACAGTAAAAGAAAATTCTAAGTTTCGGGCTAATGGGTGTATTCCTGCTCATTGTGTTTGCTGAGGTAGATCTGGGAAAATGTTGATTCTCCCTATTATCAAGACAGGTGATACGGAAATTGATATCTCTTTGACCAAGACTTGTTTTTAAGTTACATATTCCAAGACTCTCATTTTAATATAGTACATCTTCCATTGTGTTAACCAATCAGAGTTGATTGGCACCCCTTGGAAACATCTACTCTCCAAACGGCATATAAACTGTGAGCCCACCACCATGAGGGGTCTTTGGTCTAAGAGAGAGATGGCCTAATAACCTTCCTTTTATTAATAATGTGCTGGCCTTATTAATAAAATGATTAAATTACCCAGAAACTATGTCTGTCAAAATTACTTTAATCACCACAGAGGGTTCCCTTTGGAATGAACCCCAGAACAGGCAGCAGTAATGCCCACAGCTGCACTAAACCCAGTACAATTGGGCAGCACTCAAACCCCGGCAGTGGCAGTACCAGCGAACACACTCAGCCTACTATGAGGAGTCCTGCATTTAGCTCCTTCATAGGAAGCCATTTCTAGATCCTGCCAAAGGGGACAGCACATGGGAGAGGGGGCCAGGACATTGACATTAGTGACATTAAACAGTAAAGTGGACCCAGTAGCATCAGGTAGTGGTGTGGGTCCCAGCAGGGGTGGGTAGTGTCATTGAGCCATGGAGTGGTCAGTGGCACAATCCCCAGTGGCAGTAAGCTGGGGTGTGACATGGACCCTAGTATAGAGGACATTGGCATAGGCATAGGCAAAGTCAAACCTTCAGCTGACTGATAATGTGAGGCTCATCTCTCCTCCCACCCCTGTTGCTGCCAGTATGGTATATGGGGTACATTGTTCACTGGACAACACTTTACCCAGGAGGGCAGAACCGAGGCATATGCTGTGGGGAGATGGCTAGCTTCTTGATAACAAGAGTAAGGCAAAACTGCCTACCCACCTCCATAAAAGAAAGAGAAAAGTCCCTTAGCACAGGCTGCTAAAGGGGGCAAACATTTGGCATCTGCACCACTACCACCACCACAACTTCCAGGAGTTGGGAGGACAGTAGGAATACTGGCTAGCAGGCCAGGGAACACTGAATGTCTGTTGGTACAGGATTTTTTGTTGTTGTCGTTGCTCATGAGAACAAACCCCAAAATTTGAAATAGTTTTAGAAAGAAATTAGATCATTTGATAGAAGAGAGGGGTGTGGCTCCCTATTTCCCAGCTCTGGAAGGTTTACATTAGATAAGGTTTAGACAAGGGAATGGAATACAACCACACATAGGTGGTTAAGCAACTCTTGCCAAAATAAATGTAAACATTTAATAAAATCTCTGTGAAACCAAAATACAAGGGAACCCAAAACATAAGCTTGGGTTGACCAAAACAGGACCTGGTGTGGGGACCCAAAACAAGACAGTTTGGGTGGATCCAGGACCTGAAGGAACCCACAATTCTATTTTTAAGACAGTTGAGCTGGCATAAATTTTAATACTCCTCCACATGTAAATCCAAACTCCTTACCTTGCAATTTCACCCTTCACCTATATTCTGGAAAAATTAGCCTAAATGTCAAGCTTTAGTCTTGTAACTACCTCCACCCTTTACCCAAGAGCCGCCAGGCATTTAAATCTTAATTCTACTATTTTAATTTGTATCTCCACCTCGGTGTTGCCCACCTTTGAAACCTCATCCACCAAAATTCAAGCCTTTTCAGACTACACACCCAAGTCTTCAGACTAATCCTATGGCCAGTGGATTACTCCCATATCTCAACAAGAAAGTAACCAGGAGGAGGTGAGGTCACTCTTAACCCACCTCCTCATTCAAATGTCTACCAATTAAGATTGTTTTACCCTTGCCAGGGAGGTCCAAATGAAGCACTGTCAGGCCAATTAGAAGGATGACTCACTCTGTCAGACCTTTCCTGCTGACCTTCTAAATTGTCTTGACCTGGAAAATTGTTTCACCTCATCCTTTTGTGGGTTCTGCCACTCCAGTGTTAGTTTTAAGGTGTTATTTAAAGTTGTTTGGAGGAGGAGATTTGGGAGAGCTCAGGAGTGTTCTGCCTTTTCTTCACCATCTTGGTTCTGCCCGGTTTACCTTAATTTTCAAAAACTCATGTGAATGTCTAAATTCTTACATTCAGCAAAAGTTGAAAAGTAAATTCCAATACTCCAAAGTTTTCTGCAAATTTCAGTCTTCTCTTTTGGCTAGCAAATGGCTAATGTCTACATTGCCCTTATGGCCCTCAAAGGAAACTTCTAGGGGAAATTTACGTTCTCTGAACTTGCAAGGACTATAGTTCTGAAAGTCTTTAATTTATGTGATACAAACATTGCTGTTTTATTTTCACTAAAGAAAGAACCATTTCCTAGGAGAAGTAGTTCCCAGAATATAGAGCTACTCAGAAAACAAAAAAGGGGATGGGAAGAGAGGAAGAGGGGACCTTTAAGCCCATCTCTACCTGGGATTTTCTGATCTCTTATGCTCTCCCTTTGATGGTCCAGTGTTGACTCTTGAAAGCCTACTTCTGTTCATAGGACAATATATAAAAACAAATCTGAATTAGTCATGAAAGTAAAATGCCAAACAAAAGTCAAGAGAGAAGCATTACTGCAGTGACAAAGTCCAACCCACTCACTGGAAATGATGAAATAAGGGCCACTCACTTCAAGAACTGACATGAAGCTTCTCAATACAAGAATCCAAGAAGCTCTCAAATGAAGAGACTGAATCAGTGTCTTCTTCCCATTTCAATTCTTTCATTTGGTAGCAAATGAGTCCAAATGAATGATAATGTGGCAACCCAAAACCTATACTAAAAAAGAGAAGAAAGGAGAAAGTAGACACACCAGATTTAGGTGTCCAAAGAGATTTACAAGATTACACTTCTTTTTACAGCAGACTAAAGACAGGAAGGGAATGCTGCAGTTTTCCAAATCTGAAAGATTGAAGTGATGGTGTGGTAGCGCCTCCAAAACGACTTCCCAGCTTTCCCTATTCCTAGAGATGCTTTTGGGGCAGAGATATATATCCATGATAGTGATTGGTAGAGAGCAAGGTATTTATCTATTACCTGTACTTCCAGATCTAATTTTATCCCTTGAGATTCTTCATGTATGTGCTAAGATTCAACAAGGGAATGGGAATATATTTCTATATTACACAAAGATAATAACAAAGAGGGAAAGGCCTTCATTGTTAATTATTATTATTAACAATCAATATTGTTATAATACTTTATAGTATTAATGTTATTATTATTAATTTATTATTGTTAACAAAACATCGGTAGCTAGTCCCAGATAGCTTGGCAAGCTGTTTCCATAGAGAAGAAAAAGTTCAGTAAAAAGGAAACCTAACCTCTGAAGAAGGGGTCTGATATTGCATATAAGCTGATACAAAGTAAAATGTACTGTGTACAGAGTAATAGCAAAGTTCTAAGACGATCAGCTGTAAATGACTTAGCTGTTCTCAGCAATACCGTCATCCAAGACAACTCTGAAGGATTTATGATGAAAAATGCTATCCATCCCCAGAGAAAGAACTGATGGGGTCTGAATACAGATTGAAGCATCCTTTTTTAAAACTTGTTTTTCCTTGTCTATGTTTACTTCCACAACATAACCATTATGGAAATGTTTTGCATGACTTCACATGTATAACCTATATCTAATTGCTTGCTGCCTCAATGAGGTGGGGTGGGGAGGGAGAAAGGGAGAGAATTTGGAACTCAAAGTTTTAAAAATGAATGTTAAAAAATTATTTTTACATGTAACTGGAGAAAAATAAAATACTAAATAAATTTTTTTTAAAAAGAAGGGGGTCTAGCTCTTCAGGCTGTACACTGTAGCTCTCTATACCCCCACCCCAAAAGCCCAAGGAAAATTATTTAGAATAACAGATTGAGGGGTAGCTGGGTGGTACAGTAAATAGAGTACTGACCCTAGAGTCAGGAGGAAGCGAGTTAAAATCCGGCCTCAGGCACTTGACACTTACTAGCTGTGTTACCCTGGGCAAGTCACTTAAACCCCTATTGCCTCATAAAAAATAAATGAAATGACAGACTGGTAATGATAACAGAGTAACAGGATTCTATTAAACTTTTTAAAAAAGCATTTAGTATTAATACTATGCAGATTATTCTCAAAATTTGGGAAAGAAAGCACCCTAGCAAATTCCTTTTATGAGACAAATATAATGCTAATACCTAAACCAGAGAAGGATAAAACACAGAACAATTATAGGCCACTATCATTAATAGCACTTAAATTCTAAATATAATCTTGTCAAACAGACTTCAATGGTTCATCCAAGAAATTATTATTACCAGGTTGAATTTACACCATACATGCAAGGATGGTTCAACATTAGGAAAGTAATTAATATAATCACATTAAAAACAAAAACATTGGAATAAGGAACATCAACTCCTCGGATAGACTAGTGCAATGAGGAAGGATAGTATATGGCACTTCCTGTTTTGCTGGAGTACCTTTCTAATTTGTCTTGATTAATTAATGAATATCCATTATAGATGTGAGAATCATTTGTATAAGACAAGTCATTTAATAGGCGAGATTGTATTTCATCAAGACTTTTCTTTAGCTGAATTCAATACGTTACAATAGGCCTAGATTGTTCCAGTTTTGAGTATTTTGGGTCGAATTAAGACTTTTCTCTATCCCTTAACTGTCAGGAAGGATTTCTTTTTGTAGAACTTTTACTGAAAGAGGAGAGCCCTTTCTTGGGCAAAGAAACCCAAATTAGATCTTAATGGACTTAATGCATTGGTGATAATAATAAGGATCTTGAAGTCAAATAAATGTCCTGAATGACAGCAGATTTCCTGTCTTTCTGTGGAATGTTTTCCATTTATAATGAAACAACATTCTCTCCCTGTAAATTCCTGGCCTAGCTTAAGAGGAAAGCAAGATACTGAACTCCCATTCATTTACATTGAGGCCAACGCAACATTAGGGCATTTGAGTTTTACCTTAGATGTCAAAACACAGCCTTTAAGAACACAGCCTTTAAGAACAATGTTGGAAATGTTTCAAGAAGATCCCTATGTAGGCTACTGGAATCAAGCAATACCTTCAGTGTTTTGGAATATTCCTTCACAAAGGAATGCTATAATCTATATCTATATATACTGCTATAAATAAATGCTATAATTTTGCTATAATCCTCATTGTTCTGTACATATTGCTTGGGATTCACCTCTATTAAATAGACTGTGGTCATTACATAGAAAGCAGGAACATCTTAACATGGGTGTTCAGACCCAGTGTTCTATCTAACCAGTGAGCCACCTAGCTACCTCTGGAGTCAAGAAGACCTGAATTCAAATTTGGCCTCAAACACAAAATGAACAACATCCCAGAGTTCTTGTGAGATTATGTTTGTAAAGTGCTTAGCACAGTGCCTGGTATATAGTAAGTGTAATGTTAACTATATTATTATTACTATTAAGGTCATGTTAACTGTTATTATTATTATTAGCTATTACTGTTCTAGTGGTGACCCCAGAAGTGTTGACAGCAGGGTCTACATCAGGAGTCAATGATATACTGAAAGACACGAGGAAACAAATTCAAGGCTCCACAAAGAACCCAGCAAAAAAAAAAAAAAAACTACACCAGATACTTGAGGGCCTCGTCTTGATTGCTCGTGCAAAAAGACCACTAGAATTCTCTGAACTTGAGCCTACTTTCCCCTGGATTTAATGCATCAGCAGAAGAATGTGTTGCAGAGGTTAAAGGGGAATATTTGTATCAATTACTTTTATTATACCTCCAAATCCTCTTCTCTAAAAGTAAATTAAGTCTATCTTACTTTATATCAACTGATAATCATGGCAGGGAGTATACCAGTGGAACCTTCTGAGTGAAAGAGCATTAGAAAAACAACCATAATCCCTCAGGGTTAACCCTTAAACCCTGAAGTGGCATAGAAACTACACTCTGGGGACCAGATTCATGACTGTGAATAGGATTCAGAATAGTAGCTTCAAAGCATGTGCTGCATTTAAAACTAAAACATGTTCTTAGTGCGACTTACATAGATTTTTCATCTTCACTTCAGCTCTGCACTATCTAAATAACTCCCACAAGGTCTGTCTCTTCTGGCCAGTTGGAGAGACCCAAAGAACATCCAGGGTTTGGTGCCAAACCGTTCAGCACTGGGCTAAACTACACATGACTCATTCAGACATGGCTCAGAGTCCCAAAGATCCAGGGAAACTCACCTGTTTGCCTTTGTCATAATAGCAATATATAATTAACTTTTAACCAAATTAACTGTTAACTGCCAAAGATGAGACTGTTAGAGGCAATGCACTATGCCCATCAAATTTTTTTTTGTAAAGGATATCAATTTTATTGAAATACAAATATAATTTTTCCATCTAAGTTCACTGACTCATGATCTATTCATAGACCCTAGAACACTTTTTTTTTTAAGAACCTTCGTGTTTTCATTGTTAGGATCCAGGTTACTTGAGAGATATGAAACAAGAGGAGTGGGTGGCTCCAATAACCGGTCGGCCATGTTTCACAGGCTTGTAGGTGATAGAGAATTCGTCCAGGCAGCGTCTGATCATCTCGGGCTTAATTTCTACCTGATTGAAGGTCTCGTGGTTATAGACGCCCACATACTTCCCACCATCTCAGGCAGAATGATCATGTCGCGAAAGTGTGTCTTCACTATCTCTGGCTTTTCCATGGGGGGCGCCTCCTTCTTGGCCTTCCTCAGACGCTTCAGGAGGGAATGCTGTTTGCGCCGCAGACCCCTGTTGAGTCGCTGACGCTGCCGAGCGCTGTATAACTGCATGAGCTGTTCATAGGACATGTCCAGCAGCTGATCCAGGTCCACGCCGTGGCAGGTGAACTTCCAGAAGGTTCACTTCTTCTTCTGCTCCACTTCCGCCATCTTGTCTGCTTTCGGGAAAAGACCTGCTAGAGCACTTCTTATACAACTTTTCTTTCATTTGTAATATCTTTTTAAATAGCTCTTTGTTGCCTTTTTTTTACATCACTATAGTTTCCCCCTGTATCCCTGCCCCTAGCCTACCCAGAGAGACATCCTATATATATTAATAATATTTTTAAATACTAAAAAGCAAAAGATGATGAAAAACAGGATAGCTGAACAAGGCATATGAAAACATGGTAAAAAAAAAAACCCAACTCTGGTGATCTTGTTTTATTTCTTCCAGGTATTTTAGTTAAGGACCATCATATTTAAAGAGCCCTAGATTTGGACTCAAACTAGAACCTAAGATTTAAATCATAATTCTATATATGTATATATCTGTTTCCTAGGAAACAATATAACTTCATTTACATTATACAGAGAAAAGATGATGCTTACAGTTAAAATATTGTAAGAAACAAATATATCTTTATATATATAAGAAAGGTCCTACAAACCAAGAACCAACCACTATTAAATCGTTTCAGTTACAGTCTAAAGATAGATCCATTATAATACCAGAAAAATCCATTAATCAACCAATAAATACTTATTAAGTCCCTACAATGTGCTTAGTACTTTGGAGGCAAAGATAAAAATGAAAGTCCCTGGTGCTTATATTCTATAGAATGAGACATCAAACTCATCTATCAATATCTAAATACATAGCTGTAGATACATATACACACAGAAAATATACATAAAATATATATAACGGAGGGAAGAAAAAGTTACATGATAATTTTATTATGTATTTAAAAGTAATAGCAAGTTGTGCATAATAGATTTGCAGTTTCATGTAAAATCATTTTCTTTACTCTAGTGTGTTATGGAAATGCTTGCTTTATTTCTTAAGTTTAGAATAAAATAAAGAAGGATTTTTTTTTTTGTAAAATAAGGTAATTTGCTTTTTAAGACAAACTTACACTTTCAAAACTGTTTTCATATTTTTTCTTTTCTTACTTTTAGTGAAAGGGATTAAAGACCCGACAAACTTTTTTCCAGATAAAGACTTGGTCAAAGTATTTTGGTTAATGAGTCAGAATGGGTGTCACTTCCTCTCATTCAGATGATCTGTTTATTTGTTAATGTGGGCAAAGGTGGCCATTCTATCTATCTTATGTTGGCTGAGCCCAATGTTTGCAAGAGGACTTTTGCTTTTTAAAGTTAAACATTCATTATTTAGTTAAATGACATCCTTGAACCCATTTGTCAGGAATTCGCTGTGGCATAACACTCAATACTGCCAACTAAAACAAACATCCAATTTATCCCATCTGATTAAAAAAATAAATCTATACAGAAAGAGATTTAGTTTTCAATTATTCCATATAAATTATGTTTTCCATGACTGCACATGTATAGCCTATATCAAATTGCTTGCCTTCTCAATGAGGGAGAGAGTGAAAGAAAGAATTTGGAATTCAAAAAATTTTAAAAATAAATGTTAAAAAATTGTTTTTACATGAAATTGGAAAAACAATAAAATAAAAAATATCTATTCGAAATTCAATTATTGTGGGTTCTGCTGCTCTGGAATTTGTTTAGAGTCATTATTTAAAGATATTTGTAGGGGTTTGGGGGAGAGCTCAGGTGAGTCCTTGCTTTTACTCCACCATCTTGGCTCTGCCTCTATTTCCTTCACTTTCAACATTATCTAGATAAAAAATAATTTGGGTACTATAATTATAGCCCACCTCATTTATAATTTACCAAAAAAAATTCTCCCAAACAATAAAAAAAAATTCAATTACATATAATTACCGTAAATAAGGGCACATTGAAGAAGTATCTAGGGCGTGATACTTTGTTCTCTTTGCCCATTTCTTTTACATATTTTGAGAGCAATTGTTTGCCTTTAAAATTCCATCCAGAAGTTTTAAGTGCTATGACTAACGTAGTATTCTATCACATTTTTTCCTGTGTATTTTCATTTTATTTGTTCACTTGTCTCTTTTTTTTTTAAATTGAGACCTTGACAATTTTATATAGGCATAACCTATAAATTATAAGTAGGCATAAAATATATATAAGCATAACCACTTCCTAGAATGTCCATTTTTAGATGTTCCAAAGAAAATGCCAATGCCAAAGGCCTGGTCAGCATAGATTCATTATACAGAAAATTGGAATAAAAGGAATTGGATACAATCTTTCAGGGTACTCCAGCTCTAATGTTCTATGGTTCTATACACAAGTAGTAAGTAAGAGTGAAAGTCCTGGTGGTACAGTGGGAAATGGGATCAGTGGACCTCAGTTCAAATTCCACCTTTGCTACTTGCTATCTGTGTGACCTTGGGCAAGTGACTTCATCTCTTTGAGCTTTGGTTTCCTGATCTGTAAAATGCCCGCTCCAGCTATGATTCTGTGACCTTTGATCCTAAGACTTCATGCTTAGAAGTGTTATCTATGCCAAAGATGAGACTGTTAGAGGCAAAATACTATGCCCTTCACATTTAAAAAGCTCTGGACTTGGATTCAAATTAGAATCCAAGATTAAAGTCACAATCTTTCCCCTCACTTAAGTTCTCTGAGTTTTAAGCTTCCTCATCTGTAAAGGGAGATTATTACTTGATCAATCACAGGATTGTTTGGGGGAATTTTTGTGGTAAACTATAAATGAGGTGGACTACAATTATAGTACCAAAATTATTTTTTATCTAGATCATGTTGAAAGTGAAGTAAATAGAGGCAGAACCAAGATGGCAGAGTAAGGGCAGGCACTCACCTGAGCTCTCCCCCAAACCCCTACAACTACCTTTAAATAATGACTCCAAACAAATTCTAGAGCAGCAGAACCCACAAAATGACAGAGTGAAACAAATTTCCAGGCCAAGACAGTTTAGAAGGTCAGCAAGAAAGGTCTTTTGCACCAGGGTGAGAGAGAAGTGCAGTCCAGCAGAGGCTGTACCAGTGCAGACCTGGCTCCAGCAAATCAAGAGTAGGCTGTGGGAGCCCCTGAATCAGCAGCAGTAGTGGCTACTTCCAGAGCTCTCAGCCCACAGACCTTAAAGGGGTCAAACAACTGGTCAGAAGGAGATTACAGAGGTCTCTTTGCTAACACTGAGGCAAGATTCTGTTGCTTTATCCATAGTTGGATCTGGATCACTGTCCTGGGTGGCAATCCCAGGGCAAGGAGGAGCACTAGCATAGCAGAGCATGTGGCTACATTGGAGCAGGGCTGCTGGTCAGAGTTACAGGGAAGAAAAGAGTGTTCAGGGTCACTCATAGACCACAGCACAGGCCAGAAGAGTAATAAGCACCTCTCCTAAGATCATGCCATCTTGGAAGAACTGAAAACTTACAGGTCCTTAGAAGAATCTCTGAAAACAGCTGCATAAAACCCCTGAAGCTTGGGACAATGCGCCCTCCTCCCTAGAAGCAGAGCCTTACTTTAACAAAGAGTTAAAAATCAAGTAATAGGCTGGGAAAATGAGGAAACAACAGAAAAAAGTTCTGAACATAGAAAGTTATTAGGGTGACAAGGAAGATCAAAACACACACTCAGAAGAAAATAACAAAGTCAAAGTTCCTATATCCAAAGCCTCCAAGAAAAATATGAATTGGTCTCATGCCATGAAAGAGCTCAAAAAGGATTTTGAAAATCAAGTAAGAGAAGTAGAGGAAAAATTGGGAAGAGAAGTGAGAGTGATGCAAGAAAATCATGAAAAATAAGTCCATAGTTTGGTAAGGAGACACAAAAAAAATACTGAAGAAAATAACATCTTAAAAAACAGACTAGGCCAAATGGTAAAAGAAGTACAAAAAGCTAATGAGGAGAAAAATGACTTAAAAGTTAATATTGGCTAAATGGAAAAAGAGGCACAGAAATTCATTGAAGAAAAAAACTTGGGGGGGCGGAGCCAAGATGGAAGCAGGAAAATGGGGACTCACTTAAGCTCTCCCCCAAATCTCTACAAACGCCTATAAAAAATGGCTCTGAACAAATTCTAGAGCTACTGAACCCATGAAATAACAGAGGGAAGCAGGTCTCCAGCCCAAGATAGCCCGGATGGTCGCTGAGAAGTGTCTATAGCACCATGCTAGAAGCAGAGCACAGCCCAGTGTGGGCCACACCAAGACAGACTAGGCACTGAGGAGATCAGAAGGAGCATGCCGTAGGGCCACGAATGACTGAGCTGTGGCACCTACCAGACTTCTCAACCCACAAACACCATAAACAACTTAGCAGGTCAGTGGGAAAACTGCTGGATTGGGGTGAGAGGAGTGTGTGGTCAGCCCCAGCCTTGGGGGTGGCAGAGGTGGTGTGGCATGCTGTCTGCAGCAGCAGGAAGCTCCTGCAGCTGCTTCCTGAGCTCCAGCTGTGGTTGCTTCTGGCCCCAGGCTCACAAGGTGGGAGGAATCAAGTGGTAGATCAGAGCAGGAGTACAAGGAGTGCTTTGCTGGTGCAGAGACAGGGTTTTCTTGCTTTGTCCTGCTTGGATCTGGGTCATGGTCCCAGTTGGTGGTTCTTGGGGGAGGAGGAGTGCTGCTGTGGCAGAGCTTGTGGTGACAATGGAGTAGAAGTAGCTGTGAAAACAGCAGTGCAGCCCCTAAAGCTTGAGACAAAGTACTCTCTACTCTGCAAACAGTCATATCCTGACAAAAGAACTCAAGGGTCAAGTAGCTGGTTGGGAGCATGAATAGGCAGCACAAAAGGACGCAGACTATTGAATCTTTTTTTGGTGACAAAGAAGATCAAAACAAGTCAACAAAGTTAAAGAGCCCACATCAAAAGCCTCCAAGAAAAATATGAATTGGTCTTAGGCCATGGAAGAGCTCAAAAAGGATTTGGAAAGGCAAGTAAGAGAAGTAGAGGAAACACTGAGAAGAGAAATGAGAGTAATGCAAGAAAATCAGGAAAACAAGTCAATGATTTGCTAAAGGAAACCAAAAAAAAAAAAAATACTGAAGAAAATAACACCTTAAAAAATAGACTAAGCCAAATGGCAA